>CM067338.1:155410069-156156319 GCA_034376525.1 Nicotiana benthamiana
CTTTAGCTTCATTACACTCTCTTAGCGAAGTTTTATTTTCCTTCTCTTTTCTTTGGGCCATAGTTTAATGTGCTAGTGTTACTTTATCATATAAGTAGTTCGGCAGCAGAAGCTCCAACTACAATTTATTGTTAGTACCTATGACAATATTAAAAATGTAAATGATAAACTCTAGGTAATAGACTGGATGAATTAAGCCATTGATCATGTGAAGATGAAAAAATAAGCTAACCTTTTATTTTTCTTTTTTTCAATAATAAGTAAAATATGAATAACTTACCACAGTATCATTTTTGTCACGATCCAAATCCCAAACGCGATCGTGATGACGCCTCTCGTGAATACAAGGCCATCCAACAAAATAGACGCTTCCTTTTAACAGTTGTTTAACATTTATAAAGCTAAAACATGATTTGCATAATTAAAAGTGGGGAAAACGATAATACCAACAGGGAACCATCCCATCACAGCCCTACATCGGGGTGTCACTAGTCATGAGCTACTAGATAATTTGCTAAAGAACTACAAGTCTAAAATTAATATGTACAAAATAAAATAAGGGAGAAGATTTGATACCGCGAACGCTAGCGGTCACCTGGCTCAGCTACGATAACAATGTGACGACCCAAAGGGTCATCACCGTAATTCTCCATTTCTTTGCGCTTCTGAGGCCTTGAAAACCTCTTATTTAGTTGTCTCAATTTGCGTGCACAGTCCGGGCGCGCAGCCGGAAAATTTTTATGTGGAAATATTTGGATTCTGTGTTAAAAACTATGGATTTTGATAATAATATTGCTATAGTTGACCTTGGTCAATGTTATGGGTAAACAGATCTAGACCACTTATGTGACGGTCCCGGAGGGTACGTATGGAAATTTAGGACTCGGGCGTATTCCCGGAATCGAAATCCGAGGTCCTAGGCCCGAGTACGAAGCTTTTATGTGAAATTATTTTCTGAAAATGCTTAAGGAAATATGAAAATGAAAATTGATTGAAAATGATAGTATTGGGCTCGTATTTTGGTTCCGACGCCCGGTACAAATCTTAAATGAGCGTTAAGCGCTATCTGTAAAGTTTGGTTAAAAACAGACGCCGTTTGACGTGTTTCGGACTAATAAATGGAAAATTTAAAAGTTTTGAACTTTGAAATGAAAATCATGAGTTTTGGAGGGTGATTCTTTGATTCTGAGGTTATTTTGGCGATTTGGTCACCCGAGTAAGTCCGTAGGATGTTTTTAAGGTGGGGTGCATGTTAGGGTTGGAGCCCGAGGGCCCAGGTGAGTTTCGGATAGGTGTTAGGCTCATTTGAAGCATTTTTAATTGCTGGTGTCTACAGTCTTCGCATTTGCAAAGACTTATTCGCAAATGCGAACCTCCCTTGATTGGCCAGACATCGCAAATGCAATCATTCCCCTTGGCATCCATACTTCGCAAATGCAAAGTCAATCTCGCAAATGCGACGTCTCCAGCCTAAGCCATGGGTTCGCAAATGTGAACCTTTTCTCGCAAATGCAAGTTCCTCCTTTTCCCTGCCAGTTCGCATTTGCGAACAATCTCTCGCAAATACGAGGTTCCCTTTAATTCTGCCCAGTTCACAAATGCGAAGTCAATATTGCATTTGTGACATCTGCAACTGTGCAACTTATACTTAGCCGATTTCAAACTTCATTTTTCATATTTTAAAAACGCAAACCTCCATTGGCGATTTTCTCTCGACTCTTTCTCTCTCAAATCACTTGTAAGTCAACTTTTACTCAATTTCTTCAAACTTTAACATCTTTTATCATGATTTCCACTTAAAATCAAAGCTTTCAATGGGTAAAAATAGGGATTTAGGGTAGAACCTAGGTTTTCATAAAATTGGGGATTTGGACCTCAATTTGGGGTCCAATTTCAAAACAAGTTGCATATATGAACTCGTAGGGGATTGGGCAACAAGGTTTTGGTTCTAACCTCGAGTTTTCACCACGTGGGCCAGGGGCATTTTGGGAATTTTTAGGTAAAACTTTGGGAATTTCATTCTTATGCATTCAAATTGATTTAACTAGCATTTGTTGATACATTTGAGTAAATTATGGTTAGATTCGACCGGTTTTGAGGCGAATTTGAGGGGTAAATCTAAGTCTATTTGGTGTCCCGGTTCCGGCCCGGGACCGAACCGGGACCGCGTGCCTGGCGGGCCTACCAGTCCTGCTGGGCCGGTCCCGGCAGTCCGGTCCTGGTGTTTCCAAAAGGCCCGTGACTTGCCAGTCCCTTACGTCGAACCGTTAGACCCGAGACCGCCAGACCCGGGACAGGCTGGCGGGCCTGGACCGGTCAGCGGGCCTGAGCTGGTCCTAGCGGACCCAACGGATATTTTTAAAAAAAAAAGTTTTTTTGAAAATTCAGTAACGGCTCTTTGCAAAAAGTAGCCGATTGGAAGTTTGAAAAATAGGCATTTGGCCCCCAAACTTTATATAATTACACTTTTTCTCATTTCTCAACTATAAATACCCCCTCATTCTTTCATTTTTATTCACCAATTCATCAATATCTCTCAATCTCTCTCAAGAGCTCTTTCAATCTTTCTAGTACAAGTGCTTAATTTATTGTTGAAAAATCGTGAAAAATTGTGAAGTTGTTGAATTGAAGTTTTCAAGTTCAACGATTTTCAATTTCAAGAAGTTGTTCGGCAATCCGGTAAACTCGTTTCAATTCTTACGTGCTAATAGTATATTTTTGTATTTTTAGTTTGCATAATTCTAATTAGTATGGCATTTTCTTTGAAAAAAATATTCGGTAAAGGAAAAGGTAAAACCGGTGAAAGTAGTGGCCATAATACTACCATTCCCCCGGCTCCCTGACCTAAAAAAGATAAGCAAGTTGAAAGTAGTAGCCAACCTAGACGTCCTAATCCGCCTCTCGTAATGCTTGATAGTGATCACCCTTGTTTTCAATTTACCGATAGTGAATTTCTACATGATGTTGCAGTAGGTGATAGATTAGATGATGATATTATGAATGCTCTTTATCCTAATGAACCTATCTTAGAGGAAAATGAGGATGATGATGATGAAACCCAAGCACCAGATTTAGATGATACACCTACTAGTCCTGCTCATAACTTAGGTAATGGAGACTGTAGCGGCACGGGTAGTTTGACTAAGCATATAAAATTACACCTTAGAGATAAGGCTAGATTTTTCCAAATGAAAGCGCAACAATAGGGGGGACAAGTGTAGATTATCAAGTTAACCCAAGTACTGGTTCAAATCTAGTTCAACCAGGAATAAACACAGTCACCGGAGGTACTTTTTATTACGATCCAAATAAGGATCGTGAAGAATTAGCGAAAATGATTAATGTTATGTGCTTGCCTTATACTTTTGCTTCTAATCCTAATTGGATTCATTTTATTAGAAGAGTCTTTAATCCTACTTATAAAAGTTGGCCTCGCGCAACAGTTAAGGCCGATATTTATAAATTCAAGCATGAATATGAACAATATTTGCGCTATTTATTTACTCATATACCTAATCGTATTTCTATTTCAACTGATATTGGTAGAAGTAATGATGACTGTGATTATCTAACTGTAACAAGTCATTGGATAGATGAAGACTGGACAATGCAAAAACGCATAATTGCATATAGAATAATTAATTCACGGCACACGGGTAGGTTTATAGCTAACACTGTTTTAGACAAGAGGGGTTGCTCTGATGGTAAGCAACCCCCACTTCCAACCGAGAGGTTGTGAGCTCGAGTCTTCCCAAGAACAAGGTGGGAAGTTCTTGGAGGGAAGGATGCTGGGGGTCTATTTTAGAAACAGCCTCTCTACCCAGGGTAGGGGTAAGGTCTGCGTACATACTACCCTCCCCAGACCCCACTAAGTGGGATTATACTGGGTTGTTGTTGTTGTTGTAGATATTTTTGCTTTAGTGATAAAATAATGGCAATTTCTATGGATAACGCTTCTAGCAACACTAGTGCAATAGGCATGCTAACACAAACCCTTAATCCTGCATTTAGTAATATTTTCCATGTTAGATGTATTTGTCATATTTATCATTTAATTGTTGGTGATGGTATGCGAATATTAAACATAGAAATTGAAAAGGTGAGAATGGCTCTTAATTGGCTATTTTATTCAAACCGTAGAACTAGACTTAGAGAATATTTTAAAAAATGTGACGAATATAGCCTTAGAGAAAGAAAGGTTCCTAAACCTTGCCCGACTAGGTGGAATTACATGTACGAAAATTTAGTAGTAGCGTATGAATATAAAAACTCAATTAATGCTACGTTTAATTCTCGGGTAGGTGGTGAGGATGATGATGAAATGCTAACTACCAAAGATTGGACTAATGTTAAAATTCTTTTAGATTTTTTAGAACATTTTCAAGTGGCTACAAATGCTTTTTCTCGATAATATTATCCGACTATTTCTAACTGTTTAGTTTATATTGCCGCACTAGCTGATTTGTTTGTTGAATATAGCGAGGGTGGGGATATATATGAACTTGCAATAAATGAAATGAAACAAAAGTTTAAAAAATATTTTTTTTCCAATCTCTCCTATTTTTGGTGTAGCTGCTATGTTAAATCCAACAATGAAATTAGGAGGTCCTCACTTTTGGTATTCTAATATTTATAAAGCTTTAGATCTTTCAGAAGACGAAATTGCTACACTAGCTAATGCGAAAGCATCAACTAAAATTAATGCTCAAACTGTTTATAATGCTTATAAACAGGCGTTAGAGCATGCTAGGCCAAATATTCCAACCCCTACTTCGTCTACATCACAATCGTCTAAAAGAGCTGCTGGCTTAACAGCTCTTAAATCATGGACGGAGTTAAGGGGTTCTCAAGGTGATAATTTTGATGAAATTCCCATCTAAATGAGCTTCAAGTTTACTTGTCACAGGGACTAGAAAAGGAGAATCCAGACGGCTCTTTCGACCTTTTGGAATGGTGGAAGTCAAGGAAAAAGAATTTTCCCATTCTTGCAAGGATGGCTCGGGATGTTCTATCAATTCAAGCGTCAACTGTTGCATTGGAGAGCACTTTCAGTCAAGCAAGACTACAAATCGGTGATCACAGAGCATCGATGCGGGAGAGCTTGGAAAAATTAGTGCTTTTTAGAGGTTGGATCCGCGGAGAAAGAAGGAAATTTGGCATAGCAGAATCACAACCGGCAATAGATGAGGAATATGAAGAAATGATAGCAGAACTTGCTGAGGAAGTGACTTCACCCGGAAGTGGTGATGAACAAGCTTCATTTCCACCACTGCCAACACAACCTCCTCCCAACCTTGACGGATTTATGAGATTGTTAGAAATACAACATAAATTATGATGTAACTTGTACATTGGCACGTCTTCTTTTAGTTTTTTTCCGTTTAATGGTGGTATTAGTACCTTGTTGTGCTCATTCCATTGGGGGAAGGAAGACTAAGAAAGATATGCCATTTTGGTCAATAAATATGCTCTTTATCATATCCTTGAATATCTTTTTTCTCAATATTTCTTTGTCTTTACTTCGATATCAATCCTTGAATATTTATATAACATACAACACAACATACTAATTACAATATTCTTTTATATACATTATATACAATATATACTACTTACTACAACATACTATATACATAATATACAATATATTCTAATTACTACAACACAATATATACATAACATACAATATATACTAATTACTAATTTACTACAACACATTATACACATAAATATATCCATATATGCATAACATACAATATATACTAATTACTACAACACAATATATACATAATATACAATATATACTAATTACTACAACACAATATATACTATACTAATAACTTAGTACACCATATAAAATATATTCTACACTATACTAATGACTACTATACAAGATATTGACTTAAAAAAAAGTCCTATCAGGCCTATTAGGCCCGCCAGGCCCGCCAGACCTAGGACCGCAGTGTGCTTAGGCCCATCACGGGCCGGTCCCAACCTGGAGGACCGCCAGGCCAGGGACCGTCAGGCCCGGAACCGCCAGGCACGTCAGGCCCGGCACGCCAGGCCGGGACCGTGAGGCCCGGCCTGCCAGGCACAAATAGGCCCAGAACCGGGCCACTTTACTGCCTTAGGTAAAGCTATTCTAGAGACTTGAGTTGAGTTGGAAGCTTTCGAGGTAAGTGTTTGATCTAACTTTGGCTTGAGGGAATAGGATTAGGATAATATTTGCTATGCGTTATATGGAGTCGGTGTATAGGTATGGTGACGGCTACCTATGCGCCCGAGTCTAGCATGACCGTGAGTCATATCTTCTATTAAATTGTCGAAAGAAGTGAACAATTGTGATAATTACTTGTTAGATGAACTATAAAATGATAGATGAGAAGCAAATGAGCTAAGGAAGGAATTTTGGTATTTTTCCCTTGCCGAGATTTATTGTTGAATTATTTTCCCTTGCCGGGAATTATGGTAGAGTTGTTCTTCCCTTGCCAGGATATTTTGGGCTGTTAGTTGTACCCTTGCCAGGTTTAACTATTATATTGATGAGTTTCCCTAACGGTATCTTCTGTGGAGAGATTGATAGAGTTATTCAATTATTTTACATCATGGGATCGTGTGGCACGTTGTCCACTTATATATTATATGATTGGGATCGTGTGGTACGCCGACCTTGAGATAATATCATTGGGATCGTGTGGCACGCCGACCACGAGATAATATGATTAGTATCGTGTGGCACGCCGACCACGATATGTTATGATCGAAGCAATTGGTACGCTGACCACAACTTGTATTGATTATTGTTATCGGCCTTGGATGTCGTGCAGATGTTGATTCACTGGCTTCCTTTATGTAATTATTATATATTCAGTTCCATTTCTTGTCTGTTGAAGTTATAATTGAACTTTTACTCCCCCAGCATGTCCCTTTCCTTTTTATCTACTTAAACTCTTGTTCTCTTTTTGTTATTGCACATATATCTGTACAGGTTATTTATGGTAGATCTGGTTTAGCCTCGTCACTACCTCGCCGAGGTTAGGCCGGGCACTTACCAGCACATGGGGTCGGTTGTACTGATATAACACTTCTATGCCTTTGTGTGCACAGGTCAGGACACAGCCTACGGACCCCAGCAGTAGTTATGGGACGATCCTTCGGTCCAGAGATTTTGAGGTAGTTCGCTGGTGATCGCGGGCCCCGAGTCTCTTCTATTTCTTCTAGTTTGTTTTTATTGTATCAAAACAGACATGTGATGTATTTCTGTTAGACTATTCTTTTAGTACTCTTTAGTCATCCGAGAGTAGTGACACCAGATACTGGATAGAGACATGTTGTTAATTTTCCGCATTTTGTCATTTCTATATTTGCTAAAAGTCTTCCGTGTGTTTAATTAATCATTTCAGTATTTAATTTGCTTTAGTTAAGGTTATTGCGATAATGATTAAAAAGGGGTTGGCTTGCCTAGCTTCGACAGTAGGCACCATCACAAATCCTGATGGTGAGTAAATCCGGGTCGTGACAAGTTGGTATTAGAGCGCTAGGTTACTTGGGTCTCACAACTCACGGACAAGCTCGGTAAAGTCTGAGGGATCGGTACGGAGAGGTTCGTATTCATCCCCTAGAGGCTATAGAGTTAGGAAAAAAATTCACTTTGTTCATCCTTGTCGTGAGATTTTGTTTCTCAAATATTGATTGTCGTTCTACTCTATTCTTTTGTAGATGGCAAGAACACGTGCATCTTCTTCTTCCGTGCAGCAGCCCAAGCCCCCTGCAACAGCTCCCGCGAAGGGCATGGGCCGTGGCCGTGCCAGAGGCCGTGGCAGGGGCAGAGCTCAGCCCCAGGCAGCAGTTCCAAAGGTGGAGCCTCATATTGACTTTGATGAGGAGGTTCCAGCTCCACCAGCTCCAGTGGGCCCAGCTGAGGTCCCAGGAGGAGTGATGTTTTCTTCAGATCTTCAGGATGCTCTTGCTCGCATAGCAGGCTTTATAGACAGTGTCGCTAGAGCGGGATTGCTGCCAGTAGCACCAGCCACTTCTCAGGCTGGAGGAGGGGTTTAGAGTCCTGCTACACGTACTCCGGAGCAGGTAGCTCCCCAGACTCAGGTTCCATTGGTTCAACCCGCAGTGGCAGCTAAGACAGGCATTACAGCTCAGGCCGGAGATGGGACGGCCATGTCTTCGGATGCTTTGTGGAGACTTGATCAGTTTTTCAAGCTTTCACTACTACTTTCAGCGGTGCTTCATCGGAGGATCCCCAGGATTTTCTATACAGTTGTCATGAGATCCTCAGGACTACGGGAATAGTGGAGACCAATGGGGTCGATTTTTGCACTTTCAGGCTTGTGGGATCCGCCAAGACTTGGTGGAGGGATTGTTGCATATCAAGACCAGCAGGGTCACCAGCTTTGACATGGGATCAATTTGCAAAGTTATTTTTGGAGAAGTTTCTCCCCGTCACTCAACAGGAGGCACCTCGCAGGTAGTTTGAGCGCCTTCAGCAGGGCTCCATAATAGTTACACAGTATGAGACCAGATTTGTCGACTTGGCACACCATGCTATAGTGATACTCCCTACAGATCGAGAGATGGTCCGGAGGTTCATTGATGGATTGATTCAGCCGATTCACCTTCAGATGGCTATGGGAGTTGGCAGTGATATTACTTTTCAGGACGCGGCCAATGCGGCCCGCCGAGATGGCACTAGCTTGAGGAAGTAGCCAGGGTTCAGACAAGAAGCCTCGACATTCTGGTAGATTTAGTGGTACCTCATCTGGAGGTAGGGATTTTCATGAGGCCATCCCCCGAGACCTTTCCAGTCAGCACTCCAGGATTCTCATAGTGCTCCAGGTGGTCGTAGCTCTCAGCCACAGTATTCCGACCAGCAGCTTTTCAGCTCACCATCAACTCCTATTAGTGCACCACCACTTCGATATTCTCAGCAGCCGAGGGCTTGCTTCACTTGTGGCGACCTGAGGCACATTGCTAAGTACTGCCCTCGAGCTTCCAGCAGTTCACAACATCATGGTCCTCGTCCCATGATTCAGGCAGCAGATGATCCACAAGCCTCCCAGCTAGCTAGAGGAAGGGGAGAGGCCATAGAGGTGGACGTAGGGAGCGTAGAGGTGGAGCTCAGACAGCCGGAGGTAGGGGTTTGCCCGCAGTAGATCGTCCTAGAGATACATATCAGGGAGGTGGGGGCAGCCCCGTTGTTATGCATTGCCAACCATGCCGGAGGCCGAGTCATCTGATGTTGTGATTATAGGTACTATACTAGTCTGTGATAGAGGTGCTTCAGTATTATTTGATCCGGGATCTACTTATTCTTATGTGTCATCCTATTTTGCACCCTATATGATCATGCCTAGTGAGGCTCTAGGTGTTCATGTATATGTGTCCATACCGATTGGTGATTTTATAGTGGTCGATCGAGTGCATCGTTCTTGTGTGGTGGTATTTGAGGGTCTTGAGACCCGTGTCGACTTATTGATTTTAGACATGGTGGACTTTGATGTTATATTGAGGATGAACTGGTTGTCACCATATCATGTTATCTTGGATTGTCACGCCAAGACCGTGACTTTGTCCTTGCCCGATTTGCCCCGACTTGAGTGGAGAGGGATCCTAGGTCATGCCACTGGTAGTGTCTAGCATATTTGGCGTATGTTTGCGACTCCAGCGCAGAGGTTCCATCTATCGACACTATTCCTATTGTTCGGGAGTTCCCCAAGGTTTTTCCTTCAGACCTGCCGGGTATGCTGCTTGATAGGGATATTGATTTCTGTATTGATCTTCCTCTTGGTACTCAGCCTATTTATATTTTTCCGTATCGCATGGCCCAGCCAGAGTTGAAAGAGTTGAAGGAGCAGCTTCAGGACTTGCTTGATAAGGGTTTCATTAGACCCAATGTATCACCTTGGGGTGAACCAGTGTTGTTTGTGAAGAAAAAGGATGGGTCGACGAGGATGTGCATTGATTACCGGCAGTTGAACAAGGTCATGATAAAGAACAAGTATCCACTGCCGAGGATTGACGATTTGTTTGACCATCTCCAGGGTGCCATAGTGTTCTCGAAGATAGATTTGAGAGGTCTGGTGATCATCAACTGAGGATTAGGGCGTCTGATGTCCCTAACACAGCATTTCGTACTTGGTGTGGACATTATGAGTTTTTGGTCATGTCGTTTGGGTTGACCAATGCCCCGGCAGCATTCATGGAATTGATGAACCGAGTGTTCAGGCCTTATTTGGATTTATTTGTGATTGTATTCATTGATGATATCTTTGTCTACTCCCGCATCCAGGAGGAGCATGAGTAGCACCTCAGAGTGGTTCTTCAGACTTTGAAGGATAGCCAGTTGTACGCCAAGTTTTCAGAGTGCGAATTTTGGTTGAGTTCAGTAGCATTCTTGGGTCATGTCGTATCAGCAGAGGGTATTCAGGTGGACCCGAAGAAGATAGAGGCAGTCAAGAACTGGCCTTGACCAGCTTCATCTATAGAGATTCGGAGCTTCTTCGGGTTAGCTGGTTACTACAGACGTTTTGTGGAGGGGTTTTCATCCATCGCAGCCCCAATGACTAGATTGACTCAGAAGGGTTCCCAGTTCAGGTGGTCAGATGAGTGGAGGCGAGCTTCCAGAAGCCTTTACTATGGTTTTGCCCACGGGATCCGGGCCTTATACTATGTATTGTGATGCTTCCCGTATCGGGCTAGGCGCAGTGTTGTTGCAGGACGGCAAGGATATAGCATATGCTTTGAGGCAGTTGAAGATCCACGAGAAGAATTATCCAGTTCATGACCTAGAGTTGGCAGCCATTATTCATGCCTTGAAGATCTGGAGGCATTGTTTGTATGGTGTGACGTGTGAGGTGTACACGAATCACAAGAGCCTTCAGTACTTGTTCAAGCAGAAAGAGTTGAATTTGAGACAGCGGAGGTGGTTGGAGTTGCTAAAAGATTATGATGTTTCTATTTTATACCACCCGGGGAAGACCAATGTGGTGGCCGATGCACTGAGTAGAAAGTTCGCCAGCAAGGGTAGTCTTGCATATATTCCGGTCATCCAGAGACCGCTCACCTTGGATGTTCAGGCCTTGGCCAATAGATTTGTGAGATTGGATATTTTTTTAGCCCGGCAAGGTGTTAGCTTGCACGGTTGCTCGCTCGTCATTGATGGAGCGTATCCGGGACCAAGAGTGTGATGATCCGCATTTGTGTGTCCTGAGAGACACGGTACAGCAATGAGGCACCAGGGAGATGAATTTGGGAGATGATGGGGTATGTGGTTGCATGGACGAGTTTGTGTGCCCAATGTTGATGGTATTCGAGAATCGATCTTAGTAGAGGCCCACAGTTCTCGATATTCTATTCACCCGGGCGCCGCGAAGTTGTATCAGGATTTGAGACAGCATTACTTGTGGCGTAGAATAAAGAAAGACATTGTTGCATATGTGGCTCGTTGTCTAAATTCTCAGTAGGTTAAGTACAAGTATCAGAGGCTCGGTGAGTTATTTTAGAGGATTGAGCTTCCCGAGTGGAAGTGGGAGAGAATCACCATGGATTTTGTTACTGTCCTTCCGACGACTCGGAAGAAGTTTGATGCAATATGGGTTATTGTTGATAGGCTGACTAAGTCAGCGCATTTCATCCCAGTTTCCACCACCTATTCGTCCGAGAGGTATGCTGAGATTTATATCAAGGAGATCATTCGCCATCATGGGGTGCCCATATCTATTATTTCGGATCGGGGTCTGCAGTTAACCTCACATTTTTGGAGAGCAATGCATCATGAGTTGGGCACCCAAGTCCAGTTGAGACAACATTTCACCCCGAGACGGTCAGTCCGAGAGGACTATTCAGATTCTTGAGGATATACTCCGAGCCTGTGTTATTGATTATGGAGGCCCATGGGAGCAGTTCTTGCCTTTATTAGAGTTTGCCTACAACAACAACTACCAGTCCAGTATTCAGATAGCTCCATATGAGGCGTTGTATGGTAGGCGGTGTCGGTCCCCAATCGGATGGTTTGAGCCAGGAGAGGCTCGGTTATTGGGTACAGATTTGGTACAAGAGGCCTTGAATAAGGTGAAGATCATTCAGGACAGACTTCGGTCAGCTCAGTCTAGGTAGAAGAATTTTGCAGGTTGTAAGATCAGGGATGTTGCTTTCATGGTTGGTGAACAGGTATTGCTCCATGTATTGCCTATGAAGTGCATGATGAGGTTCGGGAAGAAGGGCAAGCTTAACCCTAGGTATATTGGCCCATTTGAGATTCTTGACCGTGTGGGGAATGTGGCTTATAGACTTGCATTGCTGCCTAGCTTGTCAGCTGTGCATCCGGTTTTTCATGTATCCATGCTTCGGAAGTATCGTGGTAATCCCACCCATTTGTTAGATTTCATTACTGTCCAATTGGACAAGGACCTGTCATATGAGGAAGAGCCGGTGGCTATTTTAGACCGGCAGGTTCGATAGTTGAGGTCGCGGAGTTTTCCTTCAGTGCGTGTCTAGTGGAGAGGTCAGCCTCCTGAGGCATCGACCTGGGAGTCCGAGTCTGATATGCGGAGTCGTTATCCCCATCTATTCCACGACTCAGGTACTTCTTTCTTTTGTCCGTTCGATGACGAACGATTGTTTTAGAGGTGGAGGATGTGACGACCCAAAGGGTCATCACCATAATTCTCCCTTTCCTTGCACTTCTGAGGCCTTGAAAAACTCTTATTTGGTTGCCTCGATTTACGTGTGCAGTCCGGGCGCGAAGCCGAAAACTTTTAAGTGGAAATATTTGAATTCTGTGTTAAAAACAATGAATTTTGATAATAATATTACTATAGTTGACCTTGGTCAATGTTTTGGGTAAAAGAACCCGGACCCGTGATGTGACGAACCCAGAGGGTCCGTAAGGAAATTTTGGACCCAGGCGTATTCTCGGAATCGAAATCCGAGGTCCCAGGCCCGAGTACGGAGCTTTTCTGTGAATTTTTTTTTGAAATGCTTTAGGAAAAAATGAAAATGAAAATTGATCAAAAGTGATAGTATCGGGCTCGTATTTTGGTTCCGACACCCGGTACAAATCTTAAATGAGCTATAAGCGCTATCTGTAAAGTTTGGTTGAAAACAGATGCAGTTTGACGTGTTTCGGAATAAAAATGGAAAATTTGAAAGTTTTGAACTTTGAAATGGAAATCATGAGTTTTGGAGGTTGATTCTTTGATTCTGATGTTATTTTGGCGATTTGATCGCACGAGTAAGTCCGTAAGATGTTTTTGAGGTGGGGTGCATGTTTGGGTTGGAGCCCCGAGGTCCCGGGTGAGTTTTGGATAGGTGTTAGGCTCATTTGAAACATTTTTTACTGCTGGTGTCTGCAGTCATCGCATTTGCAAAGACTTATTTGCAAATGCGAACCTCCTTTGTTTGGCCAGACATCGCAAATGCGATGTTTTTCTCGCAAATGCGATGTTTTTCTCACAAATGCGATCATTCCGCTTGGCATCCAGACTTCGAAAATGCAAAGTGAATCTCGCAAATGCGACTTCCCCCGCATAAGTCATGGGTTCGCAAATGCGAACCTTTTCTCGCAAATGTGAGTTCCTCCTTTTTCCTGCCCAGTTCGCATTTGCGAACAATCTCTCGCAAATGCAAAGGTTCCCTTTAATTCTGCCCAGTTTGCAAATGCGAAGTCAATATCGTATTTGCGAAATCTGCAACTGTGCAACTTATACTTAGCCGATTTCAAACTTCATTTTTCATATTTTCAGAACACAAACCTCCATTAGCGATTTCTCTTGACTCTTTCTCTCCCAAATCATCTGTGAGTCAACTTTTACTCAATTTCTTCAAATTTAACATCTTTTATCATGATTTCAACTTAAAATCAAAGCTTTCAATGGGTAAAAATGGGAATTTGGGGTAGAACCTAGGTTTTACTAAAATTGGGGATTTGGACCTCAATTTGGGGTTCGATTTCAAAACAAATTGCATATATGAACTTGTGGGGGAATGGGTAACCCAGTTTTGGTTTGAACCTCGAGTTTTGACCACGTGGGCCGGGGGGCATTTTAGGAATTTTTGGGTAAAACTTTGGGAATTTCATTCTTGTGCATTCAAATTGATTTAACTAGCATTTGTTGATACATTTAAGTAAATTATGGTTAGATTCGATTGGTTTTAACCCGAATTCGAGGGGTAAAGCTATTTTAGAGGTGTGAGTTGAGTTGGAAGCTTTCGAGGTAAGTGTTTGATCTAACTTTGGCTTGAGGGAATAGGATTAGGATAATATTTGCTATGTGTTATATGGAGTCGGTGTATAGGTATGGTGACAGTTACCTATGAGTCCGAGTCTAGCATGACCATGAGTCATAACTGCTATTAAATTGTCGAAAGAAGTGAACAATTATGATAATTACTTGTTAGATGAACTATAAAATGATAGTTGAGAAGCAAAGGAGCTAAGGAAGGAATTTTGGTATTTTCCCCTTGCCAGAATTTATTGTTGAATCGTTTTCCCTTGCTGGGACTTATGGTAGAGTAGTTCTTCCCTTGCCGGGTTATTTTGGGCTGTTAGTTGTACCCTTGCCGAGTTTAGTTGTTATATTGATGAGCTTCCCTAACGGGATCTTATGTGGAGAGATTTATAGAGTTATTCAATTATTTACATCATGGGATCATGTGGCACGTTGTCCACGTATATATTATATGATTGGGATCGTGTGGCATGCCGACCACGAGATAATATGATTGGGATCGTGTGGCACGCCGACCACGAGATTATATGATTGGGATCGTGTGGCACGCCGTCCACGAGGTATTATGATTGGGATCGTCTGGCACGCCGATATGTTATGATCGGGAGCGAGTGGTACGCCTACCACAACTTGTATTGATTATTGTTATCGGCCTTGGATGTCGTGCGGATGTTGATTCACTGGCTTCCTTTATGTAATTATTATATATTTAGTTCCATTTCTTGTCTGTTGAAATTATAATTGAACTGTTACTCCCCCAGCATGTCCCTTCCCCTTTTATCTGATTAAATTCTTGTTCTCTTTCTGTTATTGCACATATATCTGTACAGGTTATTTGTGGTAAGTCCGGATTATCCTCGTCACTACCTCGCCGAGGTTAGGCCAGGCACTTACTAGCACATGGGGTCGGTTGTGCTGATACTACACTTCTGTGCCTTTTTGTGCACAAATCAGGACACAGCCTACGGACCGCAGCAGTAGTTAGTGGGCGATGCTTCAGTTCAGAGATTTTGAGGTAGTTCGCTGGCGATCGCGGGCCCCGATTCTATTCTATTTCGTCTAGTTTGTTTTTATTGTATCAAAACAGACATGTGATGTATTTCTTTCAGACTATTGCTTTTTGTACTCTTTAATTTTCCGCATTTTGTCATTTCTATATTTGCTAAAAGTCTTCCGCGTGTTTAATTAATTATTTTAGTATTTAATTTTCTTTGGATTAAGGTTATTGTGATAATAATTAAAAAGGGTTTGGCTTGCCTAGCTTCTATAGTATGTGCCATCACTACTTCCGATGGTGGGTAAATCTGGGTCGTGACAAACAGTTCTTCAATCAGCTAATAACCCGCTATCGGGTGAACAATACCTGTTACTGTACATAAGGTGCAGGGAGTAAAGTGAGTACTTCCAACTCAGTGGTAATAAGAGTAAATAATAACTGAGCAATAAGAAATCATGTAAGAACACTTCATCATGCTATATAAGACGATACAACCTATTTTGAAAATAGTAATTTCATGAAAATCCTTTATAAAATATCTTGCTCAGTTTTTAACCTCTTTTGAAAATAATCCTTTTAACAGTTGCAAAATAATTCTAGCCATCAGTGTCACTATGCAAAAAAAACCCGCCCCTCGGGCAATATCTTCGTTCCTGGTCAGCCACTCAGGCCCCAATACTCAAGGATTAGATAGCACCAGTAAAAGCAGCTAAATATCTCTAGAAATATCACAAACAACAAATAATAAACAAATGCATGAATGCAATGCATATGATAGTACATTCCAGTACCCACTGCGGCGTGCATCCCGAGCCATTCATATTTATTTATCGTCAACGGCGCTTATTGGGGTGTGCATACACTCCGGAGGGGCTCCTACAACCCAAGTGCAATATACTGGTCAGTCAATGTTACCTGAATGGTCATCCAATGTTACTAGACCAATTTATATCCGACAGTGTCATTTTTACCACTGCTCCAAGTATATAGTTCAGTGTCATTGTTACCACTGTTTCAAGTATAACATACAGTGTCATTATTACCACTATTTCAAGTATATATTACAGTGTCGTTGTTACCATTGTTTCTAGTATATCTTACAGTGTCATTGTTACCACTATTTCAAGTCACTTTATTATCAGTCTAGAAAATAATATATTAAGCCCCTTGGTCATTTACAAAATCGAAGTTGCTAGCCCGAAATGCATTTAAAATATCATTTAAGTTTTTAAAACTTAGAAATACATCTGGGTTTGCAAAACAACATTTAAAACCTTTGACTGAAGTTAGATGATATTCAAATCATGCTAAGCAGTAATATCAATCCTCGAAGGATTTTACAAGTCGCACAAGGCCCCAAACATGGATATCATACCAAATTATGATGACAACAAGAAATTTCAATCAAATATGAAGTAAAATCAACAATCGGGATGGACCAAGTCACAATCCCCAACGGTGTTCTACCCCACGCTCATATCCGGCGTGCAAGTCACCTCAATACAACACTATGATGTAAAAATCCGGGATTTCGAACCCTCGGGATATCATTTACAAGTATTACTCACCTCAAGACGGACAAAATTCTAGCTCGCTATGTCCTTGCCTCTCGAATTGGCCTCCTCGTGCGACAAATCTGCCCAAAGTCACACAAATATCGTTGAAGCTCTATTTCTAATAGACAGGGTTTTAGCCATACATATTGGGACTTGCCCCTTAATGGTACTACAATGATCTACTACTCTTAGGTAAACTTTAATCCACAATACAACATTCAATAGGGCTAATATTAGTAATAAATTCCATAACTTATGCCATATAGGCATATTATCAAACACCTTATAGGCATAAATATTTACACCTTTTAGCTATAGCATTGGTTCCTCCAACCATCACCATTAACCAAAAATTCATCCTACTATTATTCTTTAACAATATATACTCCTAACATCACATGTGTGATCAACCATTCACAGCCAAACCAACAAAAATTTCATAAAATAAACACCTTTAGATCTCTACCCTATTCATGTACTTAAATTGGGAATTTATGTCTTCCAACCACCATACTATAAGCTATTCATACTCATATTCCCATAATATATCTATATATGTAAGTCTACGGTGTAAGATTTACCTTTTGGGAGAAATCTTGCAAACCTCTCCTTTGAGTTCTTGAAGAAATTTCTTGAAAATCTAAAGAGTTTCAAGATCAATCCTTGTTAATATAAGTGTTTAGGAGTAGTAATTAACTCAAAGTACTCCAAAAATCTTACCTTGGATCATAGAAATGAAGAGTGTGACGAAATCCCCTTGAGAGAGCAAGTCTTAACCCCAAAAAAATGACTTGGAAACATTCTAGACTAGTCTTGGGGAATTTATAGGCCCGTTATTAGCGCGGCCGCACACCTGGGCGCGCATTTTGGTGCGCTAGTTTGCCTAGTGTTATGTCTTGGGCGCGCTAGCCACTAGCGCGGCCGTGCATCTGGGCGCGCTAGTGACATATGCCCAGAAGAATGGTCATAACTTTCTCTATACACCTCCAAATGATATACGATTTGTTGAGTTGGAAACTAGACACAAAGGGCTTTAATTTAATAGGTTGTAGCTCATACAACTCCTATATAACGGGAGATATGATCGTCCAAAATGAGGTCTTATGCACATTCATTTACAATTCCGTCTATTATGAAATTTTCTAGCTTTGAAAGTTCCAGTTAGCCATCCGAAATCACCCCGAGGTCCCGGGACCTCAACCAAAAGTGCAAAAGTATTTTACAACATTATTAAAACTTGTTCCATTCAACAAAACTCCTAAAACAACACCAAAACCATCAAATTACATCGAATTCTCTCCAAAGTTCTTCCAAACTTCCAAAATACGTAATATGATAAAAAAACCTGACCAAATCACCTCCGAATGACATGAAATTTTGCGCACACATCTCAAATCACATAATGAACCTGCAAAAATTCTCAGAATTTCATTCCGACCCTCGGATCAAAATCTCGCCTACCAACCGGATTTCGCCAAAATCCTAACTTCGCCAATATAGGCTAACTTCTACACCGAACCTCCAAAGTTTATTTCAGTTGCTCTCCTAAGCCTTAAATCATCCCCCAAAACTAAACAAATCTTCGGAAATAAATTCCGAGCCCTCTAACTCACAAGTCAACTTCCGGTTGACTTTTTCCAAATTGATCCTTCCTTAAAGAGACTAAGTGTCTCATTTCTTATCAAAATAAGTCCAAATCAATTCTAACGCACCTCATATCGGCAATGAAACATAAGAAAGCAAAAAATAGGATGAACGGGATAGTAACTCATGAGACGACGGGTCGGATCGTTACAACTTTCCTATTTGCTGAGTGTTGTCTCCAAAGGAATCTCTGTAACCAACATGAACATCAAATATGAAGCTTCAAAGCTGTAAATCTATACAAAATTAAAAATGGGAAGCCAAAAACTAAAAAGTTAAATTACTAAAATAACCTTTTAGTAATACATATATATTTATAATTTTATATTAAAAATACCTAAATGATATTGATTTATATTGTGTCTTTTCTGAATAGTTGGGTTTATTCATTAATGATTATTTGTCCAAGAGGAAAGAACTACTTGTCAGAAGAAGAAAAAAACATAATCAAATTCAAAGGGTTGTATTCCTTCATTAAGAAAATAGATTTTTCAACTGTGTTCCTTCGCATTTATTCAACCACACTTCATGGCAACAATATAAAATAAGAAAAGGAATAGTTGAATTAATTATGAGGTGGATTTCCTTATGCTTGTCCTCTTTCTTTGATTTGTGGATAGGTATGTATTTTCTCTACTGTTAAATTATCAGCAACTTGTAACTCTCTATTATAGATACAATTTGTAACTATCTTCTTGTGATGATCCAAAGGGTCATCACCTGTTTACTCATTTATTCTGTGCTTTCGAGGCTTTAAAAATCTTATTTTTAATTGTTTTAATTTGCGTGCACAGTCCGAGCGCGTAGCCGAAAAACTTATATGTTAAATTCTATGAAAATTGTTGAAATGTGACTTTAAATGATTAAAGTTAACTTTGGTCAATATTTTGGGTAGATAGACCCAAACCCTTGATTCGACGGTCCCGGAGGGTCCGTAGAAAAATATGAGACTCGGACGTACGCCCGGAATCAAAATTTGAGGTCTCGAGCCCGAGAAATAAATATTTGAAAGAAATTATTTTTCTAAAATGATTATGAAAATTTGAAAAAAAAAATGGATTAGAAAGTATTGGTATCGGGCCCGTATTTTGATTTCGGCACCTGTTACAGGTCTTATATGTGGTATAAATTGTTTCTGTGTAATTTGGTGGAAATCAGACGTTCTTTGACGTGTTTCGGACCTAAATATCTAAAATTGGAATTTTAAGAAGTTAGAATAAAAAATGATGATTTTGAGGTTTGATTCATCGTTTATGATATTATTTTAGCAGTTTGATCGCTCGATTAAATCTGTAAGATGTTTTTGAGTTAGTTTGTGTGTTTTGTTAGGAGCCCCGAGGGCTCGGGAGTGATTCCGAGGTGGTTCGGGGTGTTTTGAACTTAGAAAAAGAATCAGATTTTTCTGCATTTTTATACAGACCTTTTGTTCTACGTGATCGCGGCCTCAAGATCACATTCGCACTGCCTTGTGTTCCCCTCCTTCGCATTCGCAGTCCGCTTCCTGTGTTCGCGTATTAC
The DNA here is from genome assembly GCA_034376525.1 of Nicotiana benthamiana. Lineage (NCBI taxonomy): Eukaryota > Viridiplantae > Streptophyta > Magnoliopsida > Solanales > Solanaceae > Nicotiana > Nicotiana benthamiana. Next base: position 155,430,025 of record CM067338.1, read on the forward strand.
AAATAACCCCTTTAATGCGTTCGCATCATACCCATCGCGTTCGCATAAGCCAATCCCTGGTCCCCCTCCCCGGCTTCCTTCTTCGCATTCGCATCATACCCCTCGCGAACGGGATACTTCCAGTTTAACCTTTATCACGAATGCGACCCTTGTGTCACGAACGCATACAGTAAAATCCTTCAGTGATTTTTCTAATACATTCAAAACAGTAGATACGGGCTTCACTCCAAATTTCAAACGAGCTCTTCTTCTCCACAACCCTTAGGCGACTTTTAGGGTGATTCTTCACCAAAGCTTCTTGGGTAAGTATTTTCTAACTCGTTTTCTTCATTTTCTATCATCATTTATCAAATTTCTAGACCTAAATCATGTAGTTTATGGTAAGAATTGGGGAAAATATGTAGATTTAGGGCTTTTTGATTTTCTTTGATTTAGGCATTATTTTGGGGTCAAATTTGAAAATAAATTGTATATTCGGGCTCGTGGGGAAATGGGTGACATGGAATTGGTCGAACCTCGGGTTTTGACCAAGCGGGTCCGGGGTCAATTTTTGAAATTTTGGAAAGAAATCTTAGAAATTCATAATTTGGTATTGGATTTAGTTTGTTTAGCTATTATTAATATTGTAAGTCATTATTTCATAAATTTGACTGAGTTGGAACCGAATTCGGGGGGGTAAAGCTATACTAGAGGCTTGAGTCAAGTTTGGAGCATTCGAGGTAAGTGTTTGATCTAACTGGCTTGAGGGAATATGATTAGAGTATTGTTTACTAATTGCTAAATTATGAGTACGATATATAGGCATGGTGACGAGTATCTATATACTGCTGTCTAGCATGATCGTGAGTCTTTACTTGTACTTATTCTGGTTTGTTGTGACTCTTCCATGTTTAATTGAGGATTTCTATGTAATGTGAAGTATATGAGAAATAATTATGAGTTGTGATCTCCTTGGAGCATTGGCTCGAATGATAAAATAACTATTGAGTAAGAAATAAAAGAAATAGAAAGGGATGTAATTATCTCACTTGCCGATATGTGTGAGTTATTATTGTTGCTCCCTATCCGGGAGTTGACTATTTACTCGTATTCTCCCTTGCCGGGATAGTCGATTTGATCCTTTCTCCCTTGCCGGAAAACCACTTATATATTATGAAATGGGATCGTGTGGCATGCCGACCATTTATATATGATGAAATGGGATCGTGTGGCACGCTGACCACTTATATATTATGAAATGGTACTGTGTGGCACACCGATCACTTATATATCATGAAATGGGATCGTGTGGCACGCCGACCACGTATTCTGTGTTAGAAGGAATCAATTGTAGTTTCCTTATTTATTCCTGCAGTTATATTTCTATCTGTTACCCCCAAAAGCATGTTCCCCTCCCAGTCTTAGTTATTACTTTACACTGTTATTTTGTTGTACTTGTATACATATATCTGCACAGGTTTGATTTGGTAGTCCTGTCTAGTCTCGTCACTACTTCGCCGGAGTTAGGCCAGGCACTTACCAGCACATGGGGTCGGTTGTGCTGATGTTATACTCTGTGCATATTTTTGCACAAATTACAGAGTCGGAGCAGCTTGTGGACCACAGTAAGAGCGTTGGGAGTTGACTTCAGTCCAGAGACTTCTGAGGTAGCCTTGTTGGCGCTCGCATGGCCGGAGTCTCTTCTAGTTTATTTTCGTTTGTTGTCTTTGTTTCGGAATAAACAACATTGTACTTCATTTTAGACTTTGTATTTAGCGCTCTTTAGATGTTCGTGAGTTAGTGACACAAGATTTGAGTAGAGCTGTATTTGAATTCCACACTTATTTCCAGTTATTTATGTTTTAAGACTTCTGCTTTTAAGTTAATTGTCTTATATTTCATTATGTTGTTAATGTTGTTAAGAGAAGTATTAAATATTTGAACATCCACTCTAAGTTCAGGACCAAATGTCCTTAACTTATGAGTTTGTTACTCTAAGTTCCAGACTAGTTGTCCTTAATTTATGTCTTCGTCCTGGACAATAAGAACGTGCCAACCTTTACGGTGGTTCTTCCATCAAATAGTCAAAAGTCTTCATATCAACTTTTGCTATCTCTCACATGTATAGATCAATTTTTTGTGCCTGTATACTCTTGCAACACTTTTAAAAAGTTCTATGACCTCACTTTTCACTTTTTTTTCTCTTTAGGTTATGCTCCAAATGATAGATACAAATCCCAAGGTGGCTTTCAGGATATACCTTTGTGATGTCATGTGCAATAGATTGATGCCTATCTCACTAAAAAGTTAAATTATCACGGCTCCCAATTGCATTGTGAAGCTCACTAAAGTACAACTCATAAGAGTTGTTATTTTTAGATTCTGCAATCCAAAAGGTTATGGGTAATATTTGGTTATTTGCATCCTTTGAAACTAAAATCAATAAAACACCACGATATTTTAACATAAGAAAAGTTGCAACAACAGCAATCACCGGTCTACAATGATTTTAATCAGCTATTGATGATCCATATACGTAAAACATACAAAAAAACCGAAAATACAGTTTAACAACAGAAGGTAAAAATACAGGACACCATATCCTTAACATTTACACTACATACATCAAAGTTCATGACACTATGTCCTTAACATTTATAATACACACATCAAAGTTAAGGACACCATGTCCTTAATATTTACACTCCACACATCAAAGTTAAGGATGTACTGTCCTTAACATTTACATTACACATATCAAGTTAAGAACACCATGTCCTTAATATTTGTCATGCACACATCAAATTTAAGGACACCCTAACATTTACACCGCACGCATCAAAGTTAAGGACACCGTGTCACTGACATTTACACTGCACACATAATGTGACGACCCGACCCGTCATGTCCTGTATCTCTGTCCCGTTTTCCCCGTTTTATGCTTCTTCATGTGTTATTATATGTGTTGGTGAGTTTGAAGTGTTTTGGATTAAATTTGGATAGAAATGAGACAAATAGTCTCTTTAAGGAAAGTTTAAGTTGGAAAAAGTCAACCGGATGTTGACATATGAGTTAGAGGGAATGGATTTTTGATGGTTCGACTAGTTTTGGGGGATGATTTATGACTTAGGAGAGGAAACGGAAGTGAATTCAGAGGTCCGGTGTGAGAGTTAGCCTATCTTGGCAAAGTTAGAATTTCAGAGAAATTTGGTGGTATACGAGAATTAGATCTGAGGGTCAGAATCGAATTCCTAGAGTTGCAGTAGCCTCGTTAGGCAAATTTGGATATGTGTGCGAAATTTTAGGTCATTCGGACTTTGTTTGGTTGGGTTCGGCATCGAGTGTGATTTTGGAAAATTCGAAGTTAACTTAGGCTTGGATTTGAGGAATTTGGCAATTTTTGGTGTTAATATTGGTGTTTTCATGGCTCGAGCAAGTTTGAATGAGGTATATGGTCATATCTGAGTTTTTGGTTTGGGCCTCGGGGATATTCCGGATGGTTAAATGAGAATTTTTGGAGTTTGCTTCAGGTTTGGGATTTTGTCTTCTGGTATCTCTGCATTTGCAGACGATGGACCGCTTAAGCGGTGTCCGCAGAAGCGGTTGATGAGCCGCAGAAGCATCCAAGGGGAATATGGCTGGGACCGCAGAAGCGAAATTTGGAACGCGGAAGGGGTCAAGGACCGCAAAAGAGGTCACTGATGATTCAAGTCAGACCGCTGAAGCTGTCAAGGGGACGCCTAAGCGTAAATCATGTAGCGGTCTGGGCAGAAAGGTTTAATTGGAACATTTCATCCGCGAGGGATATGCATTTTCCTCCATTTTTGAGCGAGCTTTGAGAGCTTTGGGGTGATTTTAAAGAGGGATTCAAGGAGGAATGACTAGAGTTAAGTTCCTTGTCTAAATACACGAGATTGTGATAGAACTTGCATGGAAATTGATTGAAATTCATTAAAAAGGGGCTAAAGCTAGGGCTTGAGTTTCGATATTTCAAATTGGAATTTGATAGGTCATTTGAACTCGGATTTGGGAGTTCTTGGCACGTGTGGACTCGTGGCGAGATGAGAAATCCGGTAATGTGAGTTTTGCAATTTTTTGAGAAGCGGGACGGGGGCTCGGGTTTTGCTAGTTTCAAGATTTTACATATTTCTCAATTGTTTTCAATTGGGTGTTGTTCCATCGGCATGTTGTGATGTACTCACTCCATTCTTGTTTAGATTCAACGTGCGAGGAGGTCGAATTGAGAGGTAAAGGCGTTGCGAGCTTGAGATTTTGCCGGTTCGAGGTGAGTAATGGGTGTAGATGATGACCTGAGGGTTTGAAAGCCCGGTATATCACATAGTGACGCTATATGAGGCGAGACACGCACTCCATGGCTAGTGCGGGGTATTGTATATGGGAAATTGTGACTCGGTTCAATCCGAGGGATAAATTATACTATATTGGCGATTGCTTCGCACCCTATATTGATGTTATCTGGGCTTGATGCCATGTTTGGGGCCTTGTGCCGACCTGTAGAATCTTTTAGGGGTTGATGTTTCAGACTTAGCATGATTTGCATATTATTTGAATTCAGTCCAGGGTTTTTAACACTATTTTTGCAAACTCGACCGTATTTCTATGTTTTGAAAACTCAAATGATTCTTAAATGATATTTCGGGCTAACGGTCATTATCCCACAATTTTCTGGACTGTAAATTATTTATCTGAACGGTGGTAACTATTGGCACCGTGTATTTTAATGGAAATGGTGGTAACTATTGGCACCGTGTATTGAAATGGAAACGGTGGTAACTATTGGAACCGTGTATTTTAATGGACACAGTGGTAACTATTGGCACTGTATGATTTTGCGCTTGGGCTTAAGGAGCCCCTCCGGAGTCTGTACATACCCCTATGAGCGTCGTCGACGTTAAATCATATGCATGGTTGGCTCGGGATGCACGTCGCAACATATCCATGTGCATTTCATTCATTTACTTCCTGCTGAGTTATACATACATACATACATATATATATATACATACATACATACATACATATATATATACATACATACATACATACATACATACATACATACATACATATATATATATATATATATATATATATATATATATATATATATATATATATATATATATATATATATATGAGGCGGGTGCTGTAAAGAACTGTAAGTTAGCTTTACATTGTGTTATTTCGTGTTCTCGTATCTTCGGGTTTTTACATATGCTTATTACTCATTGAGTTGGTAGACTCACCCCATACTCCCTGCACCTTGTGTGCAGATCCAGGTGCTCCAAAGATCTAGTGCTGCTGTTGTTGCTTATCCGAGCTATCAGAGTATTGAGGTAGTTGCCCAGCATCCGCAGGACCGCTTACTCTATCTCTATCAGTCTGTTCCTTTGTAGTTTTTGTCAGACATTGTATCATTTCCATTCAGACTTGTATTCAGTATTTTTAGAGGCTCTGTACTCGTGACTCCATGGTTTTTGGAATATTGTTGGCTCATCTGTGTTTTCATCCGTAATGCTTGTCCCCACATGGGAGTTCATATTTCTAAATTTGCTATTTTACCTTAAATTTATAGTTCTTTGGGCTGGGATTCCGTTCTTGGAAGTTGTTTGGTCTGGTTGCCTAGCCTTGCGACTGGGCGCCATCACAACCGGGTTTTGGGTCGTGACAAGTTGGTGTCGGAGCCTAGGTTTCTAGGCCCCACGAGTTATGATCCGGTTTGGCAGAGTCTAGCGGATCAGTATATAAATGTCTGTATCTATCCTCGGGAGGCTACAGAACCTTTAGGAAAAACTTTACATTCTTGGAATTATTATCGTGCATACTTGATTCGGCTTATAATATGAATCTTGAAGTTTCTTCCTCGCATTTGTATGCACCCGTGAGCGCCCAGTATTATATGTGCCTGATGGCTGATGACTCCCAGATCTAGGGCCAAGTTATGATTTCTATGAGTTGTTGTTGGGCCAGTCCGGAGGAGTTGAGGTCGAATCTTTGTCTATGGCTTGAGCATCAAGATGCTGATTGCGTGATCTAGTGCTATGAGCTTATAAGTTTAGAATTGTCCCTAATTGTGGTAATGGCGGCTGGATAACTTCATGATGAGTACGTTGGTGCCGTGTGTATGTCTGCATTACTTGGTAGTGTCGAAGAAGGTCTGCTAGGTGATAAATAAACCATTAAGTGTTTGATTTCCATAGCGATCGGATGTGTTGCCCCGAGTTATGGGAGTGTGAAGAATCTTTTTGATTCTCCTAGCTGGAAGTGAAGTAGATTGCAGGTTGTGGTATGAGTCCAGACTCATGAAGACTAAGTGATAGTGTGAGGTGTATGACGGTGGATGATATACTGAAATATTATATCGAAACAAACAGGTGGGTTATCTCCTGCAGAGTGTTCGGTAGCGGTACGATCATTATGTGAATATTAGAATATCTCATGTGTAATTGAAAGGAATATCCTAGTGTTATGATTCGAACAGGTGCAACGCATGTTCATGTGTCAATTTTGATAATATAATACACATAGTATTGAGATTAATGTTGTTGATATACATTGTGATGCTTTGTCAAGTTGTGGACCTGTTGTTAGGATGGTTTGGGTGATTCTCCGGCAGGTGGATAGGCTCAATTACAAAGGAAAACTATTCCAAAAATGTTTGAAAAATTTGGGACTTAGTAAAAACATTTGGTTGCCTAGAGAGTGGGCTTAAATGTTGTGTGAGTAATGCAAGAAGAGTTAAAAATTCTAGATGATTTGTGTTTCCACGAGCTTATGAAGGAGTCAGTTTAATGTCACTATGGCATGGTGGGGTCATCAGAGTAAAAGTGTTATGAATTGTTGAGTGTGTCCGGGTATATGGTTTCAAGCTAAGTTGGGGAGGTTGATGTTGGTTAGCTGATTGTACGGTTATGTGCTATATTAGTTCCGGTTAGATGCATGCGGATGGGCCAGCTCTGGTTGCAGAAAGTGAGCTGAGGGTGGCACGAGTGAAGTAAAAAAAATTTGCTGAAGGTTATATGGTGCTTTGTAGATGTGAGAAAATAAGAGAATGTATTAAGTTGTTGATAAGGAATGCTTGGTGTAAAGATAAATGAGTTGTTTGGTTGTATTGGAATGAGATCACGTCCTGTGGTGTCAGAGTGCTGATAAGGTATGAGTAGTTCAATTCATTAAGTCAAGTGATTTGTAGTGTGTACATGAGTGGATGACTTTTGGGAAGGGTTTTGATGTGTTCAAGATTCTATATGTATCGCTCAGGTGTTTTAAGGTTGTATATGTGACCAAGTCAGTGTTTTTATTAGAACATGTCAGGATTTGGGGTATTTTTATGTTGATTACAGGATTCTATGCATCAGTATTCGGGAAGTAATGACAACTAATTCAGTGTCGCAGGAAGTTCTTCAGGTAAGGTACTCTGGAATGTGGTAATTCTGAGAATATTTGAGAAAGTATTCAGTGGCCTAAGGATCTTAGACAGTGTGGTCTGTTGTTTGGGTCTCGTATAATGAGCCTGGGTTGAGGCATTGTGGTGCTACAGCAAGAAAGTATATCAAGTTGAAAATGGATAAGGTGGAAATCTAGACAAATAAAGTAACTCGTTAGGGGACTGAATCGGTATGGTAAAGATATGATCAATCGTCTGTAGGTGTTTGAGGTAATGGGTTCTTACAAGCGTTGGGGCATCGAAGATCCCGAGTACTGGAAGACTGTTAGCTTGGTTCAGGTAGAGAGATTCTGTCCTTGGCAGTTTAACTTGTGCAAATAGAATTGGGAGAGAATTCTTGTTGAGTTCATCATGGCTTGGAGATGTATATTTCTATGGACATGTGGAGCATGGAGTGTATAATAATTTTTCTTCTAAATGGGATCAATGAAAGTTCTGGACTAGTTGGGTGCGTCGATGTCTGCGGCACAGTAGGGAGATGAAAGTTCTCGTGTTATCCTTGGAGGATATGGTATATGTGGTATGTTGTAAAGAACCGAGATGGGCGTGTGCGAGGTTTCGGTTCAGATTTGAGAGGTATGGTAGATTCGACAATATCTTAGGTAACAAGTAGCTTCAGATAATCAAGGAAAGGAACTGTTAGTTGGAAGTGATCTGGCGATAGCATATGTCTCAAAAAGAGGGTAATCCCACATATAATACATCAGTAGTGTTACGGCGTTTTCTTATGGGATCAACTGCGGATATCTGAGTTGTTTTGATGGCACATGGGAGTTTTAAAATATCTCTCATGGTATAATTGGGTATTTGAGGTGCAATGTGTATTAGTATGGTGGAAATTGGAATCAAGTTCAGTGTTTCGTGTGCTATGAGTAGTCGGAGACTGAGAGTTCTCCGGTACAGTCTATGCAGTGGTTGTGGATCGTGGATGTTGTAGTGGTAATGTTAGCGGATATTTGGACTTGGAAGCCGAGTTGATCTTTCCTCGCTTAGTGTATTAAATTCCGGATATGATATGGGAATGTAGAGTGATTGCCTCAGTGTTGGATTATTCTAAACGATTGTGCTTTGGGGTCATGTTGGGAAATGCCACTAGTTGCGTGGCGAGGTGTATCGTACTATATTCTAGCTAAGTGATTGCGTTCCAAAGACTAGCGGACGGCTGGGAAGAATTGCGTTCCTTAATTGGGCCTTCGAGGCGGATGTCAGTATAGAGGTTTCTACCATTGATTTCGGTTCCAATATTGAGGGACTTTTCAGATGCGTCCTCATGGCCGGGCATGTCACCGGGCGAGACTGTGGATTTCGATAATTATTTGGTGTCGGGAACCATGTCGTACGGCTCCGGCATGAGTTATAGTAGTGGAAGTGGAATTTGGTAGCTTACAACGCTAAAATGGATATCTTTATGCACCCAGTTTGCTTACGATTAATGTTCGTATTTTGTTATTATGAGAAAATTCGGCTCGATGTGCACCTCCCTATGCGAGTATGTTATCGGGATCGGGTTGCGCGCCGCAACAGTATGATGTTGAGAATAGCTTTCCATGTGTTGTTTTGTATTCCTTGCTTCCTAGCTTCCAAGGGAAGTCCGTATTAAGAATTGCTCGGCGAATAGCACATCGGTTGTGTCTTTTCGGGACTGGATGGTGTATATTACTTATTTCACCGCGAGTGTGATGGGTTGTTTGGTTTCATGCATCGATATGTGCATGGTTGTCTACTTTGAGCATGGTAACATGAGGTGCTCCATGTGTAACAATGTTGGGATAGTATCGCGCGTTGTAACGAGGCCACGTGGAATTGTGACCTCCCGAAAAGGATTCAGGTACTCTATTCCCATGATATCAGACGGGGTCTCACCTTGTTTTTGTAAAGGTATTGTTGAGCTTGAGGTATAACTCTTCCGGGTTGAGTCATTTGCCCTGATTTGGGTATATGTAGACAGTTTCTTATTGGCGCGTGTATTATGCAATTAGGGCGTAGGCCTGTATTGAGGTATCATATCACCAGATGTGGTGTGTTAGATTCGAGGTGATCATCGGGGTCATTAATGAATATGAACAGATTTGATTCCAGCTGGTTAGAAGGATAATATCGAGGTTTGGCCCGAAAATCTGTTGTGGTAATAGTCAACATGGAAGTGACTTCATGAATGGTTGATCTGAAGGATTGCTACAGTCTATTGCGTGTTTTAGTTATCATTGTCAGTATACGAAAGTGTTGTAATAAGACTTTAGCTAAATAAGAGGTTTTCTATTGGCAATTGAGTTTTATGGGCAACTGCTGTAAATAGAGGCTACCGTTCCGAGTGTTAGAATGTGTGGTATATTGTATGAATTCACCTGAGGTTGCAGGTGTGGGTTATTACAGCTAGTTCAAGTTAATTGTGAGCATAGATGTGAGGTTCTGATCTTGTGTATGATTTCGGGAAGTGCAGTGTGGTTCTACGGTTTATGCGCCAGATGGATTGTGAAATTTCAGTTGTGTTGTGTTATCGGTACCTATGTGAGTTAGCGTGACGTGGGATCACCCCGGATATACGCCTGGTAAGGTCATTTGGCTATTGGGTTGCTTCTAGCACAACTCTGGGTAAGCTCGAGGATGAGCGTTTTTCTAAGTTGGGAAGGATGTGATGATCCGACCCGTCGTATCCTGTATCTCCGTCCCGTTTTACCTGTTTTATGCTTCTTCATGTGTTATTATATGTGTTTGGTGAGCTGAAGTGTTTCAGATATAATTTGGATAGAAATGAGACAAATAGTCTCTTTAGGGAAAGTATAAGTTGGAAAAGTCAACCGGGCGTTAACTTGTGAGTTAAAGGGCTCGGAATGGATTTCCGATGGTTCGACTAGTTTCGGGGGATGATTTCTAACTTAGGAGAGGAAACTAAAGTGAATTTGGAGGTCCGGTGTGAGAGTTAGCCTATCTTGGCGAAGTTAGAATTTCGGAGAAATCAAGTTGGTATGCGAGAATTTTATCCGAGGGTCGGAATGGAATTCCGAGAGTTGCAATAGCCTCGTTAGGCGAATTTGGATATGTGTGCAAAATTTCAGGTCATTCGGACTTTGTTTGGTTGGGTTCGACATCGAATGTGATTTTTGAAAATTCTAAGTTAACTTAGGCTTGGATTTGAGGAAATTGGCAATTTTTGGTGTTAATATTGGTGTTTTCATGGCTTGAGCAAGTTTGAATGAGGTATTTGGTCATATCTGAGTTTTTGGTTTGGGCCTCAGGGTGATTCCGGATGGTTAAATGAGAATTTTTGGAGTTTGCTTCAGGATTGGGATTCTGTCTTCTAGTATTTTCGCGTTTGCGGACGATGGACCGCTTAAGTGGTGTCCGCAGAAGCTGTTGATGAGCCGCAGAAGTGGCCAAGGGGAATATGGCAGGGACATCAGAAGCAAAATTTGGAACGTGAAAGCGGTAGCCGTGGAAGCGATCAAGGACTGTAGAAGCGGTCACTGAAGATTCAAGTCATACCATTGAAGCGGTCAAGGGGATGCATAAGCAGAAGTCGCGTAGGAGGTAAGAGGACTGCTGAAACGGAAAGTTGTCTGGGCGGAAAGGTTTAATTGGAACATTTCATCCGCGAGTGTTATGCATTTTCCTCCATTTTTGAGCGAGCTTTGAGAGCTTTGGGGCGATTTTAAAGAGGGATTCAAGGAAGAATGATTAGAGGTAAGTTCCTTGTCTTAAATACACGAGATTATGATAGACTTTGCATGGAAATTGATTGAAATTCATTAAAAGGGTGCTAAAGCTAGGGCTTGAGTTTTGATATTTCAAATTGGAATTTGATAGGTTATTTGAACTCGGATTTGGAAGTTCTTGGCACGTGTGGACTCATGGAGAGATGAAGAATCTGGTAATGTGAGTTTTGTAATTTTTCGAGAAGCGGTCCCGAGGATCGGGTTTTGCTAGTTTCGAGAATTTTGCTATTTCTCGATTTGTCTTCGATTGGGTGTTGTTCCATCGGCATGTTGTGGTGTATTCGCTCCATTTTTTGTTCAGATTCGACACGCGAGGAGGCCGAATTGAGAGGCAAAGGCGTCGCGAGCTTGAGATTTTGCTGGTTCGAGGTGAGTAATGGGTGTAGATGATGACCTGAGGGTTTGAAACCTCAGTATATCACATTGTGACGCTATATGAGGCGAGACATGCACTCCATGGCTAGTGCGGGGTCATATATGTGGAAAATTGTGACTCGGTTCAATCCGAGGGATAAATTATACTACATTGGCGATTGCTACTCACCCTATGTTGATGTTATCTGGGCTTGATGCCATGTTTGGGGCCTTGTGCCGACTTGTAGAATCCTTCAGGGATTGATGTTTCAGAGTTAGCATGATTTGCATATTATTTGAATTCAGTCCAGTGTTTTTAACACTATTTTTGCAAACTCAGCTGTATTTCTATGTTTTGAAAACTCAAATGATTCTTAAATGATATTTCGGCTAACAATCATTATCCCACTTTTTCTGGACTGTAAACTATTTATCAAAACGGTGGTAACTATTGGCACCGTGTATTATAATGGAAACGGTGGTAACTATTGGCACCGTGTATTGAAATGAAAACGGTGGTAACCATTGGCACCGTGTATTGTAATGGAAACAATGGTAACTATTGGCACTGTATGATATTGCGCTTGGGCTGAAAGATCCCCCCGGAGTCTGTACATACCCGCAGTAAGCGCCGTCAACGTTAAATCATATGCAGGGTTGGCTCGGGATGCACGCCGTAGCGTATTCATGTGCATTGCATTGCATTTCATGCATTTACTTCCTGTTGAGTTATATATATATATATATATATATATATATATATATATATATATATATATATATATATATATATATATATATCTGAGGCTGGTGCTGTAAATAATTATTAGTTAGCTTTACATTGTGTTATTTCGTGTTCTCTTATCTTCGGGTTTTTACATAAGCTTATTACTCGCTAAGTTGGTTGACTCACCGCATACTCCCTGCACCTTGTGTGCAGATCCAGGTGCTCCAGAGATCTAGTGCTGCTGCTGTTGCTTATCCGAGCTATCAGAGTATTGAGGTAGCTGCCCAGCGTCCGCAGGACCGCTTACTCTGTCTTTATCAGTCTGTTCCATTGTAGTTTTTGCTAGACATTGTATCATTTTCATTCATACTTGTATTCAGTATTGTTAGAGGCTCTATACTCATGACTCCATGGTTTTGGGAATATTGTTAGCTCATCTGTGTTTTTATCCGTAATGCTTGTCCACGGCTGGGAGTTCATATTTCTAAATTTCTGTTTTACTTTAAATTTGTATCTCTTTGGGCTGGGATGCAGTTCGTGGAAGTTGTTTGGTCGGGCTTGCCTATCCTTACGGCCGGCGCCATCACGACCGGGTTTTGGGTCGTGACACATCAAAATTAAGGACACCATGTCCTGAAGTTTTAAACATACTAATCAACTATTTTTGATCGTTTACCTATTGTTGCTGTTTATCTTTATGTTAGTGTATGTTCTCGGGTTTTTACTTTCCATCATATACAAGTATGAAGACAACAATTCATAACCTCTTCAGGAGTTCCTCTTATTAAAGTTGATTCATGTTGAATAGCATGCAACGCCTTGTGATAACCAGTGTCTAGTCCGTGTAATATTTGCATTTCTGCCATGACAAAAGGTTGGTGTAACTTCAAAACCTAGGTCTCAAAGATTGTTATAATGAAACCACTAATCAACTTTGAAGTTGCATGCCTCTGATTAGATCTTATAGTATTAATTAAGCAGCCATGATTATTCTCAATCTTTACTATCTTGAATAGTGTTGAATCTTTAATTCCGAAAGCACGCACACACCACTCACATTTTTCATCATTGCATTTCAACGAATATCTTGTGGAGCTTGATATAATAACCTTGAATTCAAAATGTCCTTTAATTGCTATATTCAAAAAATAATTAATTATATTCTTTATTTTGTCAAATATTGATCCCATTTTTATTTCATCCAACGAAGTATTTTCTTTTAATATTGTTGTTAAGGATTCTTTTTGTTTCGACTTTGAGCTTTGTCTAGTTAGTTGAGTAAATGATTTTTTAGCAACTTCTTATATTACTGGTGCAATCTCTAAGATTTGAACACCCAAAGCTTGTTGGTTGTTAATCTCTATAATGCTTTATTTTTCCACTTGAATAGAATTAAATGTTTGAAGCATCAATTCAATTATTGGTTCAGGTTCAACCATATCTATTTTCATTATCTGTTGGCATTTGTCTTGATTTTCTTGTTGAGTTTCTTCTATATTGACATGTTTCAAAGGTGGTTGTTGAGCTAAAAAACTCTTTCCGAAACATCAACAATGAAACGACAGTCCATGAAGAATGAATGACTTTTTAGTAACCCTATACATGTGTGAAGATCTAAATCTTTGGATACAAGCATTCTTTTTCTTGTTCTCAGATTGATATCAAACCATATAATTGCTTCAAACTTGTCTTTATCCAATTCAATAACTTCAAAGAGATGGTTGACGAAATCTCCAAATCAAATTGCCTCAGGTACTAGAACAAGCTTTGTTTGATGATGTAGATACTTATAGTCTGCAGTCCATCTACCATTAAAAGCAACTATAATACATATTGCTTCCATCCTGCAAGTCAAAAAAATGAAAAATTCAGGACACTATATCCTTAATATTTATACAGTAGCCATGAAATTAAGGACACGATGTCCTAAGCTTTATCAGTACAAGTTGCAAACACATGATACATTGTTCTTAATATTTATAAAGCAATCATCAAGTTAAGGACATGATGACCTAAACTTTATTAATACAAATTGAAAATATAGGACACTTTATCCTTAATATTTATACGACAATCATGAAGTTAAGGACACGATGTCCTAAAATTTATAAATACAAGTTGCAAATACATGACTCTATGTCCTTAATATTTACACAATAATCATAAAATTAAGGAAAAAGGGTCAGAACTGCCCATAACGTATTGACTCCAGTTTAAAAATGCCATACGTTAACCTATTTTGAAAAAAATGCTCCTACCGTTAAAAATTTGGCATATTTGTGCCCCTAAGTCTAACAACTGACTGTACTTATATTTAAAATGGTAGGGGCAATTTTTTTCAAAATAGGTTAACGGTAGGGGCATTTTTAAACTGACTTTTTAGATTTAGGGGCACAAATATGCCAGAATTTTAACGGTAGGGGCATTTTTTTCAAAATAGATTAACATAGGGCATTTTTAAACTGGCGTCAATACGTTAAGGGCAGTTCTGACCCTTTTCCGTAAAATTAAGGACATCATGTTCTAAACTTTATCAATACAAGTTGCAAATATAAGACTCTATGTTCTTAATATCTATACATCAGCAATGAAGTTAAAGACACGATGTCCTAAACTTTATTAATCCAAGTTACAAATACAGGACACTTTGTCCTCAATATTTACACAGTAATCATGAAGTTAAGAACACAATATTCTTAAGTTTATCAAAAAAAGTTGCAAAAATATGACACTTTGTCCTCAATATTTACACACTAATCATGAATTTAAGGATACAATGTCCTTAACTTTATCAATAAAAGTTGCAAATACATGACACTTTGTCCTCAATATTTACACATCAATCATAAAGTTAAGGACACGATGTCCTTAACTTTATCAATCCAGGGAAAAAAATTAAAATATCAAATCCCTTGCATCTTATTCTCCAGCAACCAAATAAAAATCCACACAACAAATAAAAACGTATAGATATATCTGAAAATTTTAGAACTTACTGTAATTTTATGGTAAAATTTGGACGAGAAAGTTGAATTCCCTAGTTTGAAATAGGAGGAGAAAGTTTGAGTGAACACATGCAGAGTTGGAGAAAGTTCTATGCAATCCCAAAAAGCTTATTTACGTTCTCTACACGCAAATAAGTTGAGCGAATTTATCATCCTAAATAAGGCGCGTAGGTTTCAGCGAAATTATTATATTAGAAGGGTATTTTTTTATCCGGGCGGGTAAAAGTTTATTAAAGTAGTAGCTAAAGATATTTTTATATAGTCGCTTAAAAGTATAGGGAATTTGCATCTATATCCGATTTTGGGGTCATAATTGAACCTATATCCATTTTGCAAAAACGTTAGGTAGCGTACCCACTTTATGATCAACTTTAGACTTATGGGTCTGAAGTTATAAAAGAAAATTCCTGAAGTGAAAAAATTACACTTCAAATGCACTTAAGGCAAATAGGTATGAAGTGCAACCAATGGTTTCATGCAATTAAGGCTAATAAGTCTGAAGTGAAAAAATGCACTTCAGAAGCACTTAAGGCCAATAAGTTTGAAGTGAACAATTACACTTCAAATGCACCTAAAGCCAAAAAGTCTGAAGTGCAATAAACGTATTCATTCACTTAAGGTCAATAAGTCTGAAGTGAAAATTCTCACTTCAGATGCACTTAAGGCCAAAAAGCCTGAAGTGCAACAAACGTTTTTATTTACTTAAGGCCAATAATAGCCTGTTTGGCCAAGCTGTAAAAATCAACTTATTTTGATAAGTATTTTTTTAGAAGTGCTTTTCTCAAAATTACTTTTGGTGAGAAGTAGTTTGTATTTGGCTAATTAGTTTGAAAACCACTTCTGAGCAGCAATTAATATTTGGCCAAGGTTTAAAAGTTGCATCTAAGTGTATTTTTCTCAAAAGTGTTTCTAAAAAAGTGCTTTTGGAGAGAAACTATTTTTTGCCGCTTCTCCAAAACTGCTTCTACTTCCCCTCAGAAGCACTTTTTTCCTTCCAAAGCTTGGTCAAACACCTCAATTTTTGGTCAAATGTGCTTTTGGCCCCCAAAAAGCACTTTTGGCCAAAAAAAAAAAAATAGCTTGGCCAAACAAGCTATAAGTCTAAATTGAAGATTTGCACTTCAGATGCACTTAAATCCAAAAAGTCTAAAGTGCAACAAACGTTTTCACTCACTTAGGCCAATAAGTCTGAAGTGAAAACTGCCTAGGAACAAAAATTTATCCTTCAAATTATAACAATCCAAGATACGATTTAATACATAAATCTACTCAAAATGAGCTCAAATTTGAAGCATAGCCTCCAAATATCATCAGGAATAAACCACAATCATCAATTTGTCAAAATAACAATAAATCCAATGAACTCATTTTGAAATTAAGAAACAAAAAAAAAACCCCTAAGCAATAGCACAAAAAAACGTCATAACAACCCACCATTGTAAAATATCATAAGCTACAATAAAATATATTCACATCGGCCACATATAATCATTACCACCCGAAGAAGAAGGAGGAGGAGGGGGAGGGGGAGGAGGAAGAGGAGGAGAAAAATGCCAAGTTATTTAAAAAGTGGATACATGTTAATTTTTTTTAAAAAAATGGGTATATGTTAAATGGGGGCAACCAAATAGGGCGCCCGTGCCATTTTTACTAAAAGTAAAATATGTCTTATTACTAGCTAACTTTACACTTCCCCAAAAAATAGAGAGAAATTCAAAAATAGCCACATATTCAAAAGTAATCGAAATTTAGCCAATTTTTATGTAAAGATAAATCTGAGCGAACAAAATCTGGAAAATACGCTAGTATATTACGCTGAAATTCCAGCATAAGTATACTAGAACTCCAGCATAATATGCTGGAAGTTCATACACAAGTTCATATTATACTGGAGTTCCAGCAAAGTATACCGGTCTAATATAATATGCTGGAAGTTCATACACAAGTTCATATTATAGTGGAGTTCCAGCAAAGTATACCGGTCTAATATAATATGTTGGAAGTTCATACACAAGTGCTCGATTCTCTAGTATATTATACTGAACTTTCCGCGTGTTAGAATTCCAGCATAATATGCTGGAAGTTCATACATAGATGCATTGAACTTCCGTATATTATGCTGGACCACTCTCTGTTGCAATAAAATAGGGATTATTTTTAAATAACTTGGCAAATACTGATTATTTTTAAATGACTAGTCTGAAAACAGACAACCCATACTATTTTTACCGAAAAATGACGCGCACTAATCCATCAATAAATGGTCCAATAATAGCTCACGTAATGCAATCCAGGTCAAGTTATTTGGGTAAACCATTACTTTTGGGATTGGGCTGTTGATTTTCTTTGATATTGGGCTTCTATTTGACCCAAGAACATTTTTCTCCTCTTTCTGTCTTTTCATGTTCATATATATCAACAAAAACAAGATGAAAAATTTTCCTTTTTAAAAAAAAACATGAACAATTTCAAAATTCTCCTATTCTTCTATTTTTTTTCTCAAGCTTGCGAACTGAATAAAAAGTAGTTTTTTTATTGAGCAAGTTTTCCTAAATATAGTTTAACTAGCTTTGATAAATTATTCACACTTCTAAGACTACCAATCTAAACTTACATATAGTTATTGTGTTAATTTTAAATAACTAAATTATTACAAATGTGTGAAAATCATGCTTACAAAGATATACTATTATTTTTTTCAAAAAGAATAGTGAGGTTCATTAATCTATTTGAGTAATTCATGCCAAGAGTGTAAAATCATTCAAAACTAGAAAGGAAAAAAGAGATGACGAACTTAATAATATAGTATAATTTCAGGGGTAGCATAGCAAATGTATTCCACCTCTTTTCTGTGAATAAACCCGAAGTCTGTGTTACATCTATATAAACCCATACGGCAGACCCAGAAACCCTAGCCATCAAGCTCGCCGCTTCGGGTATCAATTTCACTTGTTCATTTCTTTCTTTTTTTTTCCTTTAGTCTCTTGAACTTTTGGTCATGTTGCATTCAATTGTGAGCTGAACCATAATCAGCCTCTGCCTATGAAGGCATTAAATATACTTTGAGTATTTTTACTATGAAACAAATTTTAATCTGAGGCTTGAGGCTTTATCAGTTTCTCTTTTAGTTTTTTCATCTTTGTTTGAGCTATTTTGCCTTATTTCATGAAATCAGATAACTAATGGTGTTCATTAGTTGATTTTGTGTTAATTAACTGAGGCATCTGCTGTGCTTCTGCTAAAGAAATGAGCTTTCTTGTTATATATCTGTAGAGAGCCCTTTTCCAAAATTTTCCTTTTTTTATCGCTTATTTTTTTTTCTTTTATTTTTTTGCATTAGTCCTTGCAAATGATGACTAAAATAGACAGGGACATTGTACCCTTTACCGGGGATGATGATTTGTCGATGGGAAATCTATCTGATGCTTGAGACTAATGTTAATTTTTCCCCTAACCTACAATTAGTGATTAATTAATTGCTAGAATATAGTTTCTTTTAAGTCTGTGCTTTAAAAATTGTCTCTTTTCTGTTGAAATGAGTTTTGTAGCAATAAATTTTGTGATCTTTAGATTTAAGACATCAGTAGTGCTGCTGATTGCTGAATGAGTGTCATCATAAATCATCTCGGCAGAGAGGCCCCAGAAATTGGAGGCCTAAAGCCAAAACTTAAAAAAATGTGACTAAATAATAATAGTAATATAACAATGGTTTGACAAATGTACACTATTAATTTAGATAACCAAGAAAAAATTATATGGTCTTAACTAATTTTCTTTCAAGTTTTGAAGTTTCTTTTAAGTATTTGACAGTATAACATTGTCTAATAGAGCATTTTAATATTTTGAGTTAGATTACCCAGATATTCATATCCACTAATAAAATATTTGATAACTAGGACCAATTTAGTGTATTGAAATAAAATGTTGATGTTTTGTTTACTTAGAAAAATCTTGCTAATATAAATAATTATAACCAATAGAAAAAAAATTTGGAAGACCTTTTGACTCTTGGGGGCCTAAAGCAGAATCTCTTATCCTAGAGCCACCCATGCTAGTTTGCTTTTGTGTTGCTCCTTTTGGTTTTGTTTATTTTGAAATTGTGTTTTTGTGTTTCATATTATCTGAAACAAGAATGATGATGTTTATAACTGTCACCTATTAACTTCCATGCTTTGCATTTGTTCTTGTTTTATTTGTCTGGAAATGGTCTTTGAGTAGTTTGGTCATTCTTCATTTGCATGCATATATTACAGTAGCACAATTGCTCCTTCATTGTTTTGTTGATCCAGTAAGTGTTTTCTTCTACTTGTGAAAATGTGCCTATGATGTGTACATTATGCACGTATTATCTTGATATGTAAAGATGATGATACTTAATTGTCACTACCTCTGAGGCACATCAGGTTTTGACTTTTGAGTTTGATTGTTTACTTGTTTATGATGGGTTCCATTCATGGCTTTGGCTTGAGCTTCCTATCATTTTCATCTTTTTGTACCTATTTGTCTTTTGGTAGAAGCCTGATGATTGTCAATTAAGAACGGAGATTTGAATGATGCTATCTGTTGAAGCCTTCTCATCTGTTGGGCTCCAGTGGCATCGCATGTGATCATCTTTCTTATGAATGATGAAGGCTTTTCTGAGGTCTCATAATTGTTGCACTACAAGAAATATCACATACAGAGCTTTGCTTTATCTTGGAATTTAGTACTTAGATTTTTTCTGATTTTAATCCATAAGAATAGATTGTTAGGCCATAATCTATGAATCTAAAGCTTAATGATGGCATCATGTTATGGTAGTTAATTCTTTACTTATTCTTTTAGTAGTAAGTAGGTTTCAGTAAATTTCTGGATTTTGAGGTGGGGATGGATAGCTTATTCAAGCCAGGAGCTTCAATGTAAACTCACTGCCGGAACACTCAATAAATAGTGTGACAGTGTATGTCCTATAGTTACTTTTAGAGGCATATTTTGTGCAGTTTTATACAATAGTGGAATTTGCATAATTTGTTGTAAGGCCATTGTCGTTGAATTTTGAAGGTTCAGATAGACAGTGATGTAAATTTTACTTGGTCTGAGGAAGTTTGATGATGGTATAGTGCTCAACATGTAGTAATATGTTTACAATATTCAATATCCTAGGAATGTTTACATGTGCCTTTTATATTTAATGTCTATTTTTCTTTAAAATTGTTGAGGTTGTATGAGGCCATGTCCAATCCTAAATGTTGCAGTTCAATTTATTTTCCCCAGCCACACAAATTTTGTATGCATTCTTTTGTTTCCTGTGTAATGTAGTAGTAGTAGTTTGATATGGAATTGATCAACTTGTATTTTGAACGGTGGCGACATATATGGCCAAATAGTATAACTGAGGACAAATATAGCTTATTTTGACTAGTAGAGGGACATATATGACCCTTTTCCGTATAATCTTTCGAGATTGTTGTTGCAAAGATTACAAAAACGTAGAATTCCCTAACCTTTTGTCCCCCTTTAATTCTAAGTTAAACCATTCTTTTAATTCTCATTCCATGTCCTGTACGCATTTATTGTTGGAACAAATCTAATCTATCCACGATCTTCAGTTTTGCGACATATTAATATCATAGTATGAATGTTACTGATATTAATTCCCGTAGTTACCAAAAGTACCCCATGATATTAATATGAATGTTCATATTTTATAATTACAAATAAAGCATAAGTTCCTGCATAATTTATACTAACATTGGTCATGCAAAGTTTGACTTTGATGTGGTATTTAACCAAATGCTACTGCCTACATCAGTTATAGGTAAGGCCTAGCGAGTTCCTTTTTTTTCAAAGGCGGTTATCAAAACGCGTTGAGACTCATGTGTGGGTCTTAATTTTGTGAGGTTTACGTCATCAAATGCCCGACTGTGCACCCTAAACATATCTAATGCTCAATGCTTGAGACTTCCCAAATAGTCATGAAAATAATGTGTTGAATTCATTAATTTGCACCGTTACTTTTAAAATTTTTTAACAAATGAATGATTAAAGTTCTTTTTATCGATAGGAATATAAAAATTGTGACTAACTCAAATAACGAACTATAATATTACATATTTACTAATTGAAAATATCGTGAGATTGAATATCATTTGAATATTTTTTCTAAAAATAGATGACCAAAATTTATATCTTTACTTGATAAATTTTTAGGTCTTACTTCTATGTCTCTCAAAATTATCACACATTTCCTATTTTACTATTTAAAATTAATTTTATATTCACTCATAAAGGAGTAATATTTTAAATTACAGTGTTGATAAAATTTATTGAATTTTTACTTTTAAAAAGGTAAAATATGCAATTAGATAATATTTTTTAAGAAATTATATTTTTAACTGTTTGAAAGTTAAGAGGTTATAGTTAATTTATATTTCATAGTAACTTTAAATAATATTGTATTAATTATACTTGTAAAATATGCTGAATATTTTATTTTATATGGGTATTTTAAGTATTTAATTTTTTGAACTTTTAATATATTTTTAAATATTTTAATTGTGTTATAATACTATATTATCAATTCATAAATTTAAAAAATTAAAGATCTGCCGTGTCTGGAGGTTTTTGCCTTGTCGCGTATTAAATAAAATACCCCGCTTCATACCCCGCCTTTTAAAAACACTGAATATGACTATATTTTCTAATGGAACCAACCAAAAGGGCTCTTTTCGTCTCATACAAGAGGACATTAATTCAACCAAGAATTTCTAATATGTACATGCTCAAAGCAGCATTGCTTAATTCAACCAAGAATTTCTCAAATTCTTTGGAGTTGGTTTTTATTCCATAAAAATTAAGAAATCTTTTTTTACCAAATCTCTATTCTAGGCTATCGCAAAATTAGGGCTGATTCTTGAAATATATCATTCCTTGTACAATCATTTCTTGTTAATTCTCCAATTGAGGCTAAGGCTAAAAGCTCAGATTCATCTAAAACTCTTGCTGGACCAAGACTACACCTATCTTTCCCATACTTTGCTAATGCATTTTTGAATTTCTTTAATTTTACCTTGAGATACAATATTTACTATTTCAGTTTAGTGATAAATTAAATAATCCAGTAAACTAATCTATAGAGAAAGTAAAATATCAATGACCAACTTGAGGGTTGGGCAGTATTAGACATACAAAGGATCTGAGTTCAGAATGAATGTCATATTATTGCAACAACAACAATAACAAAACAATCAATAAAATTTCACAAGTGGGATTTGGGAAGGGTAAAGTGTATGCAGACCTTACCTTTACCTTATGACGGTAGAAAGATTGTTTCCGTAAGACCTCGGCCGAATGAGATATTACTATATATTTAAATTTTAAATATGCATACATAGTTGGAAATGAAGGTAATAGACCTAATTGAACCCACAAAAAATTACTGTTGTAACTTTGAAATACTTACTATTGCATTAGTACAGCTGAAACTACAAACTTTACCTTGTGCACCCCTATAGAATCTGAAGAAGGGTAAGACAGGTATATGAAGAGCATTGCACATGGTTTTCACTTCTTCATAGTTTACTTTGAGGAATAAAGCATTAGGGTTTGATTCAGCTAACTGACAGATCTGCAAACATCAAGTAGCATCAGTTATAACTTCTTCTTTATTCATTTTTATTTTATGTTTAAATGGATCGACATAGATAGTGATGATTCATATATTAAACCTCGAACTTATTTAGGATTACGGCATGGTTAAGCCACCTTTTACAAAGGGTGGTCAATATACCGCCCTTCACCGAAATATCACAAAATCAGACTATATATATATAAGTAAAATATTAATCTTAGATGTATAAAACATATATTGAATATCTTTTGTCGGAAATTTTGTTTTAATTTTTTTAAGTCAGAACACCCTTGAAAATATTTCTGATTTCGCCAAAAGACTTGCAGCCTCCACAGCCAGGAGAATAGAAGTCAATTATGACCAATCTATCACCAGATTTTAATAATAAATCAACAAGTTGTGCTGAATTTATCTCTACCACGTTGGGTTTAAGAGTCTTCTCCCACCATCTCTGAGCATCAATTGATACTTGTGCCTAAAAATATTAGGATAAAACAGTTATAAATGATTTGATCTCCAAAAATTAAAAACAAAAAATGAAACATGAAACACCAAGTATAAACACAGAAGCAAATGTATCAGGATTTACATACAGAAAGCCGTTCAACATTCCAATGGTTAGTACTACTATGATCTGATGCATATCCAAGGGTTTGCCTAGAAATTCTGTTGATGCTAAATCTTTAAGTTGCAGAGTGCCAATCGAAGGGCAATGACGACGAGACTCTCTGGCTATGTCGTTGAAACAGGGACCAGAAACAGAAAAAACAGTATTCAAAGAACAAGCCATTGTTACTAAAATCTTAGGTTTTTTGTCAACCAATTAAAGACCAAAATTTCATGAGAACAGATAAGACTTAGGTTATGTTTTCTCCCGTAAATCTATAGAACAAGAAAGTAAGAAATAATTATCACGTTGTCAATAGAAAAGGCAAAAGTTTGAGCGAGAAATATGGTCTTTTTGACCAGTATATATCTTAGTGGCTATGTGAGAAGGAAGGTCAAAGAAAATTATGGCTCTCTTCCTTTTGAAGCTTCCAACGAGAAAGAAGTTAAAATAATTTAACTTTTACACACAGATAGTGGAAATTTTTTTCTTTATCAGGTGGGGATAAGTGATATTTAAGCTGTGAACATTATCCATTAAAATTTATATATCCTTTGTAGGTCAACACAAAGCTCCTATAATTCTGGTTTTGAATACAAAGTGGGGGTAAATATTTGATCCAATTTGGGATGAGGGAGGGGAGTAATGATTATAGGCTTGCGTGTAATTGTGTTGGCATATTTGTTTTTGTCAATTTTTTTGGATGATTAAATATTGAATGAGATGCAAAGAATCCGATTATTAGTTAGGCATTTTTGGCAGTAAGCCACTGTAGTTTCACCGCGTAGCTGACTCTGTCTCACATTTTTGGTATATTTGGATAAGAACCTGTAAACTGTTATAAAATAAAGACCGTAAAGTAAATAAATTAAAGATAAATATAGGGAGAGATTGATATATTATTGAACTTTTAAACTGATGTACATTATGAATTGAAAACTTTTTTATTTATAGAAGAAAAAAAACAGCTGCAAGGCAGAAATAGCTACAACGCGAAAGCAGCTGCAATGCAGAAGCAGCTGCAAGGCAGAAGCAGCTGCATGGCGAAAGCAGGAAGCAGTTGCAAGGCAGAAGCAACTGCAAGGCTTATTCTTCAGCTGCTTGTCAGCTGTCTGCATGAGTTGTTTGTAGATAAACTTCAATGGAATACTAAATGGATAATCTTCTTCAGGAAAATTATCTATAGCGGAGTATTAAATAAACATTCACAATATTATTTTCATAGCACCCCCCCTTATATGTTCATTGAAAGATATTGTGTCTCATTAAAACGTTACTAGAAAAAATCCAATGGGAAAAAATCCTAGTGAAGGAAAAAGAGTGCACATATTTAGTAATACTCATTTATAGCTGCCTCATTAAAAACCTTACAAGAAAAATTCCATGGAAAAAACCTTAGTAAGGAAAAAAGAGTACAACGCGTATTTAACTCCCCCTGATGAAAATCTTATTTCAAATATTTGAGTCTCCGCATTCCAATCTTGTATACCATTTTCTCAAAAGTTGAAGTTGGCAAAGATTTACTGAATAAGTATGCTGGATTATCACTTGAATGAATTTGTTGCACATCAATGTCACTATTTTTCTAAAGGTCGTGTGTATAGAATAATTTTGGTGAAATGTGTTTTGTTCTATCTCCTTTTATAAATCCTCCATTCAATTGGGCTATGCATGCATTATTATCTTCGTATAAAATTGTGGGTCTTTTCTCACATTTCAAACCACATTTTTCTCGAGTAAAGTGAATCATTGATCTCAACCATATGCATTCCCTACTTGCTTCATGAATAGCTATTATCTCACCATGATTTGAAGAAGTAGCAACAATAGATTGCTTTGTAGAGCGCCATGATATGACAGTACCTCCATATGTAAATACGTACCCGGTTTGAGATCGAGCTTTATGGGGATCAGATAAATAACCTGCATCTGCATAACCAACAAGATCTGCACTATCTTTGTTAGCATAAAATAAACTCATATCAAGTGTTCCCTTTAAATATCGCAATATATGCTTAGTTCCGTTCCAATGTCTCCGTGTAGGATAAGAACTATATCTTGCTAGTAAATTAACAGAAAATGCTATGTCAGGCCTTGTAGCATTAGCAAGATACACTAGTGCACCAGTTGAACTGAGATGGGGTACTTCGGGATCAAGGAGTTCCTCATCCTCTTCTGGAGGTTGAAACAAATCCTTATTCACTTCAAGTGATCGAATAACCTTTAGTGTACTCAATTGGTGCGCTTTGTCCATGTACAAGCATTTTAAGACCCTTGTTGTATAGGCAAATTGATGGATTAAGATCTCGTCTACTAAATGTTTAATTTGCAGATCAAGATGAAGTTTTGTATTCCCAAGATATTTCATCTTAAATTCTTTCTTAAGATATTTAATTGCATTTTGGAGCTCTTCTGGAGTTCCAACAAGATTTATGTCATCAACATAAACAGCAAGTATAACAAATCCTAATGCCATTTTCTTTATAAAAATGCATAGACAAATTACTGAGGCGATAATACCATATGCGCCCAAATTACATTAAACGATACAATGACCTTTGTAATATGATCGAGTACATTTCTCGATACTTTTGAACTATATGCTTCCGGCATTTTAAATCCTTCAGGGATATTCATATAGATTTAATCAAATAATCCATATAGGTTATGAATGGCATGACATCTTCAGGTGTCTGGACTGCAGGTCCGATCCTCACAATCTTTTATATTATTATGCATTATATTGTATCAGATATATCATCGACGATCATTTTTGTATCGGTTCGCAAGCGACATAACTTGTTGAGATCTATCACTTTAATTATTTTCAGGTACCTGAACTTCTTCTGGAGTTTCATAAAATGTTATGTCGTGGGCTCCTCTAGAGTTCATTTCCTCCTTATTATGATCACTTTGATCATTAGCTCCTTACCATTTTTCAAGGGTTGTTACCTTCGGAACCGATTAATCTACCACGCTTCATGCGTACAGTAAACTATATCCTTCAGGGACTTTAATTTTAATAGGAGCATTTGCAGCTGAAATATGATATTTAATTTTGGGTCAGCAAATGCTTCTGGCATTTTACTTGAATTATCTTCTGAGTGAGGATCATATTGATGATAATTCGATTCATATAGCATATTTTTCAACTGTTTATTCCACCCCTAAATGCTAGAAAACTAAAATATATTCCCAATCTTCTTTGGAAACATATCTTTGTGCATTGTGGTAGAGAAATTAATCATATACCACACATCAAAAGATAGTAAAAATATTTGGTTTCTGATCCTAAATCAATTGTGAGGGGAGGACTTAACATATATTGTTGCTCTGATGCATACAAATGTTGCTGTATGCAATTTAGAATATCTTAGACCAACATATGGAGCTTTGTTCTCACAAGAAATAGTTTAGCCATTCGTAGGAGTAATTCATTGCTAAACCAGCTTGGATATAAACCAACATTATCAAGATGAACTATCTTGATCTCATCATCTGAAAGCTATGCTCTTAATTGAGAAAAGCAATCTCAAATGTCAAACTGCATGTTGACATAAACATATATGTAACCATCTTATATATGCATCTATATGTGGTTCACATGACATGTGAATGGGCCTATATGCACTTTTTAAATATTTCAGAATCAGGGGTCTTAATCCCAACTTTAGCTGGTAGAATCAATTTATTATGAGAACAAGCAACACAGGAGTATTCTTGAAGAATCTTCTAGTTCTTCAGTATATGCTTATCTGAATTCTCAAATAGCTCATTTAAAAATGGCAAATAAAAACTTCAAGTTTATACTGGCATGTGCTATCTCTTTGTAAACTTCTGGTTTACTGTGGCTACAGGATGTAGTACAAATTAAAGAATAAGGCGGGTAACTTCTCACATACATATTATTTTACCCCCTATGATTGTGGAAACATGAAGAGTATCAATCGTTCAATTATTTGTAGTCTCAATATGATAGCCATTTGTATTAGTAAACTTCAGGTTTACAATATATATTTTGACCACAATCATATAATATGAATGATATATTTGTATGCAAACTCTTCGAGAGCCTTCATTTATTATCCACAACCTAATATTTATCGGATACTATCAGTGTCATGTGTCTTCTAGACAAACAGTTAGCTCTTCAGGAGCTTTTGATAATTTTTGTACTACCAAATATTTCCCAAACACTTCTGGTGTCATGAGAGAAAATTATAAGCAAATGAACAATAGAAATACAATACTAATTTTATAAATGTAAAAGATTAAGAATTTTAGTATTTCTACCATCAACTTTGTGACAAATATCTCTTTCAAGGAGAAAAACTATTAACATCAAATCTGCAACCACATAGTCATTACATCTTTCGGGGAAATATACATGAGTTGTTATTTCCTTCGGGGAACTCGATAACTAACCATAACATATTAATGTGGTAGTAGTAGAAAACATTCTACAAAAATGCTTTTTCCTTGGAATGATATTTAATAAAATATTTCAAGATATTTTACGTACAATAGGTGCGTGCAAAAATGATCTTTATACCACAAAAATAAAATTTATATCCTTTGTTATTCTACCTCTTCAGGAGGTGAGTTGTGGTATTTCTTTATTCACTCCAGGGAACGAAAATGTGCTTCAAAAATAATTTTGAATAGCTTATTATTTCATTTAAGCAAAAAAAGACAATTTCATAATATTTTCCTACTTCGGGGGAAAATTTCAATTATGTTACTTCTTCAGGAGAAACTTTAAAATATGAAATATTGCGTATATATTCTCTCAATCATATTACCTCTTCTAGAGGTGAATTGTAATATACATCAAAAGCGCGTTCATACTTACGAGCTTTATTACAATTATCGCATTCACTTCAGGGAATGGATTAATATTATCAAAAGTTCTCTTCCTTCAAGAAATCGAACATAATTATATGAGCGTGTATTAATCACATCAAATTGATACTTTAACCTCTTTTAAAATATTTACTACTTCATGATCAAATCGAGGCGTATAGAGAATATCTTTGTAGCATATCTTTAACTGTAACCATAGAAAACCTAAATTATCACTTCTGGTGGTCATAGGCATGTACCACTTCTGGTGATTAACAAAATTTAGTTACAATGAAATATACGAAATATTACCACTTCTGGTGGTCGTACTCTGTTAGAGTTCAAGTGAATCATAAATTAAGCCATAACAAAACTTGGAAAATATTGCACTGCTGGTGGCTAAATATTTCTTGTAAACTCCCATGCTTGGTCATCAATATAGATAAAAATAATAAATCATGGTCCCTTCTCATAATATTATTCTTTAGGAACAAATTTACGGCATGAACTACTAAGTAAATCAATTAGACTCCTTAGGACCAATGAACAAAAATCATGTTGTTAGTAGCAAAAACCAAGAATATCTGATATGAAGGAAGTACTAACCTTTTGAGTAGAACTCTTAATTATGGTGATTGGATCTGACTTATATCCATAGACTTTTACTAACTCAACTCAACAAATAGTTAGTGTTAAGCAATATATGAAAGCGCAAAAATTAATGTCACGTGTACTTTGCTACAAACTTACTTCAAGATAGCAAAGCAGCAAGGGAAAATAATTTGCCGTTCATAAAGACAAAAAGATATAGTAAAACCTTTAAGCCAAACATGATCATTTCCATGCTTACTTTGCTAATATTATAAAATACTAACATCAAAGATATCAATCATTCAACCAAGTGTAAGAAAGGGTAGAAATTCATAAAGACAACAGTTTGATCTTACTTACAGTGAGAACAGATACCTTTGGACGAGATAACTATAGTAATACATCTTTCAAGGTACGTGCTCAAGGCAGAGTCTCGTGCTGATAACGTATTATAAAATAAAGACTGTAAAGTAAATAAATCAAAGACAAATATAGGGAGAGAGATTGATATATTATTGAACTTTCAAACTGATGTACATTATGAACTGAAAACTTCTCTATTAATAGAAGAAAAGAAGCAGCTGCATAGCGGAAGCAAAGCAGCTGCAAGGCTGAAGCAGCTACAAGGCATAAGTAGCTGCAAGGCGGAAGCAGCTGCAATGCGGAAGCAGCTGCAAGGCAGAAGCAATTGCATGGCGAAAGCAGGAAGCAGCTGCAAGGCAGAAGCAACTGCAAGGCTTATTCTTCAGCTGTTTGTCAGCTGTATGCATGAGTTGTTGGTAAATAAACTTCAATAGAACATTAAATGGATAATCTTCTTTAGAAAAATTATTTATAGCGGAGTATTAAATGAACACCCACAATACTATTTTCATAAGATAAACAAGCTTTTTACATTATCAGTATATACAAAATTATTGGTGAGCGACCCTGTTTTAGTTATGTAGTTTACACCTTTTTTTTAAACTTGATTTCATGATACACTTCAGCAATAATAAAGCTTCACAACTTTGTTTTCCTCTATAATTCTCCTTGTTTCATCCGTCTATGTGACTTGCATTTTGATTACTTCAAATGGTTCATCCATATATACCTTAATTACAGTCAGCTTGTTTGGTCAATTTTCTAAAATCAGCTTATTTTAAAAATATTATTTATTTAAATTACTTTAAAAAAATATTTTGGTGAGAAACAGTTTGTATTTAAATAATACTAAATGACAAAAAGACATTGTATAGCTGCTCTAGAAATAATAGCCGGAAAAATATGTGTTATTTGTACATATATACATTCTGCATGTTATATACAAAAATTATACAAATTTTACATACTTTTTCGGCTATCGGATATAAATAGCTTCTGGTGTGGGCTAAAAGTAATATTTTTCCCAATTAATTTGAAAGCATTTTGAGTAACAATTACTCCCTCCGGTTCACAATAAATGTCCAATTTTCTTTTTTTATTTTGGTTCAAAATAAGTGTCCAGTTATGTAATCAAGAAAGAATTCAATTTGTTTTTACAAAACAACCCCTTGTATATATCCTTAAAAAGATCTTACTCCTCATATTAAATGTTTAATCAGAGGCAGTTTAGTCATACTAGGTTATTTTGTATAGGATTTAATATTTTCTTAATGGGCCTGCTAAAAACAAATTGGACACTTATTGTGAACCGGAGGGAGTAGTGTTTGGCCAAGTTTCTAAAAAGTATTTTTAAGTGTATTTTTTTTCTCAAAATATTTTTCAAAAAGTACTTTGCGAAGAAGCTGTTTTTTGTGCTTTTGTTTCTAATCAAAAACATATTTTTTTTCAAAAGCTTGGTCAAACATTTTTAACTTAAGAAAAAAAACACTTTTGGCATCAATAAAAAGAAAAACTTTTGGCCAAAATGAAGCTTGGCCAAAAACTTTTAACTTCAGGAAAAGAACACTTTTGATAACAACAAAAAGAAAAACTTTTGGCCAAAGAGTGTTCTTGATCTATATAATGATCTTGATCAGTTCTTAAAAAGTAACTTACATGATATATATATTTGAGGCTAGTCCAAAACAAATATGTTACTAATTTTTTCAAAAAGAAAAAAAGAAAAACAACAAAATCATTGCATAGATCAAGCATAGCATGAAAGAGATAAAATAAAAGATACATTTTACAAGTCTAGTCTCATGGATATTTGGTTTAGATCATTGTTAAAAAGGTCTTTGCCCATGGTTTTTGTTCTTTTTGCAGCACTTCATTTTTGTTCCATTACTCCATAGTTTTGGTGCTGCTGGTTTGCTCCTGCCAAGGATTCTGATTCTTCTGGGACTATATACACTTGCCCTCCTCTGGATTCTGAATTTTTGTGTTTTTCAAGATTATAAATTCTTTTTTTTGAATATGAGGAGGACCCCCGCCAAAATAAATAAATAAATTGTATGTCTATATTTTGATTCATTGATTAAGTGGTGTTAATTATTGTAATGGTGACGATTTCAACTCAACAGGCCCATTAGCTCAGTTGGTTAGAGCGTCGTGCTAATAACGCGAAGGTCGCAGGTTCGATACCTGCATGGGCCATTCTGTAATTTTTCAGAGTAGCAAATACTTGTATGTTTTCTTTATGTTCTGTAATTCCTTATTTCAGTGTGTTAACCCTATTTACTTATGCAAATAAGATCTGCACCTTTGCCCCCTTTTTTGTCATTAAATCTCTGTTTTGTATGTGGGAGGGCTGTTGTGTAATGCTTATTATCTAATAATTCATTGCTGCTATAATAATCTCTTGTGATGTATCATGTATGATCATAGGCATTTTCTGTACGTCCATATCGAATGAATTCCAACTTGACCAACATAAATTTCTGGATAGGCCAATCAGTGGCGTATCCACATTATCGTATCAGTGGTCAGTGGCATACATAGAATTTTTCGTAGCGATGTCATACTTTAAAAGTGAACAAAGCACTACTAACAATATTGTATAGGGTAAAATTTGGTTCGTAAGTACGACCCAAATAAGAGCACGACCAAGTTGGTAAAGAAGAAGCGGCGTCGTTTAGAGCCTAACTTTTTACTGAATGAAAGTCACTAACTTTTGTACTTTTTGATTACTTCGAGAAGGATCTCCTACTAAATAAAGAAGACATTCACATTGTAATAGGCATTATGGTTATTCTCGGATAATACAACTTTTCTCTCTATCTCTTTCTTGATTTTCCAACTGTTGCTTCTCTCTTA
Source organism: Nicotiana benthamiana (assembly GCA_034376525.1). NCBI lineage: Eukaryota > Viridiplantae > Streptophyta > Magnoliopsida > Solanales > Solanaceae > Nicotiana > Nicotiana benthamiana. The sequence goes on from CM067338.1 coordinate 155,462,139, forward strand.
AGCTAAGCTCATTTTTCTTCACTTTCGGATCTACAACAATCTTGAAACAATAATTATCTCTAGGGCTCATTATATTTGACTACGATTTACCCTTATATATCTTCGATTGTTTTTAAACTTATAAAGTACGAGTATAATTTTTGAGCTAAACAATTTGGCGCCATCTGTGCGGATTTCGAGTATCAAAACCATAGTTTGCACTTAGAGAACCATCGAAAACCCTTCTTTACAACACACAAACGAAAAATGGCTGACAACAATGTAAGAATGAAAGCCATAGCAGATGTTGCAACCAATCTTATCGGTCCTCTCAATGAAGCCAGTGAAGAGGAGGTTTCGATTGCAACCCCCAGCACCACCACAAACGGAAAAATCCCACCTCTACGGCCCGAAGATCTAACCGTCTTGCGGGAAAAAGGCGCTTCCACATCTTCAACTGAAGAAGCACCCAGAAGTCAGAAAACTACTGGAAGAGTGATTAACGGGTACTCTAAGTGGCTTGGTTTAAAAGTCATCCCAAAACAACGTCAGATGCATGCCGACAGCAGACCTTGTTGTAGCCGAAGGTGAACCCGAGATCGTACGAGCAAACAATACGCTCATCGATACACGGGCCAATGCTGGCACGCTCACAGCCATCCTAAAGAAGATGAATGAAATGGAAAACGAAAACAAGTAACTCCGTACCAGATGAAGGAGCACCAGGAGAGGGTGGACAAGATCCCTGGTGCTCCCAAGTTGCTGCCAAAGCGTGATGTGGGGAGGTTTGTTGAACAACCCTACAAGGAAGAGGCTGCCCCATACTCCATCCCAAAAACCTTCAAAATACCTCCTTATTTGAGCGTGTACGGCGGAACTACAAATCCTGAGGACCACCTAATCCATTATGTCACTGCTGTAAAAGGTAAAGACCTATCAAAAGAACATGTACCATTTGTGCTGCTGAAGAAGTTCGGCGAAACATTGATAGGAGGAGTACTGACACGGTATTCCCAGCTATCGGCCAAAATCATTTCTACGTTCGAGGAGATGTCGGACAAGTTTTTCATCGCCCATGCAGGAGCAAAGAAAGCAGAAGCGAGGGTCAACGACATCTTCGTTGTTCGGCAAACCGCGGGAGAAGGACTCAGGGACTTCCTATCCAGGTTTAACAGAGTAAGGATGAGCTTACCAAACGTGTCGGAAGGCATGGCGGTCGCTGCTTTCCAGAACGGGTTGAGCAGGGCCGGCTCGAGAGTAACCAAAAAACTACTAAGTCGTCTCATGAAGTACCTGCCCACCACGTGGTAAGAGATTCAAAACGCCTATTGCGCTTAGGTTTGTGCAGATAAGGACGACCTCAATGGGCCGACACAACGTTTAACAACAATACACCCAGAAATCAGGAGGGACCGACGCAATGAAGGACGACGGGAACAAGTCCCACGTCCCAATAGGGAGAGATACCCACCCTATATCAGATCCTCTCACCCACCACCACCCAGGCACGCGAACGCACTACAGCGGCATGTCGCTCCACTATGAAACGACAGATGTATGCCCCCTTTATTATCTGCCCATAACTTTTGTGTGTCCCCTTCAGAGATAGTGTACTCACTCGAGAAGATGGGAAACAAGGTGCAATGGCCGGCAAATATGAAGTCGGACCCCATCACCAGAAAATAAAATGCCTTGTGTGAGTTCTACTAGGAGCGAGGGCACAAAACATAAGATTTATACACCTACGGCAAGAGGTGGTCAGGATGTTAAACCAAGGGTTCCTGAGAGAGTTGTTCAGTAACAAAGGAAAAATAAACTTTGCACGTGGACGGGAGCAGCCCTATGGTCAACCAGAGCCGCTTTCACCAACACGCACAATCAATATGATCATCGGAAACGGTGACAACTCGGCGATCAATCACATCAAGTTCACCATTACGCACAAGTTGAAGCGAACTATAGCTCATGAACGGTATGAGGAATTCGAAGATAGTATCACCTTCGATAAGTCCGATGCCGACGGTTTGTCTTTCCCTCATTACGATGCTTTAGTTGTCACTTTACGTATGTCTAAGACCATAGATTCTATTATGGCTAAGGCCATCGATTCTATTATGGCTAATGCCATCGATTCTATTATGGCTAAGGAAATCAATTCTATTATGGCTAATGCATCGCTGCCAACGGTCGACCTAGATTCGACTGCGGTAAGAAACAACTCGACGATAGTCGAAGTCGCCTAAATGGCTAAGGCCATCAATTCTATTATGGCTAAGGCCATCGATTCTTCTATGGCTAAGGCCATCGATTCTATTATGGCTAAGGCCATCGATTCTATTATGGCTAAGGCGATCAATTCAATAATGGCTAAGGACATCGCCGCCAAGGTATACATACATCTGGCCTTGGAAAAAGGCCCCATGTACACAAAGAATATATACATAAAAGTCTTAAGATCCTTCACCGCTCCGCCCCTCACAACCCGCCTGGTCGTCGTCCGGTCCGTTGCCATCTCCAGGCTGATAAGCCTTAAAAATCCATGATCTGGAGTCCAAATGGTTGATGTCTTAAGAGTTACAACCCTCCCTACCAGGCAATTCAGAGCTATAACCGGCCGCTTCAGGGGCAACACGGGTTAAGTGCCATTGCCTTTCGGCTTCCGCCTCGGAAGCTCGACCTGCCGCCAAAAACTCCTCAAAAACAACCAACCTCGCATCAAGATACACCTACATCTCATGCGCATCACGATGCAAACCATCTTGTGGGGTAGTTCTCCTGAGAACTTCAACCTCGACCGTCCTAGCATCAAGCTCAGCGGTAAGGGTCGTGACCTGGGTCCGCAGTTCCGCAGCCTCCACCGCTACCCCACGACTTATCTCCAATTCCTCCTCTTTTGACTGGAGGAGGGTCTCCAGCTCGATGTTTCGAGCTAAAGCTGCCATCAGCTGCTCATCAATCTCCTCCAGCTCGGCCGCTCACTTCTTCAAAAGAGTTTCTGATTCCTCAAGACCCTCACGGAACGTCCGGAATTGGGGGTCCTGCTTAAGTACATCTGCCAACGCCTGATGCTTGACACGACACTCTTTATATTTCTTTGCCATTTTATTGAAGGTGGCCACCTTATTTTATTCACGCCACCTCCTCTCCACCTCCAAGATGAGGGTCTAAAAAGAAGATAAGAAACGTCAGTACGTACCAAAGTATCTTTTACGACTCAAACAAAGAAAACTAAAAGCTACCTGCAAAGCTGCGCCGGCTATCCGCCTCGACAAATCCCTGTTGCTAACACTTCTCAGTGTCTCGTGCCCCGCAACCGCACATAATAAGGTCATGTTTGCTGTGGCTTGCTCACTGTCTTCTAACATATTATACCCATCAGGGATCACAATATGGCGAGTAGACATGCCTTCCTTCATCTCCACGCGGGCCGAACACCCCGTTGCTTCTCCAAGAGCGGCTTTAGAGCCTGTCCTCTCAATTTCCATGGCCGCCCCCTAACTCCGGAAGTCTACCCGTCTCCGGAAGCACGGGCCGAACAGATGGCGGAAGCTATTCCCCGAGGAGCCAATCTCCCTGAACGAATGGCCTCAGCCATAAAAACTAGCCTCGGCTCTTGGCGGGGATCACTAGGCCTCGCGCCCTCGGTTGCAATTCCCTTCCCAGTAATCAGTCACCGCCATTTTCTCTCTAGTGGCTCTTCTTCTTCAGAAGCCGCCTCCGCAAGAGCTACCTCAGGTACCAACACTGGAACGGTCTCGGGCGCCGTTGTTGATACGGCCTCAGGTATCTCTACGGAAGCAACCTCAGGCACTGCCTCAAATGCAGCCACCGGTGTAACCCCCTGTTGAGAGGACGAAAGAGCGCTGTCTCTAGGTGAGCCTCCCACAAATATATATCCCCGGTCGGAATCAAAATCTATCCTAGACGGGCCAGTGTCGGTTTTCTTCTTCTCCTCCTTTGTAGAAGCGCCCCGACCTGCCAAACGAGATCACATTGAATAAAAGGGTCTCCAAAACATAGCAAAAGAGAAGAACATGAAAGGGTTTTACCAGTTGGGCCGTACAATCTACGAAACTCAGCCCATTTGCGGCATTTCTCCGCATGCGGTATCAGCCCCGCCACCCATGACCTAATGACATCGACAGGACGGGGCGAGCGAGCCACCACTACAAAAGGAAGGAAAGTAAGTCAGAATGATTGATCAGTCAAAATAAGGCATCGCAAAATTACATACAAAGATACTTACATCCCGCGTTCCACGTATCGGAAACCCATCGGGATTGGACACCAGATGGCTCGTCCTAATGGAGAAGTATTTACGCCAGAAGTTGCGATTAGCTTTGTCGTCAGCCCTCACTACAAAGCTCTTCTTACCACGGCTCCTCAATTAGAGAATGGTACCTCTCGTATAGCTAGGGCTGAACATCTGCAGCAGGTGGGGAACATAAACGATGTTCCCGGCCTCGCCCTCAAGCGTGGTAAGAATTCATCACACCTTCAGGCTATAAGGTGTGAGCTGAGCCGGGCACACATGATAAAAGCGGCAAAGTTCTTCTGCTAGAGGGATAAGCGCGTATTCATAGAATGTACAAAACTTGGGCCTATGCACATTGGCATAGTCCGTCCCGGCCAGAGCCATTTCAACATGGCCGGGGATGTTGTACGTAGTTCTGATGGCGTCTAGGTGAGACTGCAGTAACTCACTATGCTCCCAGGGATAAGAGGGGCATGTCAAGTTGAAGTCTTTTTGAACGCTCAGGTCCTTCGAAGAACATTATCCACTGTTAAAGGAACGAGGGTTTTCTCCACTTCTTCCCCTTTACCATCGGAAGAAAGCAGAGCCCTAGAAGGAGCGTTATCCTTAGTCCTTTTGCTATCTTGACGAAGCTTCACCATGATAAGATTTATAAGAAAAGGTGTTAATAACAAGAGATATGATCCTAAAAATGGTAGTTCTCTAGCGATACAGCGATTACTAGAAAGAAAGATAAAGAAAGAAACAAAGGGAAACTCTCTAAAGGTTCGAAAGTTGAATTCCATTGAATCACCCCTCTATTTATAGGAATAAGGTACGCGAAAATCGAAGAGGCACAATTTTGAGTCTGACGGAGGAAACCAAAATGTCACGTCATGCTCCGAAAAGTCTCGGGAACAAGTATAATGATGACGCATGTGACCTGTGATGTCACTCTAAAAAAGGGGTCGCATGACAACGACTCAACGAATATAATCCACGCTCATTCTCTTTGAAAGAGACGCCTATGGGTGTGGCCAAATTTTCGTAAAAGCGAATCGTGCATGTCCGTCCAAATGTTGTTTCTCTCTTAAGGTAAGGTCATTTTTCTTCACACGTTCAGATCTACAACAATCTTGAAACAATAATCATCTCTAGGGTTCATTATATTTGATTACGATTTACTCTTATATATTTTCGATTGTTTTTAAGCTTATAAAGTAGGAGTATAAGTTTTGAGCTAAATAAACATCATATTCAAAAAAAAAAAAAAACTCAAATATATTACTACAACTCTTTTCAACGAGTTTTGCTTTTTGAAAAGGATTCAAAAATAATCTTATTAGAAATAATACTAAATACTATTTTTTCTATATAAAGTACCTAATAATCACTAAAAGTTCATTATTTATTTGATTTGATAAATCGTTCTTACTCAATTTCATTGGTTAGAAAGGTTGATGAAAGGGAAAAAAAAAAGGATATATAGTACAACGACTAAGCACGGAAGCAGCAACATTCTTCTTTGATTTAAAGTTTTCGTGCACCCATTCACCGAAAAATTTTAGTTTCTTTTACAGTTTGAATACCTTTAGCGATATTTTTGGCTATCATACCAATTATCAAATAACCAAATACTTCTATATGCTCATCCTACCAATCTCGTTGGCAAGCAAACAGATGGTTCTAACTATATCATATGGCATGATTGTTCCATACAGTTTTTCAGGTGTCATCCGTACAAGTTTTATGCATGATTCTCAATTTGTCCTCTGATTAAGTTATGGTTTTCACCAAAAAAAAAAAAAAAAAGTTATGGTGAAGCTGCATTTATGCTCTGATAAAATAACTTTTGTATTTTTTGAAGTGTGAACAAATTGTAGTGGATTGACTTTAATTATTGAAAGTGTGATAGAAAAAGGGGGTTTATTACATTATTATAATGAAAGAATTGAGAGTGGTTGGGAGCGAAAAATGCTGGCAATTTGCCTCCCCTAAGTCGACACTTTGTACAAATTTAATAAACCAAAGGTAGAGGAGCTTTGTATAACATCAAAAAAAATTCAGAATAAAATTGTAATTGTATAGTAGCCCTTCATCAAAAAATATTTTCTGTTCAGTTACAACCACTCTATCATGTCAAAAGTTGATGTAATGCTACAATTCAAGGGGATATGGGATAAACACGGGAGATATAATGATTTCGAAGTTGATGCAATTCTGATAGCTTCCTCAAAATCCTCCCCTCATCACTAATCTCCCATTAGCTTGCACAAAATCCTCATCAGACCACCATATTTCTAATTTAGAAGCCCCAAAAAATATGTTCGTTTTCCTTTTCGATTTTCTCATAGGTTTTAGTGGTTGAAGCTTGCATTAATCAATGGTTTGTGACTCAGACATCATTTGACGTTGGTTTTGGGTCGAGTTGCGACTTCTTCCGCCCTTGTTTTAATATTGTGTTGGCTGTAAAAATTTATGTTTTAATTGGTTGTTAAACTCGTTTAGTAGTTTTAATTTTATAGATTAATTGTAGTTGATATTATCTACAGTATATATTTGTAGTCATGTACACTAGCTGTTTTAATTTTGTGTATAAATTGTAGTTGCTATTATCCACAGCTTATAAATGTGGTTATTTTGTAGTCATGTCGATTAGTTGTCTTAATTTTGTAGATTAATTGTAGTTTCTATTTTCTATATTTTTACAAATATTGTTATTTTGTAGTCATTCTGTAGTTCTTACTTTTTTTCTCCCGAAGAATTATGTAGGTATTACGTAGATTAAGGCTATAAAAATCTATATTTTAATTGGTTGTTAAATTATAATTTAGTAGTATTAATTTTGTAGATTAGTTATAGTTGATATTATCTACAGTTTATATTTGTAGTCATGTAGACTAGCTGTGTTAATTTTTATGTAAAAATTGTAGTTGCTATTATCTACAGCTTATAAATGTAGTTATTCTGTAGTCATGCCGATTAGTTGTCTTAATTTTGTAGATTAATTGTAGTTGCTATTTTCTCTATTTCTACAAACATTATTTTTTAGTCATTTTATAGTTCTTACTTTCTTTTTGAAGAATTATGTAGGTATTATATAGATTAATGATTATTTTTTATGATTTACTACTCAGAACCAGTCCACCTTTTTAAAGAATATAGAATTGAGTTGGCATTTCTAGTAACAACATTAATCTGATAGAACTGAAACAGAATCGAAAAATTCATATTTAATTTGATTTCAAACCCTTCAGCATACACATATTTTTATAAATATTGACAAGACGATCCATATTTGACGGTCACAGCTCCTGAGGCTAAACACTGGAATTCACCCAGATCTTCAAACAACCAAGGTTAAAAAGAAAACTATTATAAAATGTGGACAATTTATGCAAAATGTATCAAATAAATACACCAGAAAATGTAGTACTAATATCAACTAGAAAGATACAAAACCAACAATATACAAACACTATTAGTTAAGATCTGAGTTAGAACAAACATGGCAATGAATTCAAGACTTTCCTTGTTTGATTCCAGATTGTACTAAAACGGCAAAGAAATAATGGGAATGGAGAGACTACTAAAACAACATAGATTGGTTCGTTTATCTCCACCACACACAGCCAATTAGCCATACATCTAAATGCAATAGAAATAGAACACATAATTCAGTAAAAAAGACAGATTCTTATCTTCACCACATATAGCCATAATACATGTAAATGCAACAAGAAACCACAATTCAGTATAACTGTCAGTTGTAGTTAGAGTAAATAACAAACATAATAAATAGATACTACAATCATAATAATATATTATCCACAAGTTATCTACATACCATATACAATTTATATCAAAACTATAATAATTAACAATAATTAAACTATAATAGAGCTATTATGATGAAGAATAGATATGAAGCTTTAATTTGTTGCTGATGAATATAGAACTTTGTTGAAGATCTTCGTCCCTTTTGTTTATTCCAATTGTAGGCAATGTAGCTTAAGGAAATCAATATTTCCGTTTCAGAAATTGGTGCTTAGCAGTACAAATATTCACTCCCAATTTTTTTTCTTCAATTTTTGCAAGACCCACTTTTACTTTTGCCTTTTTTTTTTTACTTTAGTATCATAATTAAAGAGGCAATGACGAGTATGTTAGGAATTTTTTGAGGGTTTTGAGGTAGTTATAGATGTTTATTGTTTACAACAACAAATTTGCCACAACTTTGTACGAATTTGTGAGCAAAAGAAAAATGAAATGTGGACGTAGCTAGTGGAGGATGGAGGGTATGCTTACAGTGAAGTGAAGTTGGAGAATGAGAGAGGGTATGGGGTGCGTGTAGTGGGAGGAGGAAATTAGGGAAAAATGTTACTTTAATTTGAAAAGTGATCAAAATGAATAGTAAAAAGGGCTGATAAATTGGGGGGAATTGCATTTTTAGTGGAGTATGGTTGAGTGAATATGTGTAATTTAAAGACCCACATAATAGTATCATTATTTTGAATTATGGTACATATATGTAATTAAAATAACATATATGTAATAAAATCAAAGGTTAAATATATTATGTAATATATTATTGTATTTGGCACATATATGTAAAAATTCCTTTCATTAAATGTTCAGGCCCAAAATCTAGGTGATCAAAAATTGAGAGGTGATTATGAAAGAGCAACCTTCATTTATAGCATATCGGCGCAAACATATTTCACCGGTAGCCCAAAACTACAACATACATTTTATAGTCCAAAAATAATTTTAATGGCTAGCCCAAAAGTAGCGAGGCTCAGATATGTAAAGAGAGATCGTGGAAAAGAGAGGCGAACACGCTATGACTACAAAATCATCGATTGCATCCAAAGAAAAAACCTTTGAATCGCTGGTTGTCCGGTGATTTGCCAGGCCAATATACAAGTTGTACGGTCTAATTAGCCTAGAATCCAGATAAAATATCATCATTGTCTCAACTGTTATGTACCAAAAAAAGGAACTAAAATCAGAGAAACAGAGACAGAAAGAGAGATATGGCTATTGTTGATTGATGCTGAAGAAATAGTTGTATAGTACTCCGTATTTTTAGGAATTCAAGGGCTGTTGATTTATTTTAAAAGTGGAAAAAGAAAACCATTGGCTAAAGAGATAGAGGCAACCACTCTTTTGAATAAAAATCTCAAGCTCTCTGTGATTGCCTCATTTTTTTTCTGGGCTAACTCTCAACTTTCTTTGCTAGGAAAATTCTTTGGGTATTGAGATAGAATTCTTAAGGTACCATTGAGTTTTGACAGATTGTTGATAGTTTGTTTGAAAATTAAGTGTTTTATATTCATTTCCGATTTTCAGAAATTTGGATCGGGAAAGTAAGAACCTTACTTGGAGGTATACCAGAAAAATTGAAGCAAGAGAGCTGAAACTCGAACAGCCTACTAACCTTTTATTTCTCTGTTTTTTCCTTTTGTTATCACATCTCTTTTTCTTTACTTTTTAGCTTCTGAATCTCAATTTCCTCTTCTTTTCGAGATTTTGGTTCTTCTCTTAGCTGTTTCAGATGTATGTGATTTTGGAAAAAATGAAAGAAGAAAGGAGCTGGGGGGTTTCGATGTTAAAGGCTAAGGGCCGAACCCTAAGTTTTGTAAAATCAGTAAAGGGGTGAAAAAGAGATGAAAAGTAATAGGTATAGCTAATGTATAATAGAAAATAGTTTTCCAGTGATTCACTGGGTAAGTTTGTGGGAATTCTCTTATACAAATTTAACTTTTTTGGTGAAATAATTTTTAAGCTAGCGATTTTTTTTGCTAACAGCAAAAATTCGAAATTTTTAGCTTCCCACTGCATCAGTGGGAATATTGAAATAATTTTTTATCTTAGCTTCCCACTGTTTCACTCGGTAAATTTTAATAGTTTTATTTTTAACGATTTTCCCACTGATTCGGTGGAAAACAAATTACGAGCATTTTTCCGCCAACTAATTCCCACCTATAGTTTGTGGGAACGTTTTAAAAAAAAGGTAAAAGAAATTTTTTCATTTCCCACTGAACTTTTTTACATTTCAGTGGGATGATAATATTGTGGGAAATTTTCCTGGAAATTTGCATTTTTCTAGTAGTGTTGGATGCATACACAGAAGCCAAAGTACAATAAAGAGAAAGATGATGAGGTTTTCACAGCTGAAGAGAGTGAGGGAATATGTGGGGCAATGAGGAAAATGCTCTGCGAAACCCACATGGTCCAGCCAGGAAGGGCACCAGCACCGCTAAGGTGTCATGCATGGGATCAAACGCTAAGTTTCAGAGCTGGAAGGGTACGTCATTCCTGATCAGGCGGGAGTCCTAGTAGACTTTTTTTCCTGCCACCCTTTTCTGCATCACAAGTCATTCCAGGGTGTGACTCGGATGTTTTCTTTAGTTTCCTGTCTTTAAATTTCTTAATGTCTAACCGTGTTATCTTCCCAAATTCCAAGAAATGAAATAAATATTTCATCGTTCATTTTCTCTATTTTTTTTTAGAGTTTTGCTATGTTTCTCCTTTTTTCTCTTCAATTCTAATAATACAACTTCAAATAACATGGCATGCTTGCAGAATTCATGCCCAGATCCTATGAACTCTGTCAGACTTCGAAATGATGTATCAAAAGTTGAAATAAAAAGAAGTTAAAATAAAATAATCGAAACAATTGAGGAAAATTAGTTCGTGGTTCGGAAAAGGTCCGGCACTGAAGCAGAGTTCGAGAACAGTGAGTGAGTCTAGACTCGTATGGAACGTTGACCTTAATTAAAATGGATGATTGCAGTTTGTCACGGGCAGTTGTACCAACAAAGAATGGCTTGCGCCTATGAAATTTGAAGTAGGGCAACTGGTGTTAAGGCGCATTGTTCCTCCCCACCAGGAAGTAAAAGTAAGTTTGCGCCTAATCGGAAGGATCCATACACAACTTAAAATATTGCCAAGAGGAACATTGTATTTGGGTGACATCGAAAAATGATCCTGAAGTAGTTGAGAATGCAGAGGCAGTAAAAAGGCACTATGTCTAAACTCGTTCCGATGATGTCTTTGCACAGTTGAGATGACGAAGGCTTTCATTCCCGCTATCCAAACACCATCAATCCTTCGTAAACCCTTTGAGCCGGTTACCTTTATTTGATTACCCTCTTTGGAACCCGGAAGTGCTATTGAAAAAGAAAGAAGGAAAAGGAAAAGAAAAGAAAAGAAAAAAGCAAAGAAAAAAAAAAGAGAGAAATACAATATAAAGAAAGAAAGAAAGAGAAGAAAACGGAAAAGAAAAGAAAAGAAAGGAAAAAAAAAAGAAAAAAGGAACAAGAAAAGAGAAGAAAAGAAAGACAAAACGGAAACAAAAACAAAAACAAAAATTATTTGTCTGAACTACGTTCGACTTGATTCCAAAAGGATACGTAGACAGCCTCTCCCTGAGGTTCAGTTACACCAAAACAAAAATCACAATTTCCCCCAAAAGTGAAACTGGGCAGATGACATAATGGTTCGGCCATGAGACCGCCGAAATGGTTCCAAAGTTGTAGTTCCACCCAGAATCCTTTTATCCAAAAGACCTTGTCCAGGTCCTTTTGATCAATTGGCGAAGACAGAAAAGTGGGAAATATCATTGTTGGAATCTGATACAATTCAAATAGAGAGAAATAAAATGAGAGAGTCTTATTAGTGAAATCCTTCGGGCATCATAAGGCGACGGTGAGGAGAGAAAACAAAAATGAGAGAGTATGCTTAGCGAAAACTCGCAAAGAACACTATCAAGCGACAGTGAGAAGAGATATGAGACAGATCGAATGAGCGAAAACCCGCAAAGGGCGTTATCTGCCGAAAATAGGATACTTCATCACTAAAAGTCCTGACAAGGTTCCCTAGTTCGGAAATATGGGTCAATGGGTGCATGAGAAGTTGGAAGTTGGTGCGGGTCGGGAGTCTAGTCCAAGAAGAATGTCATGTTCATTTGGAGTTAGCATGCACCCCATATAAGTCCTTCTTTTCCCTCAAAAGGGACACTTCTCGTTAAACTCATATACTTGACTTTTTGCATACTTTTCTTTGAATCCCTTTCGGTTTAACTTTGATTCCGTAGTAAATACAAAGAAAATGTGGTAGGAGCGGTTTCACAGGGCTCCACCCAGCAAGAGTCAAAGAAATACTCAGCCTCAGTGGTGCGCCAGTCCCATCCCGTCTGACGATGGTGGTTGATTGCCTCCAAAGTGAAAGACATTAGAAAAGAAAGAAAGCCAAAGGAAAAGGTCTAGAAAGTAAAATAAGAAGGAAAACCAGAGCCCACACGGGCGAGTCATCATGAAATTCTAAGGCTGAACTCGGTTAGTGTGAAAGAGATTCACCCTCAAGGCCAACAAGCAGAAGAATTCTCAATAGAAATGAGGCCAGGATCAAGCGATGGAGATGATCAAGGCCACAAAACCAACCATCATTTCAACTAATAAATTGTTATTTGTTGAAAACATGTTTTATTCAAAACAGTCATGCAACAAGCAGGTGCATCCCAAAAGAAATGAAATGCGCGAGCGTTGAAATAGCTCTGCAAAATGAAAAATGACGCAAAAGGAATGTTTCTTTTCAAAACATTCTTTCATGCATTTTTGATAAATAAAAAGGAAAACATTTAAAAAGAAACCCCAAAAAAGGAAGACGGAAGGAATTGGAAAATGAAAATCCCCAAAAGAGAATAAAATCATGGTAGCTTAGCTTTTTTCTTTCAAATATCCCGGCCAGAAAATCGTAGAGCTTTTGCTTTCAAATATCCCGGCCACAAAACCGTGGAGCTTTTTTCTTTCAAAATATCCTGGCTAGAAAACCGAGGATCTCCCGACCAGAAAATCGTGGAGTTTTTTCTTTTCAAAATATCCAAACCAGAAAACCGAGGATCTCCCGGCCAAAAAATCGTGGAGTCTTTTCTTTTTAAAATATCCCGGCAGAAAACCAAGGATCTCGCGGCCATAAAACCGTGGAGCCTTTTCTTTTCAAAATATCCTGGCCAGAAAATCGTTGAGCTTTATATTTTCAAAATATCCCGGCTAGAAAACCGAGGATCTCCCGGCCAGAAAACCGTGAAGCCTTTTCTTTTCAAAATATCCCAGCCAGAAAACGGAGGATCTCCCGGCCATAAAATCATGGAGCCTTTTCTTTTCAAAATATCTCGGCCAGAAAACCGAGGATCTCCAGGCTAGAAAATCATGGAGCTTTTTCTTTTCAAAATATCCGGGAAAAAACCAAGGATCTCCCAGCCAGAAAACTGTGGAGCCTTTTCTTTTCATAATATTCCTGCCAAAAACCGAGGATCTCCCGGCCAGAAAATCGTGGAGCCCTTTCTTTTCAAAATATCCCGGCCAAAAAACCAAGTATCTCCCGGCCAGAAAACCGTGGAGTTTTCCTTTTCAAAATATCCCAGCCAAAAAACCAAGGATCTCCCTGCCAGAAAATCGTGGAGTTTTTGTTTTCAAAATATCCCGGCCAAAAACCGAGGATCTCCCGGCCAGAAAATAGTTAAGCTTTTTCTTTTCTAAATCCAGTTTAAAAATCGAGAATTTTTGGCTAAATCCGAAATGCCTCTTCTAGTTTGATTGTTGTATGTGTCACAACTGACTCACGAAATTTTCCTAGTAAAACTAGGGCAGAAGTTTTCGTTTGTTTGTTTATTTTGGTACTTTTAAATAGGTTTTGACAGCAAGGCACAAGGGGAAACATGACCGAAAGAATGAGTCTCAATCCAGAACAAAGAAAAGAAGAAACGGACAAAAAAAGTGAACTTAAAGTGTTGAAGTGGAGAAGGACGCGAACTGCTCAAGATATGATTGAAGTCACAAGCTTCCATGTCCCGCCTTGATCCAAAGCTGAAGAATGCACCAGCAATAACTGCTGATGAGTATCAAGATTCAGATCGAAGTCTACAGCAAGAACCAGCTAAGACTCAAGATCAAGCTTCAAGAGATTTATAGATAGGAATCTTGTAACTAGTATTTGATAGGATTAGCTAGCTTACCTTTTGATTTTCTTTTTGGTGTAATAAGGAGCTCAACAAGCAGAAACAGCAGCAACAGCAGCAAAATCACAGCTTCTCGGTAGTCCCAGCTACCAAAACTTCTGAACTAAACCTGACCTGATTCCTTTATAGCCAAGGATATGCAGGCAACCTGTGAAGCAAGGTTCGATTAGAAAGTTTTCCAAAATGCTTCTCATGAAGTTTCAAATGGGCAAAAATCCCTCACAGTGCTTATTTTATCTTTGCGCGAAAACCCTTTTTAATTCCGAGCAAGGAAGGGCAGCTGTAAGCACGTAAGTTTTGCCATGCATGAAGATAACTCCTAAAAATAAACTAAAAATGATTTTTTATGGATTTTAGAAGTTTTTTTTTATTTAGTTGCATTTCATGCATTTTTAATATTTTCCAAAAAAAAATGTCATGTTTTAATTTTATGTCACCTTAGGTCCATTTTTTCATATAGGAATTAATTTAATTGAGAAAAATCACAAAAATGATCATATTTAGCTTTTAATCTTTAAAATTAGCATTATCTTTAGTTTTAAGTTAATTAGTTGTTTTAATGTCTACAAAAATAATTTAGGATTTTAATTAATTAATAAAAGAGATTAAAAAAAAAGACAAAGAAAAAACAATTAAAAGGTTGGTCTTAAGATCCAAATTTGGGCCAAACAGCTTAGCCCAATTGAACCCTACCCAAAAACCCATGACCCATGACCCATGGCCCAAATCCCATTTGGTTTCGATTTTAATCCTTGCACCATTAGGTATGTATTCACTAAACCTGTAATTTTCAGATTTGGCTTAAATATGAGGTCTGTGTACAATTTTCACTTCTAATTTTGTCCTATTGCTGCTCAATTCATGTATACTCGGATTCCATTTGGATAAATACATATGTGCCTGTGTGATTGAAGTAATTGACTCATGAGTCCATTTTTTATTTGATAATTTAGTTCTTTAGTTGGTTTGTTTTCATCTTAAACTTTTGAATTCTTTGAAGTAATAACGTGCTCTAGTTCTAGTTTAGTCTTGAAAACTTACATCATGTGTTCTATTTGATGAAACTGGAATCATGTTCATAAGTGGGGTAAGAGATTCATCAGTTTTTTGTTGAACATAAAACTGGAACATAGGCTCTTCATGTATTAAAAACTCAGATTTTAGCCATTCATATCAATTTAAGCGACCGTGCTAGAACCACGGGATCCGAGGGTGCCTAACACCTTCCATCGGGTCAACAGAATTCCTTTTTCAGAATTTCTAGTTCACAGAATCCAATTGGGAAGTCCAATATTTTCCTCGGATTGGAATTCAAGCTAAACCGGTGACTTGGGACACCAAAAACCAAACCTCTCAGAAGTGGCGACTCTGAATAAATAAATAATCCCGATCTGAATAATGTCACTTTAAATGGAAAAACTCCTTATACATATACTCTCCGGGGTAGGTGTGTAAAAAGAATGTGTGACAATCATCAATATAAAAGTTTAAAGTACAGAATATCATATTGCAGATATATTCACCAAATCCTTGAGCAGAGAACATTTTGAAAGAAATCGCATGTTACTAGGGTTAATAAAACCCAACTGAGAACCTGGTCCCTCGATGATTGGTTATGAAAGAAATGTCTAAGTAAAATTAGCTAAAAAGTGTTTTCTAGAAAAGTCTAACTCATCTTTATACAGTTAAAGGTAGACATGCATAATTATTACAAAGCGAATAAGCAGTCGATGCAGTGCACGCTGGTAAAAAGGGCAAAGCTTACATGTGCAAGATTCGTCGGGGAACCTATCTCCTGACAAATGTTAGTAGTTTCTGTGTTCTCTCATGCACAATTTTGAACAAATAAAACAATGCCACATCATCAGTGTGTCAGTTTCTTTTTGCATATTTTGAACCCAAAACGTTTCACCTGTTGGTAAGCGACCCAAATCCCAAAACTACCAACTTTCTTAATCGATCCCTCATCTATCTTAAATACATCCATCGATGTCACAACTCTTCACATAAAACTTCAAAATTTTCTTTCTTCATTCTCTTTTCAAACAAACGATCCCTCTTCTTCAACTCATCACTTCTCACCATGACTGAAAATCAAGAAACCTCGAGTGTTCCAAGTAACACCCCCATTTAGTCCTCTCCAGTTAAAATACCGATGTTAGACTCCTCGCTCAATATCACTACTAGCCAAAACCCTAAGGTAGAGTCACCCCCACACTCAATCTCTTCTCCTACACAATCGAGTTTTGGTTCTCATCAGAGCCGCAAAACATCAACTCCTAAAATGTTTGTGGCCTCGAGCTCTTCTCCTGCCTCACCAGAAAAATCAGGTGAAAAAGGTATAGTTGACGAAGAGGAAAATCAAGAAATCTCCAGTCTTCCTATGGACAAAGGCTCAAAAGTGGACCAAACTACTCATTTTGAGAATGGTGACTCAACAAAGGTAGTTCCTAATCTTGAGTCGACAGGTAAGACTCCTTCTTCTCCTCCATTTTCCATGGATTTACAAGAGAAAGAAGCAATAGAAATCATGTTATCCATAGATGGTGAAGGGTTTATTATTGAAGGAGGTGAGGATAGGTCTGAGCCTCAAGGGGAAGAGTCTAAGACCTTGGTAGAAGGTAGGGATCTTGTGCCGATTGAACCATCGACACATGATAGTGCTACTAGGGAACCTGCTGGAGGAACTGATCCCGCTTCGGAGGATCTAACTCAGGGGTCCTCTCAAAAACCCCAGGTCACTACTGACCCTGCTCCTTCTCCTCATTTCTATGCTGAGCCTCTGTGTGTGGTTGTGCCTGAGATGAGATCTATGTCTGAAGAATAAAATGGGAATAGTGAAGATGATTCTTATGATTTGCCAACTACTAGCTTGACTAGGCGTAGATCCGTTATTTCTAAATAGTCAACTCCTAAACGACCTACTACCAGGTTGCAAAACAAGGATACTCTTGAGCCCGCTCTTAAGAAAAGCCAAAGGGAGAGGAAATTAGTAAAATATGGGAAGGTTGTACATGAGAAAGTAGTGCATGTTGTCACTATCGATGATGAATTAGACGAGGAACCTGCTTCCTTAACTCACAAGCGCCCACAAAGCACTCTCTCTCCAAGTCTAAAAGGAAATCTTCAATGAGTGTTGAGTGCCCACCTAATGGTAATGATGTTATCTCTAGTGAAAATTTGGTGGAAGAATCTGGTGACAAGATAGTTAAAGAAAGTGGTGGAAAATCTTGTAACAGGAGGGTGGAAGATTCTAATGAACATGGTCATGTGTCTGAGAAAACAGTGTCATCAAAGTCCGTTGAGAAAGGAAAAACTATTCGCAAGTCTGTGAAAAAGAAAGTTGATGCCGATGAGGAACTTGGTTCCTCCAAGAAGGCCAAAGTTAGTAATCCCAGAGTGTTTGGAAAGAGAAATTGAGGAATCAAATGGTACTATATGGCCGCACATTTTCTCATAATATCCTGTAGGAGGCTGGAATGCAGCAATTGGTTGAAATTTATGAGTTTCAATAGTGGACGCGCTTGTTCACAGGAGATGCTCCGTAAGTATACGAGGAGGAAGTGTGTAGCTTCCATAATGATTTATTCAAAGTTGAGGATGAATATATCTGCAAGATGGTGAATGGGGTCAACTTCATGATGGACTTTGCTATGCAGGAGTCTATTCTGGATGTACCTGCTAAAGGATTGTCTACCTTTCAGGGAACCTGCTATTCAAACTTCAGAAACGCTATCCTCATGGAGAAAGCAGTTTAGCAAAGGGAACAGATACAAAAGAAGGCTCTCCTTTCAGTGTATCAATTGTTGTTTGAAATGGTGAACAAGGTCTTGCTTCCTCGTGCTGAAAGAAGATCAATTACTTCTCATGTAGACCTGGATCTTATGGAAGCACTGGATAACTAGACAACCATGAACTTACCTGGCATTATGATAGAGCACATGCAGAAAGTGTCAAGCTTAAAGATGGTAACCATGGGCTGCCTTACGGGTACCTTCTTACTAAGGCGTATGAGCGCTTCAAAGTTCCCTCGGGACAAGCAAAATTGGTTACCTATAAGTAATCCTTCTCCAAGACTACTCTTGTGGAATGTGAATGTATTGAAAAGGATGGAAGGGTTGGCAGCACTTCTACCATCTTCCAGTTGATCAATGCTCAAAATATTGTCATTGCTGAGATTAGAAAGTTGAAGGCAAGTAATGTTATTCTTGAGGGTCAGTTAAGTTATCTTTAGGAGGCACCTGATTCTAGTAGCTCTAAAAGCACAGAGGCAGCTTGTTTGACTAAGGAGAATGTTCAGCTCAAGAAACAAGTGGAGGACCTGAAGGAGAAACTGCTCAATGAGCAAATGTCGGTGAATGCTAGAATGGTTCTGTCCTCCAAAACTTTGCCTCTGCCTCTAAGCCCTCTCCTTCCAGTGCTCCCTAGACATTTTCCCTCAATGTCAAGTATTAAGTGTCGATTTCTTATGATTATTTTATGATGATGTTTGTGGTACTTGTTTTTCTCTTTTTGTTCTGAATTGTGGACGGTTGTTAGCAACAATGAATCTTTAAAATCCAAATTGTTTAATTGAAGCTTTTCCTTTTTTTGTTGTATTTGCCTTGATTTTATGCTCTATTTTTAGTCATGTTGTGTGCATATAAGTGGCATGAGTTAACTTTAGCTAGACTTCTTTTTGCTTAAAGGCTGCTACTGATCTTTTTATGATGCCAAAAGGGAGAAAAATATTTCAGGGGGAACGGGATGGGGAACAGATTTAGGGGGAATACATGAAATCTGAATGTCACTCTAGTTCTTATGGGGTACTTGTATTATAAGTTTTTTATTATAAAAAGGGGGAAATTGATAGGTTATATATGCATCCTTATTGTGTTTTGATGATCTAATAAACTTATTGTCAAAAACTAGATAAGGAGCCTGTTACACATTCTCAAGACATTAAGATCAACAAGGTTCCAGTTGGGACATGGTTTAACTCTTCAGAGTCAAATGAACAACGGAGGGAACAGATAGGTACTAGTTCCCGTGCTGACTGGATATGTCAATTGCTTTAGTTGTAAAGTTGTTGCCTGCACACGCAACAATGTGAAAAGAGTGCAGTAGTCAACTTTATGGGAAA
Source organism: Nicotiana benthamiana (assembly GCA_034376525.1). Lineage (NCBI taxonomy): Eukaryota > Viridiplantae > Streptophyta > Magnoliopsida > Solanales > Solanaceae > Nicotiana > Nicotiana benthamiana. Next base: position 155,481,498 of record CM067338.1, read on the forward strand.
TGCCCTTTACCTACTTTGCTTACATCAGTCAAGTGATGTTACAAATGAATTATTAACATCAATAAAAGGCAAAACATATTACTAACTCATTCAAGGAATCATCTAGCATTCTCTTAAGTGATCTATCAATCTAGCAAGTGACTTTCTTGGGCATCAAGAAAAATAAACAACCTTGCAGCGGACAAGTTCCCTGCATTAAGTTATTATATGTCCTTAGTTGTGTTATAACTTTGTTGAAGTTTCTTAATTGTAATTCCTACTTAGCTTAGTTAGAAGTATTATGTAGGAAACCTTTTGTAAATCATAAACCCTTGTGTTTGTGTCTTGGCTAGAGTTAGTCGAGTTGTAAAGTCTTTGTAATAGAATTATTACAGAGTGGCTTATGACAGAGTTGTTACAAGTTAGTGAGGGATTAAGAGGTTAATCCTAGGTTATAATAGGTTGTAATCTAAAGATTGCTCAGTAGTGAAGTTGATATCCTACAAGGGTAGGTCCTAGTTTTTAATTCCGTTGAGCTGAAAGTTTTTCAGGTAAAATTCCTCTGTGTCATTTACTTATTGTCATGTGCGTGGTTTATGTAGGAACTAATAGAGAACCTGATTCTATATATAGTTTGGTGAATCCTTAAGTTCTATCAAGAACAATACTGCACAACCCTTTTATATATGCATAATCTTCTTTCTTGTTTTTACCATCAAATTCTACACTATTTAATTAGCTTAAGGTAGGATACCTACATCACACCCTTTGTGGTGCAGTCTTCCGCAAACCATGAGTAAATGCGAAATATTTCGTGCATCGAACATATTTTTCTCTTTAATTAGCTCAGTGAAATCTGCTAGTTAATTAATCACCAAAGAACAATTTTCTCTAAAAGTTTACATGTCAATCAGGGGCGGATCTAATACAATGGAACTGGGTTCAATTAAACCCATAAATTTCAGTTGGGGGAATGCATTTATTTGTAAAATACAATTAAAATTGCAGCAAATAATAGATATGAACTTATAACTTTAAAAGTATGATAGATTAAATATTAAAATCCTTAAAAATTAAACACATAAAATTTAAATTACAGATCCGCCTCTGTTGCTAATACACGTAATATAAAAGCAATGAACTATATATACACACCGAAACATACAAGATTTGATTCTTCCTAAATAATACACAGTCAAACTTTATAAAGATTGGGAGCATGAGAAGTGGCAATTTTACAATTTACATCCATAGATCAAAAGAGAGTTATAAATTCGAAATTGCTAGTAAGCCAGGAATCTAATAAAACATATCCTAATCATACAAATTGATGTGCAATATAATCTGGACCTTAACAACATCATCAAAAGATAGTCAATCGCCATTAAATTAATACCTTAGTAAGAAGTGTCTAGGTCACTAACCCCCCCCCCCCCCCCCCCCCAAAATCCATTACGTAGCCAAATTTTGGTTAATATTTCTTGTTTGGTTCAAATTGGGAGTAGCCAAGTGTGTATATGTGGGCCTTCATTAGCTGTGACCGCATTTATGTTTTCTCCTTTCTTCTTCGTCGAGAAGCTTTGATTGCACCTGTGGAGGTGTCAAATAAGCGGATTGAGGCGATTTTGGATGAGTTAAAATTAGTTGAGCTAATAATTGAACGGATCAAATAACCCGTTCAAAAATTATTTGAGTTAAGATGAATTAAAATTTGAATTATAACCTAAATCGTCTAACTTTTATCAATTTTAGTTAATATATGTTATTTTCTTATGAATTGTATAATTACTAAATAAATTTTTTTTCATTTATTAAGGTCATATATAACATATAAAATAGAAAAATAAATTTATTTTAAAGATATTTTGACAAAGTTAGTCATGAATTAATTTGGACTAAAAAATTCAAGTTTAAATGGGTTGAAGTAAATTGGGTCAAAATAAATAAAAATTTAATAAATGAACGACTCAATAACCAATCTAACCTTTGACGGATTGAACGAATTATTTGGACTTTGAAACAAATTTAACAGACCTACTCCTATCTGTGTGGTTGAGATATGATCCAATCTAATTAAATGGAGTATTTAAAGAGGCTACATTTTCTTTTTAAAGGTAAAGTTGGTCATTTTATCAGTTTTCTATTTTTCATTTTTAGGCAGAGCATTGGGGTTTACTAGCGTTCCCCGTCACTTGTGATGTTACATAAGCTTGACAAATGGTTATACATTTGGTGCATGCATCATCACAAGAATGTAAAACGACAAATTACAATCCTGATTAATAGAAGCATTTATTCTTTTTCTCTGTTAATATTTTCTTTATTTTCCTTTGGAAACGGAAAAATGCATAATTATTGTCTGATTTATACCCGAAAATTCAATTACATACTTTTTCTTTGCAGGAATTCTATTATCCCACTAAACTTATTTTAAATGTAATTATTCGCTCCCCTAACGCTGACAATCAAACTCTTATTAAGTGATGAATTACATGCGCCCCACCATGTATTTTTAGTATTTCTTTTATTCTTTCTTCTTTTTCTTACCTTTTTTCTTATTTCTTATTATTTTCAATTGTGTTGGTTATTTCATTCTCTTTCTTTTTGTTTTGGTCACCAACGGCATAAAATAGTGGCCGTCGGAATATCACAAACCATTTTTTTCGATAATTTTTTTTCCCGTTGACAGATTTTTATCCCGATTTAAGTGTATTATATATATATATATATATATATATATATATATATATATATATATATATATATATAATTTTTTGTTTTTTTTGAAAGTGTAATTTGTGTGTGGGAGGAAGAGCAAAAGAAATAAAAACGAATATAAGTTGCGAAAAAATATTTCAGTTAAAATTTTAAACATTATTATTTCCCGGCGTGGGAAGCTTCTCTAATGATAAATGTTTTCCTCCCAAATCTGAGTATATATTTTTTTTGGTAATTAAGAATTATATTAATCACCAAAGAGATTTCAATACAAAACCATAGTTCAGCCACTACACAGCTGACTATCATATCTAGACTATATATCAACTATCTCTATACCTATCCCTCTATTTACAGAAGATATTGCTGAAGTTGTTGCCTAATTTTGGGGGTACCTCTAACATTACAAGTATATGCAATGTCCCTAATTAGATTTTCACTGCTACGGAAAACATTCTCAAAGATCCTCGCATTTCTCTCCAACCACAGAGCGTAGAATAATTCTGCTGCAACCATTTTGAATATGTTAGCCCGACTTGATTTTCCTTTAGCTTTATCAACAATCCATTGTATAAACTGTTCCCAGTTCGGCATACTGGAATGAACCTCTCTGATCCAGGACAGTGTCTGATCCCTTAGATGTGTAGCGAATGAACAACTATGGAAAAGGTGGTCTCTGGTTTCCGGAGCTTGCTGGCACAGAACACATATGTTATCCACACTCATACCCAAATGTAGCAGCCTATCCTTGGTTGGTAGCCTGTCATGAAGCACCAACCACAGATTGAAGACAGCCCTGGACCTAGCATAGTTTTGAGCAGTTAGATTCTTCCAGTGAACTCTCAGGAGTTGGCCAATCTGAAGCAGATAGAGTTGCCTAATGGAGCATACTGGCATGTGCATACTTTGGTGTTGTTGTAGCAGTCCACTTGCTGCAATTATCTTTCGGACCATCCAACTAGCTTGCTTGGGTATATGAATGTTCTCCAGTTAGTACTGCTTTATATACAAAGTATGAATCCAAATGACCCACAAAGTGTCTTTCTTGTGAGCCAGGTCCCAGCATAGTTTAGCAATAGCTGTCTTATTCCATAATAAGAGGTTTGTGAGGTTCAGCCCTCCAGCTGATTTCGGCAAACACAGTTTGTCCCAGGCAATGTAGGCCTTCTTAGAGATACCAGCTGATCCAGACCATATAAAGCTTCTGCAGACTGCTTCAATAAGCTTTTGAATCTTTGTAGGGATGAGGAAGAGTTGTGTCTAGTAAGCTTATATACCAAAGACCACTGATTGTACCAATTGCAGTCTCCCAGCATATGAAAACTTTCTAGCAGTCCATGAGGTGATCCTAGTAGTGATCCTATCTACTAGAGGCTGCCACTGAATCAAAGCCATCTTCTTGGTGGATAAAGGAATGCCCAAATATTTGAAAGTCAGATCTCCATACACATAACCTAAGTGATCAGTAATCTGCTGTTGGACTTCAGTACTAACCCCTCCAAAGTAAACTAAACTTTTGCTCAGATTAGATTTAAGCCCAGATGCTTCAATGAACTGGGAGAAATACTTGAACATGGTAATGACAGATTGACTTTCACCTTTAGCAAACATAAGTAGGTCATCAGCAAAACTGATGTGAGTGATGCCCAGCCTTTTACAACCTGGATGGAATTAAAATTCTTGGTCTTTCTTCAGCTCAGCCAGAGATCTACGTAAATACTCCATTACTATTGGAAATAGAAATGGGGAGATTGGATCACCTTGTCTAAGGCCTTTAGCAGCTTTAAAAGGTTCAGTTGTTTCCCCATTAACCATCACAGTATAGCTAACTGTTTGGACACATTCCATGATCCAGTTTGTGAATCTAACTGGAAAACCCAATGCTTCCATTACCTGTTGCAAGAAGATCCATTCGACAAAATCATAGGCCTTCTGCAGGTCAATTTTGATTATGCATCTAGGAGTCACATAGGATCTGGAATAGTTTTTGATTAACTCATGGGCTAGGATAACATTGTCTGCAATCTTCCTGCCTGGGATGAAACCTTCTTGGGCTTCACAAATGATGCTAGCCATGATTTTCTGCATTCTGTTGGCTAATATCTTGGAAATCAGTTTATACAAAACAGAGCAGCATGCAATTGGTCTGTATTCTTTGACTGTTGTTGGGTTAGGGACTTTAGGGATCTGAGTGAGAGAGGCACAGTTGACTGATTTGTACATCCTGGTAGTCTGGAAGAAATCCTTGACTACACCTATTATCTGTTTGTCAATGATGTTCCAAGTCTTCTTGAAAAAGACTGCATTTTATCCATCAATTCTCGGGGATTTTTCATCACCAATTAACTTTAAACTATCCAGAATCTCAAGATCAGTAATATCAGAACTTAAGTCCTTCTTCTGTTGATGTGTTAAGGTAGGGCCATTGGTCATATACACTCGGTTTATGGCTGGTAGAGAAGCAGCTGTTGTACCCATTAATGACTTATAGAAGTCATTGATCTACTTTTTAATGTCATCTGGATTAGTAACCTTGAGACCACCTGCTGTAACAAGCTCAGTAATATGCTTGTGTTGATTCATTTCCTTCAAAACATCAGAGAAATATTTGTTATTAGAGTCACCCAGTTGGATCCATTTTGCCCTGGACTTCTGCTGTAGCATACATTCTTCAATCAAGGACCACTTTTCCAACTTCATTACTGTTGCCTTCTCTTTAAGTTGCAACTCATCAGTATAAGCCAGTGTCATCTGATTCTGGATGTCCTTCAATTCTTGTCTACTATAATCAATTTTCTGAGTAATGTTCTTAAAATCTCTAGTGCTTAAAGATTTTAAGGGCGCTTTCAGTGACTTGAGATTGATCCACACTGCTTTCATAGAGTACTGAATATTACTGTGCCAGTTGTCATTGACCAGCTGATAGAAGTCTTCATGATTGGCCCATGCATTGAAGAATCTGAAAGGAGTCTTCCTTTTCCTAGTAACTTCTGCGAGTGTAATCACCATAGGGTTATGATCATAGATTAAGGGATGGTCATATACAGTTTGCACATGACTCCAATTAATCATCCATTCATAAAGGCTCTGTCCAGTCTACTACATACTCTATCATTGCCTGCATGCCTATTTTTCCAAGTGAAATACTCCCCTTTCCAGGGGAGTTCTGAAAGTCCAGCCTGTTGTATACATTGAGTGAACTCTTGGATCTCTGCTTGCTCCACTTGATTACTCGTCTGTCTATCATTAGCATACAGAACAACATTGAAATCACCAGCAACTAGCCAAGGTTAAGTAATAGCAATAGAATAGTCCTGCAGATTTTTCCAAAGTAATCTCCTCTGGTCCATCCCATTAAAGCCATACACCACAGTGAGATAGCAGATGGCATCTCCAGAAATGTTTCTGACTCTACAGTGAATCGATTGAGCCTCCTCCTGGATACCAGTGACTCTGATCAATTGTGTATCCCATAGGATCCACACTCTATCATTTATGAAGCCCTGATAATTTGTTAGCATACCCCAACCAGGAACCAACAGCTTAGCAATCTTATCTGCATTCTTTTCTTTAAACTTGGTCTCTACCAGACCAATAAGGTTAAAATTATTACTCCAAATATACTCCCTAACTTCCTTTTGTTTATACCTTTTATTTACACCCCTAATATGTTAGAAACTACGCTTTACGCTAGAGGGGGGGTGAATAGCGTATTAATAGAATTTAGCGTTTTCTTGCGGTATTTAAACTTTGCAGGAAGTAAAATAAATGCAGAAAAATAAACTTACACAAAGATGTATACTGGTTGGCCACCAACGTGGTTAGTCCAGTCCCCGAGAGACTCTCTCGAGATTTTTCACTATCTTGTTAAGCTTAAGGGTGCTCAACAAACCGTTACACACTTGAGGACACAAGCCTCAAACAGTTGCTCGGAGATCGCAATCTCAAAGACTTCACCCAAGGAAACGCAAGTTCCTTGAAACAAGAGAATCGCAATTCTCTTACAAGTATATCAAATACTTGGACACTCACTTAACTAAAGTACTCCTTATTGAGTAGATATGAGTAAAAGAATATGTTCAAGATCACAACAACTTTAAGCAATAATATGGCTCTCAAAAGCTTTATGAAATGAGTAGAAAATGAAGAACAATTGAATGAAAGCTTATAGCAATGTAATGATCAGTTTTGTGTATGTTGTTGTTTTTAAAACACTGAAATGAAGCTGTATTTATAGTTGAAAAAGTTGGTTCAACCGTTGTCTAATTGCCAATTAAGAGTTGCTGAAATTACGCAGTGATAATCGATTATTAAGACCAAACAATCGATTATCTGCCAGTCAGTTTAAAAATCAATCCCAGATTTAACGCTTCACAATCGATTATACATAATCTATAATCGATTACTTTAGCAACGTTCTAAAAATCATTTCCAGATTTTAAGCAAAACATCGATTATATAAAATCAATAATCGATTACTTCAGCAACGTTCTAAAAATCATTTCCAGATTTTAAGCAGAACATCGATTATATAAAATCAATAATCGATTACTTCATGGTATTTGAAAATCATTTGACAACGGCTAGCTTCAACAATCGATTGTCCTTTGCAACAATCGATTACTTGTTATTTTCTGAAAATCATAAAACTTACTGTCTCAGTGATAATCGATTATCTAAAGACATAATCGATTACTTAATTAAATTTAAAATCACTGGAAGACATCAACTCAACACAATCCATCACCATTAGTTCATAATCGATTATTTTGAGTATTGAAAAACTTTACCTCAACAACAATCGATTGTCATTTGTTCACAATCGATTATCATGCAGATTTGGAAAAACCTGATGTTCACTGTCTTACTCACAATCGATTACCATTAATTCATAATCGATTGTCATGCAGTCTTGGCTCAGAAACAATCGATTATCATAAGTACATAATCGATTATTTTAGCCCAGATTTTTGAGGCATGTTTAGAAAACATTTTGTCTAATGTAAATATGCATGATTTAAAATCTTTTTGACACAGAATTAAATATGCATGATTTTGGAAAATAGTTTTATGAGAGAGGCCATACTATGAGTCAAGTTATAGGATCGAGATTACAATTTAGAACAACTCAATAACAATTAAAAGCTATATCTTGAACTTCAATCTTATTCGCAACCATTGTGCGCTTGTACTTGAATTCCGTCATATATCAATTTTTGCTTCGTTTGTCATTCATCAAAACCTACAAAAGAGTACACGTTTAGTATATTGCATTGAGAACGTGTTTCTAACATAATGTTCCATATTAGCCATTTCATGGACAATTGCTAGGTCCTCCTTCATCCTCTGGAGGCTTCTCAACCCTACTGATAGACATTGCTTCAAATCGATTACTCACCACAATAGGAGACAAAGGTGGGAAGTTGGTAAGGTTGAATTCTAGGGATTGAACATGCTTCCCTTTATCTTCTTGTTTGTTCCTTCCTGTTACAATTGAAGGGGGTCATGAGGCTGTCGCTGAGTTACACTGCTCTGTCTTGTATTAGTTTGCTGTAGTGGAACCTCCTGCTGATTCTGAACATTCTGGATTGGAGCTTTGGTTCTCCATTCCTGAATCACTTTGGGTTTTTTCACTTAAGGAGGCTGGATAGGTTTAGGATTCATTAAACAGTTGTGCCCAACCGTAAGACATTTCCCACAGTAAGATGGTTTCCAATCATAAACCACTTCTTGCAGAAATTTCTTCCCATTTGCATCCATTAACCATATATCCCTAGGTAACTCTTTGGTAACATTCATCTCTATGAGCATTCGAGCATAGGAAATTCTAGACTATTTGGTTGTACATTCATCCGCAAAAATAGGCTTCTCCAATACACTGGCTATTCTACTCAAGGATCTCATTCCCCAACAAGACATAGGGAGTTTCGGAAATTTGACCCACCGTGGAATCTCAGCAGGGAATTCCTCAGTGAAATCAAAATCAGACGTCCATTGCTTGAGAATCATGGGCCTATTTGCTATAGAGTAAGGACCAGCACATAAAACTTCCTACGCATCATCAATTGTTCGGAACTTCACTATGTAGTATCCTTCCTCGTGATAAAATAGCTCTGGTTCTGGTACATGTGACCAATGGAGGCTGATGAATCTCTTCATCGCGTTATATCCAGGTCCATCTCCTAATATATAGACAATTAGGGCACATTTCCACTTGTTTTCTTCCTCCTCCACCTCTGCTTTGTTCAGCTGGCCTACTGGTGACCTTCAATCATTACCGGGGGGATGTATTCTAGTGCCATACCATTAGAAGCAAATCGATTCTTCTGAAACAGATTAGCCCAGTTTCCCTTTGGTACATCGGTTGAAGTCACCTCCACTGGTTTCGTTATATCCATCACTGGTTGAGCTTGGACTGGTATAGACTTCTGCATGTGGCCATTTTCACCGGCCATCTGCTTCATCGGAGTTAACGATGCTTCAATCAAAGCAGGATAGCTTCGATTCTCCAATACCTCATTAGGTTGCTGAGAAATCAAAGGATCCTCACCTTCGCATGACAAATCGACTGGATGTACGGTTGCACCGGTGGAAGTCTGTTTCTCCGTAGCTGGTTGATTTATGGTTGAGATGATTCTATCTATGGTGGAAATCAGAATTTTCCTGGGCCGACCTCTGCCTCGACCCCTCCCTCTCGCCATGGAAACGAACTCGGCGTACGTTAACTAACGTGCGCCGAGAGAAGAATGAAGAAGAAGGTTGTCACACTTAATCTGAGTGTATTTTGCTTTGCTTATGAATAGATTTTTTTGAGAGTTTAATTTGTGTGTGAAAAGAAAAAAAAAGAAAGAAAAACGGTTAGACAAAGTCATCGGTGAATGAATATCCATCGGAATTAGAGAAGAAATAAAAAAAAAAAAGAAAAAGAAAAAGGAAAAGGAAAAGAAAAAGAAAAAAAGTAAGAAAAAATGGTAAAAACGAATTAAAAAATAATTTAAAATTCATTTTTTCTTGCTTCTCACTCTCTTTTGGGAGAGTGAGATATACACACTGTGCCACATCAGTGTTAAGGATATAAATAATTATATTTAAAATAAATTTAGGAAGATAATAAAATTCCCGCAAAGAAAAAATATATAGTTGAAATTTCGAATATAAACGAGGGGTAATTACGCATTTTCCCTTTGGAAACTTAACTGGTTTCACTTTCTCATATCTAAAACAAATCCCTTTATTTAAAGTTTGTAGCTGCATGTGTACACATATAAATCTTTGTATGTGTGCTACTGCTCGTTGGATAAAAACAGATACAGTGAGTAATTTATTTCTTGGCTTTAAATTTTGGGAAACTTTCATTCATATGCAATATAGGAAATTATATTATCAAATATGTTCATAATTTACATATTATCTTTCATGTTAATAGTATTTTTATAAAATATAGACAATACATTAAATAAGATATTATTGTAGCGGTAAGATTCCTTATTTAGGCACATTAAAATTGGGAATTAAATATTCTTACAGATCTTCTACAATGCAAATCACTCACATTCATAATTATCGTCGGATTCTTTTCAAAATTTTCACACTCTGTTTTTGCGATACACTCTGTTTCAACTTTTTTCTGATTTCACAAATCAAAAAACGACTAAATCTTCTACAATTCTTCTGCAACAAACGCAAGTATGTCAAAATTTCAATAATACAATCAAAGAAAATATAGCATCAATTCCACCATTGACAGCCCTTAAAAAGTTTTGAAGCTTTAAATTCAATTTTGAGTTTTCAAAAATAATTATTTATTTGGATTAGGTGTTGTTAAAAATAACTGGGAATATGATTTGGAATTTATATCTCAATTTTGAGGGGTTTTGGTGAAGATTAGACTTGGTTTTGGCTGAATTTTGAATTGAGAAGACATGACATACATTATATTGCAGAAATTGTAGAAAAAGTGTGGACTGTTATTTATTTATTTTTCTTTTATTCATTTACATATTGTGTGAAAGTTGAATAACATTATATAAAAATTATATTTTAAGTGTTATTATATTGTAGTTGTATATAACTTAGTAGAAATAATAAACGAAAATTTTAGATAATTTATAGGTAAATTGTATAATATATAATTAGTTGTATGAAAATTATTTTTACTATGTATAAATCAGATAGAAAATATACAAAAGACATATTGTATAAATTTTGTATGTAAGTTTAATGTTATTGTAGTTGTATTTCACTGGGTGAAAATAATGTGTGAAAGTTGTAGAAAATTGTAGATAAGTTGCATTCCTCTATAACGTGAGATGTTGGCATATCAAGTAACTTTAGTGTTCCAGATAAACATGCATGAAAATAAAGATAAATTCTGTTATGAACAGGTTGTAGAAATTTTGAAGATAATTTGTAGAAATATCGAAATTCTGTATTTTCATATTAATTTTTCAAGTGATATGTAGTTTTATTATAGAATAAATGTAGAAAACAAGTCATTGTGAGTCTTAGTTGACTCGTTCCTCACATTCAACCTATACTACAAATTCACACTTCTTTAAATACAATACAACCATAATTTCTTGAAGTTAAAGGTATAGCAATATATATAACTTAAAAAATATCTTCTCATCTGCACAAGTTAGCTCCAATAACAGACGACGTGGAATAACAAGCTCCCATAAAAACTTTTAACACAAAAACACAAAGCTCAACAATAAATAAACAACAATTTATCTACAATTTCTGCAATATAATGTATGTCATGTCTTCTTCTTCTTCTTCTTCTTCTTCTTCTTCTTCTTCTTCTTCTTCTTCTTCTTCTTCTTCTTCTTCTTCTTCTTCTTCTTCTTCTTCTTCAACGAGTTTTAATTTGAAATTCAGCCAAAACCAAGTCTGATCTTCACCAAAACCCCTCAAAGTTAAGATATAAACTCCAATTCATATTCCCAATTATTTACAACAACACCAATCGATTCAAATAATGATTTTTGAAAACCTAAATTTGAATTTAAAGCTTTTTAGTGGATGTCAATGGTGGAATTGCTGCTCTCTTTTCCTTTCTTATGATGTTACTGAAATTTGGGATTGTGAGATAGAGTGAAACGTAGAGAGAATTCTCAATTCTTTGCAACAACATCCAATCCAAACAAACAATATCTTTGAAAATCCAAATTCAAATTCAAAGCTTCAAAGCTTTTTAATGGTTGTCAATGGTGGAGGGGTTACAGATTTTCGCTGGTTTTAGAAGAGAAAATCGTGGGTATTTGGAGAGAGAAACTTAGGGGAGTGGGAATATACGGTTGACTAAAACTAGGAGACTAATTAATACCATTAAAATCCTAAAATGGTACATAAATGATAATTAGATATATAGAAGGTAATTATAGTAAAAGGTAAGCATGGAGGAGGGTAATATAGTTTACTATATGGCATAGGAATATAAAAATTCCTTAAATTTTTTCTCTTTTTTTAAATTAGAGTTTCCAAATTTAACTCATAAAAACATAATCCTTCCAACTCACTCAAACTTGGATGAGCTAAGATAGTTATATAAATTTATCAATAGGTCATTTGCACATAGCCAAGCTAGTCCATCTAAAAGCTTCGGTTAATTCGGACCACCGAGCCCAAATTAACTCATAAAATACCATTTGAGAAATAGAAACTAAAGACCTTTTGGGTTTGATTTGTTTGATATATGTAAATAAAAGAAAAGCTTCTATTAATTTGATTTGTGAAAGGAGCAAATAATAATAGATAAAGCAAATAAGAAAAATAAATGTGCGTTAGACAAGTTGAGTTATGACACATAGTTTAGCAGGATTGTTACAGAATAGCCCATCAGATTCATTGCTTAAGTCGATATACATAAATTATGTATTGATTATACAAAATTATACATGTTATATATGAATTATAAATATATTATATCTGTGAATTATTTTTAGATTAATAGATTAGGTGGGCGAAAGTAGGTTAATTCTTCTAGTTTAGCCCAAATTGATCCGTTCATTTTGACTTAAGAAAACGTTGAGGGAGTTATGACACAACGTGATTATTGGCTCAGCCTCTTGTAACTCGCTTAAATTTAATCCAATCCATCCACTTGGCACCAATAATTTTGATTTTAAAGTGTTTATTTTTCGTAAAAATAACACGGTATAGCCAGTTGTCGAATTGGTCATTCAAAAATAACCAGCGTTCACCAAGACAATGAAAAAGCCACAATTTTGCTGCAACAGAGACCGGTCCAGCATAATATATTGGAGTTTGGTGCACCTGTGTATGAACTCCAGCATATTATGTTGGACATGTATACTTTGCTGGCTCCATTATAATATACTGGAGACAGGAGCACGGTGCTCCACACTCCAGTATATTATGATGGACCGGTATACTTGCTAAAACTCCAGTATATTATGCTGGAGTTCTAGTGTACTTATGCTCAGTGGCGTACGCAGGATTTTTCATAAGTGATGTCACTAATTCTAGTAAGAGGCCCGTAATAGTCAAAAACAATTGTGGAGCCAAGGGAGTTTGAACCCAAGACCTCTCACAAACAAGCTTAAAATTGTCAACCACTAGACTACTGAATTATTTTATTGCAAGTGGTATCACTTTTAATACTTTTATCTTGTATTTCTGCTTTACTTATTATTATATATATAAATAGTAAAAAATTTGACGAAGCAGGGTCCCGTGACACCGTTTGGGTCCATGTAAATTTGCCCCTGCTTATGCTGGAACTCCATCATATTATGTTGGAGTTCCAGCATATTTATCCCGGAACTCCAGTATAATATGCTAGAGTTCAAGTATAATTATGTTGGAACTCCAATACAGGCGTATCTTTCGGATTTTGAACAATATTTTCGCTCAGATTTATCTTTACATGAAAAGTGGCTAAATTTCGATTACTTCTGAAATTGGACTATTTTTAAACGACCAATTATAAATTTGACTATTTTTTAATTTCCTCCTTATTTTTCTCATCAATGATGAACCAAACAAATCTTAGAAAGACCTATTTATAGGTATCTTTTTGAAGGTCCTTACAATAACAATCTTGTTACCATTTATGTGCAAGTGATAAAAGTGGCTCAAAAGGACTATGGGCATAGTCCCACATATAAAGAAGAATAACTAATCTTTTTAACAACCCCACCATAGCAAAAGTATTTATAAAGACAAAGGATGACTTCAGTAGTTATCTTTTTGCATATACATACAATTCAGGTTGGGTCCAAAAGAATGTCTTTAATTAGCTGAATTTCTTAGATCCATATTGAAACCACATGATTTCTCAATTCTTATATATTTCACTTACAGTTAGCTTAATTTCATACAGTACTAACTGCACATTTTTTTTTTGAATTTAACTTATATTTACTACACTATCTCTAGTTGCAATAGACAGATTTTAGTGGGCAGAAGGGAGTTCCAAAAAAATACACTATAAATATAATGCAAAATTTGATTTGTACCTCTATATTTTATATTTTGAATTCCCTTGACACAACCCAAAAGTATATTTCAGCAGTCAAGGGGATTCAAAATCTTTGTAAGATTGCCGGTTCAATTTTCATTGGATATGGTTTCTTTTAATTTTTTAACTTTTTCTTTTTAAAAAAAAAATTTCTTTAACGAAAATCCTGCCTCACTGCAGTAGAAAAATCTTTGTTTAAAACCTGAGTATTACTAGTGAAGGTTCTTTTCAGTATACTATACAATACAGGGAATAACAAATAATTCTTTTCCAATTGAAAGTGTGACATGCCTTAAATAACCCAAGAAATTTTTGACAAATGTTATACTTCATATGGCAGGTTGAACTTAACTAATCTGAAAGCTAACACAATAAAGATTCTTCCCAGTGCTGGTCTGCACAAATTAAGTTGTGCTCGTAATGGATATTCACGGGCTAGAGTTGTCACATTCAATTGGATTAATTAATGACATTTGATCTAATTTCATATAGATAGTCTAAAGCCTAAGTTTGTACTTATTAGGTGTTTGTCTTGATTTTTTAATTATATTTAATTTTCTCATCTCTCTATAATTAAAGTTTTTTTTCTTATAAATTTTTTTTATAAATCTCTCATATTTGCTTACTCCCTTTTCTTATAGGAAAAGATTTGAACTTCTATAAATTGGGAATTCTTCCTTCTCATTCAGTAGCATTCACAATATAGCGATATGGGATTTGAGAGTCTTGTTTAGCGGGAGAATTTAATAGGGGCAAGTGTTAGTGTGCCACTTGTATTTGCCTCTTCGTGAGGTTGTTCTCTCAATATTTTGTACTCTTTGTTATAATAGTGGATTACTCATCTCCTCCGTGGATATAGGTCAATTGGCTGAGTCACGTTAAATGTTTGTTTCTCTTTTCGTATATTTCTCATTTGTTATCTGGTTTATCGCCCTTTAAGGTTTGCTTTACCAGCTTCCACATGACATCTGATTTTTCGGTTCTAACAAGTGGTATCAGAGCGAGCTTCAAGATAGGTTTATCTAGGTAGTTTAGTTCTAGCTGCAACCTATTTGACGGTAATCATAATTTTTTGTATGAGAAATTTGACCGGAGTACTACTCAAGTTGAGACAAACTTTGCGGTGGAGATTTGGAGATGCCGCATGCTGCAGATTATGTGAAGAAGGTGAATGAAGTTTATTTTATCAGAAAATTCCGACCAAGGGGGAGAATTGTTAGGTGTTGTCCTGATTTTCTCACCATTAATTGATTTTTCTATCTCATGAAGGAAAGGACAACATATGTTTATCATAATTGGATTTTTCTTTTCCTAGAAAGAAAATATAATTCCTTCATATTTGGCAAGTCTTTTTTCTTGTAGAAAAATATTTCGACTTCTATAAATTGGAGATCTCTCATTCTCATTCAGGAGCATCCACAGTGTAGCCATATGGGGTTTGAGAGTCTTGTTTATGGGGAGAACTTTACGGGACAAGTGTTAGCGTGCCACTTATGTTTGCCTCTCGTGAGGTTGTTATCTCGATATTCTGTACTCTATTTTATTATACTAGATTGCTCATATTCGCCGTGAATGTAGGTCAATTGGCCGAGCCACGTAAAATGTTTGTGTCTCGTTTGGTAAATTTCTCTTTTGATGTGTGGTCTATCGTTGTTCAAGATTTTCTTTGCTAGATTATGTGTCATGCCCTGAACCTGGACCTGGACGTAACAAGGCACTCGATGCCTAATTATATGTGACCGAGCGAACCAACTAGCTGGCTGAATCAACACATGATATCATAACATGCTGAATGCGGAAGATAAACTAACACATGCTGATATACTGAAAGTATGGATAACATAAATCAAAGTGCGAAAATACTGAAACAATACTGAAACATATATGTAGCCAAAATTTCATAACATGAAAAGCTTGAGACTCTGTCTAACCGTTGCTCTAGTCTATGAAGCCTCTATTGAAGTACTGAAAATACTGTCTATCTGTAAACACTGGAAGACTGTAAAGTAATGATAATGCCCGGAAAGAATTGGGGATCACCAAATAGCTGGTACGAGAATTCTAACACTCTGCATCGTCGACCTATAAATCATTACTTGTATTGTAAGATGCAGGATCCGGGCAAAAGGTACGTCATTACATTTGAGTTGTACTGGTATGTAAAACAACTAAGAGAATGAAAATGTTGATAATTGAGAATTTATAATTGATAACTAAAATAATAACTATTGAAATTGAAACTGAAATGATAACTGATAACTGATAACTGAACTGATAACTGGAAACTGAACTGATAACTGGGAACTGAACTGAACTGAAAACTGGTAACTAATATGATAACTCAAAACTGCGGCCTCAGGCCCAATATATATATATATATATATATATATATATATATATATATATATGTGTGTGTGTGTGTGTGTGTGTGTGTGTGTGTGTGTGTGTGTGTGTGTGTGTGTGTGTGTGTGCGCGCGCAAACTACGACTTCAGGCACAAGTATACGTATCCATAACTGGGACCTCAGGTCCAAAATGATAAAGCATAAAATGCGACATCAGGCCCAAAGATGCATAAAACATAAACTGCGGCCTCTGGCTCAAAGATGCATAAAGTATAAACTGCGGCCTCATGCCTAAATACAGGTGTTCAACAATCAGGAATTTAAAATGAGGAACTGAGAATCTTATTACAATACCTGATAATGAAATATTGAATCACACCGAGTCACATAATATTGGAATACCGGATTATACTGAGTTACATAATACTATAATACTGAATAGAGCTAGACTGAGACATGTATTCTTGAACTGATGATGAACTCTGAAACTTCAACTGTTTATGACATGCTGAGTAAGCTATAGTGAGACATACGGACATCAAACCCAAGTCTATATTGAATACAAACTGAGCTCACAATTTTAGAATAAAAGTCATGAACGAGTTATGAAGCTAGAGAATATAAGTTCTACAACTATTCAAGGAATTAGGCTTAACTATATTTCTAAGGCAATTGGTAATGTCGTAAAAGACACAGAGTGTAGGGAGAATCATTAAAATTTCCAAACATAAAGAGTTAACCACACATACCTTAACTTCATGCTCGTAAGTGTAATATCATTTGCCAACGCTTTCAACTTTAATATATAGCAATACAAGTAAAAGGGATTCCATATTAGCAATAATACTTTTGTTTTGGTTACTTAGATATTTTCTCAAACACTTGGTGGTATAAAACTTCATATTCCTTATTAATGGTGTCTTTATACCCAATAACCCATTCTGTTGCTCCTAGATATATTCTAAAGTCTCAAATGGTTATAATCAATATTATTCTTTATCACCCATAAGGTAAATAACACCCTTAGCCAATAATCAACAATTAACAAGCCAACCCTATAATTGTTCATGCTTTTCTATCAAACCCATAAACTCATATCTCATGAACTAGCGTTTATAATCATTAAACAAATGCTAGGATAAATTAGAGGGTGAAGACATTACCTTTTTGAAGTTCAAACCCTTTGAATTCGAGTTCTAGGCTTCCTTCTCTCAACAATGATGTCCCAATCAAATATATAATGATATGGAGGATTTACCTATGTTAATAAGATATTGAGAAATTGAAATTAATTTAGAATCACCACTAGAACTTAGCTTGGGTGGTGGAAAGACCCTTAAGGAGTTAGGTTATTGGGAGTTCTCCTTTCTAGAGCAAGTCTTTACATTTTGGGGCTGTAAGGGACGGAATATGTCTTTAAAACAACCCTCCACGAACGTGACCCCACACCTGGAGACATTCTCGTGCTACTAATCGCGCAAAATGGCAATAACACTGCCTCAAAATTAGCACGCACTACCGGGCGCGCATATTGCATACTATTTTGTAAAACGCGCATAACATTTTGCACAAGATCCGTTTGGGCTCCATAATATATCGTTGGAAAGATATTTCAAAGGCCTACAAATTTCATGCTTTGAGTGTTCCAAATTCCTTATACATTTTTGCTAAACCTTGATTGAAGACATGCCTTCTACAAACTCAGTGGATTTTGACAAATCTTATGCGCCTCACTTTCCATCTTGATTTTGAAACAACTATTTTACCCATAATCATTCCGATGGGACTTCACATGTCCAAAATATAACCTTACTACTCCTTTAGCTCATTTACACCTAAACCAAGTTTACGGGGTGTTACATTCCGCATGACACCTAATTTTTCGATCCTATTATAAAAGAGAGCGCAATCCACTATAATAAAGAGAGTACAATATAGCGAGACGAAGAGGCAAACACAAGTAACATGCTAATACTTGTCCCATAAAGTTCTCCCCTAAACAAGACTCTCAAACCCCATATAGCTACATTGTGGATTCTATTGAATGAGAATGAAGAATCCTCAATTTATAGAAGTCCAAACCTTTTTCCTACAAGAAAAATGACTAATAAAATATTAGAGATTTATAATTTCGTACTATAATAAATAAAATCCAATTATGGTAAACATGTTATCCTTTCCTTCAAAAGATAGGAAAACCAAACATAGTAAGAAAATTAGGACAAACACCTAATAAATCTCCCTCATGGCCTAAATTTCCTGATAAAATAAACTTGATTCATCTTCTTCACATAATCTTCAACATGTTGCATCTTTAAATCTCCACTGCAAAATTTGTCTCAACATGAGTAGTACTCCATTCAAATTTCTCATGCAAAAATCACTATTACCGTCAAATAGGTTGAAGCTAGAACTAAACCGTCTAGATAGACCTATTTTGGGCCTCGCTATGATACCAATTTTATGTCGAGGAAGGGCAAATCGAAAAATGAAGAAGATAAAGAACACCAAATTTTAACGTGTAAAACCCTTCAAATTGAAGGTAAAAACTATAACATCACAAAATCCAAAAAATTCTACTATAATAATAAGATGGGTACAAAAGTCCTATAAATTAGCTATACAACAATTTCCAAATACAAAGAAACAATACCAACATGAAGAGCAACAAATCAATTGAAGGAGGAGAAGTCACAAAACTGGAGCTGTTGTTCGGGTCTCAAAATCAGATGTTACAGGATTCAAAATCGATCCTCACCGTTCCAATTAAATATCAAGATGTTACGAACATATTGTCAAAATTTCAGCCGATCCAACGATTTACAAATTGGAAAACGTGATTTGAAATTAGCTGGTCGAAATAAAAATCTGCAGCAAAACCAATATTTTTCTTCTCTCTTATCTTAATGAAAGATCTCTCAAAAATCACTCTTATATGCTTAAGTCTTTCAAAGACTTGTACCAATGAGCATTGAATAATTCTCCAAGGACATCCTATTTATAGATTATAAGTGATTTCTCTTAAAGCCATAACCAATTCTAAATAGTAATAAAAACCAAATCCAATTCCGATTAGAAATGAAAATCAAAAGAGAATGGGGTTAGGCCATTGGGCCTTTGGCTGGACAATATGGACATGTGTCCCACAAACTCCCCTCCAACCAAAGGGCCAAATATGTATTCAAGTAAAGGAACTATTAACAGGCTTCATGCCTATCAATTTTTTGCAAAACACATGCTTATCTCCAAGCTTAACTACGAATTTCTCAGGGTGCTCCATGTAAATATCATCATCAAAATCACCATGAAAAAAGCAGTCTTGCCATCCATCTTCTCTAGCTCTACATCTAGACTTGGGGCTAAGCCTGTCCATAATTTCTACACCATGATGATCATTTTGATCTTGATCACTATATTCATTATTGTCTTGGGTTCCTTCATGTGCCTTAGCAATAGAAACTGGATCAATATCAACTAAGCTCTCATTACTCTGAGATTCTTTCTTCTTAGCTTTGTCAATATCTTCAGTAGTTTCGTCTTCAAAGAATATTGCATCACGACTTCTAATAAGTTTATTGTAACTTGATCATAAAAATGATACCCAAACTTATCTTGACCATAACCGATAAAGACGCACTTCTTAGTTTTGATATCCAGTTTCGATCTTTCATCTTTAGGAATGTGCACACAAGTTTTACACCTAAAAACTCTCAGTTAATCATAAGAAACTTCTTTGGCAAACCAAACTCTGCCTGGGCCATCACCATCCAAAGTGGCAACATCAGACAAATTGATAAAATATGCAACAATATTAAGTACTTTCACCCAAAATGTATTTGGAAGTTTAGTCTCTGAAAGAAAACATTTAACTCTCAACTCACTACAGGAAAGGAGGGCTAGGACGACATTTAATCAACGATATATCTAATTGTATGACACTTGTTTACAAATATCGTAAAATCAATGACATTTGGTAGGAAATGACAATTATTGCGGCTTTTAATTAAAATGTAGCTATATTAGTCGGTATTTACTGACATTTATAACTAATGAAGGAAATTTGCTTACATTTATAATTATTAAACTTAAAATATATTAAGTATAGGGGCGACTTCCCCTTCTCTCGAAAACCCTACAAAACTTCCCCTTCTAATACCCAAATAACTGATGTCGTCGTCTCGCATTCATAAAATTGGTAAGATTCTCATGAACGCATCAATCTTCTAGGAACTTTTGCCATTTTCTTTTGGATTCGCTTCATATGCCTTTCTAGCATTAGGATCAATTTCTCAAAATTCAGAGTGGGGCTTAATTAGCAAATACTACTGATTGCTCTTAGATTTATTTAGAACTCTAAACATGACAGATACTACTGATAATTCTCAAACTTCTGATCGAGGTTATTAAGGTGTGATTAAGTAATTTTTTCTTGTGATTTTCGTTCTATTATATTAACTGGATTAAATTTCCTGCCTGTAAAATGGTCGTAACCTTTTCTTTTTATTATTACGTGAAGTTTGTTGTGGTTGCTGATGATTGATTTGAGAAGTGGTAGATAGGATTTATTTACGAATTTAACAGTTCTCTGCTTATGTTATGGATAGTGGAGTATTGAAATTGATCAATTTGGGGATAAAATATTAGTATCTGCTTTATTTTTTATTTTTATGTCACTTGTATTTGTAGTTTCTATTAGGGGTGTACATAGATCGGGTTGGTTGGGATTTTACAATTACCAAACCAAACCAATTGTGTCGGGTTATTAAATCTAAAGACCAAACCAAACCAATAAATTCGGGTTTTTCAATATCGGTTTTTCTCGGGTTTTTTCGGGTTTTCGGGTTTTTCGGATGTTTTTTCCGGTAAAATCTTCGTAGAACAAAATATATAACGTATGCTCAAAATATTTCTTTAATCCTAGTAAGATACAACTGTATAAAGTATTTTTCAAGAAAATAATACAAAATATGAGACATGTCATGACTCATGACATTATCCTAAAATGTTCAACGATAAAAAAATAATAAAATTATGTACTATAAATATTGCTAATTAAAAAGTCATAATAAAAGTAAACATAATCTAAAAGCACTAATTCATGCTAAACTAGATAGACTAATAAGGGAGTATTAATTATATGCCTAAAAGCTAAAGAAAAATAAAAATAGGTTATGTATTTTTATCTAAATTATTGCAAAATACAAAATAGACATTTAATACATTCCCGTTCGTAATATTAAATTGAATGTCTTTTGTTAGCATTAGTATTGATTGCTAGCATTATTTAATTTACTAATATTAATGGCTATAAAACTTATTGGAGCATTCAAAAGTTCTAAATCAAACATTGAAATAATACCTTAAAAGATAAAATTATGAGATTTTTTAAGAAATATTTATAAATTACATCACAATAAGTATATTTATATATTAAATATATCTAAAATTGCTATATATGTAATGTCGGGTTGGTTTGGTTTCGGTTTGACTTTCTTTAGTTAATACCAAACCAAACCAATTATGGTCGGGTTTTTTTTTCCAACACCAAACCAAGTCAAACCAAACCATAGTCGGGTTTTTTTTCTCGGTTTGACTCGGATTATCGGTTTGATGCGGTTTATCGGTTTTCTTTGTACACCCCTAGTTTCTATTACATTTCTAGTGAACTTTGTCTTTTACTTATCTCTAGTATGATTCTAAAAACGCGGCGTTCGGTCGCATGTACGAGGAACTAGGGGAGAGAGGTGGGGATAAGAAGTTATTCCGGCTGGCTAAAGCAAGGGAAAGGAAGGCTCGTGACCTAGACCAAGTTAGGTGTATCAAGGACGAGGATGGTAGAGTTCTGATGGGGGAATCGCGAATCAAACAGAGGTGGCAGGCGTACTTTCGGGACCTTCTTAACGAGGAGGGGGATCGGATCATAGAGCTAGGGGAGTTGGGGCATTCAGAGCGACATAGAGACCTTGGGTACTGCAGGCGCATTAGGGTGGAGGAGGTCATAGGGGCGTTGCGTAGGATGAGTAGGGGTCGAGCAACCGGGCCTGACGAGATCCCGGTGGAGTTCTGGAAGTGCATGGGTAGATCTGGAGGGGAGTGGCTCTCTAGGCTGTTTAACGTGATCTTCAAGGCTAAGAGGATGCCGGATGAGTGGCGGTGGAGTACAGTGGTGCCCTTGTACAAGAACAAAGGGGACATCCAGTGCTGCAACAACTATAGGGGTATTAAACTAATAAGCCACACGATGAAGGTTTGGGAGAGGGTGATTGAGGCGCGAGTGAGGGAGGCGACAACTATATCTGGGAACCAGTTCGGTTTCATGCCGGGCCGCTCCACCACCGAGGCTATTCACCTAGTCAGGCGGCTGGCGGAACAATTCAGGGATAAGAAGAAGGACCTTCATATGGTGCTTATCGACTTGGAGAAGGCGTATGACAAGGTCCCGAGGGAGGTGCTATGGAGGTGCTTGGAGGCGAAGAGTGTGCCAGAAGCCTATATCAGAGTAATCAAGGACATGTACGATGGAGCTAAGATTAGGGTGAGGACGGCGGGTGGCGAATCAGACCATTTTCCTGTGGTAAGGGGGCTCCATCAAGGATCGGCGCTGAGCCCCCTGTTGTTCGCCTTAGTGATAGATGCTCTAACCCGTCATATCCAAGGGGATGTGCCTTGGTGTATGCTCTTTGCTGATGATATAATATTGATAGACGAGACGAGGGCCGGTGTTAGTGAGAGGTTAGAGGTATGGAGACAGACCCTCGAGTCTAAGGGTTTCAAAATAAGCAGATCTAAGACAGAATATCTGGAGTGCAAGTTTAGCGACGAGCCGAGCGGGGTAGGCAGGGAAGTGATGCTTGGTTCTCAGGCCATCGCCAAGAGGGACAGTGTCCGTTATCTTGGGTCTGTGATTCAGGGGGACGGGGAGATTGACGGGGACGTCACCCAACGGATAGGAGCAGGGTGGTCGAAGTGGAGGCTTGCTTCAGGGGTCCTGTGTGACAAGAAAATTCCACACAAACTCAAGGGGAAATTCTACAGAGCCGTGGTTAGACCTGCGATGTTGTATGGGGCGGAGTGCTGGCCCGTGAAGAACTCTCATGTTCAGAGAATGAAGGTTGCGGAGATGAGGATGCTTAGGTGGATGTGTGAGCACACCAGGCTAGATAAGATTAAGAACGAAGTTATTCGACAGAAGGTAGGGGTGGCCCCGGTGGACGAGAAGATGGGGGAAGCGAGGCTGAGGTGGTTCGGGCATGTACGGAGGAGGGGCCCCGATGCCCCGGTGAGGAGCTGCGAGCGGTTGGTGATTGTTGGTGGTCGGCGAGGTAGAGGGAGGCCTAAGAAGCATTGGGGAGAGGTGATTAGGCAGGACATGACTAGAATGCAGGTTACCGAGGACATGACCCTTGATAGGGGAGTCTGGAGGTCTAGAATCAGGGTTGCAGGCTAGGGGCTCTTAGAGTCCTTCGTTCGCCTCACCCGGGGTTGGGTGTGGGATAGTAGGGTTACCCATAGATGACTAGTGTTTTAGCTTAGGTCCCCTTTTGGTTGTTAGTATGGTAGTTACTGCTTGTTATTATTGCATGCGACTGTATTTATGTTTCTTATGTTTGCATAATTATTTACGTTATTTCTGCGGGATTACTTATGCTTTATTATTTTGTTTTGTCTTGCTTTGGTTCCTAATTTTGTCTTTGTTCCGATGCAGCTTTCCATTTTATCCTATGCGTCGAGGGTCGTTTGGAAACAGCCTCTCTGCCCTTTCGGGTAGGGGTAAGGCTCGTTTACATAATACCCTCCCCAGACCCTACCTGGTGGAAGTATACTGGGTAGTTGTTGTTGTTGTTAGTATGATTCTTTTACTGTTCTGTTCTGTCCACTAGAGAGGAGAAAGCCTTGGAACTGCTGCACTAGATAACCACAAGCTCATTATTCATGTTGGATCCCTCAAGGAGATGACATTCTGCTTTTCAGTAAGAATGTGGATATTAATAGTATTTATAACTCCATGAGAAATATGACTTTTGTAGCATGATCATTTAGCCAATTATGGCATGTGAATTCGCGTTGATTGTGGTTCTAAACCTCGTAGGCGGAGCCAGGATTTGAAGTTTATGGGTTCGGGTGTTAATCCTTTTAAGTTATTGGCTTCTAAATTAATATTTTGTGCATATTCAATGACTTTTTAAGACAGATACAGAAATTGGATCAAAACGATCGGGTTCAGCCGAAACCATACTCGATGGGCTAGCTCCGCCCTTGCTAAACCTTGCAGGCCAATCATCAGGATTGTCTATTTCAATTGGGACAAATAAATATGTAGTTTGTATTACTTATCACCAAAATCTACTAGCATGGCTATTAGCTCGGGAAGATTGAAAGTTTCTTATTGTTTTTTTCTTTTCTTTTTTATAAGTAAGATCATTGCTCTTCTTTGTTTGTATGATGGAAGTTCTTAAGCTGCACAGGTTCTAACATTCCATGTGATACCACTTGCCATATAATTTGTATAGAAGTTACTTGCTAAGATTTTTGTTACCTAATCTTTTTTAACTTCTAATTTTTGATTTTATTGGATTTAATTTCCAGACCCCACTTTGTGGGACATTAATGGATAGTTGTTGTATTGGATTTATGTTAGGTTGATATGCAAAAATTAGAGTCAAGAAGAGGACAGTCTTGTGCAAAGGGTGTTGCCATCGAGATTTCAGTTGCCTCTTTAATTTGTACGGAGGCTCACTGAGTGAACTGTTATGAATCAATGTTCTTGTAGTCGGTATTGGACTTTATATATAGTTAGCATTCAGCTTGTTCTGAAGATGTCCTAAGGAGAAAAATTTATATTCTATGAGAACCATTACGCCTCTTTGCCCTTTCGAGTAGGGGTAAGACTCGTGTATATATTACCTTTTCCAGACCTCACTTTGTGGGACTATACTGGGTAGTTGTAGTTGTTGTTGTGTTATGAGAACCATTACCGAATGGTGGTGTAAGATTTATTAAAATAATGTATAAGTGACTCTTTTGTTTTAATTCAAATATCTTTTGTTGTGTATGACATTGTAATATCAAAATTATATGAATGATTGTGAAATGTATGAAAAGTTAATATTCTCTATGTATATAAAGAAAAAAAGCTGCTGACCAAAGATAATTTAACGACATTTCTATGTATGAAGAAATGAAGAATAATATTTGCTGACATTTCTTTATATGTCGCAGCTTTATTGAGCTCATATTCAAATAGGTGACATTTTGATAAAAGTCATTGATAAATGTCACTATTTATTTGCCAACATTAAATTAAACGTCGGAAAATTCCCGACACCGAAATTTACGATATTTGATATAAATGTCAAATTAATGTATGATTTTGTGACATTTATGTCACTTAACATGACATTTAAAAAATATTGTCGTAGTCCTATTTGCTTGTAGTGACTAGAGTTCTACTCGTCCCCTTTGCCAAACCATTCAACTGAGGCATTTTGGGCGGAGTTTTCTGGTGACGAATTCCTTGTTCCATGCAATAATTATCAAAAGGATAACAATATTCATCATCATTGTCAGACGAAAAAATATTTTAATTTCGTCCCCGTCCGTCTCTTAGCTAAAGCCTGAAATTCATTAAACACGCAAAGTGCTTGATATTTAGATTTCAAAGGATATACCAGATCTTACGAGAATGATCATCAATGAAGGTCACAAAGTAAAGTGCACCACCTTTTGACTTTACTTTAAAAGGACCACAAAAATCAGAGTGTAGTAGCTCCAATAAATCGGACATTCTTGAGGGATAATAGCTATGAAAGGAAACTCTATTATGTTTGTCAGCTAAACAATAGATATATCTTTTCAGCTTCGCTTGTTTCACTCCAGAAAGCAAACTTTTCTTAGCCAAACACGTAATCTCCCTCTCACTCATATGATTCAGTTTTCTGTGCCACAATTCTGATAAAGTGTTGCTTTCCGCCAGATTTATGGAGTCATTAAGAATAGAGCCCTGTGTCACATATAAATGACTAGACTTGACTCCTCGAGCCACTAATAACGAGCCTTGATTATTTATCCGGGTTGTTACGGAATGGAGGTAAATATGGGCAAGATGATATGTTTAAATGGGAGCAATTATAATATTTGGAGAAGCAAGATGAAAGACTTGTTGTTTGTGAAGAAGATGCATCAACCAGTTTTTTTAGCTCATAAACCCAAGAGTATATTTGATGAAAATTGGGATTTTGAGCACCAACAAGTATGTGGATATATATGACAATGGGTTAAAGATAATGTTCGCAACCATATTATGAATGACACACATGCGAGTTCATCTTCCTTTCTTCCTATTTTTCAGAAATTTTTGGTATGTATTACATGTAGACATGTGGTGTGTTTGAAGATAAAAATGACAGTCAGATGCACAAAGTATCCTGCGTTTATGCAATATTCGGAGAAGGGCAACACCTCGAGGGGCGTGATATAGGCAACTAATTTTACGGCTCTAATCCGCAACCTATAGGTCATGCAACTTTACCATGTATTTCCTTAAAATTGAAGAAGAAAAAAAGAGCATTTGGAAGTTTTGATGTCACGTTCATGTATTTTGCATAAATGGCGTTTCACACGCTCGAGTAAACACATTGAAGTTGAAAAATAGTCGTTTTCACAGGGTTCAAGTATTTTATACAAAAATGAGGTTAATTTGGGAATAAGGCTAGAATTTTATGAGCATGTAGTAATTAGAGATAGTTACACATTTAAAGCACTCTTAATTGCCATTTAACAACTTAATATTAAGTCATGTTGGATGGTTCTGGTATACAGTTGGAACCACCATGAAAGCAACATTTGGAGCTTTCAAACTATTCACACCAGAGAATGAAGTTCAAAAAATTAAATGAATATGACTATAGTTAAAATAAAATGACAAAAGCAGTTGAAAATGTTACATGCATGGTTTTAGGGATGAGTTGTATTTAGTCAAATTATAAAAAAAAGGTGGATAGATCTTTTATATAATGGTTAGGAAAAGAGTTAAAAGAGAAGGCCTAAACAACTAATCAGTGTTGGGTTTGGTGGAGTGGTAAATACTTCTTTATTTTTAATTAGAGATTTCGAATTCGAATTTTAAATATAAAATTACCTTTGCCTACCCAGTATGATACTTATTGGTAAGAATCTTGATTTAGTGGAACCTTAATACAAATATCGAACCGTTGATGGGAAACTAAAAAGAAGGCCTAGACATCTTCCACCCTCCCCCACCCACCCAAAACCTCTATTTATTGCCTTGTATTCCTCATACTTCTTTTTTTCATTCTTTCAGTTTAGTTCCATGGCTTCTCTTTACCTTTTTTCTCCAACTTCCCCATTTCTTCCTACTTTTCTTGATTAAGTATTCTTTCTCATGGTCTTTTGAGCTGTTTGGTCAAAATCCCATTTATATTTCGGAGCCAGCTGGTGAGTGGTGGTCAATAAAATCTTTATTAGTGTGCATATAGCTGAAATAATTAATTCTTGATTACATAAAACGGAACCAGTTTTCAAAACTCTTAAGTAGATGGAAAATGATTCGGGACTTGTTAAGGAGGATGATCAACAGATGGAATTACCTCCTGGATTTCGATTCCATCCCACTGATGAAGAATTGATTACTCATTATTTGTCTAACAAAGTTGTGGATAGCAATTTCTTTGCTATTGCTATTGGAGAAGTTGACTTGAACAAGATTGAACCTTGGGACCTCCCATGTAAGCTTCTCAAACTAGTACTTTATAGTCTTTTCATTTTCCTCAATTATATGGGCCGAGAAGAAAGAAATCTTGGAGCAACGGTAAAGCTGTCACACAAGCATCAGGATTGATAGCGTATATCACACTCTTCTTTCCTGGATCCTGTATGAATACGTGATGTTTCGTGCACCAAATTGTGTTTTTTTTACCTATATACTGAGACGGAACGTGTTTAATGGAGCAACATAAAAGTACAACTCAGTATAATCCCACTTAGTGGGGTCTGAGGAGGGTAGTATGTACGCAGACCTTACCCCTACCCTGAGGTAGAGAGGTTGTTTCCAATAGACCCCCCAGCATCCTTCCCTCCAAGAACTTCCCACCTTTGCTCTTGGGGAGACTCGAACTCACAACCTCATGGATACTGATAATTTATATAGCGGACCTCAACTTATTGTTGTTGTTAGTTTCAGATATGATATCTTTAATGATTTTTTTTTTGTTTGGGAATGTAGGGAAGGCAAAAATGGGGGAAAAAGAGTGGTATTTTTTCTGTGTGAGAGACAAGAAGTATCCAACAGGGCTGAGGACAAACAGGGCAACAGCTGCAGGTTATTGGAAAGCAACTGGAAAAGACAGGGAGATTTTCAGAGGAAATTCTCTAGTTGGGATGAAGAAAACTCTGGTTTTCTATACAGGGAGAGCTCCAAAAGGTGAAAAGACAAATTGGGTCATTCATGAATATAGACTCGAGGGAAGATTGTCTCTTCAAAATCTGCCCAAGACAGCAAAGGTAATTCTTGTCATCTTTTCTTCTGTCCCATCTTTCAATCAAGCAGGGCGGATCCACCTTGCGATATATAAGTTCAGGTGAACAAGTATTTTTTGTCCAAACAAGGTATATGTGTTCAAAAATTCGCTAAACATCTATAAATACTTAAATGTGAACTTATTACTATTATAATCTATGCACACCCTTCGAAAATATCTTTGGATAAGTGTTAGATCCTCCTAAAGTAGTATTTTTTTTGAGGATCCCAGGTGGGTGAAGCATCGTTTTGAAGAGTCCCTGCAACATAAATTATAATTTACTTAGATCGATGTAGGAACCCATAAATATCAAGTTCTGGACCCGCCTTTGAATCAAGATTCTTTTTTTAACTTTTTTGAATGAGCACAGCTAGTATTAAAATCTACTTAGATCGTTGTAAAAATTCATAGAATGGGGAGCCTTGACATAACTGGTAAAGTTATTTCCATGTGACCGGGAGGTCATGGGTCGAGTCGTGAAAATAATCACTTGCAGTAATATAGAGTAACAACAACAACAATAACAACGACTACCCAGTATACTCCCACCAGGTGGGGTCTGGGGAGGGTATTATGTAGACGAGCCTTACCCCTACCCGAAAGGGCAGAGAGGCTGTTTCCAAACGACCCTCGGCGCATAGGATAAAATGGAAAGCTGCATTGGAACAAAGACAAAATTAGGAACCAAAGCAAGACAAAACAAAATAATAAAGCATAAGTAATCCCGCAGAAATAACGTAAATAATTATGCAAACATAAGAAACATAAATACAGTCGCATGCAATAATAACAAGCAGTAACTGCCATACTAACAACCAAAAGGGGACCTAAGCTAAAACACTAGTCATCTATGGGTAACCCTACTATCCCACACCCAACCCCGGGTGAGGCGAAAGAAGGACTCTAAGAGCCCCTAGCCTGCAACCCTGATTCTAAACCTCCAGATTCCCCTATCAAGGGTCATGTCCTCGGTAACCTGCATTCTAGTCATGTCCTGCCTAATCACCTCTCTTCAATGCTTCTTAGGCCTCCCTCTACCTCGCCGACCACCAACAATCACCAACCGCTCGCAGCTCCTCACCGGGGCATCGGGGCCCCTCCTCCGTACATGCCCGAACCACCTCAGCCTCGCTTCCCCCATCTTCTCGTCCACCGGGGCCACCCCTACCTTCTGTCGAATAACTTCGTTCTTAATCTTATCTAGCCTGGTGTGCCCACACATCCACCTAAGCATCCTCATCTCCACAACCTTCATTCTCTGAACATGAGAGTTCTTCAAGGGCCAGCACTCCGCCCCATACAACATTGCAGGTCTAACCACGGCTCTGTAGAATTTCCCCTTGAGTTTGTGTGGAATTTTCTTGTCACACAGGACCCCTGAAGCAAGCCTCCACTTCGACCACCCTGCTCCTATCCGTTGGGTGACGTCCCCGTCAATCTCCCCGTCCCCCTGAATCACAGACCCAAGATACGGACACTGTCCCTCTTGGCGATGGCCTGAGAACCAAGCATCACTTCCCTGCCTATCCCGCTCGGCTCGTCGCTAAACTTGCACTCCAGATATTCTGTCTTAGATCTGCTTATTTTGAAACCCTTAGACTCGAGGATCTGTCTCCATACCTCTAACCTCTCACTAACACCGGCCCTCGTCTCGTCTATCAATATTATATCATAAGCAAAGAGCATACACCAAGGCACATCCCCTTGTATATGACGGGTTAGAGCATCTATCACTAAGGCGAACAACAGGGGGCTCAACGCCGATCCTTGATGGAGCCCCATTACCACAGGAAAATGGTCTGATTCGCCACCCGCCGTCCTCACCCTAGTCTTAGCTCCATCGTACATGTCCTTGATTACTCTGATATAGGCTTCTGGCACACTCTTCGCCTCCAAGCACCTCCATAGTACCTCCCTCGGGACCTTGTCATACGCCTTCTCCAAGTCGATAAGCACCATATGAAGGTCCTTCTTCTTATCCCTGAATTGTTCCGCCAGCCGCCTGACTAGGTGAATAGCCTCTGTGGTGGAGCGGCCCGGCATGAAACCGAACTGGTTCCCAGATATAGTTGTCGCCTCCCTCACTCGCGCCTCAATCACCCTCTCCCAAACCTTCATCGTGTGGCTTATTAGTTTTATACCCCTATAGTTGTTGCAGCACTGGATGTCCCCTTTGTTCTTGTACAAGGGCACCATTGTACTCCACCGCCACTCATCCGGCATCCTCTTAGCCTTGAAGATCACGTTAAACAGCCTAGAGAGCCACTCCCCTCCAGATCTACCCATGCACTTCCAGAACTCCACCGGGATCTCGTCAGGCCCGGTTGCTCGACCCCTACTCATCCTACGCTACGCCCCTATGACCTCCTCCACCCTAATGCACCTGCAGTACCCAAGGTCTCTATGTCGCTCTGAATGCCCCAACTCCCCTAGCTCTATGATCCGATCCCCCTCCTCGTTAAGAAGGTCCCGAAAGTACGCCTGCCACCTCTGTTTGATTTGCGATTCCCCCATCAGAACTCTACCATCCTCGTCCTTGATACACCTGACTTGGTCTAGGTCACGAGCCTTCCTTTCCCTTGCTTTAGATCCTTGTTGCTCGGCTCTTCCCCAGACCCCACTCATATCAGGAGCTTAGTGTACTGTATTGTTGTACAAACGCATAAACATCAAATTCTGGATCCGCGTCTGAATCACGATTCTTTTTTAACTCCTTTTTTTTTTTTACTGTATTGTAGAATGAATGGGTCATTTGCAGAGTATTTCAAAAGAGCTGTGGTGGGAAGAAAATCCATATTTCAGGCCTAGTGAAGCTGAATTCTGATGAAAATGAAATGGCGAATAGTAATTGTCTGCCACCATTGACAGATTCTTCCCCTTATACTATCAAGATCAAGCCTTCTGCTTCCCAATCCAGCCACGTGCACTGCTTCTCCAATTTTTTTACTGCTCAAAAGAGCCAAGAAAACATGATCAATTGCTTCAACAATTCTCCAATGAATAACCAAATATTCCCAGTTCAGAGCAGCTTCCCAAGTCAAGTTTCATTTGGCGTGCAAAATCCTACAGTTCTTAAGGCTTTAGTTGAGAATTATACTCAGAATTTTAAGAAAGAGGAGATAGTTAGTTTATCTCATGAAACAAAGCTAAGCACTGACATGAATAATGAAATTTCCTCAATTGTGTCAAATCTTGAAATGGGAAGGAAATTACTTGAAGATCAGAGTCTTGATTGCCTCTGGAGTTACTGAAATTCTTGATACAAAAATTCCAAATAAGCAAAAACCAGAAGAAAGAGCAGAGAAGAGGAAGAAGTAGTAGTTATTATGTGCATGGATTTCTGATTCTTAAGGGGAATGAAGGCGGATTATGTCCAAAATCCAAATCATATCGATACAAAAGGCTGAACTGATAGTGTAAAAATTTCTTTATACTGGGTTGAATCCGTGCATGAAATCTATGTATGTTTTGATTTTTTTATTTTTTTCTGTTGATGTTTTCCTGTTGCTTATCTAGGGCTACTTGTTATGGTGATGTTGAAATTATGAATTTAGTACTGAATGCTGTAGGCTTGAGATTTGTGGGATATCAGGTTGGTGATTTTGTGATCTTTTTTGTGTTTTTCTTTTTGGAAATCTATATGCTGTGGACCCCTCTCCTTCCCCTGTCCACAATTTGTTATTTACTTATGTCATGATTAAAAAAATAAATCTCATGATGCAATAATTATTATTGGTTGTTCGCTCCTTACGAGTTCAAAATGCGTCACTAAAGTTTAAGACTTGTTTATTTATATACCTAATATTTCTTTTGTGTTTTGCCGATATTAGACTGTTTAAAGTCTGAAATATTAAAAAATCTATCACAATTTTCTCCCAACATAACATGTTATGAAAATTGTCAAACGGTTTAATAATTAAAAGTTCATCAATTTTGTAACGCTGTTAGTTGAGGGATCAAAGGTGTATAGCTCAATTAATTGAATGTTTTATGTTAGTCAAATATTGGAAAAATCAAATGAAACAAATTGGATTTACCAATAAGTGATAGGCCAAAATAATTAATTTATCAAAGGGATGTGTTGGGTGGGATGGATAAGATTGGCTCGAACTCGACTACTAAAAAGTTCAATATTGGCTCGAACCCGAGTATGATAAAATTCTGCCTAGGATTAACTTAATAATTTAAATTCAGCTCGAATAATTATACTGAACGAATTTAGACAATATATGATTAAACTTATATGCATGGAACAAAATATTACACTATAGTCAGTTTTTGGATTGGTCATTCAAAAATAATCAGCGTTTGTCAAGTCATTGTAATAGCCACTATTTTGCTGCAATAGAGACCGGTCCACCATAATATGGTGGAGTTCAGTGCACCTGTGTATGAACTTCCAGCATATTCGGTTGGACCGGTATACTTTACTGGCTACAGTATAATATACTAGAGATTGGAGCATCGGTGCTCCAAACTCCACTATATTATGCTGGACCGATATATTATACTTTATGCTTGAATATTTTTTGAATTTTGAACAATATTTTCGTTCAAATTTATTTTTACAAAAAAAATGACTAAATTTCAGTTATTTTTAAAACTGTGACTAATTTTGAATGATCACTTATAAATCTGATTATTTTTAAATTTCTCCCAATATTTTCACGCTTTCTTACTCCTAATTATCATCGAATACTAATTGCCCGAATATCAAAGACGTGTGAGGAATTTTCTATTTTCAAGAGTTTGCCGCAATACCAAATTAGGAAACAGTGAATATTAGGTAGCATTGGACTTTCACATGTCAATATGCTCAAATCAACTTTATTTGGGACAAATATTCTATGATTATAATCTGATCTATTGGCCAATATAGAAGAAACAATATTCTTCTTGGTCACAATGAAAATAGTGTTAAAGATTCTTCTTCTTCTCACCAATAACGGTTATTGCCGGAGTGGTAAATACTCTTTCATTCTTAATCAGAGGTTTTAAGTTCGAGCCCTAGATATAAAATCGCCTTTGTTAGGAGGCGCTTTATCTCCTAATGTGGGACTTTTCGAGGCAAATCCGAATTTAGTCGGGCCCCAATATAAATATGACACCGAATGAAAAATCAAAAAAAAAAAATTAAAAATCTTCTTTCTCTGCCCTTGATACAAACATATGAGGTTCATACAAAAACAAATACTAAATTATTAACATAAAATCTAATTCAATCAAACGTATAATTTTATACGACAAATTATACCTTATCCACTAGGTTGAGATTTTCTTGTAATTGTAAATGAGATAAAGAGTTCATAAATTCTTATAGATCCTAAACAATAAATTCTCATTGAGTATATTTTGCATGTTTAAAACCACTAATCTTTTTGGCATTTTCGTCAAAACTCACCCTTAAGTCACGACTTCAAGAACATTTTCTCGAATATTGACTTTAATTTTATAATTGAAAAAATAATACCACATCATATTTACACTAAATAAATGGAATATATTAGGGGCGAATATAGAATTTAAATTTTCGATTCAACTTTTAAGATTTTCAACGGTGAACTAGTTATCCAACTTTGTTGGTACATCTGTTCTTTACTAATATACATTTCAAGATGAAGTTTTTGGTTATATTTTTATTTTATTTTATTTAAGAATCAAGTATATACTAAATTAAATTTCTCAAGATCGCCCTACAATTCAATAATTCAAGAATTTAAAATGTAATCACATGAATATCCACTTTATTCTAAACAATACTCATTTTATAGTTAGCATGTGTTTAACCAAAAAAATGTAATTTGGTCAAAGCTTGAATTTTAGAGAGAAGAAATCGTGTTACTGATAATCAAAGAGAGCGAAATATAATTGGCTTTCAAATAATAAGAATAAAATAATAAGAAAGTTGAATTCCACTATTATATCAAGAATGTTCTGTCCTTACAAATGATAGAACTTCCTCCTTTTATAGTTGACAAGGAGTAACAGATTAATCTAAATAGTAAAGAGCATTTAATGAGACGTTACATAATCGTTGCTATTAAATACTGAATAACTAACGTATCAGGTATTTAATAATGAATGTAGACTACTTTTTGTCATCAGATTCTTGTCTTCAATGTCATTTTTATCCGTTGATATTGAATGACTTGGATAGACACGAGAATCGTATCTAAGATTCCCTCTCGTGTCTATTTTCTTTTCTCCCACCGTACCTGTTGTTTTTCGTGTCTTTTAATCATTTATTGCTCTTTGACTATTTGACCAATTCATGTGTCAAGCTACGTCGTCTTTAATAAAAACTCAATTTTTTTCCAATACAGCATGCAGTATCAGAAACCAATACTAAGACAGTATTTTTGTGTCGGAAGGGGTTAACAAACTAAAAAGAAGTCATGAATTGTTATCTATTGTTCTATTGGAGAATTTTGCTGACCAATTATAACGGCTCACGTCCAACAATTCGTCATATATTAAAACGTTAATTAAAGTATTAGTTGTAATAATAATATATGTTAGTAGTATTAAATATTCTCATGTGTGGCCTACTATCATTATGTCGACATTGACCTAATTAAAAACCAATTGGTTTCATAGTATAATGAATGATCCTTGACATGTATACATTATCTTAAAGAGACTTAATTTTATACATCAAAGTAAAGTTTTTTATACTAGCATTATAGTTCAATAGGATTACATATCAATATTCTATATATCTATATAAAAGTGGGCTTTGAAAAAGTGAGGTGGCATGTCTGTTTGGCCAAGAATCACACTTATCTTTTTTGACATTTTTCCTATTTATGTGTTACATTAAAAAATCCAAAATTCACTTATAATTACATTCT
Source organism: Nicotiana benthamiana (assembly GCA_034376525.1). Taxonomy (NCBI): domain Eukaryota; kingdom Viridiplantae; phylum Streptophyta; class Magnoliopsida; order Solanales; family Solanaceae; genus Nicotiana; species Nicotiana benthamiana. The sequence continues at coordinate 155,517,411 of CM067338.1, forward strand.
CTTAATTATACCTCCCTCAGTTACTCTTCTTTCTCTCCCATTTCTTTTCAGTTTAGAAACTAACCGTTTTGTTGCTATAGTAATAAAGCGGCTGAATATATAAAATAGCACCTGATATTGTACCTAAATCTCTGTTACACACATTGATCACGGATAACCTCTTACACACCTAATCTTTTAAAAATTTTTCAATTACACACTATTTTGATTACATGGCAAGATCGTATTTTTACACACAAATTAGGGAGTGAATAGGAAAAGAAATATGTGAATTCTAATGTGTAACTGACACATGTCCATTGTTTTATTTTTTAATTAAAAACATCATCTTCTTCGTCAAGAGCTTAAACAAACAGCCATCTCTTGCAACAATGGAGAAATTATTCCCTTTTCTTTTTCTCCAAAATCTCACCATAGAAAACTTCCCTCCCTCTCTCATAGAAAACAAACAACTAGTTTGTTGCTACCCTTCCCCCTTTTTTCCATTTTCGTCTTCTTCCCCACCCATTTTTCCCATCTTCCATGTCCACCATTTTAAGAATAACAATAATATAAAATAGCTTTGGAAGAAATTGGTAAAGAAAGTTAAAAGAAATCTATATCAAGAGAATTTTATAAATATGGGTTTGAATCTATACCACGAATCGAGCAACCATGGATTTGGCCATAACCAACTTTAATAGAATTTTGAGTTTTGCATTATATTTCTTGTGGACATGACTCTTGATAGGGGAGTCTGGAGGTCTAGAATCAAGATTGTAGGTTAGGGGCTCATAGGTGATTAGTGTTTTAGTATGGTAGTTCCTGCTTGATATTACTGCATGCGACTGTATTTATGTTGCTTATGTTTTCATAACTATTTACGTTACTTTTGTGGGAGTACCTATGCTTTATTATTTGATTTTGTCTTGCTTGTGTTTCTAATTTTATCTCTGTTTCTTAATGCAGCTTTCCCATTTTTACTCTACTCGCCGAGGGTCGATTGGAAGCAGCCTCTCTGCCCTTTCGGGCAGGGGTAAGGCTCGTCTACATATTACCCTCCCCAGACCCCACCTGGTGGGAGTATACTGGGTAGTTGTTGTTGTTGTTGTTGCATTATATTTCTTGTGTCAGATTTGAATCTAGACTCACAAACTCGTAATTAATGTACTTGAATTCCTAATTTTGCTTTATAATATGAAGGTGATTAAATGTGGATTTTTGGTGGTGTCTTGCGTCAATCTCCCATGGAGAAGAGAAAGATATGAAATGGATAAGATGGTTAAGGGGTATATGTGTAATTTTAAGTGTTTTTTTTAAATAAAAAATAGTGTCACGTGTAACTATCTGATTGGAGTGTAAAATCACACATGTTTTGAAAAATTGGTTAAGAAAAAGGTAATATGTATTTGACACACTTTTAAAGTATTAGTAATGCATAGAACTTGCATTATTTTTTCTAATATATCCTACCAAACGATTCCTTATATGTTTTGCTCTTAATGTAGGATACTGACTGTTTGAATCTTCAGAGCTCATAACAAATCACTGTTGCAGCACTGACGAGCTAATTACAGTTGAGCCAAACTGAAAAATGCGGGCTTAGCACAGCCCTGGTCTGCATGTTAGGAGGGGGACGGGAGGGAGATTCAATGCATTGAGCTCCGTTATGTGCGGAATCTGAAGAAGGTCAGCCACATTTGATAGTCAACCAAGTCAATATGTCGCGAGACCAGCACATATAACACCATGAAAATCGATCTTTGGAATAAAAGTGTTCCCGTAACTTAAAGAGTTACAACAAACATCACGGCTAGAAGAAACTTATATATAGTGAAACCTGGTCTACCAGGCAGAGGTGAATTTAGGATTTGTTGAACATGGGTGCACCACCAAAAAAAGTAGAAAAAAAGTATTAAGTGGGAATTGATCCACGTTCGTAAAGGTAAATAACCCAATATTTAATCAAGTGCACCATTCAATCTTTTTGAAGTATGAGAGTCAACAGATAATATTAGACTAATTCTAAAATATATGTACATAAAATACCTAATTTGACAGTGAGACCATGGGTTCATGTAACCACGTACCCCTTAATTGGGGCAATAGATCCGCCCCTGCAGTACCAGGGGATTAGATGCTGCATGAAGTACAAGATGCATGGTGATCCATCACAGTAGAACTACAATGTAAAGGTGAGGAAGTCAAAATGATTGGAATTGTCAAGTCATTTATATCTGCCTGCACTTAGCACAAGCACAGAATAAGAGTTACCCTTTTTAGCTTGCAATGCATTAGCACCTTTAGCAATTATGAGTATCACCAAGATTATTAAAAAAAAAAAAAAATCATAACGCCAAACATTATTTGTGTTTGACCAGAATTCTCCCATATGACAGTCGCCAACTGGGGTTGAATACCAGTGATACTACAACAATTTAGGCCTGGAGGTTCCACACTCATGAGCCTGCAGGGAAATGAGATTCTGCGTTTCCTTCCTCTTATTGGTCGGGCATACCTGTCCATAGCATCAGATATCTGACAACTCTTTGTATGCAGGGGCATGTTGATATATCTTTCGCTTGATGTTTAGATCATCAGCAGCTCCACGGTCTTCCCCTGCCATAGTGTCTGCAGGATATTGTCCATTAAACGCTATGAAATTTTGCATATCCCATAGCTCCAGCAATACTTGTAAGCCCAGGGGATCCTTGAGCCTCGATGATGATCGATTCCCAGAAGATTGAGGGTGCCCAGCACACTTCTCCAGTGCGAAATTGACCCAGCGAGACTCATCTAATCAGCACGAATCAAAAGGCTTGGTGGTTCTTGGAAGATACTGAATTTTACAGATAAGGACGCCACTAGCACAACAATTAGTTAAAGTTAACAGGGAAGTGACAGGGCACTGTTATTTACATGACCCTGGAGGCTTTGCATTGGAGCTCTGCGGAACCAACCAGACCTGAATCTATTAATTCCTCGTAACACTTACAAGTTGAATTGAGATCAACCATATGTTGGTAGCCCTTGAGCAAGACCTTGTACATGCAAAGATTAGGCATAAAACCTGTCTTTAACATATCTGCCTTAAGCATCATGACACTAGTTATGTGCCCGGCCTCAAAATGACGTTGTATCATCATGGCATAAGTGAGTAAATCTGGATATAGTTTGTTGCGTCGTAGATCCACAAAAAACTTATTGGCTTTAAAATACTGCCCATCTTTGCATAAACCATGGATTAAGGCAGAATATGTAGCATTATTAGGGAAAGAAAGAACACCACTATTGGAGTCTACTTCGACTCCTGCAGATCCAGAACTGGTTACTTTCAAGAAAAATTTGATTGCATCATTAATCATTCCATTCTTGAGAAATCCATCCACCAAACAAGTAAAAGTGAATGCGTTAGGAGCAACTCCAACCTCCATCATCTCCTTATGTAGCCGTAGAGCAGTTGTCGTGCTTCCTTTTTTGAAGTGACCATCAATCAAAGCTGTAAAAGCAACCACGTCAGGCTTCAAGTCTTTAATAATCATTTCAGTATAGACACCCATTGCAGCTTCTACATTCCCTACCTTGCAAAAACCATCTATCAATATAGAGAATGTGACTACATCGGGCTGGACACCCTTCTCTATCATCTGAGAACACAATGCCAAAGCCTTCTCCATATTTCTATCGTCGCAGTACCTATTAATCAACTGATTATAAACAACAGAGTTTGCAACCACCCCTGTTTTGTCCATTTTCTGCAAAAGCCTCTCTGCTTCGTCCACTTGCCCCACAGTACAATGACCCTTAATCAGTGTACCATAAGTCACAACATCCGGAGAAATACCAAGCTTTTCCATCTCAGAATGCATCTCTATCGCGGTTGAGACATCATACGGATTACAACAGCCATCAATCAGACAATTATAGACAAATAAATTGGGACGTACGCCAAACTTCACCATACATGCAAAGAAATTCCTCGCTGCTATCACTTCACCCACTTTGCAGAGCATATTGATCAAGATACCAAAAGTAACAACATTCGGAAGAATTCCATAATTCATCATTTCTTGATATAGCTGAAAGGCTCTTCTGGCATCAGCCATCTTGCCATAGCCATCCATCAGAGTATTATAAGTGTAAAGATTAGGCTTAACTCCAACCTCCCGCATTTTCATGAACACGCTTTCAGCTTCCAGTATCTTATCCTCACTGCAAAACCCTCTTATCAGAGTAGTATATATCACAACATTTGGTTTAATCCCTTTCTCAGCCATCTCATTATATAGCCATTTAGCTTTCAAAATTTCACCTTTCAGACAGCATGCATCAATTAATACTCCATATGTCACTATACTAGGACATAGCCCTAATATGAGCATATTCCTATAAATACCCCACATGAATTCAAACTTACCCATTTTCACAAACCCATCTAAAAGAGCATTACAAGCAGGCAAAGAGGGTAACTCCCCCATCTTTTGGTACACCCAGTAGGCATCATCAAGAAAACTCATTTCAGATAACGCAATAATCAACACCCCAAACACATTAGAACGACACCCAGAATCTATTTTACTAAGGGAATTGAAAATTAAAGAGCAAACATTTCTGGGGTTGCTGGTTTTGTTAAGATTTTGAATGAGGCATTTTATCAAACACCTGGCGTCAAGATACAATCTAGCCCGGGTTAAGTAATGAATGATGGCTGAGTGTAGTGTAAGATCCTTTATTGGATCTGTTTTTCTGGATGCTGAGTTGAATAGCTGCATGGCTTGGCTAAGGGTCTTGGCATTGAGGATTGCAGCGGGTACGTTTGATGAGACAGAGGAAGAAGAAAACGGAGATGCTGAAATAGTTCTTGAAATAACTGGGGACTTTATGCAGAAAATGGATTTCAAGTTTTGAGAAAAGGACTTCGACATTGCTGCTGATCACGCTGGTGATTTTCAGCTGATTCCATATCTACATCTCCATTGATTTCTGCTGTTTGAGCTGTATACTGAGATTTGACAACGGAGTAGTAGTATTGACTTGAAATAAATCTTGTTTTGAACTTGAAATGTGATAGGCCTTTTATTTGCTCAAATGATGAGTGAATGTAATTAAAAAATAAATTAGTAAAAAACCTTTCGAAGTTTACAACAACAACAACATACGTTAACCTCTTAATTTTGAAATATGTTAAAAGTATTATATAATCAACAAATATTTTGTGTTGCTAAGGGAGTTTGAACACCAGACCTCTTACATATAGGAGGAAGCTATCAACCACTAAACTACTAAACTATTTTGTTCTAAGTGGTGTCACTTTTACTAACTTTATCTTATATTTGTGTTTTACTTATTATTTATATATACATAAATAGTAAAACATTTCGACGAAGCGATGTCCCGTGACACCGCGGAGGCCATATAAACTCGCTCCTAACAATAACCACCTAATATAATCCCACTTAGTGAGGTCTGAGGAAGATAGTGTGTACGCATACCTTACCCCTAATTCCAGTGAATTGATAATGATCAATAACCGATCAACTGATACCCGATAACCGATATCTTATCGGTTTTGTTATCGGTTTATCAAATTTATAAATCGATAACTGATACAGTAATTAATATTCATAACTGAACCGAATAGACCTGCCCACCCCTACACAAAAGATTTAGGAGGTCGAAATTCACTCAATATTCGATAAATATAAATTTAAATTGAGACGATTTTGAAATGGAAAAAGAGAGAGAAGAAATTTAACTCTAAAAAGGAGGAATTTATTCCTAAATTACGTTTATATAATGATCAATTCATAACGTTTATATAACAGAATTCACCCTTCTTAACAATATATATTCCAGTAATTTTCGATCATGCAGCAGCTATGACCTTTCCTTAGTAGCTAATACCCTAAAAGAAGATTTAATAAGAAAGTAAGGAACAGATGGAAATTACTTATACTTTATTATTTTACACAAAATATTAATATGCTTTAAAATAATAGGTTGATAACCTCAAACCCCTCTCATATACAAGAACTTGCTGCATCATGGATCTCCCTATATTCAATGATATAATTAAATACTAATTAAAATAGCGCTTTCTCTACCAACTTGAATTTTTGAATGATTGATCAAACAAATTAAATATAGTACCAAAACAAACAAATATCTCGTGTTCGAGTTTCACTTCAACTAGTGTACCCAAAATAAAAAATAGGTGTTTAGCTCATAAAAAAGAATTACAGTCGTACATGAAAGACGTGTTAAGATATAATATAGTTAAATAATTAGCATAAATTTTTAAATAACATGGTCATACAAATTCAACATCCTATCAATTAATATGGTGTCTCATTAGTCTCATAATCTCCGTCGATCTCTTCATAAAAAGCTTGAAAAGAGGCGAGAATAAATCGGACTAGACTTGGAATTCTTTCAAGAATATAAATAGTTTGTTGCAGCTTCATAGCCTTTTTGCGTATTAACACCGATTTTGATCCTTGTTATCAATACTTTGATATACAAAACACGAAAGTAAAAGTAGGGAAAAAATTTCTCTTGATAATGGCACGGTAAGCCTATTGTAGAATTATAAAGGTATGCTTTAATTTCTTGTAAACTTAATAATAATGAGCTAACATCTGCTATTTATAGCATAAAAAGGACATTCCTTATTCTATTTTTACTGGGATTTATAAGAAAACCACCGCCTTTTTTTTAAAACTTGAAGTGGGATTCCAACCATGATTATTATGGAATTATTTTTTCTACTAACAGTTGTTACTTTATGGGAAAAAATTCCGACCAATCCCAGTGAGCTTATAAAAAAACTAAGATATTATATATTGATTATATTATAAAGGATGTTTAAATTATCATATTACATAAAAGTAGTACTAGTAATTCATAGAAAGTATATTGACAACTTAAACAGAGGGTTTTCAATTACCAACTAAGTTTGTTAAATTACACTGAGATATGCCAAAACTCAGTTTTTATCTATGTCTAATTGTCTATAACTTAGATTAAAAAATGTTAGTAATAAAATTCTAGATTATGTGGACTGAAAAAAAGAAGCAGCAAAAATAAACTTTCACCATATTTTTCGTTCTGGTTTCTGCTGTTGTGACAAAAAACTGTTGTTGTTACAAATTTTTTGTCATTGAGCCAAGTGTCTCCGAAAACAGCCTTCCTATCGGGCAAAAATTTAAAAGCAAACCACTAATTTCATCATATACAAGAGTGACCCGTCCATAAAGCAAGTAAAGCAATCGTTTTAGACCCCACATTTATGGAGGTCTCATTTTTTGGTTATACCTAAGAATTAAAAAAAACCTATAAAGTGAAACAATACATGGGAAGTTGCATGAAAAGAGAATACAAATTTAATTGCTTCTTATACATAGTAGACAAAGCTATTTTTTTACTTCAAAATAGATTTGAACAATTTGAAGCGTATGAAAATATATTTGGTTTTTTGTTTAGTGGTTAAAACTAAGATCACCGGATGATGGAAATTTAAAAACACATTGTCTTAATCTTGAACTTTTCTTAAAGCATAATATCAATTCAACATTGATGGTTTAGATTTATTTTCTGAGTTGAAAGTATTAAGGGAAATAGTACAAGTAGAAGATAATAGTTTAATCGATATACTTAATTAAATAAAGAGACTTGATTCTTTTTCAAATGTTATATTGCTTATAGAATAATATTAACAATTCTCGTTATCGTTGCTTTAGCGGAAAAAAGCTTTTCAAAATTAAAATTAATAAAATCTTACCTAAGATCAATAATGACTCAAGAAAAATTAAATGAATTAGCTATATTATTAATTGAGAAAGATTTATGAGGAGAAATTAATTATAATAAAATTATTAGTAACTTTACATCTAAAAAAAGCTTTAAATTAAAAATTTATACATATCCATTGAATTTCTTAAGACAAATTCAGAATTGATACTAAAGTTATTGGGTTTGATCGAACTAGTAGCCAAAAAGACTAGCTCTGCAACCCCGGGAAATTCTACTGGGTTGTTGACGTTTAATAGATGAATCCGATTCCAGTTCTGCGTGGTTTTCTAGATCAACTGCAACTGAGGGTTCCACTGGACCACTGGCGGCAGTACAGACTTCTTAGTTAAGAACCTAATGAAATTTCAATACCTACGGTCTCTGTAAGTCATGCCCCTTTTATTTTTTGATTCACATAATACAGATATTGTATGACTATAGTGAATTACAAGTTTGTTTTAAGGCTTGAAGTTACAATTTGGAATTAGTACAAGAGTTAATGATTCTGCTGGTTGACCCAGGTTGAGTTTTGAGCTATATTTAATACGGATAAAAAATAGGTTAATCGGCGGATTATCCATGACTTCTTGAATACGATTACTTGAGGAACTCCCAATTTGAGGCTATATAAATGTATAAGTTAAACTCATTAGTCATCCATCGATTATCTTTTTTCTAAGTGGATAATATGATTCTCATCCATATTTGGCCCATTTTTAAAAAGTTCATTATTGAACCTATTTTTTAATGGATAATATGTGGATAACTATTTTTTATCAATTTTACCACCATTACAACTATATTTGTTTACCCAAAAAATTGGATAACAATTAAATTTATATGCGGTTTTAAGAATATGTAGATTAATTTAATACAAGTGATCGATAACGTTAGATAAGTGAATTAAAAGGTGAATAAATAACCAAACCAGTTGTGCTGTTGACTCAGGGCTTGGACCTAAGCTTAAACATTGTTCCATCTTAAATTCGGAGCCAAATTATGTGTGATGAACCATGAGCAAAATAAGAACTTTGAAATAACTTAGAAGCAGAGAAAACAAGGTTATATTACCCTGATATGTGTGTCACAAAAAAAGTGTTTATTGAATAATCAACTTTCCTTTTATGTAGTAGGGAAGTTTTACCTTAAGTATAATTCTAAAAAGGTAAAAGCCTTATTTTTCGTTAATCACTTATCTGTTGCCGATACGGGCAGAGATCTATGCCGTAATATACGGTTGACCACGGATATTACGGCCCTTCGTTAATCGTGTGCAACCGTTTGGTATACCTTTCCAAGGTCTTGTAGCTCGAACCGGATTCGGGGGGCGTCGTCTCGATGGCTCCGGTGGTAAGTGCTTGCTTCGTTTACCCCTCCGGAAAATCGGGGTCTCATTAGCTCCGGTTTTACTCGTATACATGTCAATTCCTGTATACAAATTGATAATCTTGCTCAGAAGCGATATATGGATATCACATTGCTCGCGCATGCCCAGGTTGGACCTTTGGAGTGGGTACAATATAACATGAGGGTCCAATATTACGTAAACCAAAAATATAGTTGATCTGGTTTCAATACCAGATAAAAAAATGAACCTTAACTCAATACAAAAAGTTAGATAATGAGGTGAGAATTGCTCCTAAGGGAGATAACAACTCATTTCGTCAACTAACATGAGATACTCTTAACATATTTTTTAAAGTAAGCTCAGTTCTCTCTTTCATTATTCCCGGCAAATGATTATGCTTAAGTTCAATTTATTAAAAACCAGAAAAAGGTTTGCTTCCTCACGACCTGTCTCTCTACCTTCTCAAGCTAGAGGTAGGTCTGTGTAGACTCCACCTGTGAGATTACAGTGGGTCTATTATTGTTGTCACGATTTGATCAACGAGGATTCATATAGACCCTAATTGCTTGGGATTGAGGCAACCTTGTTTTATGTAGTTGATAGTTGATGCACATGCTTATGAGATAATTGTTTGCGTTTAAAATTGGAACGATACAGATAACTGTTTACATTTTTGATTTTCATCTTATGCATTTGCATTGCGTGTGAGGTTGAATATGAATAATGCAATGTGCACATGGAAAAAGTCATGCACGTGCTTTTGTTAATCAAAATCTACTAATTATGTTAATATTCGATGTGTTCCTAAATTCGATCACAAAACAAAATCCTCAAAAACTCACGTCCCCTACGTCCATACCATTAGTAGTAAAGTAAGTGAATGATTTGTCATATAAAACCTGAATATCAGTTGATTGTCTTTCATTGGACTTAGAATTGGTTAGGTGATCCAAAGATTATAAGTATTTGATTTTCTGCAACACATGAATCTGATGCAAAATGATAGATTGGTAGCTATCTTTTGATTTCCTTTGTTTTTGTTTGGTGACAACAAGTAATGTATGCTTTCAGAACGAAAACCGACTAACCTTCTCCTTCCTATCATCACATGTGATGCTTCCAAAATGGTCCCATTGTGTAAATAATGTGGGCAATGAAAAGCTAGCCAAACTTTTCCCAGTGTGATTATAGCAATCCTAATAACTAGAATGTAAGCTCTGTTCTTTCTGATCAGCCATCTCTCAACTTATTTGCTATTTAGCTGCATATATAGTCTTGAACGGGAGCTTTGGCGTAACTGGTAAAGTTGTTGCCATGTGACCAGGAGGTCACGAGTTCGAGATGTGGAAACAGCCTCTTGCAGAGGCTGCGTACAACGGACCCTGTAGTCCGGCCCTTCCCTTGACCCAATGCAAAGCGAGAGCTTAGTGTACCAAACTGCATATATAGTCATCTCCCTCAATCCCTTTAGAAAATCTTGAGTGCCTTTGAGAAGCGATGAGTATGAACATCAGTGGCTGAGAGTACGCAGATTCTTCTTCGTATTCTTCAGATTTGATCTCCGGATTATGGAATGAAAAGGGAAGAGGAATTAAACAGAAGGGATTAGTATTTGTTGAGTTTTCTCCAATTGAAACTGCAGCTATACAATCCAAAAATGGAATTAGCAAAACCACTTTAGTCTTCTTTTCTGCTAATTAGAACTAAGGCTTTCATTCTTCGAATGAGGTACAAGGGACAAACGTATATATCCATCTAAAAGTTAGGTCAGCTTTAAAATTTGGTAAACCAAACAATTGTTGGCTATAGCTCATGTATATAACAAACACAGCTTTGCTAGAATATTGAGAGTCCTCATTGCCAAACTATATTGTTGTTATTTCTTCCAAACTACTGTTATAAAGTGTCTATGGACAAGGGTGAGAGCACTATTTTACGTGGAAATTGTAGTAACCGCGATCATCTTATGAGCAATGATCTGATGGATTTGAGCAATGTGAGGGTTCTGCTTTGCGATACAGATGCTGAAAGTTGCAAGGAAGTATTAGCCCTACTTAAGAAATGTTGTTACCAGGGTAATATCTCTGCGATACCTTATTCTATATGTTGGAAAACTTAGCATTGACTCACTATATTGTAGTAATGCAAAATCTATATACCTTATTATTGTGGTTTCCGACATTACTTTCAAAACCATTGTGTTATATTTTCCATTTCTGGGGAAGTTTTAGATTAGGTATGATACTCCTTAATTAGGTTTCTGTTTTAGGGAAGTATTAGATTAGGTAAGATATGCCTTATTATGGTTTCCAACATTACTTTCTAAATCACTCAGTCATATTTTCCATTTTGGGAAAGTATTAGATTAGGTAAGATACTCCTATCATAACAAGTTAAGTGAGATAACACGGAGACAGATAGTTACCAGACTAGTTAGTCAAGTTGTTCATATTCTGTCAGTTTATGGATATATTCTGTCTGCATAATTAGTACACAATTAACCAAATTGATTCCCCAATGGGAACAGAGATATTTCCTGTTTAGATCCTAAGCGCACAATCAAGAAAGACGATTGCTGCCCCGTGTTTCCATTTAGGAAAACTTGTCAGTAGATAAGTAACATGATTTAACAGCAATTAGGCCTGCTATAACACTTGGAAAAATCTTATCCTTGAGTTTAGAGAGAGTGCTTTTTCATTAATGTCTTATTATCTCTTAAAACTTGAGAGGAAGATGTCATATATATGCATGATTGTAACTTCTTGAGTCAAAACACTCAACTCTAATTGATTCAATGGCGATATATAAATGCCTCATTTTTCTTCCTTTTTGCTTCTCTAATATATTTAGATCTGTCACCTTTTGTTTTTCTTCTTGCTGTGCAGTTATACCAGTGTCTTCAGCAGTAGACGCGTTAGATGCACTGAACTCTCAGGGGCCGTGTATAGATATCATACTTGCTGAAGCCTCCCTTCTTATTTCCAATGGCGCGAAGATTTTCAATTTCATCAAGCTGGATATCAATTTAAAACACATTCCTGTGATCAGTAAGCTCTTTTTTGCTTCATTTTGTTTCTTGTCCGAAATAGTAGAAATCGTTTACAAGCTTTCATGACGCCTAATGTATCTTCTCTTTTCGTCTCCCATTCTGTTGTGGAAGTGATGTTGGACGAGGACGAAGTCCCTCTCGTCTTAAAAGGATTGGTGCTTGGAGCAACAGATTATCTTGTCAAACCGTTCAGTAGCATTGAGCTAATGAAGCTGTGGACTCACATGAACAGAAACGGCTCAAAGTTAGTATATTAATAAGATTCTCTTAGTGGTGTTAAATGTGTTATTCTTACTTAAGCAAAATAATGGAGAGTTTTCCAACTGATGGAATATCACTTCATGAAATTCTTCCTCTGAAGTACAACCTTTTATGTGGTGGAAAACTACTCTTGATATCTACCAATTATTAGATCAAATGTTTGGCATAAATAATAGATGCCAAGGGACTGAAATTGAAAATGTTGTTTATTAGTTTCTCAAGTTATATGAGTATTGGTTTGATTATAAAGGACACTGCTTGTTGCTTCTTCTTAATGCATTTTCTTTCTCTTTTTCTTTCCCTTCTTATTAATGTCTTGGCGTAACTGGTAAAGTTGCTACCATGTGATCAGGAGGTCATGGGCTCGATCCGTGAAAATGGCCTCTTGCAGATATGCATAGTAAGGTTGCGTACGATAATGGACCCTTGTAGTTCGGTTCTTCCCCGGATCCCACACATAACATGAGCTTAGTGCACCTGTCTGTCCTTTTCTTTCTTGCTGTGAGTTCCTCTCTTTTCATAGTTCATTTATTTTGAGTTTGCAAGATGAAGATAACAGAAATGCTTGTTGGCATCACTGAATCTTTTATCATTTTCTTAGTTTATCTTATTGATTAGGTTGCATAAATAAAGCGACATGCACGGCGATGATTCATATAATTGACTTCAATTTGTTTGGAATTAAGGACTAGTTGTTGTTGTAATGATAGTTTATTGTTTGAAGTACAATAGCTTATCATAATGTTATAAAGTTAAACTGGGAAGACATGAGAGGAAAGATACAGCTCATACATTTGGTACTTTGCAAAAAACAGACCCAACAAAGAAGTATGATGGCCTTTCTTGGTTTCTCATTTCTTCCAACTTAGACTTTGAAAATGACTCTTGCTCCAATTATGTCGATCCAACTTGAGAAAAGAAATTAAAAATCTTTCTTGATAATAACATAAGTAGAAATATTTATCTCAATGAGTAATTTAAAGCACGAACGAGAGCCTTGGATTAACGATAAAGTTATCTCCATGCGACCTATAGGTTACAGGTTGAGTCGTGAAAACAACTATGAATACTTGCATTAGAATAGGCGATTTACATCATATCTCTTAGGACATGACCTTTCTTCGTGAATACGAAATGTTTTGTACACCGAGCTGCCATAATTTAAGGCACATGGCACTTGAAAGGCCACTCAACCCATACAATACAAGAGCCGTCCCTGTACCTCTTTTTTATACTCTTTCCTTTATTTATATTAGTGGAAATTTAAATCTTGTTTATCACCTTAATTATTAATTAATGATTATATGAGTTATGACCCCTAAATTGCCTGCAAAACAACATCCAAGTACGGAAATGAGTAGAGACCCCTAAGTTGGTTACCGAACAAAATCTAACTATCTAAATCATGTTATGAAATAATATAAGAACAAGAACAATATAGAGAAAAGTAGAGAGAGGAGTATTCTTATTGATACTTTGGATGGTTTACAATGGAATAGAACCCCTTTATTTATAGGGAGGTGGTGACTTAGCCACCAAGAAGTAAACCCTAGAATCTCTCTAAATATGGACATTCACCTAAAATAGAATATTTTATAACACTCCCCCTTGAATGTCTATTCAATAATGTGCCTCGTTAAAACCTTAACTAAAACAAAACCCAATGGGAAAAAATTAAAGAAAAGGAAAAAGAGTACACATGTTTGAATATGCGCCTATTGGTTGCCTCGTTAAAAACCTTGCAAGGAAAACCCATTGGGACAAAACCTTGTAAGAGAAAAAGAGTGCAACGCGCATTAACTCCCCATGAAAAGAGCATCAATTCATATCCTTGAGTCTTCGCATTCCGATCTTGTGAACCAGCTTCTTGAAGGTTGACGTTGGTAGAGATTTTGTGAACAAATCAGCCATATTATCGCTTGAACGAATCTGTTGCACATTGATATCACCATTCTTTTGAAGACCATGTGTGAAAAATAACTTTGGTGAAATATGCTTTGTTCTATCTCCTTTTATGAATCCTCCCTTCTATTGAGCTATACATGCTGCATTGTCTTCATACAAAGTCGTGGGTAGTTTGTTACACTTCAAACCACATTTGTCTTGAATATGATGTATTATAGACCTCAACCACACACACTCCCGACTTGCTTCATGAATAGCGATTATTTCGGCATGATTAGATGAAGTAGCCACAATTGATTGCTTAGTCGATCACCAAGATATGGCGGTGCCTCCACAGGTAAACACATAACCCGTTTGAGATCGAGCCTTGTGTGGGTCGGATAAATATCCAGCATCAGCATAACCAACAAGATCAGGACTGCAATTATTGCTATAACATAAGCCCATATCGGTAGTCCCTTTTAGGTACCGCAATATATGTTTGATCCCATTCCAATGTCTCCTTGTGGGAGCCAAGCTATACCTTGCTAAGACATTAACTGAAAAGGTTATGTCAGGCCTTGTAGTATTTGCAAGATACATTAGTGCGCCAATTGCACTAAGATATGGTACTTCAGGACCAAGTAGCTCTTCATTCCTTTCTTGCGGTCGGAATGGATCTTTATTCACATCAAGTGATCGAACAACCATCGGAGTACTTAAAGGATATGCTCCATCCATGTAAAACCGTTTCAGTACCTTTTCTATATAGGTAGATTGATGAACAAAAATTCCATTTGCCAAATATTCAATTTGCAAACCAAGACATAATTTTGTCTTTCCAAGATCTTTCATCTCGAATTCATTCTTTAGATAATCAATTGCCTTTTGGAGTTCTATGGGGGTTCCAATAAGGTTTATGTCATCGACATATACGGCAAGTACAACAAATTCCGATGTTGTTTTCTTTATAAAAACACACGGGTAAATGGCATCATTTATATAGCCTTCTTTTAATAAATACTCACTAAGACGATTATACCAAATTCGTCCTGATTGCTTTAGACCATACAAGGATCTTTGCAATTTGATTGAAAACATTTTCCAGGACTTTGAATTATGAGCGTTTGGCATTTTGAGTCCATCGGGAATTTTCATGTATATCTCATTATCCAGTGAGCCATAAAGATAGGCAGTAACCACATCCATTAAATGCATGTCAATCTTTTCAAGGACAGGAAAACTAATGAGAAAACGAAAAGTTATGCCATCCATTACAGGCGAATATGTCTCTTCATAATCGACACCAGGCCTTTGAGAAAATCCTTGTGCAACAAGGCGTGCCTTATATCTTTGTACCTCGTTTTTCTCATTTCTCTTGCGTACAAAGACCCATTTATAGCAAACAGGCTTAACACCATTAGGTGTTTCAACTATAGGGCCAAAAACTTCAGGTTTTGCCAGTGAATTCAATTCTGATTGGATTGCTTCTTGCCATTTTGGCCAATCATGTCTTTTTCGACATTCTCCAACAGATTGAGGTTCAAGATCCTCACTTTCTTGCATAATGCTAGATGCGACATTAAAAGCAAAGATATAATCCACCACTATATCCACTCGATTAAAATTTGCCTTAATTATCGATTGGATTTATTGATAGTTCCTTATTTTCTTGAGTCTCGGGCTCAATGGATTCTTCATGAATCTCAGAATTTATTAAATCATGAATTTCCTCATGAGATTCTTTCGTAGTGTCATTTTGATCGTTTGCTTTCCTCTTTCTAGGATTTCGATCTTTGGAACCTAATGGCCTGCCACACTTCAGGCGTGCATTCGACTCATTGGATATGACACTAGATGATTGTCCAACAGGAACATCAATACGGATTGGAACATTCTCTGCGGGGATGTGGGATTTTGTTATCCTTTTCAAGTCCGTAAATGCGTCAGGCATTTGATTTGCTATTCTTTGCAAATGGATAATCTTTTGCACCTCTTTTTCACAAATAGAGGTATGTGGATCAAGATGAGATAATGATGCATTTTTCCACAAAATTTCCCGTTTGGTTTCACCAACTTCTCCCCCAAATTTTGGGAAAAGTGTCTCATCAAATTGACAGTCTGCAAATCATGCAGTGAACAAATCCCCTGTCAATGTTTCGAGGTAGCGAATAATGGAGGCCGATTCAAACCCAACATATATTCCTAACCTTCTTTGCGGATCCACTTTGGTGCGGTATGGCGGTGCTATAGGCACATATACTGCGCGTCCAAAGATTTTCTTAAATGGGATATATTGGGTTCATGACCTAAAACCAATTGCAACGGGGAATATTTGTGATAATTCGTCGGTCTGAGACGAATTAGCATTGCTGCATGCAAAATGGCGTGACCCCATACCGAAGTGGGCAGCCTCGTTTTCATGAGTAATGGTCTTGCAATCAACTGCAGGCGTTTAATTAAAGATTCTGCAAGACCGTTTTGAGTGTGAACATGAGCTACAGAATGTTCCACTTTTATCCCAATTGATAAGCAATAATCATTAAATGCTTGGGATGAAAACTCAGCAGCATTATCCAGTCTAATAGACTTGATTGGATTATCAGGAAATTGTGCTCGTAGTCGAATTATTTGTGCCATTAGTTTTGCAAACGCAAGGTTGCGTGATGACAACAGGCACACATGAGACCATCTACAGGATGAATCTATTAAGACCATAAAATATCTAAAGGACCCACTAGGTGGGTGAATAGGTCCACAAATTTCCCCTTGTATACGTTCCAAAAACGTAGGTGACTCAGTCCCAACCTTTGTTGGTGATGGTCTAATAATTAACTTGCCTTGATAACAAGAAGTGCAAGAAAATTCATTATTTAAAAGAATCTTGAAATTCTTTAACGGATGCCCATATGAGCTTTCTATAATCCGTCTCATCATGATTGATCCAGGGTGTCCCAATCGATCATGCCAAAGTATAAAAGTATTGGAATCAGTAACCTTTTGGTTTACTGTTGAATGTGCCTCAATTGCACTAATTTTTGTCCAATACAGGCCACAAGATAAAGACGGGAATTTCTCAATAACCCTCTTTTGGCCAGAGACATTCTTTGTAATGATGAGATATTCAAGATTATTCTCATCTATTGTCTCAATATGATAGTCATTCCGGCGCATATCTTTAAAACTCAACAAGTTTCTCTTAGACTTGGAGGAGAACATTGCATTCTCTATGATAAACATTGTTCCTCTAGGCAGAGTTATAGTTGCTCTTCCGGAGCCTTCAATCAATTTACTACTACCAGAGATTGTAGTAACATCTGCCTTACACATACTTAGTTGAGAGAAATATTTCTTTTCTTTGAGTATCGTATGTGTAGTACATGAATCAACTAAACAAATAATTTTACAGTTGGACGTTGATCCAAGCTTGCTTTGTGAGATATCCATATTTTCTTTCCCATGGTTTGACATACAAAAGAAATACACGAACATGAGAATAAACAATTCAATCCGTTTGTTTCACATTTAAACAATATTTTCAAAATCTGCTGAGGTTAGTCAATTAACTTAGTTGATAGTCGACTATCTTGGGAAGCAGTCATTAGGTTAGTCGACTAACTAAATCAGATAGTCGACTATCTTGCCTTGCGGAAAAGTCCAGTTTTAATGCGAAATATTAGTTAGTCGACTAACTAAGTTGATAGTCGACTAACTTAGTAAACAGTCATCAGGTTAGTCGACTAACTAAATCAGATAGTCGACTAACTTAGCTTGCGGAAAAGTCCAGTTTTAATGCGAAATATTAGATAATCGACTAACTGTTAGGTTAATCGATTAACTCTACTGGAAAATAAAAATATCTTTGAAATTTAAGCATATTGAAACATTCTAAAGAACTAATACTAACATTATATCATAAACTAACTAATACGAGCTGATACTAATGACTATTAGTTTATTCACTAACTAATACAAATAAGTAAAATAAAATCAAACAATTCCATCTTCCTTCATCACAGATCCATTACCGATTAAATGGTCTATTTTCCCCTCGGGTTGCTCAAAGAAGTCTGCCACATCCAGGTGGGTGATGTCAAAATTGTCGTCAGAGACAAAATTTGTTTTAGGGCCCTTATTCTTTAGAGATGCTTGATAAAGATCAACCAAATGTCTTGGTACACGGCAAGCTTTTGACCAGTGCCCTTTTCCACCGCAATGATAACATATAGTTTCTGAACTATTTGCCTTTGGATCCTCATAATCCCGTTTCTGCTTTTGGTGGTTATATCTCTTTGGGGGGTGACGGACATCAGGGAAATTTCTTCCTTGTCTACGTCCACGGCCATGACCCCGATTACGACCACGACCATGATTAAAGCCATAGCCTTTTCCATGCTTGGCATAATGAGAATACACATTATCTGCTTCAGGCAATGGTGTAGACCCAGTGGGTCGATTTTCATGATTTCTCATGAGCAGGTCATTGTTTCGCTCAGCCACAAGGAGAAGAGAAATCAGTTCAGAGTACTTTTTGAAACCTTTCTCTCTGTACTGTTGTTGCAGTACCATATTGGAGGCATGAAACGTTGTAAACGTTTTTTCAAGCATATCATAATCAGAGATATTATCTCCACAGAGTTTCAATTTAGAAGTAATTCCGAACATTGCAGAATTATATTCAGAAACAGACTTAAAGTCTTGGAGCCTCAGATGAGCCCAATCATATCGTGCTTGTGGCAGAGTGACCAACTTCAGGTTGTCATATCTCTCCTTTAAGCCTTTCCACAAGATGAGTGGATCTTTGACTGTGAGATATTCAATTTTCAAACCTTCATCAAGGTGATGGCGCAAGAAAATCAAGGCCTTAGCACAGTCTTGGGTGGATGCTTTATCTCTGTCTTTAATGGCGTCTCCAAGACCCATAGCATCTAAGTGGATTTCAGCATCCAACACCCATGTCATATATAGTTCTTGCCCGAAATTTCAAGGGCAACGAACTTTCTTTTCATAATATCAGACATAATTAAAACCAAATTCGGAAAAAGGGAAATACCTTAATTTTCTCAACAGGATTCTTGAGACGGTAGAGTCTCGTGCTGATAACGTGTTATGAAATAATATAAGAACAAGAACAATATAGAGAAAAGTAGAGAGAGGAGTATTCTTATTGATACTTTGGATGGTTTACAATGGAATAGAACCCCTTTATTTATAGGGAGGTGGTGACTTAGCCACCAAGAAGTAAACCCTAGAATCTCTCTAAATATGGACATTCACCTAAAATAGAATATTTTATAACAAATCAAATATTTTCAAGCATACGAATACAAAAATCTTTTGAAAAAAACAAGGAAAAAATATGTGGATTTATATTTTGCAAAGTATTTTTGATTTTCTTTTGATAAATGGAACTCTGTTTTAATTACTCTAAGTCTGACTCCTTAATTGAAGGAAGTTCTTTCCCCTAATTGATTCTGATTGGATTCTGAATTATTTTTACCTTACTTACTACCTGTTTTCAAACTATAAATACCCCACTCCTTTTCTAAAAAACAGACGAACAATTAGAGTTCAATACAGACACACTCAAAGCTTTCCTCTCTTTTTTGTTACTTGTGTTACTGTTCTGTCTAACCGGCTGAAAGCCAAGGCTAGACTTTGGGAATCTCCTGCTTGTGTTTGCTTCTTTGGTTGTTCTCTTACTTTGTCACTTGAAATTTGCAACTAGTAGGTCTCCACAATTTAAATATTGTTCTCTAAACTATGTGTTTATTTCTCCCTTCTACATGACCCCTCAACTACATGTTTTTTGGTACTAAATGACTGGTACACTAGTATGTTATACCTTCCTACATGCAACTGCTGTTATGTTTTTCTTATCTCTCCTTGATGTTTGCTTTCATGTGATCCCCCTTCCATTTATTCCCCCTTGTATGTGAGTATGTCCAAAGTTGAGGTAGGATCACATTGCTATCCTTGACTTAGGATCATGTTCTTTTGAACCTCCACTCAAATCAATCACATTCCTTTAACCTTTGTATGTGTTGAGCCTTGACTAGGGTCTGGTAGTGTCCTAATCACCACTCAGACCCCTGTCTAACTTCTGAAAGTCTGCTCTTTTATTTGCTTGATTCAGGTAAAGGATTAAGAGTGTGCCAGTCCCACACATGACTGGTATGACCATCCTTTGCTTTGGTCTCCTCTAATCCCCTCACTTTACACTTATTCTTAGTTTCTTAAGTCCTACCCCCTTATGGTAAGCCATGCTTAGCGACCCTAGAGTTCCCTCTGAACTTGGATGCCTAAGGGCTGGTAATTCCATACATTGCACTACTCAATTCAATCTTTAGGGTGTAAGCATTGCCTAGGCTTCCTGAAAGCCCTTGGAACATTGAAACACTCTAAGAGAAGGCCTTGGAATCTGGAGTTCGGATTTGGTAAAATACATGTGTTAGACATTAAGGTTGCTTTGGGCTTCCTCGGGTCTGTTTTTAGTTTTGATGTATTTATTCTTTCCCTTCACTTTTGTAATAACTTTGTAAAAAGACTTGGGAAATATTAGTAAAAGGATGTGGGAGGGTATTTACTTTCCTGCATAAGTTAAAAATGGGTAGAAATCCTGCCTATAGGACTTAACATTCAGGTAATCAACTCCATATAGAAATCCTGCCTATAGGACTTTAACATTAAGGTAATCAACTGCATATAGAAATCCTGCCTATAGGACTTTAACATTCAGATGATCAATTGCATATAAAAACGATGTATATAGGAACTGCATATGCATTAGGCAAACTGTATGATAATTACGTTCATCTATTTTCAATGCTTTAACAACCCCCTTTAAATCGAAACGTAGATGTCATGCCTATAATATTAATTTCAACTCGCCTGATTCATTTAAGTAACATTAGTCTGTTAATTGTTTCTTAACGTTTTTTTAAGTAATATTTTCAACAAACCTTTTTTGTAAACCATGTGTGCTTTCAACCTCTAAAAATCTGCATTTTCTCCATGAACAGTCTTTTAAAATAGTTCTACCTAAGCATTTTAATCAATCTCTAAAAATGCTTTTAAAACAATCCTGCAACCAACTCTTTTCTCAAAATGCCCCTGCCTTCGAACTTCTTGCATAACTCTTCTGCATTTTCACTTAAGCAGTCTGATGCTTTCAAAATCTATTTATGAAATTACTGCAATCTATACTTTCCTTTAAAACTCTTCTGCATTTGACTACCTTTTCTGAAACCAGTATTTTCTAAATCATTCGCCTAAAATACTTTGATTTCTAACAAATCGGACATGAGGGGCTCAAAGTAGACTTATTATCCAACTCTATGCTAAACTAATTGCTGTTGTGATCTACGAGGTTTTGCATGAGCTTATAAATGTCTGATTTGTATACCACTACGTGTTACTTATTTTGATCGACGCCTTAGCATTTTGTCTTTTCAAGCTCTATATATGTCCTATCCCCTTTCCCCTTTTAAGATTAGAATTCTAAATACCCCGGGACTGATAGGTCGAGACGGGTACTAGCATGCAATAAGTAAACGAGACTAAACACGCTTAAACAACTTAACAGGGTGGGAAGGGTAGAATATGGAGATGATGACGATGCACTAGTATCATAAGCCAACCCCTCTTTGGGAATGTGTGCGGGATATTGCATCGAATGATCCATATTGTAGTTAAACATAAGACCCTCCTTCTTTACTTTTCCTTTTATTTAAATATTTTCTTCAAACTAAAACTCTTTTACCTGTATCTTTCTTCTTTCAAAATGGTCAACTTGTTTATGTGTAAACTTCGCTTGCCTAATCTTACTCTTCTTAAAGTCACAACTAAGTAAGGCCGGGAACCACATTATTGAATCTTGGGGGGGGGGGGGGGGGAGGTGCCTAACACCTTCCCCTCGAGATAATCTCAAGCCCTTACTCAAACTCTAGTTTTCCTTCAAATCCTTCTTCTGTTCTTGAAAAGTGTCCTAATGCACTATAATCAGTAGTTGGCGACTCTTCAAATTTCATAGCCCAAATTCCCCCAAAGGGGATAAAAAGAGTCACTCTACCCATAATATCGTAACCACGATTTCTTTCCCTCGAGAGAAAAAGGGGGGTGTCGACAATTCTGGAAAGTCAAAATTTGGTCAAATCTTTCAAATTTAAAGCTTCTAGCTTAGAATCATTATTCCAAATCAATTCCAAATAACCTGAAAACCAAAACCAAATTATATAAGTCATAATACTTCATACGGAGCTACTCATGCCATCAAACAACCTATCGAAGTGCAAATGCTCAAAACGACCGATCGGGTCGTTACAGAAACACAACCCAAGCAATCATGCAAAACATTTACATAGGTTATAACAATAAAAGTTTATTAGCACTCAATGTTATATTTAACCAAATAATTTAACTCTAGTAGCTAAAAATTAAAATCTGAATACATATCTCTTAACTGCGAATAATTGATTAATGTGAGTATGAAAGTCATATATCTTGTGTTAATTAATTTATTAAGTACTAACATTGTGGTAAAGTTTTTTACATATTATAAATCCTCACTACCTTAATAAGCAATAATCCTAAACGACGTCGTTGTTAAGAGTTCTTTTAAGTAAATGGAAAAGTGGTCTCTTACAAAAAGATTCAGAATCAGAACAGAGACAACAGAAAAAACATGTAAAAAGTCTTTTTCTGGTACTTAAACAAAAAACAACAAAACCTAAACCTGGAAAGACTTTCTCAAATAGCTCAAATTGTAGGAATTTGAGTTTAAATGGAATCTGAAGCTCAAGTTTCTTCCATTTCAATGGAAGACTCGAGATTTGAAATCCCTATTGAACTCATCACTGAAATACTCTCAAGGCTACTAGTGAAATCTCTCCTACGATTCAGTTTTGTATCAAAATCTTGGCTTTCTTTAATCTCTAGACCCGAGTTTGCTTACATCCATCTCGATATAGCTGCTTATAGTAAGGAATATACTCAACTTAGTGTTATCTTGAAATCATGTCCACCTGATTTCAAGCTTAAGAATTGTTCCCTTAGTTCTTTACTTTATGAATCTGTTACTGATCATTTGACTTAGGTTATCCTATGAAAAAACCCCATGGATATGTTCGTATTGTGGGTTCTGTTAAAGGGTTATTTTTGTCTTGTTATTGAGGAAAAGTATTTCCTTCTCTGGAATCCAGCAATTAGGAAGTTCAAGAAATTGCCTGATCCAAGAGGTGGTGACTATATTATCTATGGTTTTGGATATCATGAGTTTCATGATGATTATAAGGTAGTTATTTCTGATTGTTTGAGTTATGACAGTTTGGATCATGTTGGGTTTAGAATATATAGTCTAAAAAGTGATTCTTGGAAACATATTTCTGAACGTTGGAGTGGGGAATTACCCAGTAAGTGTGGTGTTCTTTTGAATGGAAAGCTTCAGTGGACTTCTCTTACTCATTCTGACATTGTTTATATTGATTTGGCTGATGAGAAATGGGGAAAAATGAAGCAACCCTGCTTTGGAAAAGGAGATTTTGATATTTGGTTATGTATGGGAGTGTTGGGAACTGATCTTTCCTTGTTTTGTAATATTCCAAAAACTCGCGCTGATATGTGGGTTATGAAAGAATACGGGGTTAAAGAATCTTGGACAAAGATGTTTACCGTCAATTGGTGTGATGATCCAGTGGAGTATGCATTTTGTCCTCCCCTTTGTATGTCAAATAAAGGTGAAATTTTATTTGGGTTTGGATCAACTTTCATGATATACAATCCAAAGGATAGCTCGATTAGATATCTAGAGGTTACCAATCGTGGTGTCATTTATGAGGCAGATATCTATATTGAAAGCCTAGTTTGGCCCATTTTACAAAAAGGAAAAAAAGAATGCAACAAAAGCGAAGGCTGAAAAAGCTCAGATGAAGATGATCGTGTAATTAATAACTAGTAAGAGTTCTCTATACATTTCCCTCAATATACCGTTAAATTCTGCTTCTTTTGTCAAATTTTGTATAAGACGGTGCATATTACAAATATTTTTGAACCATATTTGCTGGGAGAACTTGTTTGTCCTTTTTCCGGTTTGCTAAACAACAATTCCTGCAAGAACAGTTATTTGGTTTAACTTCTTCGCACTCTTCGTCTTCTAACTAAATGACACTCAATATTGTTTCTTTTCTTGATCAGTATTTTTAGGGGATGTTACGTTTCTAGACTGAGTAAGAACAAAGAGCAACAGGAACATGGAAATAAGGACACGTGAATGTGCCAATAACGCCTAGGTATTGCCCTTGCTGGGATAGTTGTTTGATCTAGGGGGCTTCTTCAAAAATCTCCTTTAGGTGAAAACTTAACCAGGGAAAAGGAGGAAACAGGGTAATTCTTTAATAATCTTCTTTAGGTGAAAACATAGTAGGGGAAAAGGAGGAAGCACAAGGATTATGGATGAACGGTTAAGTCTGGCATAGTCTTTAGTTTTGGCACTTTCCTTGCTGCTAATAGCAAATTTGTTTTCTACAGCTAACTGTATATTTTCTTTAGGACTATCTTCTCATTGTTTTACTTATCTGGTCAATCAAAAGTTGAATTGTGTTTCACCTTCTCAGCGGGATTGAGATAAGCAATGGTACATTGAAGGATAAAGCATTTTGGAAGCGAATTTAGCTTATGTGATCGTGAGAGTATAGTGGGGGCACCAAAGGACTGAGGAATGTAGGGAAAAAAAGATGCGGAGATGAGCTTTGTCTAAAAGGACATGTCTACTTTAAAGCAAAAAAAAAAAAAAAAAAACTCTTGTCATCTTTGTTCTTTCAAGCAACAGTTGTTCCTACAATACTAAATTCTTTTATCATGTGTAGGGTATCTTAAATTTGACTTCCTGTTTTAATGAATTCTTGTACATTCTGTTCTGTCTTTCACAATATTAAACTAGTTAGGTGCAATTGTTATGTTTCACTAAATGAGAGATTAAAACCCTTGTCTTAGCATTTCAAGTGTACTTGTTATGATATCATCTACTCCCCCCGTTTCAAATTAGATGAGATAGTTTGACTCGGCACGGTGTTTAAGAAAAAAAAAAAGACTTTTCAACCTTACCTTACCTTACCTGATAAAAAAAAAAAAAGAAAGACTTTTCAAACTTGTGGTCTTAAAAGCTTTGTGGGCCATGACATTTTTGTGGTTATAAAAGCTTCTCATTAAGGGTAAAATGAGTAAAATGAAGAGTTTAAAGGTGAATAATGATACCTGCTTGTGTATGGTGGATAGTATGGACAGAGAGGAACTCAAGAGTTTTTGAAGACAGATACCATACTCTTCAAAATGTTAAGATGAATTGTATTCTTTTGTTTTATTTTTGGTGTAAAGAAAGGCATGTAGAGAATATAGAGTCCCTGGTCGACATGTTAGGTTTTTTGTAAGTCTGGGGGATCGGTTTTGGTCTTCCCCCTTGTACATATGGTTTTGCACTGCCTTAGTGCCTTTTTTCTTAACATATTTGTACCAGTTTCAAAAAAAAGTTGAATTATTTTTACATTTAGAAATGCATTATTTATTTTGGAATAGACTAAAAAAGAAAGTATCTCATCTAATTTGAAACAGAGGAAATATCTATTATCATACTCAAAAAATTTGAACTTAGGTCAATGTAGCCAAGCTTACACAAGGAAAAATAGCTAATCCAAGTAAGAAACAATGTCAAGATTCGATAGAGATGCATTGACTTATATTGTGGTTCAATTTGTTGAATGTGTCCTTTGTGAGCCATTAAATTGAGGAAGCAAGGGAGAAATTCTAGACTCATCATCTCAGCATATGCAACTTGTTTTACTCTCCTATTTTTCGCGTTCAATCTTGTTGATTATGGATTTGTCCTTTCACCTCCAAGATTCGTTCTTTTCCTTTCAACAACAGGATCAATAATTTGTTCAATCATTCTGGTCCACACTGGACAAGAGGGGTTGCTCTGATGGTAAGCAACCCCCACTTCCAACCGAGAGGTTGTGAGTTCGAGTCTCCCCAAGAGCAAGGAGGGAAGTTCTTGGAGGGAAGGATGCCGGGGGTCTATTTGGAAACAGTCTCTCTACCCTAGGGTAGATGTAAGGTGTGCGGACATACTACCCTCCCCAGACCCCACTAAGTGGGATTATACTGGGTTGTTGTTGTTGTATTCTAGCCAACACTCTGATCATCTCCAACTTGGAAATAATATTATGAGGAATGCAGAAAATCGGAGGGTATAAGGCGATTCTCAAGGCTTGTTTTTTAATCAGGGGAAGAATAGCAACATCATTATCATTGGCCTTGATTGTCAACTTGGCTCTAGCTGCAGTTGAAGCTATGTTTCAATACAGAATTGTCAGAGCTTATCATCACAAAAGAACAAGGCTTTCTTCTATTGCTTTGGAAGGAATATTCATTGCTTATTTGTATTCCATTCTTCTGGTTCTTGATACCATTTCCAGCTGTGTTTTCTTAAAAATCTGTAAGACAGATTGCCAGAGGGACGAAGAGGGAAATTTCGCATATCAAATCGAGATTGAAGACAGAGATCACCATGCAGTTCTGAGGATTATGACTTTAGAGGAACTCTCTTGATTTTTCTGAGTAATTCAACTGATTCTGTATTATGTTACGATTGTCATGTACTAGTAAATATTGTTATGCCAGACGAAACGGCGGTGGCTCCATACGGGTTTAAACACGAAACAGGAAGTCAGGAAGCAATTTTCCACTTTATTGGTGTATAATTATTATCTCAAGATAACTCATTAGGAAATAGGGTAAGGCTGCAAGTTTTATACAGCTACACGCTAATTATTGAGAAAAAAGAAAAGCCTAAAGCCCTTAAACAAAATAAAATTAAAAGGTCTAAAGGCTAAAAAGCCTTAACAAGACTGACGTTTACACGTTCCTTAAACAAAGCCAAAAACGGAAAAGAAGCTCTATACGATAAACTGAAGCAAAACGCTACGAAACTGAAGCAGAGACTCACGCAGTCAACAAAAAAAATCTAGGGCTCTTTTCAAATCTCTTATTTTTAAATTCAGGTATATAAAATTCCGTATTGTCAATTACCCTAAGTAGTAATAGGTAAGTATTAAGTAGTTAATTCCCTTCTCCCTATATATTAACATTAACTTTCATATTTAGCTGTAGAAATTTAAAATTGATTAAAAAACACTGGTTGTTGTAGAATCGATTGTTTTGTTGGTGTCAACTGGACTGGAGACTACGTATTGGCTCGAGAAGTTTGAGGTGAGTTGATATAACCATTTACTAAAGTGGTTTAACTCACAAAAGCACGCACACAAGTTGTTTGATGAATTGCATAAAAAAGTTAATATATGCTTAATTGGAGTAGTAAGTACTTATTAGTTTAGAATTATTTTCTAGCTAAAGTTTAGATGATTATTTGGATGTATGTGCATAAATTTCAGATTTTTATGTTACTCATATATGCCATTTTCATGTTGAAAATTTATGAAGGATCAAGAACCTTTATAAATACTTTTGAATGTTTATTTCATTCTTATGTCATGCCTTACATTTAAGGATACATGTATAAATGATTTAGACTTGAAAAGTCACAAGAGGAAGTTTTAGAAAAAAAGTCAGAAGAAGAAGTTTTAGGAAAAAAAGATTTTTGGGAGTATCCTTTATTATGAGAAGGGGTCATCGTTCAGGCCGAGGATCCTGACAAAGGCGTTGACTTCCTGAAACTACTTGTGCCAAAGTAGGGAGCACATGAGCCTAGGGTCTCGTTGCTGAGAAATTTCTTAGTCATGCTAAGGTATGATACATGAGCGTTGAGAACCATGAAGCGAGTGGCACCTCGTGGATTGGGCCTATTCGATCAGGTTGGGATAGAACCCGTGCCGATCACACGGTGACAGAGACAGAATTAAGTTAGGATGGTTGGAACTCCCAAAGTATAAAGTGAAGTATTTTTTTTAAGAAAGAAAAAGAAAAAAATTTCTTTTACAATATTCATAAACTGCTATTATGCACTTATCTAGAATTATTCTTATAAGTTTTATAGTTTACATGTATTTAGAACCTTTGCTCATAATGTATATGTTGTTAAAGTTTTGCCTGTGTTGTTGAGACTCATTGAGTACAATGGATGGTACTGACGTTCTCTTTTGGGAACCTACATTGGTCTGCGGTACAACGTAGGAACCGGATTTGCAGTCGAGCATTACGAGTTAGGATTTCCTTCTCTTTCAGTGCTAATAGTGAGCTCCGCTTTTGTTCGTGGAATATTTTTTAGAATCATCTTTATTTAGTTATTTCTTTGTTTACTTAGAGAACTGTCCAGAAAATCTAATGTCATGAGCAGTGCGTCAGATTATCAGTAGAGGCTTCGTAGACATAGTCATTTTTGTTGAGATTCAGATGTTATTTTATAATAACTTAGCAGTAATTCAGTAGTTACTACGAATAAAGTTTTGGAGTTTATTTATTTATATATTTTAATTAATCAAAAGTATTTGGTTAGAGTATTACTTTATTGCATATAAAGTTTGGAGTTATAATAAGTTTGATAAGCAGAGATGGTTCGCTTGGTCATGTTTATTGATCGAGTGCCGGTTTTGGCTTGTTCAAAAATGGTTCGTGACAAACTTGGTATCATAGCCTCAGGTTTATGGATTCCTACGGGTCTATGATGTCGTGTTAGTAGAGTCTTATTTATGGTTATGAAATGCATCATACTTATAAACAAGAGGCTACAAGCATTTAGGAAAAAATCTCATTTTTGTCATACTTTAGATCGTGCAGTATATCCTACCTTTAAGAAATTTTCTTTTATATTCGTTTCTCCAAAACTCGCAGAAATAGCCCGTACTCGCAACTCTGACACCGATACTCAGGATGTTTCTCAAGAAACTATTACTACTATTGTGACCCAAAGCAGAACTAAAAAGGCTTCAACTCAGAAAAGGAAGGGTAAATCTACAAATGGGGTTCAAGTACCCCGGGTTGAACATGAAGAAGGGTGGAGCATGATGATCCAGTACCTCAGAATCTAGTACCATCCCCAATAGCAACTCCGGCACAGACAACTGTATCCCCAAAGGTGGGTCAGATGTTTAATGTAGTCAACAGTGCTATGGAGATATTTAAAGCCTTTATGGCCAATCAGAAGGAGAGAAGAGATGAGATTCCACCTCAATCAAATAGACAGAAAAACTATGAGTCCTCAAGAGTGAATGAATTTTTGAAGTTGAGTCCTCCAGTGTTCCACGGTTCTAACTTTTATGAAGATCCGATGTTGTAGCTGGAGGGTGTCAAGAAAGCCCTCCGAGTGATGAAAACATTTGATGATGAAGTTGTGGAGATAGCTGCTTACCAGCTTAGAGATGTGGTCGGCACTTGGTTTGAGATGTGGGAAAATGAAAGAGATGGAGATGATGGTTCGCCTACTTGGGAAGAATTTGAAGAGGCCTTCATGGCTAACTTTATCCCAAAAGAGGATAGGGAGGCTAAGGCGACAGAGTTCGAACACCTCAAGTAAGGGAATAAAAGTGTGCAAGAGTAATACATGGAAGTCATATGGTTGGCTAAGCATGCTTCTCACATGGTTAAGATAGAAAAAGCAAAGATTCGCAGGTTTGTTGGCGGTTTGGCTCACCACATTAAGGATATAACATCAGCTGCAGCAGTAGGAATGACAGCTTTCTCCTATGTCGTGGGGTTCGCCAAGCACATAGAAAGAGACAGACAACAACGAAGAGAAGAAAAAGAGCATATCAAGAAATCCCGGACATCGGGCAGGTTTAATGGTACATCCAGTGGAGGTAGAAGGGATTCCTCTAATAAGGAGTCATTAACACCATCTCAGTCCAGTCATCAGTCAGGTGGTGGGTCTTTCTTCAGACGTACTCAGAGTTATGGAAATCAGTCTCGCCAGAATCAGAATTTTAGGACATCATGCTCACATAGCCAGAGTCATACTAAGCAACATTCACACCAGCAAGGTCTTTGTAGAACATGTAAGCGGCAACATTCAGGTCAGTGTAAGCTCGGGTTTCATGGTTTCTACCATTGTGGAGACATTGGTCATATAAAGGCAAATTGCCCAAAGTTGCGATGTAATTTCAGTGGTGGATCAACCCGTACTTCTAGTTCCTCAGCTACTACAGTTGCACCACCTCAAGCTCGTGGTTCTCATAATCAGACGGGGAATGGAGCAGGTAGAGGTGCAAACTGAGTTACTCAGGAAGGGGGACCACCCCGTTTGTTTGCTACACTTGATCGTTATTCTGCATAGGCATCTGCAGAAGTTATTATCAGTATACTTTTGGTCTGCTCACATAATGCTTATGCCATAATGGATCCAGGATCAACGTTTTCATATGTGACTCCATACTTTGCAATTAACCTTGGACTAGAACCTGAACAACTTAGTGAGCCATTCCTAATATCTATTCTAGTTAGGGAGTCAGTGAAAGTCACCAGAGCCTATAGAGGTTGTATAGTTTAAGTCCAAGGTCACAACACCAAACCCAATCTCATAGAGTTAGAAATGGTGGATTTCGATGTAATCATGGGTATGGATTGGTTATCTTCCTGCTATGTCATGATAGTGTTAGAAACACGTTCTCAATGCAATATACTAAACGTGTACTCTTTTGTAGGTTTTGATGAATGACAAACGAAGCAAAAATTGATATATGACGGAATTCAAGTACAAGCGCACAATGGTTGCGAATAAGATTGAAGTTCAAGATATAGCTTTTAATTGTTATTGAGTTGTTCTAAATTGTAATCTCGATTCTATAACTTGACTCATAGTATGGCCTCTCTCATAAAACTATTTTCCAAAATCATGCATATTTAATTCTGTGTCAAAAAGATTTTAAATCATGCATATTTACATTAGACAAAATGTTTTCTAAACATGCCTCAAAAATCTGGGCTAAAATAATCGATTATGTACTTATGATAATCGATTGTTTCTGAGCCAAGACTGCATGACAATCGATTATGAATTAATGGTAATCGATTGTGAGTAAGACAGTGAACATCAGGTTTTTCCAAATCTGCATGATAATCGATTGTGAACAAATGACAATCGATTGTTGTTGAGGTAAAGTTTTTCAATACTCAAAATAATCGATTATGAACTAATAGTGATCGATTGTGTTGAGTTGATGTCTTCCAGTGATTTTAAATTTAATTAAGTAATCGATTATGTCTTTAGATAATCGATTATCACTGAGACAGTAAGTTTTATGATTTTCAGAAAATAACAAGTAATCGATTGTTGTAAAGGACAATCGATTGTTGAAGCTGTCCGTTGTCAAATGATTTTCAAATACCATAAGGTAATCGATTATTGATTCTAGATAATCGATGTTCTGCTTAAAATCTGGAAATGATTTTTAGAACGTTGCTGAAGTAATCGATTATTGATTTTATATAATCGATGTTTTGCTTAAAATCTGGAAATGATTTTTAGAACGTTGCTTAAGTAATCGATTATAGATTTTATATAATCGATGTTTTGCTTAAAATCCGGAAATGATTTTTAGAACGTTGCTAAAGTAATCGATTATGAACTTAGTGTAATCGATTATCTGATTTTGAATATTGCCAGTAATCGATTATAGATTATGTATAATCGATTGTGAAGCGTTAAATCTGGGATTGATTTTTAAACTGACTGGCAGATAATCGATTGTTTGGTCTTAATAATCGATTATCACTGAGTAATTTCAGCAACTCTTAATTGGCAATTAGACAACGGTTGAACCAACTTTTTCAACTATAAATACAGCTTCATTTCAGTATTTTAAAAACAACAACATACACAAAACTGATCATTACATTGCTATAAGCTTTCATTCAATTGTTCTTCATTTTCTACTCATTTCATAAAGCTTTTGAGAGCCATATTATTGCTTAAAGTTGTTGTGATCTTGAACATATTCTTTTACTCATATCTACTCAATAAGGAGTACTTTAGTTAAGTGAGTGTCCAAGTATTTGATATACTTGTAAGAGAATTGCGATTCTCTTGTTTCAAGAAACTTGCGTTTCCTTGGGTGAAGTCTTTGAGATTGCGATCTCCGAGCAACTGTTTGAGGCTTGTGTCCTCAAGTGTGTAACGGTTTGTTGAGCACCCTTAAGCTTAACAAGATAGTGAAAAATCTCGAGAGAGTCTCTCGGGGACTGGACTAACCACGTTGGTGGCCAACCAGTATACATCTTTGTGTAAGTTTATTTTTCTGCATTTATTTTACTTCCTGCAAAGTTTAAATTCCGCAAGAAAACGCTAAATTCTGTTAATACGCTATTCACCCCCCCTCTAGCGTAAAGCGTAGTTTCTAACAGATAGATTGTCATGCCAAGATAGTCTGATTCCACTTTCCAAATGAAGAAGTCTTAGAGTGGAAGGGTAGTTCAGCATCGCTTGTAGGTAAGTTTATTTCTTACCTTAAGGCACATCAGATGATTGGTAAGGGGTGTCTCTCCTATTTGGCTCACATTGTTAATCCAGAATCAGAACTACCAGCTCTTCAGGCAGTGCCAGTTGTTAGAGAATTTCCGAAAGTTTTCCTAGATGACCTTCCCGGACTTCCTCCCAAAAGAATCATAGACTTTGACATTGATCTCATGCCAGGCACTTAGCCCATATCTATACCTCCTTATAGGATGGCTCCAGCAGAACTTAATGAGCTGAGAGAACAGTTGAAAGACCTTCTTGAAAAGGGCTTCATCAGGCTGAGTGTTTCACCGTGGGGTGCCCCACTTCTGTTTGTCAAGAAGGAAGATGGGTTTCTCAGAATGTGTGTCGACTATCGGTAGTTGAATAAAGTTACCATTAATAACAAGTACCCACTGCCAAGAACTGATGATTTATTTGATCAACTTTAGGGTTCAAAGTACTTTTTAAAAATAGACTTGAGGTACCATCAATTGAGAATCAGAAAAGAGGATATATCTAAAACTTCCTTTAGAACTTGCTACGGGCACTATCAATTTGTAGTAATGTCCTTCAGGTTGACAAATTCTCCAGCTGCATTCCTGGACCTCATGAACAGAGTTTTTAAGCCATTCCTGGATACCTTTATTATTGTGTTTATAGACGAAATTTTGGTGTACTCTAAGAGGAAGGAAGATTATGCAGAACACCTCAGAATAGCCTTGCAAACCTTGAAGGAAAATGAGCTTTATGCCAAGTTTTCAAAATGTGAATTCTGGTTGCAATAAGTGGCATTCTTAGGCCACGTGGTATCTAGTAAAGGAATAAAAGTAGATCCTCAGTAGACAGAAGCAGTCAAGAACTGGCCTAGGTCGACAACGCCAACAGAAATCTGGAGTTTCTTGGGGTTAGCTGGCTACTATAGAAGGTTTGTGGAGGGGTTTTCCTCACTTGTAGCTCCATTGACTAAGTTAACTCATAAAGCAGTTAAGTTCCGATGGTCAGACGCTTGTGAGCAGACTTTTGAAGAGTTAAAGATTAGGTTGACCACTGCACTTGTGTTAACCTTGCCGATAGGTTTGGGTGGGTTCACAGTGTATTGTGATTCCTCTAGAGTGGGCCTTGGTTGTGTTCTTATGCAAAATGGAAAAGTTATTGCTTATGCTTCCAGGAAGTTAAAGAATCATTAAAAGAACTACCCTACACACGACTTGGATCTTGCAGCAGTGGTGTTTCCATTAAAAATATGGTGACACTACCTTTATGGAGAGCATTCTGAAGTGTTTACAGATCATAAAAGCCTTCAGTACATTTTCAAGCAAAAAGAACAAAAATTGAGACATAGAAGGTGGCTCGAACTATTGAAAGATTATGACATCAATATCTTTTATCACCCGAGCAAAGCTAATGTGGTAGCAGATGCACTTAGTAGGAAGTCAATGGGTGTCTTGGCCCATCTTGCAGTACAAAGGCGATCTTTGGGTCGAAAAATTCAAAAACTAGTAAATGATGGAATTAGATTGGATGAGACCAAAGAAGGAGATATAACACAATCCTCCCTTGTTGCGCATGTTAAGGCTAAGCAAGACGAAGATTCGTACTTAGTGAAATCAAAAGAAGGAGTCAGAAGCAAAGAAATCACTGCTTTTACTCTAGGAAGTGATGGAGTTTTGAAGTTGAATGATCAGTTATGTATGCCTGATGTAGATGGTCTTAGGAAGGCCATAATAAAGGAAGCTCACATCTCAAGGTACTCTATCCATCCAGGTGCTACCAAAATCTATCTAGATTTGAAAGAGTTGTATTGGTGGAAAGGCATGAAGAAATAAGTAGCAAATCATGTGGCAAAATATTTAAATTGCAGCAAGTCAAAGCCGAGCATCAGAGGCCTGGTGGCCTAGCTCAAGACATAGAGATACCACGGTGGAAGTGGGAGATTATTAATATGGACTTCGTAGTAGGTCTACCTCACACATACCGTAAACATGATTCAATTTGGGTTATTGTAGACCGACTGACAAGGTTCACACATTTCTTACCAGTAAAGACGACAGATTCAGCAGAGCAGTATGCACAGTTGGACATCAAAGAAATAGTCCGATTGCGTGGCACTCCAGTTTCAATCATATCTGACAGAGGCCCTTAGTTCACGTCGCATTTTTGGCAGGCATTTCAGAAAATTTTAGGTACCAAGGTTAATTTAAGCACCGCTTTCCATCCACAGACTGATGGCCAGGCAGAAAGGACCATTCAAACTCTCGAAGATATGTTGCGTGCGTGTGTTATATATTTTGGAGGTAATTGGGATGATCACTTGTCACTTATAGAATTTACTTACAATAACAGCTATCAGGCTAGCATTGGTATGGCTCCTTATGAAGCGTTGTATGGGCGGAGATGCAGGTCTCCAATAGGTTGGTTCGAACCAGCAGAGGTGTCGTTGATTGGTCCAGAGTTTGTGTTTGAGGCCTTGGAGAAAGTTCAGCTAATTAGAGAAAGACTTAAAGCGGCTCAGAGTCGTCAAAAGTCTTATTTTGACAAGAGGCATCGTGAGTTAGAGTTCATGGTTGGCGATAAGGTGTTTTTGAAAGTTTCACCAATGAAAGGAGTTATGAGATTTGGTAAGAAAGGAAAACTTAGCCCTAGATTTATTGTACCTTATGAAATTACAGAAAAGAAAGCACGTGGATTATAAGCTAGCGCTACCCGTTGAGTTGTTCTCTGCTCATCCCGTCTTTCATGTGTCTATGCTTAGAAAGTACATTCATAAGGAGTCACATGTAATAACTGTTGATACCATAGAAATTAAAGAAGGCTTGACTTATGAAGAGGTTCCTGTAGAAATTCTTGATAGGCAAGTAAGAAAGTTGAGAACAAAAGATATAGCATTGGGAAAAGTTTTGTGGAGTAATCATGATTCAAAAGAGGCTATGTGGGAGGTCGAGGAAGATTTGAGAAAAAACATATCCATATTTATTGAGGAAAAAGGTATGTGAACCTAAGATTGATTTTATATTTATATTTCATTTATTAAATACAAGTTAGCAAGTGTTTGTTTCCTAGATTATACTTAGTTGTTATAGTAATTTAGTTTATGTCGTAGTATATTTAATTCATTAAAGTGATTTACTTGTGCTGAAGTTCTTGTGCTATAGATTCTCGTTGGTTATTGTGTTACCTCCTTGCCGAAGTGTGAATAATTAATTTATGAATTGTGTATGGTGCTTATGAATGGTCTGTTATGGTATCTTTGGTTAATGTTGGTGTAGTTGTAGTATTTGTGATAGGAAAATTTGTTTATATAGTCCAATTTACAAGGGAAACTCTGCCGAAAATTTTGAAAATTTAGGGAGTTAGCCAAAATTTTGAGTCCCTTGGAAGAATGAGTAGTGCTAAGGAAACTTAAGAGGTTCAAGGACCTAAGGGATGATTGTTAGCTTAAGAATAAGGCCCTAACAACATTCGATGGCGAATGTTTTTAAGGAGGGAAGATTGTAACACTCCTCAAATTTATAAAAGTTTCGAGACACGCTAATTATTGAACTAAATTATTGCTATTTTTATTATTTTTATCTTGCATATATATATATATATATTTGGGTATACAATTAGGAAATATTAATATTTTTTTATATTATTAATTACTAAGAATGAGTATCAATAATTATTAATTGAGTTAAAAAGAAAAAAAAAAGCCTAAAGCCCATAAATTGGGAAGGCAAAAGACAAATCCTTAAACAAAATAAAATTAAAAGGTCTGAAGGCTAAAAGGCCTTAACAAAACAAAAGTTTACAAGTTCCTTCAGCAAAGCCAAAAAGGGCAAATAAGCTTTATACAATAAACTGAAGCAGAACGCTACGAAACTGAAGCAGAGACTCACGCAGTCAACGAAACAATAAATTTCATATTTAGGGATAGTAATTTAAAATTGATTAAAATACACCGGTTGTAATAGAATTGATTGTTTTGATTGGTGTCAATTAGACCGGAGTCTATGTATTGGCTCGAGAAGTTTGAGGTGAGTTCATATAGCCCTTTACTAAAATGGTTTAATTCACAAAATCACGCACACAAGGTGTTGATGAATTGCACAAAAGAGTTAATATATACTTAATTGGAGTAGTAAGTACCTATTAGCTTAGAATTATTTTCTAACTAAAGTTTAGATCATTATTTGAATGTATGTGCATAAATTTCAGATTTTTTATGTTATTCATATATGCCATTTTCATGTTGAAAATTCATGCAGGATCAACAACAACAACAACAACTATCCAGTAATGTCCCACAAAGTGGGGTCTGGGGAGGGTAATATGTAGACGAGCCTTACCCCTACCCTAAAGGGCAGAGAGGCTGTTTCCATTCGACCCTCGGCTCAGTGAAGGAGAGGAAAAAACAAAAACAAAAACAAAAGAACATTACTAAATCCAGCAGGAATATCATAAATAACTATCTAAACATAAGAACCATAAATAAATAGCATGCAATAATATCATACAGTAATTACCATAAATAACTACCATAGGTAGCCACAATCCAAAACACAAAATATCTATGTACAGCCCTGTCAAGTCTCACCCAACCCCGGGTGAGTAATACGAAAAACTCTAGGGGCCCCTATCCTACAACCCTGATACTAGACCTCCAGACTTTCTTATCAAGGCCATGCAGGATCAAGAACCTTTATAAATACTTTTGAATGTTTATTTCATTCTTATGTCATGCCTTACTTTTAAGGATACCAGTATGAGTATGTATAAAAGATTTAGACTTGAAAAGTCACGAGAAGAAGTTTTAGAAAGAAAAAATTTCCGGGAGTATCCATTATTCCTAGAAGGGGTCATCGTCCAGGCCGAGGGTCCTGACCAAGGCTTTTGATTTCTTGAAACTACTTGTGCCAAAGTAGGGAGCACACGAGCCGAGGGTCTCGTTACTGAGAAATTACTTAGCGATGCTAAGGTATGATACATCAGCGCTGAGAACCATGAAGCGAGTGGCACCTCGTGGATTGGGCCTATTAGATCAGGTTGGGATCGAACCCGTGCCGAGTACACGGTGACTGAGACAAAATTAAGTCAGGACAGTTGGAACTCCCAAAGTATAAAGTGAAGTAATTTTTTTTAAGAAAGAAAAAGAAAAGAATTTCTTTATGAATAGTCATAAACTGCCATTATGCAATTATTTAGAATTATTCTTATAAAATTTATGTTTTACATGAATTTAGAACATTTGCTCATAATGTATATGTTATTAAAGTTTCATCTCATGTTGTTGAGACTCACTGAGTACAATGGATGATATTGACATTCTCTTTTGGGAATCTACGTTGGTCTGCGGTGCAGCGTTGGAACCGAATTTGCAGGAGAGCAAGCTACGAGTTAGGAATTCTTTCTCTTCCAGTGCTATTGGTGAGCTCCGCTTTTGTTCGTGGAGTATTTCTTAGAGTCATCTTTATTTAGTTATCTCTTTATTTATTTAGAGAACTATCCGGGAATTCTCATGTCATGAACAGTGCGTCAGATTATCAGTAGAAGCTTCATAGACATAGTCATTGGGTTGAGATTCAGATGTTATTTTATAATAACTTAGCAGTAATTCAGTAGTTATTACGAATAAAGTTTTGGAGTTGATTTATTTATATATTTGAATTAATCAAAAGTATTTGGTTAGAGTATTGCTTTATTGCATATTAAGTTTGGAGTTATAATAGGTTTGATAAGCAGAGACTGTTTGCTCAATCATGTTTAATAATCGAGCGCCGGTCTCGTCTTGTTTAGAAATGGGTCGTGACATCCATACTCTATATTCCATTTATTCTTTTTATGTAGGCCTGCAGCTTCGTGTACAGTTGCAAGCAGTTTCTCGGGTCCGTCCAGGCCGAAAATTTGCGACTCGCGCGTATTTCTGGCTTTATGGCCGTAAAATGCTAAAATATACAAAAAAAATGCAATTTGGTCGTTTCGGAAGGGTGACAATATTTTCTTAGGCCGTATTTGACGTCCAGGACAAATATTAGGTGATTCCGAGTAGGGTCCGTCCCGGCCCAAAATTTGTGACTCGCGCGAATTTCTTGTTTTATGGTCGTAAAATGCCAAAAAATGCAATTTGGTCGTTTCGGAAGGGTGACAATGATTTCTTATGCCGTATTTGACGTCCACGACAAACATTAGACGATTTCGAGCCGGGTCCGTCCTGGCCGAAATTTTCGATTCGCGCGGATTATTGACCAAGTGGCCAATTACCTTCCAAATCTAGGAAATTTATCAATGTCAATATTACAATATGTTCTTGAATAACTCGTGGACGGCCTAGCATGAAAAATAACAAGATATCAAGAACTCAAGAATAAATGTAATGCAGATAACTTTTCTGCCAACAATGAATGAAGATATCATATTACAGCCAAAATTTGACTCTAAGAAAAGTGGGAACTTATCCCACAACCTACATTTTGTTACATTGCTATTGCTAAAAATACCTAACTCTATCCTCTTCTATGTTTTCAGTACAATTTTCCGTATTGGATTCCCATCAAATAATGGCCAGGAACCTGTTTCTATGTTACAATGAAAAGAAATAACTAGATCTCTAAATACAGGGGTTGGGGCTTTGTACAAACTATCCATGTTACACTTGGAATTTACAGTTTGTATGGCATAATCTGCATCATGGTGAATGCCAACTCCGCATACAGCTACATTTGCACCAACGGCGACTCCATCATGTTCGTTCAGCAAATGCAAACCCAAATTTGCATTATTAATGCAATGTTCTGTTTAATCATGCAGCACACTCTTCAGAGGGACGGCAGTCATGATCACCCGTCAATAATAAAATCCAGGTGATCGATTCT
The DNA here is from genome assembly GCA_034376525.1 of Nicotiana benthamiana. Taxonomy (NCBI): domain Eukaryota; kingdom Viridiplantae; phylum Streptophyta; class Magnoliopsida; order Solanales; family Solanaceae; genus Nicotiana; species Nicotiana benthamiana. The sequence goes on from CM067338.1 coordinate 155,557,010, forward strand.
TAGACCAATGGATTGCTTGCATCATCCAAGAGCCCAGACAACAGCGTGTTGTCTTCAGCTTCTCTCTGCAAGTCACTCCAAGAGCCCCGACGTGAATGTCTCTTTTTCAGTTTCCCTCTGCAAAGCACTTCATTGCATTTCCAGGTTCACAAGCTTTTAGTATTGGACTTTCTTTCTTGAACCCAGAAAAAGCCAAAGCCAATAAATTAATATTGGAGGCTTCTGGTTTGACTTAAGACCATTGTCCTTAGTCAACACGACAGTTACCCAACGGACAAAGGCCAATACATGACACCAAAAATTCCCTGAAGAATGAATCATCCCTATTTACTTCTCACCCTTCTTTGTTAAGTTACTTCCTTCCGCATTCTCCGTTTCGGCTTCCTTCTGAACTTTCTTCTTATCTAGTTCAGCCTGCTTCAAGTTCTCCTCATGGGCTTTGCGGAACAACCTCACAAAATTTAAGAGGGTTGCGGTGACTGCACTTAGTATGAAACAGAAAACAATCAACAAATAAGTAGGAGTCGAACCCCCAAAAGCACTAGCACACAGAGAACAATGAGGCATAAATGAAGCATATAAAGGAATGCATACACTCAGAATTTCTCGAGTAAATTATTTGCATGTGACACAAATAACAGGTGATACAAACTTGGCAGTTAATCTTAGTTGATGCTAATTGGAATTTAATTTTGGTTGATGCTACATTTACATTTCATCCGCTGTTTGTCAAAGTTCTTCTCAGTCTAATTAGAGACTTGTATGTCTATTTAGATAAGTTGTTTAGATATCTCTAGTTTCAAAGAATGTTAATTTCCTCTGGACAGATTATTTAGTAATGGAATCAAGCAGACCAAAATAGAGTGGAATATAGATATAAACAACAACATCCCAGTATAATCCCACAAGTGGGGTCTAGGGAGGGTAATATGTACGCGGTCCTTACCCTTACCCTGAGGGGCAGAGAGGCTGTTTCCAGGAGACCCTCGGCTCGAGAGAGCAACAAAAGACAATATATTAGTACTATCAATAGGCTCATAATAAAATAACATAAAACACATAACATAAAAAAATATAAAATAACAAAAAAAAAACAATATAAGAAATATAGGAAATACGAAAAAGATGGAAGGTATACTATTATCATAAGGCCCTACATTAGTAGCTGATCGGTAGCGTTCTAAGACTACTCCTAACTGGCTAGTCTTACCCTAGTACGCATATTTACAACTTCCCCCTAACCTACCACCTTAACGCTCGACCTCCACAATTCCTTGCCAAGGGCTATGAGAAAGAAATGTATTAAAACGAAATGAACCATAGGAGGAGTATAGAGCAAGTTAACCAAGGTTTTTGACTTGATACCCAAATTTACTACTGAATAAAATTCAACCAACCTGATAACCATAGCCATTATACGGTGGGATATAACCCATGGATAGAACTCCATACAAAGATGGATGCTGTCCAGAGTTGGAAGTGTTGGATGCCTGAGATAAAGCTTTCTGAGCACTCCTAGCTTGTCTTTCCCTTTCTGTATCTTCCCACTTGACTACCAAAGGGACAGTTGAACCCTCCATGGAATATTGATATAAACAGATTCATAAAACCAGCCCAACTAATTGAGGCATATTTGATTCGTGATAGCTCATTAACTACAGAGGAAAGCTTAAGCTCCATCCGCAGCTATGTTCCAAATGGTCTCAGAGCCCTATAAAATGTAAAGCTATACTAGGAAACTACTTCACATATGCTAGATCTACCAAGTCTAATAACTCAGCAATAACAACAACAACAACAACAACAACCCAGTATAATCCTACTTAGTGGGGTCTGGGGAGGGTAGTGTGTACGCAGACCTTACCCCTACCCTTGGATAAAGAGACTGTTTCCAAATAGACCCCCGGCATTCCAAGAACTTCCCACCTTGCTCTTGGGGAGACTCGAACTCACAACCTCTCGGTTGGAAGTGGGGATTGCTTACCATCAGAGCAACCCCTCCTGTCTTATTTGCAAATCCATGTCTGGTACAACCTTAATTGAATCTAACTATATCTTTCTCTGAAACAGGCCGAGTGTATTATGGAGAAGTTTAGATTCCTAGAGGATTATCAGTATAGTACCTGTAATATACTCCCTCCATCTCAATTTATGTGATGGTATTTGATTGGCCATGGAATTTGATAAAAAAAGGATGTCTTTTGAAACTTGTTGTCTAAAATGAACCATAGATAGTTGTGTGGCTATAAATCATCTCATAAATGATAAAATAGACATTTTAGAGTTAAACCGTTACTAAATATAAAAATGTATCATTCTTTTTTCAGATTTCACTTGTGGGATTACACTGGGTTTGTTGTTGTCGCTGTCATTCTTTTTTAGACTGACCAAAGAGGAAAGAGTGTCACATAAATTGAAACGCAATGAATAGCTATTACTATGTTCGGTGCAAGTCATTAGACAATGTCCAGAGGATTAGCAGTAGCCTGAGTTGTAGTACACCTATACAATACTTTCATACTTGATAGTGTAACACCGGAGGACATCAAAGGCAACAATGTAAAGTTCACAACTATAGGGAACCACGTTCATCAGCTCAATTTTGTTACTGGAAGATCAATGAGGGGTTAATATTTTATACAAGTGCTACCTTGTTCAAATGGGCATTTGGCAGGATCCTCATTAAAATATAGTGTAAGTGCATCTGCATTTCTGCCCTGTGCATCAAGTAAAACATATCATTGACGCTATAGAGATTGATTGTGTTGCATAATATAACAAAGAGAACTAAATACAAAGGAAATTACCGCCACGGAATACAACTCCCTGAGAGAGCCAACCTCTGCTTCAGACGCACCAATGAATTCCTTTAAGGTCTGGTTTGCAGGACATAGAAAAAAAAATTATAAGGACCAACATATGGTGCACATTTTACTAATTTCAAGGTAAGAAGTGAATGTAACTTAATAACATCATGGGAATGAATCCTATCAACTCTTATGTTAAATGAATAGCGAATTAAAGGAAAGAAAGTAGAAATGACAAAAGCTAAAGATATCCAATTTCGTCAGGAAGCCAAGTAGTGCTAGTCCATCAAAATGTAGCTGCAAGCTAAAAGACTATTCTATCCAGCAATCAAGTAGGAGGAAGAAATGACAATCACAATTCTTTTTGTTATCTTCCAGCCAAATGCAAACAGCAGTGCTGCACTTCTCCAGAAAACTTTTACCCTCTTTCTTGGGAAGATTAGGGATACATTAATGAAGAGTGAAGACAGATAAAGCAAATTTCTCAATGCACAGGGCTCGATAAAGGACAATTTGCAAACAGAATGGACTCTTTCATCCAATTTTCAGTTCTGCAGGAAGAGGGAGGAAACTACAAAATCCTAAAGTGCAGTATTTCGGCCCTCCTAACATGTAGGACACGTTACGAATGTGAACACATGCAAGTTAGACATCATTTATGAAAGACTTACAAGCACCGCCCTACCTTGCAAAAAATTTCAGACACGGGGCCATCATTCTCAGATACCTCCAGTTCCTTCTTAACTTTTTCCAGCCCCTTGATGATTGCTTGCATTTCTTCAGCCAAAGACTTCAATTGAATCTGCATGGAGAAACTAATTTCTAACCAATCCGAAATAAAATAAAGAATTATCACCAGAAAGAGATAGGTAAATAGGTAACCTTTGATGCAGCTTCTACGCTTACAAGATCTTCATGGAAGTCTAAAAGTACTGGTGACTTGGAAGCAAGAACCTGAGAAAAGTGAGATACTGTTAACACCGCAACAACCTCGCATAGTATAATCAGTTAATAACGCCTTATTCACAGAGGAGGGATAAAGAAGGATAAAGACATTCAGGCAAAGAACGAAAAGAGGAAAAAAGAAGCAATGAATGTCAGTCGTATGAGATAGAAAACTAGTGACATCTTACATGATCATGGCTTCATTAGAACATTAAAAATATTATCTGGAATATTCTTAATGATTATGTTCTTCAAGAGATTAATTAAGAATATTGTGTAGAATATTCTTAAGATTATGCATAAGTAAGAATCCCAAAAATATATTTCATTTAGCTCAAGATTCCTTTATCAGAAACCCGCTTGTATGTTATTTTCTCTTTTTTATATATAGGATAGAAAACTCTAAGTAATTTTGGGACTCTTGTAACTATTAGAACTCTAGTTCTAGTAAAAGATAAATTATCATGTAAGAGCTTAACAACAACAACAACAACAACAACCCAGTATAATCCCACTTAGTGGGGTTTGGGGAGGGTAGCGGGGAGGGTACGCAGACCTTACCCCCTGGGATAGAGAGGCTGTTTCCAAATAGACCCCCGGCATCTTTCCCTCCAAGAACTTCCCGCCTTGCTCTTGGGGAGACTCGAACTCACAACCTCTCGGTTGGAAGTAGAACTCACTAGAACCCCTCTTGTCTATGTAAGAGCTTAACATTGGAGAAATAAAAACCAAAGATAATGATAATGCAATCTCTTTTTAGTTACATCAATATGAGCTCCAGATCTAGCCCAATAAGACTTTTTCTTTTGTGATTGACATGAAATAAAGATTAGACGGTTTCATTTGAAGGAGATAACCATCCAAGAAGTTCAGAGTTACATGAACGTGAGTTTCATTTGACTTAAGGTTCAGAAGGAGGCAAATACTTAGATGGTTCGGCAGAAATGCGTGATGCCACGCACCATGAAGGAGGCACTGTTCAGTTAGGCGTTTAGAAGACAGATGACGAAAGGAGAAGATGAAGGGCATGAGATTGCTCCACTAGCACTCATGTGGGCTGTAAGGAAAGAGAAAAATAGGAGATATTGAAGTGATAGCAAATTATTCTGTACATCTAAAAAATAGCCTCTTGTCCCTAGTTTTTTTATATACAGGAGTTTTCTCTCCCATTCATCAATAAAACTATTTTACCTTATCGAAAAAAATAAATATTTAGACAGAGGGGAATAGAGTGAACAAAAGCAGCTTTTCAGGAACAGCAAAGATGAATTTACGGTACCTTACAAAGATAATGCATGAGTGTCATCTTGTTGTTAGTAGCACGTGTATCAGCGAGCTTCAAAAGACTGTCCAACTTAAATCCAATGGCAGAACCTGGAGCAAAGAATGACATGGAATTTAGTATTGAAATTTTAATATCCCAAATTTCAAACTTCTTGACGACACAACTTACAACGTCCTCAGCATGAAATCAGGTCTTATATTCCACAGAACTAATTCAGCCACATAACATAAAGCATAATTTCTTAGTACAAGAAGCAGTAGTAAGTAACAACTAATAATTGTGCTCATATTATTCTCATAAACACTGACTATATTTCTACAATTTTTCAAAACATTGCAAAGCCTAGCAATTTAATGAATTATGTAACTTAATTTTATCAGTTTGCACTCCAAACATGTGAAACTAAAGGGACTCCATTGGAGCAGAATGAATATAGAGGATTCATATAGCCACCCCATCTAACTTGGGATTACCAAACGACATACGTAGGGTCAAAGCTCATGCTACTTATTTAGGTACAAAATGCTATAAATAAATGAAACCAAACTCCCCTTAATTAATCAAACAATTGTTCCGCATTTTAACAAACAACAACAACAACAACAACAACTACCCAGTATATTCCCACCAGGTGGGGTCTGGGGAGGGTAATATGTAGACGAGCCTTACCCCTGCCCGAAAGGGCAGAGAGGCTGTTTCCAATCGACCCTCGGCGTATAGGATAAAAAAGGGAAAGCTGCATTAAGAAAACAAAGGTAAAATAGAGACACAAGCAAGACAAAACAAAATAATAAAGCATCAGTACTCCCGCAAAAATAACGTAAATAATTATGAAAGCATAAGCAACATAAATACAGTCGCATGCAATAATAACAAGCAGTAACTACCATACTAAAACACTAATCACCTATGAGCCCCTAGCCTACAATCTTGATTCTAGACCTCCAGACTCCCCTCTCAAGCGTCATGTCCTCGGTAACCTGCATTCTGGTCATGTCCTGCCTAATCACCTCTCCCCAATACTTCTTAGGCCTCCCTCTCCCTCGCCGACCACCAACAATCTCCAGCCGCTCGCAGCTCCTCACCGGGGCATCGGGGCCCCTCCTCCGAACATGCCCAAACCACCTCAGCCTCGCTTCCCGCATCTTCTCGTCCACCGGGGCCACCCCTACCTTCTGACGAATAACTTCATTCTTGCTCTTATCCAGCCTGGTGTGCCCACACATCCACCTAAGCATCCTCATCTCCGCAACCTTCATTCGCTGAACATGCGAGTTCTTCACGGGCCAGCACTCCGCCCCATACAACATCGAGGTCTAACCACGGCTCTGAAGAATTTCCCCTTGAGTTTATGTGGAATTTTCTTGTCACACAGGACCCCTGAAGCGAGCCTCCACTTAGACCACCCCGCTCCTATCCGATGGGTGACGTCCCCGTCAATCTCTCCGTCCCCCTGGATCACAGACCCAAGATATCTCACACTGTCCCTCTTGGCGATGGCCTGAGAACCAAGCATCACTTCCCTGCCTACCCCACTCGGCTCGTCGCCAAACTTGCACTCCAGATATTCTGTCTTAGATCTGCTTATTTTGAAACCCTTAGACTCAAGGGTCTGTCTCCATATCTCTAACCTTCCACTAACACCGGCCCTCGTCTCGTCTATCAATATTATATCATCAGCAAAGAGCATACACCAAGGCACATCCCCTTGGATATGTCGGGTTAGAGCATCCATCACTAAGGCGAACAACAGGGGGCTCAGCGCTGATCCTTGATGGAGCCCCATTACCACAGGAAAATGGTCTGATTCGCCCCCCACCGTCCTAACCCTAGTCTTAGCTCCATTGTACATGTCCTTGATTACTCTGATATTAGCTCCATTGCTTGTTGTTCCGCATTTTAACAACAAGCAATTATTGCTTTGAATTTTCCACATAACCAAAGAGCCTTAAGTTTCAAAGTTGTAGTATTTAAGAAATTCATCATTGCATTTAGAAAATCAAAATTTCCCCATTACTTTATATTTAAGACAGTTGCAGCTTGTGAAATCGTACATGATGGGAATCAATAGGTTGAACAAATAAAATGTAATGCTTACTGAGACATTTTAAAGACAAGAATTCTTACCTCTTGCAGTTCCCTGATTTAACGTATTCCCTAGAAACAAAATTTTCTTCATTATTTCCTTCAATTTAAAAGAATTTCGGACCTGCTACATGCACATTGTATTTTATTAAAAATAAGATTAAAAAGAAAGAACAAAGAAGAGGAGATATGCAAAACCTAGCAAATTACCTCTTCGCATGCAGAGTTCACAGTGTTTAAGCTTTTCTTGAAGTCTGTCACCTGAAATGAAGCTAAATTCAGATGACACAGAAATTAATTTAGTAACGAAGATATCTAGATGTACACAAACCTGAGATTTGAACTGAATCTTGAAGAGAAACACTCCTAATTTCGACTCTACTCGTGGCACCTTCATCAACTCCAAAAAGAACTGACAGTCAAAGGTAAAATCAGGAACACCGGTGAAGCGTGGGATCTAAGCTACAAGGTACTGTAAAACAATAGCAAGTATCAGCTATTCCTCAAATCTTGGAAGTGCAAGACATCCAAAGGCAGGGAAAGGAAACAATTCTTACAAGAATTTCCCACCAAACTTGATAATGAGATACGGGAATACATCATAAATTCGACATTAACCACTCTAATCATTCAATCATAAGAAGGTTTAAAAACATTGTTAAAGTAGTCATCATCATGACTATCTTCCCCCTCCCATGATCTCTCAACTCAGTTATCTCTAAAACATTGAAATTCAAATAGTTAAATCCTTTTTTCACCAGGGGACGACCAGTAGTGATGTTCATCATTTGCTTAGAACTCAAGAGATGTTCATCATTTGGTTAGAACTAAATTTACTTCCTGAACAATTAAAATTTGGTCAATGAGATTACGTCTTTGAAACAGAAGCAGTTGAGGTTACTGATGCTATTAGATTGTAAAAGAAGATTTCAGATTGTGCAGTCTTGACCTGATACTTAAGGGTAGCTACCATGTCCAACCTAGTAAAGCATCATGTCGTTACATTCCACAATCTAAGATCCAATCATTAGATATAAGTTCACAAAATGTTGCTTACACATTCAGTTCCAAAATATAGCTGGATTGTTCCTTGAAAACCAATCCCAACTTCAAAAAGCACTTACGGCAAGATATCATGGTAAAGAGAGATGAAACTTGAAAATGATAGGCATGTATAAATTATATTATAGTAACATAAAACAAATACCATCATCATGCACTAATCAGATAGTAACTATACAATTGATGTGCTGACCTGTTCACACTTTCCGAGAAGCTCTTTGTCACCGGTGTAACCCTGAGCATTTGTTTCAGTAAACTATCATTTAATACATTTACAACAACAACAACAACAACCCAGTATATTCCCACAAAGTGGGGTCTGGGGAGGGTACTATGTAGACAGGCCTTACCCCTACCCGAAAGGGCAGAGAGGCAGGGAAGGGAAGGAAAACAATCATTTAATACATTTAAAAGTAAAAAAAATGTTTGCACAGATATCAACTGAGATAGAGGAGACTGAAAGAAGTAGATGACTAGAGAAGAACGGGAAATCAAAGTCAACATGAAGAAAATCTTCAGACTGATAAACTTCACCTTAAGAAGATCCATCTCATCTTTTGTAGGACAAAACTTGATAAGATTCTCCACCTGATCTGCATCTAAAATGGACTCATCCATTGCCAGTGCAGCTGCCTATGGGCCATAACAGAACAATTGTCATTGCGTAACAAAATAGAACATCGTGAAGACAAAGAAAGAATATTAATCAATCAGCTTGTCCTCAATCTCAGACCAGTTGATTATGCTATATGAATCCTCGGTATACAGTCTGCTTTATTCGCTAAAAGTTTCTCGTCAAATGTAGATTAATCATTGGTTTTCTAAATCTCGCACTTATCTCTACTTTGAGATCACCTACGGATAAGAAACAATATTCAGGAGAAAGGGAATCACCTAGGTCTACCAAGTCTAGTCCAGCATGTACAACCACGAAGGAAAAAAAGTTTCTTTTTTTTTCTCCTTTTCTCCGTTAACCCTGACTTCAAGTTTTACACATTTTTGGTACACCTTGACAGAGGAGAGACTAGCCTAATTTGCCATATTGTATATCAAAAGACCAAAAAAGTAAAAAGAAAAAGTAGAAAGATGAAGGAGATCTAATAGAAGAAAGGAAAGTCCTATGAGGTCTCAACATGTTGCATGGCACCACAATGAGAAGACTAATTAACAGCAACATACTTGCTCCATTAACATATCAACCACATTTTTTTTGTGTCTTGAGGATTGCAACAGCCTGACAAATTCTTCTTTTCTCTTTCTATTGAACAAAGTTAAGTTGGGATAATACCCATCTATCTCAATTGTTCGCCCTACTTCCTAGGTATTGTTGTATCCTTTTGAAGCTTAAACATTGTTTGAGTGTAATGTGCATAGGAAAGCAAAGGTAGGAGGAAAACCAAATGAAGTATCTTTTGTATCATGACTTGATAGGGATGGTTGGTTCGCATTTTCAGTTTTTCTTCCCTGTATAAGCCCAAAGTAGTCTGAGTATTGTGAACCATGCCTACAAGAGCAAGTAGCTTTCCTTTGTCCCTACTTTTCTTTTTTCGGTAGATTAAGCACATATATTTAGGCCCTAGAATTTTTACAATGTGTTCTGGAAGAAATGTTTACACTAGTAGGATAACGGAAGAAAGCAAATAATCATCAAAGTCAGGTCACTGAATAGAGATTGTTATTTTCTTATACTATTAGCCATGAGCAGTGTTATGCGTGACTTCTAGGTGAGCTGAAAGAAGGGAAACTCAGAACATCTGATGTCATAGACTCACTATCCTAATCACAGATATAGAATCCCACTATCCTATTCAGTTATCTTTCGTGACTTAACCCACATATACTCGAAAGCATCTCCTCTCTCTCTCTCTCCCTCTGTTCAATCAGATCAGGATGTTATTTTGTCTGTAAAAGTAAACTAGGCAAGCCTTCAAAAAAGAAAACCAAAGAAAATAGAAAGTAATGAAGAAAAGCACTAAACTAACCATCATGTCTGGAAGTGGCATTTTCACCTTTGTGAGCATAATCTCAGTATTATTCGCCTTTCTTAGGTCAACCTACCAAAGAAATACAAGAGAAAATTAGGAAAAGAAGAACTCAAGCGAGCATTCAGAAAACAAAGAAAAATAGTTCCTCTAATTAACCAATGTCAAATTCTCATAGAAAGCAACAGTAGTTAATCATCCAAGAGGGATCTGGGAAAGAAAAGAAAGAAATAAACATGAAAGAACCACGAGAGACTACAAGTATAAAGTATCAAATTAATAGCATTATTTATTTCTTAGATTTTTTGCAGACAGTTCCTAGAAGAAAGCTATTGAGTCATATTAATTACCAGATGAACCTTGTCCGGTTTAGATTCAGCAGACTTCTTCCGTCCTCCAGATTTACCCGAACTACTTGACTTGGGGGTGGCAGAGAAAAGAACCTCAATTTCTGACACATCAAACTCTGGTGCACTTGATTTCGAGTAAAATTATCAGTACTTCATTTTAGTTGAATATAAGCACTGTCAAACTTAAAAATCATGGAACATACATTTGAGGCTCTCCATGTCTCTGTAGTTCCTCCCATAGGCTTCCCTGTAGTGCCCTGGTTACCTTGCTCCAGTGCAATGGCTTTAAATTAGATCTTGTCCGTGAAAGTATTGGTGCTCTCCCAGCAGGAATTCCTCTGCCGGCTGCCCCAGGTCCTTTAGCGCCAAATAGTGGCGGTGGGGGAGGTCCACCACCTGGAGGTCTTGGAGCTCCAGGTGGGGCAGGTGGACAAGGTGCACTACCTCCAGGTGGTGGCGGGGGAGGTGGTCCAAGTCCTCGACCTCCAGGAGGTGGTGGGGGAGGTGGTTCAGGTCCTCTACCTCCAGGAGGTGGTGGAGGAGGTGGTCCAGGTTCTCTACCGCCCGGAGGTGGGGGAGGAGGTGGTGCTCCATGTATTCGAGGAGATGGCGGACCGCCACCAGGAGGAGGAGGAGGTGGTGGAGGGCCGCCTCGGGGGGGAGGAGGAGGAGGGCCGCAACCAGGGGGAGGTGGAGGAGCTGGAGGGCCACCATCGGGGGGAGGTGGAGGAGCTGGAGGGCCACCACAGAGGGGAGGTGGAGGAGCAGGCCGACTGCAACTTGGAGGAGGTGGAGGAGCGGGAGGGCCACCACCGGGGAGAGGTGGAGGAGCTGGAGGCCCAACTATTGAAGGAGGTAGACGCGAAGCTCCAGGTACTGGAAAAGGAGGAGGAGGAGGAGGTGGAGCTGCCGACAATGGAGGAGATGGTAAAGGCAATACATGCAAGGGAGGTGGTAAAGGTGGAGGTCGGGGTGGTTCTCCAGAGAAAGAAGCTGGGGAGGAAGGAGGATGGGGACAAAAATTTAAAGGTGGAGGTGGTGCAGGTGGAATACTATATGAGAGGGGTGGGGGAGGTGGGGGAGGAGTCGGGGATGGAGCATTTCTTGGAAGGGGTGGGGGTGGAGTAGGTGGAGGCAGAATTGGCGCTGGAGCCTTTCTTGAAAGAGGTGGTGGTAAAGGAGGTGGTGGAGGAGTTGAAGTCGGAGCATTTCTTGAAGGAGGTGAAGGTGGGGGAGGTGGAGGTGGAGGAGGTATATTTTGTGAAGGAGTTGAGGTTGGTGAAAGTGGAGCACTCTGCAAAGGTTGTGGAGATGGTGAAGGAGGTGGCAGTGGTTGTGGGGAAGGTGAAGCTGAAACACCAAGTGAAGGAGGTGGCTGGGGTGGAGGAGGATGAGGATGAGGCGGTGGTGGTGGTGGAGCACTTGTTGTCAGCAAAGAAGTAACTCCAGGCACAATTGGAAATGGTGGAGGTGGTGGAGGGGCACCGTGCTTTGTAGGTATAGGGGCAGGGGGAGGGGGAGGAAGTAGCTGCGGAGTGGACAGCCCAAAGTTAGACAACTTTGGTGTAATAGGCACATATAGAGGTGGAGGTGGAGGCGGAGGTGGAGAAAGAGGCTGCAATGGACTTGATGCTGCCAAGGAGTTAGTTGCACAAGCCACATCTGGCAAAGGTGTTGGTGACAATTCCCTACCACCTCTCAGTACAGTAGATGATGTGGGCGGTAAATTTGGGGGAGGAGGAGACCTACCCATATGAGTCATTCTCAAGCCATTTGAGGATGGAGGTGGAGGTTGAGGCGGGGTTGGTGGTGATAAGGATATGACATTATGACTACGAGAGCTACCCATGTGAGTCAATCTCAAGCCATTTGATGATAGAGGTGGAGGTGGAGGGGGAGGTGGAGGTGATGATACAGATTTGACATTATGACTGAGTGACAATGGAACAGGCAGAGGCGGCGGGGGAGGTGGGGGAGGTGGGGGAGGGAAGGATAGGTGAGACAAAGAATCCGTTATAATATCGGTTTCCAACGAAGACAGAGGTAGCGTTGCAGAATCTGGTAGGTTATTACTTGCTTCCTGAATAGGAGGTAATTCAAGTGATGAAGTGCTTGGATATCGAAATGAAGGCAGTGAAGAAGGTAGGGGACTTTGAGGGGATTCCGGAAGGTCATATGCCTGGCTCTCAACTGATTCTGATGAAGAGGTCGTTGCAACAGGTTCCTCCTTGACTGTTGACATATCTAATGATGCTGGACATGAAGAGCGCTTGTTGGGAACACGACCTGCTCCAGCTGGAATTTTAGCTTCTGAAGAAGCTCGAGGAGATGACGATTTTGATTTTAACCCAGATTGAGAATCCTTGGTAACAGCAAGCACAGGTGGAGCACTCTTATTCCTTGATGGTGGATATGCCACATGCATTGAATTAGTGTAAGAACCTTTATTAGAAGGGATCCACCGAGACACTGCAGTTGGCTTTGCTAGTCGCAACAGAGTGCCCTGAGATTCCTTTTGTTTAGATTTATCTTTAGGTCCAATCCCATCAACAGCAAGTTTGGAGTTGGATACGAGCTGTTTCTTTAGAGATGAAGGTGCCTTTTCATTCTTTCCTTTACTGATATCAGTAGTCAATTTCTGTGGTGAACCCTGCCTCTCCTGTCTAAAAGTGCCTTCTATATCTTGTTTATTCTCCACTTCTTCTGATATGACACTAGCCCCATGTATTCCTGCTTTAGAGTCCTTGTCTCTAGAAACATCAGAAATCACAGCCTTGGAGTTTATCAAGTCGTCATTATGCGCTAAACCATTTGTTTTTGATGCTTGTTGACAAGAATCTGTATTTCCTTCTTGTTTGCGATTAACATCAATAAATGCGCTATCTTGAAAAGCATGATGCTCCAACTCCTCTTTCCATATTTCAGTGCTATCGTCATCCTGCATACTGTCCTCAACTGAATGGGCATCAGATTCCCCTCTTCCATCCGTTCCATCAATAACATCACTGAATATCTCTTCCACCTCAAAGAACTCCTCTGGTGAATCACCTTCAGTCTCATTATCATCTTCATCTGGCGCTTCTACGGTGATAATAGATGGGACAGCATTAGCATCCGAAAAAAGTACCTGGTACAGAAATAAGCATTCTTCAACTCCTATAGTTCCCTGTTAAATGATAATGAGAAAAAGAGCCAAGTTCGGAGAAATAGATACCAAACCTCTGCTTTGAACTCCCAAGAAAATTGGTCTTTTGCATCCCATGGGACATCAACTTCATCACGAGTTAACATTAAAACATTTGAGCGAATAAATGCCGTATGAAACATGACTCTGAATATCATTTCTTCCCTAACTAGGTCATCTTCCAAATTGATGCACTCAAGAACAACATCTCCTTGGACACGACAGTGGATATCTATTTTCACGAGCGCACTCTCTTCCTGGAGAGGGGAAGTTAGCAGAACACACTTCAGATTTCAGCTAATTAATTGTAAGAGTCAAATGTTTAAAGCTTAGAAGTACCTGTCGGTAGAGGCGACCATGTTGTTTTGTCTTTGAAGTTGAAAAAAGGAGTTTAGAACTCCTATTGGACGTTGTTACAGCAGGGTCCTGACCATAGACACGAACCACCAGTCGGCAGCCCTTCCCACCATCAAATAGAGGAAGGACCCTGAGTATGATACAATCTAAAGCGAAAGGTATATCTGATGGCAGCCAATCTAAGCCAATAGTTCTTCTGGTGATATACTGGAGATACCTTAGCTGAGACGGCCGTGGATTCAGAGGTGATAAAACATAAAGAAGTTCCCTAGGAGCTTGCCTGTATACCATGTCAAGAGTTTTCTGCTCACCAGTATACTGTTCTCTGTACAAAAGAAGGCCAGCAAGCATGAAAGCAAGTACGGGCCACCCTCCCCTCTCACAGTGCATTAACAGCACATTTTGTTGGCCCTCGAGTGAAAGCCAGCTCTCACTGGATCTCAAGAAGTGCTTGATCATCTCCAGTGGCAATACAGGACACCCCTCATACCGCCGAGGATAATCCATGACAGTCATATCATACTGCGTTAATATATCTGATATTTGGCTCCTCTGATCTCCTTCTTTGAAGTTAAAAACCATGAAAGAAGCATCTGGATAATGGTCCTGTAGCTGAGCTACAATCCCTCCCATGTATGTCTTGTACTCATATTCGTCCAATGCTTCCATTGAGAAGCAACAATCAAACACTACAAAGTGTGAATTAAAAGGAAAAACAGAGAAACATCAATACTTATAAAAACAAACCACAGTAAGTTATTGGTCTAAACTATATCCACCTTTAAAATGATGAAGATAGTAAGCTTTACAGATATCACTAAAAATTGTATCATGGTATCTTGAACAAGTTCACCCCCAAGCCACAGAGCTCAATAACTAGGCAAACCATCAAAATAAGGGAGCATCAGATTTCAGCATTCTTTTTAAACAAGCTGAATTTTCAGCACTATTTATTTTTCAGCTCATTCACTTAAAAGCAATTTCTCATTTTTTTTACATGAACGATGGTATACTAGCCAGCTTGCGCATGCCTCATACTATTCCACCAGCTACCTACTACCTCCCATCCGCACAAGTACCGAGTAACCCTTAGGCATGTTTTGGCAATTCGTGATAATTCTCATATTTTGGCATTTAATTTTATAGAGCAGTGGTTAGACCTGCAATGTTGTATGGGGCGGAGTACTGGCCAGTGAAGAACTCTCATGTTCAGAGATTGAAGGTTGCGGAGATGAGGATGCTCAGGTGGATGTGCGGGCTCACCAGGTTAGATAAGATTAAGAATGAAGTTATTCGAGAGAAGGTGGGGGTGGCCCCGGTGGATAAGAAGATGCGAGAAGCGAGGCTGAGGTGGTTCGGGTATGTGTGGAGGAGAAGTCTTGATGCCCCGGTGAGGAGTTGTGAGCGGTTGGCGATTGTCGGCGTTCGGCGAGGCAGAGGGAGGCATAAGAGGTATTGGGGAGAGGTGATTAGGCATGACATGGCTAGAATGCGAGTTTCCGAGAATATGACCCTTAATAGGAAAGTCTGGAGGTCTAGTATCAGGGTTGTAGGATAGGGGCTCCTAGAGTTTTTCGTACTCCTCACCCGGGGTTGGGTGAGGCTTGGCAGGGATATCCAAAGATGATTTGTGTTTTGGATTGTGTCTCCCTTATGATAGTTATTTATGGTAGTTACTGTATGATATTGTTGCATGCTATTTTATTTATGGTTTTTATGTTTAGATAATTATTTACGCTATTTCTACTGGAGCTACTAATGCTCTTTTGTTTTGCTTTTGTTTTTCCTTTCCTTCACTGAGCCGAGGGTCGATTGGAAATAGCCTCTCTGACCTTTCGTGTAGGGGTAAGGCTCGTCTACATATTACCCTCCCCAGACCCCACTTTGTAGGACTATACTGGGTAGTTGTTGTTTTGTTGTTGTTGTTTTAGGAACCGAAACAAAAGCCCTTGAGAAAGTGTACTCCAGAGGCTCAAAAACTGAAATGTACACATTTTCAGATGCACAGGGAAACACAAAAAACAGTATAATTTGGGAAAAGAAACATACCATAGACCCGTTCAGAGATCTCTAGAAGCCGATCCGGCGGCTTCCTATAGAAGAATCGTCTGAACAGCGCCATCTAATGGCGCTGTATCTCTATCAATTGCATCCAAAACCCTTTGGGAATGTACCCCAATTGATCCCTAAAATGTTTCAATGGATCCTCAAAATTGTTGCAAATATGACATCTACATTCTCAATTAATAAAGAAAACTCAAATGGGTCGGCGATCAATTCAAAAATTGGAGCTGGGCTTTTGTTAAAATTAAGAGCAGCTCAGTTTGCAATTGAAATGGATAATGTGGAACAGAATAATTATGAAGAAAAAACAAGAATTAAAGTAGGGAAAGTGACAGTAAAATAAAATGGAGAAAAATTTAGGTTTTAGAATAATAATATGATGAAAATGAGATGCAATGATGATCATTGCCATTGATGAAACTGGGAAGGTGGTAGACAAACAGGAACCGGATTCGGAACTTGACCCGAAACCTGTTACGGTCGTTGTTCGTTAGATTTGACAAACTAATGTCTATGTACACGTGGCATATGTCCACATCTCAAAGCTGACACAAAAAGAATTTAACAGAAGATCTGTTTTCCTGTTACGGACAAAGGACCAACATCTTTAAAGTTTACTACTATTGAACCTCGTATTGTTTTGTCCTATTTGGGGTCAGTTCCTTTTATTTTTTGATCTTCTTTAATTTTTTATTAGATAGAAAAAGTAGAATTGACAAGAAAAAAAATATTAATGTCTCTTGATTTTAGAATTTCAAATAGTTGTTTTCGATTTTTTATTTATTGAAATGATATTGATACATTATACTTTTCTTATAATGTATCGTATTATTTTGTATTTTATTGTTTGATGAATACAATATTTAAATATATTATATCGTTTGTTGTTGTTTCATGATGGCACGCACCAATAATAAGAGGAATAAACCTGCAATATTATTAAGAAAAAAAAGAATACATAGTAGAATTATAATATAAAAGAGTAGGGAAATATGATTATTTAATAAGAAGGTAGGGCAAGATGAGAAAAGAAAAAACAAGGTAATGACCAGAGGCAGACCCAGAATTTAATATTTATGGGTTCCTGCAACGGCTTCACGTGAATTTTTAATAGTAAATGGGTTTACCTTTAAATATTTATATTTAATGAGTTTTTAGAATATATTTACACTGTTTGGACAAAAGTTACTGGATTTACGGGAACACGTCGATGATAGGTTAGATTCACCCCTGGTAACGACGCCACCACATCAAATTCGACGTTCCATAAAGTGATTCTTTTCTTCATTACGTAATAACGAATTTAACGATGCGCTACAATAAAATTTAAGCAACAATCAAAATAAATATTATATTTAAAGTAACATGAGATACATACAAATTTACGATTAGGTAACCATCCAAACAAATTGTTAGTAAAAGGTTATCACGTTGTAGCTGTTGATTCAATTCTATTGTCCTCCTTTTCTTTTCCATTGTTGATTTCACTATATAATTCAAAATAAATAGCTTAAAAATATGTTTACCATTAGCACAATTTTATGTGATATATTTTTTATTTTACATTTCTAAAAAGTTTCAGAACTTTTAGTTCACTATTACAATTAGGGTTTTCTCGTGAATTAAATGACAATTCAGATTCACTACCAAGTTAAATATAGACAATAAAATATGACGTATTCACGAATGTATATGGGTCAGAGTCTGACCCCCGAGGCTAATCTCATTTTTAAGTAATTCATAATTAATAAGTCGTAAGACCATTTAAAGCCAATGGTACTCAGGCCTTATCTAATTCGACATATAAAAGGACGGCCCACCCGCCAACATCAGGACGGAACCTCAACGTGGTCACGGTCACTTATCGCCAGCTCATAAAGCTTACAGGTATAAATACTAAGAGAATGAACCCTAGAAAGGGGGCGCTGCTTCTTCTTCTTCTTCTTCTTCTTCTTCTTCTTCTTCTTCTTCATTATTCCCAAGAAAAGGGGAACACCATTGTAAGGCTCTGAACCTCTTCATGGAGAAGCAGACTAAATCAATGTTATCAATAAAAACTCTTTACATATTTCTCCTTAACGTAAAAACTCTTGCTTTTCATTTCTTTCTCTCTCTCGATCCCTTGGTTTACTATGATCTTCTATGATTGGGCCCTTGATTTATTTTGACTGTTTTATGCTTGTAAAGTGCTTGATAACTTTGAGCTAAACAATTTGGCGCCGTCTGTGGAGATAACTTAATCGCGTAGTTCTTCCCCGGACCAAAAGGAAAAAAAACGCCAAAGAAAAACCCAGCTCAAACAAGCTAAAGAGGTATATCGGACAAAGGAAACTCGAAGATTTCAAATCGAGACCCAACTCCTCTGTCACTCCTCTCTCGGATAGTGCAAGCAAGAAGAAGTAGAACCCCCCCCCCCCCCCCCGAGGGAGGATCTCTGTAAGACATCTCCCGCATACCTGATACGGGATCCAGCCGGAAATCAGCATGAAGATATCTCGAACCGAAAGTCACCTCAAGCCAGTCTACATACCCCGATTGGGAAGATAGTGCATGAGCTGCTCAAGATCTCGAAGCGAAACCAAGCTTCAGCTCCCGAACACTGACATAACATGATCCATGCTATATGCCTCTGCAAAAAATTTCAGTTACAGTTGAACCAAGATAGGCTATGCGCCTTCACCAACAACTATTAAAAGTTCAACTACAGTTGAACCAAGACAGGATATGCGCATTCACCAACAAAAATTAAAAGTTCAACTACAAGTTGAACTCAGGCTATGCAGCTTCGACATAGAAAATTAAAATTTCAACTATAGTTGAACAAAGATAGGCTATGCGCCTTCACAAACAAAAATTAAAAGTTCAACTACGGTTGAACCAAGACAGATATGCGCCTTCGCCAACAAAATTAAAAGTTCAACTACGGTTGAACCAAGACAGGCTATGCGCCTTCGCCAACAAAAATTAAATGTTGAACTACGGTTGAACCAAGACGGGCTATGCGCCTTCACCATCAAAAAGTAAAAGTTCAACTACAAGTTGAACTGGGACTCAAGCTATGCACTTCGCAATCAAAAATTAAAAGTTCAACTACGGTTGAACTAAGACAGGATATGCGCCTTCACCAACAAAAATAAAATTTCAACTACGGTTGAACCAAGATAGGCTATGCGCCTTCGCCAACAAAAATACAAGTTCAACTACAGTTGAACTAGGACTCAGGCTATGCGCCTTCACCAAGAAAAATTAAAAGCTCAACTACGGTTGAACCAAGACAAGCTATATGCCTTCGCCAACAAAAATTATAAGTGCAACTGCGGTTGAACCAAGACAAGCTATGCACCTTCACCATCAAAGATTAAAATTTTAGCTGCAAGTTAAACTAGGACTCAGACTACGCGCCTTCGCCATCAAAAACTAAAAGTTCAACTACAAGTCGAACTGGGACTCAGGCTGTGCGCCTTCGCCATCAAAAATAAAAAGTTCAACTACAAGTTGAACCAAGACTCAGCCCACACACATTCATCAACAAATCAAACGAGTTCAACCTCACTCGAGCCACGAGGCTAGACACCTCTGCCCTTAAATCTTATGACTCAGGCCAAACGCCTTTCTCATCGAACTCAGCAATACCTGGCCCACGGCAAATAGGGGAACAAGTCCAGCACCTCCGTCATTCAATTAAGTACTCCCAACTTGAACTACGATTGGGTCCACTTGAAGTTCGGCCCCGGTCAAACTACAAGGCTGCATCTTTTATCATCACGGCCGGTGGTTCGATCGCACCTGAACTAAGACTAAGGCTAAGTGCCGCTATTGCCAAATAATGGCTACAACTTGCCCACACCGAGTCGAAGAATAAAGACCATTAACAAACGAAAGTCAACATGCCTACAGAGTCTTACTCTAAGGCAGATCACCCGTTGAACACATGCAATAGAAAAATATAAAGGAAAAAAAAGGAATACACAAAATAAGCACAAGTCCAGCAATGGAAAAAGTAGGCTTATATACATATATTTATAAAGTCATGTGCGGGTAACGCTCGCTTACACTCGGCCAGGGCCGATCAGTACGAAGAAAAAAAAAGAAAAAATCTAAAGATATCCAAACATCATATGGCGAACAAAATAAAAATACATCAAAGCTTTTCACTTGGCATCACCCATGCCACCATCAGCACCATCATCAGCCCCCCGCGTCACCGGGTCGAAACCACAGTCAATAAGGACTTTATGATCTCTCTGACGTGCTGCCTCAAAAGAAGTTTCGAGCACGATGTCGGCCTCCCACAAGCTCTTATATATATCACACTGGGCCTCAGCAAACGTCCAGAGCTCATGAGCCTGGTTGGAAGAGTCGGCATGATCTCTTAGGCGCTGATTATCCCCCTCCAAGGCCGTGATCCGATCCGCCATGACTTGGGAGCCCCGCTCATAAACACCAATGCGGTCCTCCAGCCCCCCTCTATAAATGATGCGGCAACTCTCTCCATGGCCCGCTCCCTCTCATGGATGTCGATCGCCGCCTCCAACGCCACAGCTCCCTTGCTTGTAACCTCAAAGCAGCAACCTCATTCTCTAAAGCATCCACCATACTATTTTAGGTCGCAGAGGAATCCACCACAACAGCACGATTTTGGCGCTCCCTCTCAGCTGCAGCCCTCCTTTCGGCCTTGATCTTCTCACCATTTTGATGAAGCTGCTCCTCGAGGGCACGTACCCTGTCAAGCGTCCGCTATATTTGAAGCTCTCGACTTTCCAGCTCCTCGGCTAAGGCCCGACTACGGGGGTCGTTCCTCAGGCGCTGGAACATCTCGCGGCACCAATCTCGGTAATGGCGGTACTTCTCCAATGTCTGCAAAAAGGTCCCTCAACAGACGTTGGCTCTACGGATGCCCTCCACCTCCAACAGATAAGACTGCAAAACAAAGACAACAATTAAAGTAAAATAAATTAAGGCAAGAAGAAAGCAGAAGAAGGTCATCATACATACCCTCAGGCCCATCACGGCCACCTCATTTATCAATCCCATGTCCGTAACATCCCTCAACGACGTGCTTTCCACCTCTGAGCATAACACCTCGAACAGCGGCACCAAGTTGTTCCCTTGAAGCAACAAGTTATGCTCCGTGGGAATTTGGATGTAGCGAAGCAGCCCCTCCGCACGCACCGTCGAACTGGTGAAGCCTTCATGGAACGAACTGATGTCCTCTGGGTCCAAGTCAGACTCAGACTCGTATTCACCTCATGCAGTGCCACTTCCGCCTTCTACCACAGCCACCGAAGGAGCGCTCGATTCTCCAATAAAGGCAGCCACTGAGGAACTACCTCCCATCTCAGCGACAGGAACAAACAATTGAGTCGTCGAAGCGACAGTATCATCGTGGCCTGAGCCAACCAGGGAAAACCCCACTATTTGTCCACCCTCAAGGGCGGGCGCCGCAGCCTCATTCCTCTTTGCATCCAACAGAGGAGAGTCCAAATTGATCACCACGGGAGGAGCCAGTGTGAATGTAACCCTCTACCTGGCCAACGGCCTTTCCTCTTCCTCATCCGCCTCATTTGAGGGCGACTCCACCCTAGGGCGCACCACACCCAATGGCCCTTCGGTCCGAACTATGGCCCATGTTGGGGAAGGTGCTGCTGAGGATTCAACCAATGAAACCCTTGGTATTGGGCGCGGTACCAGCGCTATAAGATGAGCAGTTGAACCCGGCCAGTGGAAGGCTAGCTGAGGAGCCCTGATGCGGCGTGCCCTCCCTGATCACAAAAAACACACAATGTCGGGAAAAATGTTGGAAACAATAATGAAACAGAGAGAAAAGTCAAGCCCTCACTAGCTGCAGGCCTACGGCCATGCCTCTCCCAGAAAGACGTCCACTTGCATATTCCCGCCGTATGTGGAAGCAAGGCCTCAACGTACTCATGTATCCCAGGAAACGGAGCTAGCGGCGGTCTGTCAGCTACAAAATCAACACATGTTAACGCTTACGAGCACGAGACGTGAGGAAGAGTAAAAAAAAGAATTCGATGATTAAAGAAAGCTTACGTGCATGGTTCCATGACTCTGGGAACCCAGGCAAGGACGCCACCAAATGATTGGTTCTGATATAGAAGAAGTGCTCGAAAGGGGGAGGGTCGACCACGTCGTCCAATTCTGCGACCAGGCCCCTCGACCCATGAGGGCTCTCCCGAATCATCGTGCTACGGGTCCTCTAGGAGGGCATAAAGGCTAAGTGCATATTGCAGCGTGACCTCCCTACCGGCCAACTCTGCGTACTTGATGAACATAGCAAGCAACTTATAGAGAGAAGGAGTAAGCTGGCTAGGGCATACCCCATAATAAGGGCAAAAGTCTACTACTAACATCAGAAGCGGAAGCCTAAATCCCAACTTTAAGGGATAGGCTTGGAAGACGCAATATCCTCTGCTGTCAGTGTGGACCCTCTCCTCGCTTCAAGCTAGAACAATGTCAGCATAGTCGGGGATGCACCATTGTTCCCGAAGTTAGGTCATTCCAACTTCCCCCATTAGAGGGACTTCATCCACTGGATCTTCTCCACCATCGGTGGTGAAGACATTCACCAGGCCCTCGGGCAGAAATAGAATCTTGTCAACTGAAAGATCCCCTCGATATCTACCGGTTCTGCACCTATTACCACTGGTGATGGCCCTTCAGCCACCGGAGGGTTGACTGGAGGATTTGTCGTAGAATAATTTGGGAAGAATTGCTCGCCATTGTAGATAAGAAAATGAGAGAGCAACATTTGACGGAAACGCTGACGATTATAACAAGTGAAGAACAAAGAAGAAAATGAACTGACAAGAAAGAGAGAGCTCTTTTAGGAATCTTATTCAGATAAATAACGAAAAGGTGAGAAATTTATTCCTTAACACCTTATTTATAGGCAACAAAAGTGGCTCTCACGAATTCCAATAGCCATCATTAACTACATGACCAACCGCAAAGCGATTCAGTTCCACAGAAACGTGCGTCATTATGACAACTTCCACGAAGCGGCTTTTCAGTCACCAATTGGCGTTTCACTTCCGAAATGGTTGAAATGACCTGTGAATGCTGAGGGAACATCCTGAACGCCTTCAAAACTTAATCATCGCCAAACACATGCCAAGTGTGCCCATACTTCCCTCGACTGCGTAGTACACAACTCTTCCACCAAGGACGACGACTACGCCTTCAAACAAATAAAGATTCAAACGCCATCGAGCTCAACCCCACCCAAAAATAAGTTGAAAGGCTAAGCGCCTTTGCCAAGGGGACGATTTGACCTACCCCGAACGATGGCGCAATGATGCCGAAATGATATCAACACCCCACAAGGTTAGAGGCCGCCGCCAAAAAAGATCATAGCCTCAACGAAAATGTAATTCAATCCACAATACTAAGGCTATTGCCATATCCAGTATATAAACGGCTGAGGTCTTCCACAATATTAAGGCTATGGTCATCTCCAGTATGTAAACGGCAAAGGCCGTCCACAATATTATGGCTATCGTCTTCTTTAGTATGTAAACGGCTTAGACCGTCCATAATATTAAGGCTATGGTCATTTTCAGTATGTAAAAGGATAAGGCCATCCACAATAATAAGGCTATGGACATCTCTAGTATGTAAATGGCTAAGGCCGCCCACAGTATTAAGGATATGGCCTTCTCCAGTATGTAAACGGCTAAGGCCGTCCAAAATATTAAGGCTATGGCCATATCCAGTATGGAAACGACTAAGGATGTCAATAAAATCAAGGTTAAGAATCATCGCCAAAGAAAGTTCAGTCTCGACCGAAGCAACAGTTGACCCCCTCCCTGAAGGTCTCGGACTACATCCGACGAAGCCCGCTCATCGAGCTCGGCCAGGGAACGACCTCAATAAGTGGAGGGATTAACTGTATGGGTCAGAATCTGACCCCCGACAATTAACGAGGCTAATCCCATTTTTAGGTTAATTAATAATTAATAAGTCGTAAGACCATTTAGAGCCAATGGTACTCGGTCCTTATCTAATTCGACTTATAAGAGGACGGCCCACCTTCCATCATCAGGACAGAACCTCAACGTGGTCACAACCGCTTATCGTCAGCTCATAATACTTACAACTATAAATCATTGTATATTTTTACCTCAATCTCTATTTTTTGGTAATATGTTGTGATACTTAATGTGGGTTGTGTCCTCTTATTTGTTGATGATGGTGAGGCAAGTGAGGTACATGATTGAGTGAGGCTGAGGTCCTGGTTGTGAGGATATTAATACCGTAGTGCGTGAGTTGTACGCGTAGCACGTGAGTTGATCGTGTGGGTCCAAGTATTGTTACCATAGCACATGAGTGTCCGCATAGCACGTGGGGTGACCGTGCAGATCTAGGTATTAATATAATGGCACATGAGTTGTCCGTGCTTAGAGCTTGGGCTTTGGGTGCCCCTTCGGAGTCTGTAAATACCCTTAGTGAGCGTAGAGTGTTGAGTGTCTTGAGTGCTGAGTGATTGAGTTACATTGCTGTGAAATTGCATCTACTTTTGTTATTGTTGCATTTATCTGTTAAATTTCTTTGTGATATTTACTGAGTTATAGAATTTACCAATTTATTTTTAAATTGTGAACATAATAATTGGACTATTTTTCTTAGCTCTTCACTACTGCTCAGTTCCTTAGTTATTTCTGTTACTACTGAGGTGGTAGTACTCATAGTACACCCTGCACATTATGTGCAGATTCAGGTGAGTTAGAGCGCTGTGATCATTGAGTTCAGGCCGGCTAGCTGTGGAGATTGCATGGCAGCTGTCAGCGTTCGCAAGACCTTGTTACTCCTTCTGTCATTTCTTCTTTTGGACAGTTAGATAGTTTATATATCTTAGTTTGTAGTTTTAGATGCTCATGACTTAGTGACACCCCGATGTTTGAGACTCGTTTTTGTATTTTATATTATTTATATATAGAGTTGGTTTAGTTTACCAGGAATTAAATTATTGAAAATATTTTATTAAATTCTGATAATCAAATTAGTAGTAATATTTTAGGAATAGGCTTGCCTTGTAACACGATAGGCGCCATCACAAACATGATTAGTTTTTGGGTCGTGACAAGTTGGCATCAAAGCCTAAATTACATTGGTCTCATGAGTCATGAGGGGGTTTAGTAGAGTCTTATGGATCGGTATGAAGATGTCTGTACTTATCTTCGAGAGGCTGTCGAACCTTTAGTAAAACTTCAAATTTTTAAATTCGTATCGTGCGGTATTGTTTCATCTTGAAGTGTAAACCTTTGAATTCATTCCACGCATTTGTATGCTCACATGAGCGCTCGATATCAGTTGTGCATCAACGGATTGTGATTACCTAGATGAGGTGCGAGATGTGATTTATGTATGTTGATGTTGGGAAAGTATGGAGGACTTAAGGACGGGTTTTGACTGTAGATTGAGCACACATGTATTTATTATGTGAGTGCGTGCTTGTGGACTTATATGTTCGGTAGTGTCCCTATTAGTGAAAATAATACCTGGATGGATACGTGATGAGTATGTGTGACCGCGAGATGAGTTCATATGATTTGAATGTGATGAGAAGGTATTGCTGAAGGTTTCACCTATTTGAGACTCCAAGTATGCTTTTAAACTCGTTCGATGACGAACGTTTGTTTAAGAGGGGGAGGATGTAACGACCCCGCCAATCGTTTTGAGAGTTATATCCCCATTTTCCCCTTCTATGCTTCTTTATGTATTGTTCAGCTGTGTTGAGTTGTATCGAGTTGGTATGTTTGATTTCGTAGTAGTTTGGAGTGAAATGAACACTTAGTCTCTTAGTTAGAAAGCTGAGTTAGAAAAGTCAACCTGAAGTTGACTTATGAGTAGACGAATTTGGATTTGAATTTTTATGATTCGGTTAGCTTCATTGGGCGATTTTAGACTTAGAAGCATGTACAACTACCCATTATAGTCCCACGAAGTGGGGTGTATTTTGGGAGGTCCGTAGTGAAATTAGGTTTGAATTGACAAAAATTTATAATTGGACTTTATTACGTGTGTATACATAAGGTGCTATATTATATCAATAGATAATGGGCCTACTTTACCAATTTAACAATAAAAATAAGATATGAATAAAATAGTGGGCTCAAAACCCACATATGATACACAACACGTTTTAGGAGTTATAACTTTAAATAGGGAAAATTTTGATTCCTGGTTCCATTAGAAGATACCAGGATATAGGGAATAATAACTAGGGCGCTGTGACGGCACATCTGTGGGAAAATCCAAACCTAACTCTGTGTGGAATTTTGTGCATACAGTTAATATATCTAACACATGCAATAACATAGATTATATTGATGAAGTACAGTAGTAGGGTTATAATTTATATTCTTAAAATGATGTTATAATAATAATAATAATAGTATACATTACAATTTTCTTCTTCTTCTGTCTCTCTCATCTCTTTCGGCGCACGTTAGCAGAACGTACGCCGAGCGTGTATCGATGGCGAAAGGCGGGAGCAGAGGAAGGGGAAGACCACGTAAAATCCCAATTGACACCTTTGACAAGCTTAATCAACTGATTATGGAGAAGAACTCCGAGAAGGAGATGCAGAAACAGACCTCGGAGGAAACCCTAGACGCCATGGAAGTGACGTCGCCATCAGTGGAGATAGTCACTGAACAATCAGATGTTCCAGAAAGAATGAGTACAGAAACAACAGCGACATCAGAGGTTGAAGGTACTCCAAACTCTCCGACTATAGTAGAAGCAGGACCCGTGACAGAGACGACCATGCAACCTGAAATACCAACTGAAGAATAACCAGAGATTGCCAAAAACAAAGCAGAAGAACCTAAGAAGGCCTGATCAACACTATTTCAGAAGAATCGCTTTGCGACTCATGGTATGGCACTCGACTACATAGCCCCAACTTTGATTGAAGGAAAGCGCATAGTACAACTGGAAAGAGCAGAGGTGGAAGAGGAAGAAGCCAAGTGGATGTGTGCCTTAGTGGCATACATTCTAGGCGATGGTCCTGGATTCAATGCAATGAGAAGTTTCATAAACCATTACTGGTCCCATATTCCTGAGCCTGATTTGTTCTATCATGAAGAGGGATACTACATTGTTAAATTCAAGACAGTAGCTGATGCTAAAGAGGTACTCTGTGCTGGCCCTTACTCAATAGCCAATAGGCCTATGATTCTTAAACAATGGACACCTGAGTTTGATTTTTCAGAAGAGTTTCCGACTGAAATACCACTGTGGGTTAAATTCCCAAAACTACCAATGTCATGCTGGGGTATGAGATCTCTTAGTAGAATAGCTAGTGTACTAGGCAAGCCAATCTTTGCTGATGAATGTACTACAAAAGAGACAAGGATATCTTATACCAGAATGCTTATTGAGGTGACTGTGACCAAAGCACTACCAACAGAAATAACAGTTATGGATCCAAATGGGAAGAGTTTTATTCAAGATGTGGAATACGAATGGAAGCCTTCATTCTGTGAGAAATGTCAAACAATAGGACACAATGTGCAAGCCTACAAAAACAGTTACCTAAATAGCCTACACAAGTGTGGAAGCCCAAACCAGTCCAGGAGTGGAGAACTAAGGGACCTGTTATGACAGTACAAAGACAGTCCCCAACAAGGGAGCCTAGTGGTATACAGCAGGAATTCAGATTAAGCCAACACCAGAGAAGTGATAAGAGCAATGACAAAGGAAAGCAAACACACAGCCCATCACTCAACAGTATCAACTTTCCCCCTCTGTCACCCATAGCTGTGAGTAACAGATTTGCAGCAGTATCTAATAGTAAAGATGAACCTCCAGGGGAGGTTGGTACTCTACATCAACATCTTATCAATGAAGTGGTTAGTGTGGAACATCAGGGGTGTAAATAATAGGTACAAGCAGAAAGAATTTAGGGAATACATTAGGAAACACAACATTAACCTAGTAGGACTAGTAGAAACAAAAGTTAAGCAAGCACATGCTAATAGAATTGCTAACCTATTAGCACCAGGTTGGGGTGTCTTAACTAATTATGTCTCAGGGGAAAAAGGCAGAGTATGGATTTTATGGAATCCAAATATTTTCACAGTCACTAGTGTTCTGGAGGAAAGCCAGTTGATCCACAGCAGGGTTTCCAGCAGAACAGGGGACCTGAAATGTCTCCTCACTGTGGTCTATGGATTCAATGGACTGGAGCAGAGAAGAACTTTATGGAGCAGTTTACAAAACTTGGCAATAGGAATCACAGAACCATGGATTGTTGCAGGGGATTTTAATGCAGTCTTGTGTGACAGAGATAGACAATCATGTAAGTCAGTCAGATTACCAGAAACAGTGGAGTTCAACAATTGCCTACAACTTACTGGACTGACAGAATTACCCTGGAGAGGGGACTACTACACATGGACTAATAAGCAAACTGGTGTGGACAGAGTTTGCAGCAGGCTTGACAGCGTGTTTGGCAATTATGAATGGAGGATCAACTGGAACCAGGTGGTCACTGAGTATGATGTACGATTAATTTCAGACCATAACCCAATGATACTAACACTGAAAGCATCCCCATGGCAAGGAAAGAGGAACTTCAAATTCTTTAATGTATGGGCTGAACACAAAGATTTCCAACACATTGTGACAACAGTATGGCAGGATGGGAAGACAGATACCATGAGAACAATATGGGACAAACTCAAAGCCTTGAAGAATCCTTTGAAGACACTGAATAACAAGGAGTTCAAAACAATTACACTTAGAATTGAGCAGAGTAGACATGAACTGGAAATCATACAACACCAATTGAGCCAAGCCTACAATGATGCACTACAACAGAAGGAGAAGGAACTAATACTGCAACTGTAAAAATGGTCACTGATTGAGGAGAGTGTCCTGCAACAGAAGGCAAGAGAAAAGTGGATACAACAAGGGGACTCCAACACCAAATACTTCACTGCAGTAATGAAGGACAGAAGTCAGCAGAAGCAGATTAATGAAATTACCAATGCACAGGGAATCAAGCTGACTACACCAACAGAAATTAAAGAGGAAATCCTGGGCTTCTACAAAGCACTGATGGGCACTGCTGAACCAACATTACCTGCTATCAATCAACTGTATATGTCCAATGGCCCAAAACTGAACCAACAGCAAAGACAAGAACTGTGTGCTCCAGTCACTGAAACAGAAATAACAGAGAGTCTCAAAGCTATTGGAGATGACAAAGCACCAGGAATAGATGTATATAATGCTACCTTCTTCAAAAAGAGCTAGAGCATCATTGGGAACCAAGTCACTAATGCCATTCAGCAGTTCTTCAACTCAGCAAAGATGTGCAGACCAATCAATTGTGCAACTATTACCCTCATCCCTAAAATGTCCAAAACAGCTTCAATCAAAGAGTATAGACCTATAGCTTGTTGTACTGTCCTATACAAACTCATCTCCAAAGTACTGGCTAATAGGCTGCAGAAGGTGATGGCAAGCCTCATCAATGAAGCTCAGGCAGGTTTCTTTCCAGGTAGGAAAATTCAGGATAACATCATCCTAGCTCATGAGCTTGTTAAAAGCTATACTAGGAAGCATGTCTCCCCAGATGCATGATTAAGATAGACCTCCAGAAAGCATACGATTCAGTGGAATGGGTGTTTTTACAGCAAGTTATGGAACAGATAGGATTCCCTAGCACTTTCACCAAATGGATTATGGAGTGCATATCAACAGTGAGCTACTCAGTTTTGGTTAATGGAGAGCCAACAGTTCCATTTGCTGCAGCCAGAGGATTGAGGCAAGGGGACCCCATGTCCCCATTCCTTTTTGCCTTGGTCATGGAGTATTTAAGCAGGTCCTGCACTGAATTACAAGCTGATCCAGCATATCAATTCCACCCAAGATGTAAAAAGCTGGGTATTACACATATGTGCTTTGCAGATGACTTGTTACTGTTTGCTAAGGGAGACCTCAAATCTGTTAAGGCATTATCCAACTGCTTTTCTCAATTCTCTGCAGCCTCAGGGCTCAAGGCCAACTTGAACAAAAGTTCAGTCTATTTTGGAGGAGTACCAATACCTGTGCAGAAGCAGATCCTTGACCACCTTGGCTATGAACAAAGCCAACTGCCTTTCAAGTATCTGGGAGTACCACTGAGCACCAAGAAAATTACTCTACTACAGTGGCAACCTTTAGTGGAGAAAATCACAGCTAGGATCACTTCTTGGACTAATAGAACACTGTCATACTCTGGGAGGCTTCAACTGGTGCAATCTGTCATCTTTGGTATTCAAGCTTACTGGGCACAGCTGTTTATCTTCCCAGTGAAAGTTCTTAAAATGATTGAAAGTATCCGCAGGAGCTTCATTTGGTCTGGGATGAATACTGTAACTAAGAAAGCATACATCTCCTGGGACAAAATGTGCACTCCAAAGTCAGTAGGTGGAATGAACCTAATCAACCTCAAACTATGGAACAAGGCTGCTATTGCAAAGACCTACTGGGACATAGCACATAAGAAGGGTAAGATGTGGATAAGGTGGATCACAGTGTATTATATCAAAGACAGGCCATTAGAATCCATGCCAATCCCTGCCCAAGCTAGCTGGATGGTCAAGAAAATCGTCCAATCCAGGGATACCCTACAAAGGTTCCAGAACTGGAGACATCAGAAATGCACTACTAAGCAGTTATACCAGTTGTAGTTGCAAGAAGTGCCAACAGTCCCATGATAGAACTTAATCTTACAAAACCAAGCCAGACCAAAAGCAGTGTTCAACCTGTGGCTATTCCTACAGGACAGACTACCAACCAAGGATAGACTACATAGCTGGGGAATGGGTATTGATCAACAATGCCCTCTATGCCAAACCCAACCGGAAACAAGAGATCATCTGCTCACGAAATGCCCGGTCACTGTGGATCTATGGGGAAGAGTAATGAATTGGCTACATGAACAATACCTACCTAGTTTCAGTTGGCATCAAAAAGTGCAATGGTTGATTACCAAAGCCAAGGGACGAACATGTCGTGCAGCCATTTTTAAAATGGTAACAGCTGAAGTTACATATGCTATTTGGCTGGAAAGGAATGCAAGAGTATTCAACAAGACTTTTCGAAGTAATGCTGTTATACTGAGAGACATAGTGTACAACTGTAATGTTAGAGGCACCCCTAGAATTAGACAAAAATTACAACACCTTTGTATATAGTAGAAGCTAGATAGTTAGGACAGTAAGTGTAGTTATTATGTTAGCTTTCAGACAGTCGGCCGAGTTGAAGCTTGACTGTGATTTTGTAATGAACTTCATTGGTGATTAATGAAAAACTTTAATTGCAAAAAAATAATAATAGTATAGTAAGGAGCTAATGATTAGTAGTATTGAAAGTCACTGCAATAGAATGCAATTCTAGTGTATAGTGATTCAAATTAATATTCTTTCTTTTATGTAAGATAATAATAATGATGCGGCAATGGTGAGTAATGATTGAGTATCTAGATAATTGTTATAATATTGAAGGTTTATAAACAAGGCCTTAGTTAATTCGTTATACATTTTTACAGTATGTGAAATATAAAAATCTATTATGTTATAGTGATTGCAAGTAATGATGATGCAATAATAAAGTAAAATAATTAAAGGGTATAAGCTCATCTAAAGCTACTGTTATGGTACCTTTGGAATTACCACTGTTGACCTCATTTATGTACAAATTAGTTATTAATTGGACAGGGGATTAACTTTTATTTTTGACTTGTCCAGAGATTATGAAAATTATTTACCTAGACTAATTAGGACGTGTTATTCAATATTTTTGATAGATTCAGAGCTTTTGGAGACCGATTCCAGAAACGAGTGCATCCTGGAGTAGAATTTTATGCGGTTGAGGTAAGTAACAGTTTTAACTCTGGCGTGTGGATTTGCACCGCGAGGGATTGAGACTTGGTCCGTTCTGTGAGGATGTGGGGCCTAATGGTTGTTATTTGTGGTTATGTGTTTGCTTATTGTTGAACTTGTTTGCCTTAATTAGTGATCATACTTAGGCTATATTCAATTTCACATTATTTGTACTCGGTCAGTGAAATTATTGTATAATTTTACCTCAGTCTATATTATTTGATAATATGTTGTGATATTTAATGTGGGTTGTGTCCTCTTATTTGTTGATGATGGTGAGGCTAGTGAGGTACATGATTGAGTGAGGCTGAGGACCTGGTTGTGAGGATATAAATATCATAGCGTGTGAGTTGTCCGCGTAGCACATGAGTTGACCGTGTAGGTCCAGGTATTATTATCATAGCGCATGAGTTGTCCGCGTAGCATATGAGATGACCGTGCAGATCCAGGTACTAATATGATGGCACATGAGTTGTCCATGCTTAGCGTTTGGGCTTTGGGAGCCCCTCCGGAGTATGTAAATACCCCCAGTGAGCATCGAGTGTTGAGTGTATTGAGTGTTGAGTGCTGAGTGATTGAGTAACATTGCCGTGAAATTGTCTAGTTTTGTTGTTGCTGCATTTATCTGTTAAATTTCTTTGTGATATTTACTGAGTTATAGAATTTACCTATTTATTTTAAATTGAGAAAATAATAATTGGACTATTTTTCTTAACTCGTCACAACTGCTCATTTCCTTAGTTATTTCTGTTACTACTGAGGTGGTAGTACTCATAGTACACCATGCACTTTATGTATAGATCCAGGTGAGTTAGAGCGCGGTAATCGTTGAGTTTAGGCCGACTATCTGTGGAGATTGCAAGGTAGCTGTCAGTTTTCGCATGACCTTGTTACTCCTTTTGTCATTTCTTCTTTTGGATAGTTAGATAGTTTATATATCTTAGTTTGTTGTTTTAGACTCTAATGACTTAGTGACACCCCGATGTTTAGGTCTTGTTTTCGTACTTTATATTATTTATATATAGAGTTGGTTTACTTTACCAGGAATTAAATTATTGGAAATATTTTATTAAATTCTTATAATCAAAATTAGTAGTAATATTTTGGCAAACGGCTTGCCTTGTAACACGATAGGCGCCATCATGACCATGGTTAGATTTTGGGTCGTGACATTGTCCTTAACTTTGCACTTAAAACTTGAAGTTAAAGACCAAGTGTCCTTATCTTTTCAACTTGAAACTATAAGTTAAGGATTGCATTTTGTTAACTTTTAAACTTGAAACTTGAAGTTAAGGGCCAAATGTCCTTAACGTTTAATTACAAATTGAAGTTCAGGACCTATTGTCCTTAACTTTTGAACTTTAAACTTTAAGTTAATGACTGTTTGTCCTTAACTTTGGTATGTGAAACTTGAATTTAAGGACCAAGTCCCTCCAACTAACTGTAAGTCCTAATCTTTGTTTTCTTTTTCCTTCTTTTGTAGTATGATAATTGAAGGAGATCGTGTGTTCTAGTTTGATGATTGGCATAATATTATGGTGTATTGGAAAGGAGATTTACAATATAAGAAAATAATTAAAAGTTTTTGGTCGAATAGCCAGTGGAAGAAATTGAGGGATGATATTTTTGGTAACTTCTTCCTATTACAAAGTGTGAAGTTCTCTGGTAAACTTATTCACTGTATATTGCTTTCAGAAATTGTAAATAGTGAACCTGATTCAATGACATTCAAGGTATTTGACCGTGAAATTAAGTTTACCCATGACGCATTTCATATAATTACTGGTTTGAAGTGTTATTCATAACTCGACATGAAAGGTTTACATGAGAAAGAGAATAGGCTTTCGAGACTTTATTTCCCCGGAAAGGATAGAATTGGGGTGGGTGATTTGTTTAGTTTTATTTCTAATCACACACATGGTACAACTTCATCATTTAAAGTCAGCGATGATGATGCTGTGAAGTTGGCAACAATCTATTTTGTTGAATCTGCTTTGATGGGCAGGAAGAATAGGAATATGTCTGAGCAGATAATAAAAATTGTCGACGATGGTGCACTCTGATCTTCGTTCAACTAGGGCTCTCTTTCTTTGGACACACTATTAAAAACATTGAAGAATTTTTTGAAGCCAAATGAGAATGAGATTGAGAAGAAGAAAGACAAAGATAAAGAGAAGGATAGCTACACTATACTTGGCTTTCCTTTTGTCTTTTGTGTTTGGATTATGGAAGTACTTCCTACTTTCCACGAAAAAGAATTTGTGAACTTCCAAGAATATGGTTATCCTCGAATGTTATGTTATTCAAAATGAAATCTCCACAGTTTGATGCTCTTTGTAAAAAATCCATAATGAAAATGTAAGTTAATGTAATTACTATCTATTTTTTTGTTTATTTGTTTTAGTTCCGAAAACTTATGTTTAATTTTTCTTATATAATAGTTGTTTATGTTGATCGAGGTGTTACCATTTATTCCTGTTGAATAAGAAGATATAGAGCCTCTTAGTGTGGAGGAACCAATTTTACAAGATAAAAGCTCAATGTCTTCTTCCACACAATTTGACGAAGCCATACTTAAGGAAATTGTTAGAGTATGTGCTTCTGCCTTTGAATTGTATTAGTTTTTTATTTGATTATTTCTTGCTTACGAACATGTTTTTTTTATGTTTTTTGATTCAGAGATTATCAGAGAGTTTTAAGAAGGATCTGCAAGCTGAAGTTACTAGAATAAATCAGAAAATAAGTGTAGCAGCAAAAAAGATTGAGAATGAAATCATGTTAATTTCAGTTAGTCCAACTTTAGATCTTCCTGTACTTAACTTTTGAACTTGGAATTCAAAGTTAAGGAGTTTTAAGCTTGAACTATAAGTTAAGGACCTCATGTCTTTAACTTTTGAATTGGACACTCAAAGTTAAGGACAAACAGTCCTTAAGTTTTGAACTTAAAACTATAAGTAAGGACCTCATATCCTTAACTTTTGAACTTCTAATTCAAACTTAATGACTGCCTGTACTTAACTTTTGAACTTAGAATTCAAAGTTATGGATATATAGTCCTTAATTTTTTAACTTGATACTCAAAGTTAAGGACCTTATGTCTTTAAGTTTTGAACTTGACACTCAAACTTAAGGACCAAGTATCCTTAGCTTTTGAACTTTTAATTCAAATTTAAAGACTGCCTGTTTTTAATTTTTCAACATGAAAGGCTAAGTTCAGGACTAAATACTAACTTCAAAATTTTCAGGGGACAAAATGATATATATGCTGATGATAATAGTGTGAGGAAAATCCATACAAATTATAGCATTAAAAAATCAGTAGCAAAA
The DNA here is from genome assembly GCA_034376525.1 of Nicotiana benthamiana. Lineage (NCBI taxonomy): Eukaryota > Viridiplantae > Streptophyta > Magnoliopsida > Solanales > Solanaceae > Nicotiana > Nicotiana benthamiana. The sequence goes on from CM067338.1 coordinate 155,592,357, forward strand.
TGTTCTTCATGGAGCTTTCAGATAGCAGATTTGTACTTGATGATAAGGTTAGATAATTCACAAGGAATATATTTTTTTATTCTTAATTTATCATTTTTTAAATTATTTTATGACTGATGGATTTGTTTTATTTTTTTCTTTTTATGAAGCATATTGACATTGCTCTATATTATTTGAGAAAGAAGGAATGCTAAGACACTTGCAACCTTCATTTTCATTATACAACTACTGATATTCTTTTTGATAATTATATGGTGCTTGTGTACTGGGAATTCAGTGAAGTTGCCACTGATGAATTTTGGTGTTCTGGTGATGATCAGTTGTTTCTGATACCATATGGGGGGGGGGGGGGGGGACAGCCGTAGATGTGGAATTTCTTGGACGAAGGTTGACAAAACCTTTTTGCCATGTCGGCTTCCTTAAGAAGACGATAATGTTATGACCCACTTTATTTTGGGGGTATTGGACTTGAACCAGAAAATGATTGATTTGTACGATTCCATATACAGTGAGCCATATGAGGTAGGAACGAATCACATAGAAATATATGCACGCATGATCCTCCACTTGCTAAAGTTCTCATAGTTTGACAAACATCACAAGTCATTTGGAAATGCCTTCAACAAATTTGATATTCAGTTGAAAAGATCACCACACAAAACTGGATCGTACGCGTTGTTATTTGTTCAATTATTTATATACACTTAAGATTTATTATTTAATTTACTGCATATCTTACATTTCTCTTAGGACTGATTGTGGTGCATTCCTAATCAAATATGTCGAGTTGCTGATTATTTAAAGGACATGGAGAAATTCCAGCCCGAAGAACTAAAAGATTATAGAAAAGAACTTGCTACAAAATCTTTGGGCACATAGTGAATGGAAAAGAAATTCTGGCTATGATACTCCACCAGAAAATGTTGGCGATGATTATGAGAGTGAAAATGAAACTTTCTGTCCAAAGGAGTTGTAAAGAAATTGTAGTGTTCTTTTGTATAAAATTATTGTAAATGATACATATGAATTCTGCAAGTTTAAGAAACTTCTAAAATATTCTGTAAATTTGTCAAAAGACACTTATATTTTGTCGGCATAGCATAATGTTTTGTCACATCTATACAAAATTACAATTTTAGAAGTTATATCAAGGCATCTTGTTATTAATTTCTCTGTTTCTCTCAAGTGTTGATTTGTCCATTGAGTTTGTTAGTATTAGTTCATGACTAAGTGTAAGTGAACTTCAAATTCAATGTTAAGTACCAAATGTCCTTAACTGTTGAACTTGAAATGCGAAGTTAAGGACTTCCTGTCCTTAACATTTGAACATGTAATTCAAACTTAACGGCTGGTTGTCCTTAACTTTTGAACTTGTATTTCAAACTTAAGGACTCGTGTATTTAAGGACAGTATAAGCTAAGGACCTCATGTCCTTAACTTTTGAACTTGAAATTCAAAGTTCAGGACGTCTAGTCCTTATGTTTTAATCATGGAACTATAAGTTAAGGACCCCAGTCCTTAACTTTTGAACATGAAATTCAAAGTTAAGGACATCCATTTCTCAAGTTTTAAACATGGAAGTATAAGTTAAGGACCTCATGTCCTTAACTTTCGAGTCAAAGTTAAGGACAAACAGTCCTTAACTTTCAAGTCAAAATTAAGGACAGACAATCCTTAAGTTTTAAACATGGTAGTATAAGTTAAGGACTTCATGTCCTTAACTTTTGAACTTTAAGTTCAAAGTTAAGGACATCCAGTCCTAAAGTTTAAACATTGAACTATAAGTTAAGGACCTCATGTACTTTTGAACTTGAAATTCTAAGTTAAGGTCATCTAGTCCTTAAGTTTTAAATATAGAAGTATAAGTTAAGGACCTCATATCCTTAACTTTTGAACTTGAAATTCAATGTTAAGGATAGACAGTCCTAAAGTTTTAAACATGGAACTATAATTAAGAACATCATGTCCTTAACTTTTGAAATTGCAAGTCGAACTTACTAGCTCATGTACATAACTTTTAATTGTTGAACTCAAAAGAAATTAAAAGACGATAATAAGAAAGAAAATTTGAAATCCAGGCATCCGCTCAAATTAGAATAATCTAAATGAATACAATATATAGAAAAAATTTAAAAGAGTCGATAAACATAAGTGGATATATCTACTCTTCTCTATGCTTTCTTGAAAAAGGATGGAGTGCTGGAGAATATGTACAAGTGTTCTATTATGACCAATTTTTCTGCAACTATCACATTTGAATGTTATTTTTGATGACTCGGTAGTATGAATATGCCTTTTATTTTGCCTTCTACTAGGTGTGTCACGACCAAGCCGATTGTTTTTGGAATTTATGCCTCGTTCCCCTATTAACTGTTTCCCCTAAGTTCATTTTTGCTATTTTGGTTTGTCGGGACGTTCGGTATTAGGATTCGGAGTGTTTTGGGATACTTAGTCCCTAAATGAAAGCTTAAGTATTGGAAAGTGGTCCGTAATCGGAAATTGTGTGAAGACAGCATCGAACGGAAATTCGATGGTTTCGTTAGCTCCGTTAGGTGATTTTGGGGTTGGGAGCGTTTTTGGAATGTATTGTGGAAGTCCGTAGCTCATTTAGGCTAGAGTTAGAATTTGGAGGTTTCCTGTCCGATAGTGAATTTTTTATCCGAGGGACAGAACGCGATTTCGGAAGTTGCATTAGCACCGTCATGTCATTTAGGATGTGCATGAAAAATTTCAGATCAGTCAGACGAGTGTTGGTTTGGTTTTGGATCGAAAGCATGTTTTGGGTGAACTTGAAGTTCTTAGGCTTGAATCTGTTATTCAAACGGGTTTCCGGCATTGTTTTATATGTTTTAAAGATTGGTGCAGGTTTGAATAAGGTATTAGGTGTTATTGGTGCTTTTGGTTGAGGTCCCAGGGGCCTCGGGATGATTTCGGAGGGTCGCCGAGTAGAAATCTCTAAGTTTGGAATAGCTAATCCTTTTCTCTTATTTCTGCTTCTGCAGCTTGGGAACCTCAGAAGCGGCGCCACATAAGCGACATCTTCATCGCATAAGCGATTTTGTCCATTCCTTAGGCAACCGCAGAAGCGGTCTCATTTACGCATAAGCGGCACTGTAAAAGCGGTTATTTGTCCGCAAGAGCGGACTCAGGTCCTTTAAGTGAAACCGCAGAAGCGTTGGTTCTTACGCAAAAGCGGGACTATAGAAACGGTCCCTAGGCTGCAAAAGCGGAATCGGCTATTAAGATATAGAAAAATCTGAGGGTTTATTTCAAAAGTTAGAAAAAATCAATTGAGAGCTCGGGAGAAGACTATTTTTAGTGGGTTTTGAAGAGAAGATCATTGGGTTAATTACACCATTAAATTCGAATTCAATGTTTAAAATTGGGAAAAATGGGTGAAACTTCTTAGACTTAAATTGTTTGATTTTGAGTGGGCATTTGACCTCCGATTTGGGAGATTATTATGCGGTTAGACTTGTGAGCGTACGAGGGTTATGAAAATTTAAAAATTATTCAATTCTGAGCCGTTGGCTGGAGGGGCATTTTTGTTATTTTGCCTATTTTTGCACCTTAGCTTTAATTTTAATAATGAAATCAGCTACTTGGGATGTTATTTATGTTACGTAATTGGATTGAATAGATTTGGTCCATTCAGAGTCAGATACTCGTGGCAAGGGCATTGTTTCATAGTTGATTTGTACTGGTTCGAGGTAAGTGACTTGTCTAACCTTGTGTGGGGGACCTTTCCCCTTAGGACTTCGTAATTGTTGATTTAAATGCCTTATGCATGAGGTCACGAGCGTGTAATTGTGCTAATTGAGTCGCTGAAATGACAGTATCATCATGGCCTGAGCCAACCGGGGAAACCCCTACTGTTTGTCCGCCCTCAAGGGCGGGCGCCGCAGCCGCATTCCTCTCCGCATCCAACAGAGGAGAGTCCAAATTTATCACCACGGGAGGAGCCGGTGTGAATGCAACCCTCTACCTGGCCAGAGGCCTTTCTTCTTCCTCCTCTGCCTCATTTGAGGGCAACTCCACCCTAGGACGCACCACCCCCAACGACCCTTCGGTCCGAAGTACGACCCATGTTGGGGAAGGTGCTGCTGAGGATTCAACTGACGACACCCTCGGTACTAGGCGCGGTACCGGCACTATAAGACGAGCAGTTGCACCCAGCAAATGGAAGGCTAGCCGAGGACCCCTGATGCGGCGTGCCCTCCCTGATCATAAAAACCACACAAAGTCGGTAAACATGTTGGAAACAAGAACGAAATAGAGTGAAAAGTCAAGCCCTCACTAGCAGCAGGCCTATGGCCATGCCTCTCCCAAAAAGACATCCACGTGCGTATTCCCGCCGTATGCGGAAGCACGGCCTCAACGTACTCATGTATCTCAAGCAGCGGAGCTAGCGGCGGTCTGTTGGCTATAAAATCAACACATGTTAATGTTTACGAGCACGATACGTGAGGAAGAGTAAAAAAAAAGATTTCGATGATTAAAGAAAGCTTACGTGCATGGTTCCATGACTCTGGGAACCCATGCAAGGACGCCACCAAATGATTGGTTCTGATATAGAAGAAGTGCTCGAAAGGGCGAGGGTCGACCACGTCGTCCAATTCTGCGACCTGGCCCCTCGACCCACGAGGGCTCTCCTGAAGCATTGTGTTGCGGGTCCTCTAGGGGGCATAAAGGCTAAGTACATATTGCAGCGTGACCTGCCTGCCGGCCAACTCTGCGTACTTGATGAACATAGCAAGAAACTTATAGAGAGAACGAGTAAGTTGGTCAGGGCATACCCCATAATAACGGCAAAATTCTACTACTAACATCAGAAGAGGGAGCCTAAATCCCAACTTGAAGGGATAGGCGTAGAAGACGCAATATCCTCTGCGGTCAGTATAGACCCTCTCCTCGCTTCAAGATTAGAACAATGTCAGCATAGCCGGCGATGTACCATTGTTCCCGAAGTTGGGTCATTCCAACTTCCCCCATTTGAGGGATTTCATCCACTGGATCTTCTTCACTATCAGTGGTGAAGTCATTCACCGGGCTCTCGGGCACAAATAGAATCTCGTCAATCGATAGAACCCCTTCGATATCCACCGGTTCTGCACCTCTTACCACCGGTGATGGCTCTTCAGCCACTGGAGGGTTGACTAGAGGATTTGTAGTAGAAATAATTTGGGAAGAATTGCTCGCCATTGTAGATTAGAAAATGAGGGAGTGAGATTTGACGGAAACGATGAGGATTATAACAAGTGAAGAACAAAGAAGAAAATGAACTGACGAGAGAGAGATAGCTCTTTCAGGAATCTTATTCAGGTAAATAAAGAAAAGGTGAGAAATGTATACCTCAACCCCTTATTTATAGGCAAAGAAAGTGTCTCTCACGAATTCCAATAGCCATCATTAACTACATGACCAACCGCAAAACGATTCAGTTCTACAGAAACGTACGTCATTATGACAAGTTCCACGAAGCGGCTTTTCAGTCACCAATCGGCGTTTCACTTCCGAAATGGTTGAAATGACCTGTGAACGCTGAGGGAACGTCATGTACCCATTCAAAACTTTGATCATCGCCAAACACATGCCGAGCGTGTCCATACTCCCCTTGACCGTGCAGTACACGACTCGTCCTCCAAGGACGACGACTATTCCTTCAAGCAAACAAAGATTTAAATGCAATCGAGCTCAACCTCACCCCAAATAAGTTGAAAGGCTAAGCGCCTTCGCTAAGGGGACGATTCGACCTCCCCCAGACGATGGCGCAATGATGCCGAAATGATATCAGCACCCCACAAGGTTAGAGGCTGCCGCCAAAAAAGATCATAGCCTCAGCCAAAATGTCATTCAATCCATAATACTAAGGCTATGGCCATATCCAGTATATAAACGGCTAAGGCCGTCCACAATATTAAGGCTATGTCCATTTCTAGTATGTAAACGGGTAAGGCCGTCCACAATATTAAGGCTATCGCCATCTCTATATGTAAACGGCTTAGGCCTTCCATAATATTAAGGCTATGGTCGTCTCCAGTATGTAAACGGCTAAGGACGTCCACAATATTAAGGCTATGGACATCTCCAGTATGTAAACGGCTAAGGCCATCCACAGTATTAAGGCTATGGCCATCTCCAGTAGGTAAACGGCTAAGGCCGTCCAAAATATTAAGGCTATGGCCATCTCCAATATGGAAACGACTAAGGATGTCGATAAATTAAGGTTATGAATCATCGCAAAAGAAAGTTCGGTCTCGACCGAAGCAACAGTTGACCCCCCTCCCCGAAGGTCTCAGACTATAGCCGACGAAGTCCGCTCATCGAGCTCGGCCAGGGAATGACCTTAATAAGCGGAGGGACTAACTATATGGGTCAGAATCTGACCCCCTGACAATTAACGAGGCTAATCCTATTTTTAGGTTAATTAATAATTAATAAGTCGTAAGACCATTTAGAGCCAATGGTACTCGGTCCTTATCTAATTCGACTTATAAGAGGACGACCCATTCGCCATCATCAGGACGGAACCTCAACGTGGTCACGGCCACTTATCGGCAGCTCATAAAGCTTACAACTATAAATACTAAGAGAATGAACCCTAGAAAAGGGGGGCTTTTGCTTCTTCTTCTTCTTCTTCTTCTTCTTTCCCAAGAAAAGGGGAACACCATTGTAAAGCTCTGAACCTCTCCATGGAGAGGCAAACCAAATCAATATTATAAAAAAAAACTCTTTACATATTTCTCCTTAATTTTTTGATTGTTTTATGCTTGTAAAGTGCTTATAACTTTGAGCTAAACAGAATGAATATAACTTTTTGTTTTCTTTTTATTGAAAAAATCAGTGTGTATGTGTATATATATATATATGAAGTTAACTTAAATGGTTAAATTCCTTGCCGATTTAAGCTTTCATTGCATAAAAGTGATCACAAAGTTGAATAATCTACACATTCTGGGCTCTGGCACGTGATAGCACGTTTAGAATTGCGTGGAATTATTTTATATTAATTTTCTTGAACAGTATTTTAAGATTAAAAGAAAAGAGTGAAAACAAGAAACGAGAGGAGGTAGAGGTTAAGAAATAGGATAAAGATATTGGCGTACGTGCTTTGGGATAAAATTCTAAATCAAGTACTCGTGTAATATAAGGTCGTCAACGTGGTTGACATTCGATTGGACACTTTATCTGATGCAGAGAAAAGTATGTATACTTTATGAAATGTAAACTAGAAAAATTATAAAATTAAAAAGAAACGTGTGCAAATTAAGCGCGTATCTTTTTTATGGCCATTATGAAGTAAAAATGACGTGTAATAACCATTAATTAAGAGTGTCTTTAATTTTTATTCACTAATTATAATGCTCAGCAAAAATAGCTACTATTAATAGGGAAAAGATACATTTACCCTTCCTTCTGCGCTTATATGCCAAAATGTCCAAAAATCCTTATTTTTTATTCAAACGAGTGAAAAGCATTTGAGATCGGTTTCAAGGCAAGTGGCATCTTCTCTACTACTTTATCATCCTCACTTGCAAACGAGCTTCAGTTAATCTTTCTGCTCCTTCATCTTCTCTGAATCAATCGCGAACTGGTAATTTATTTTTTTATGCATTTTTATTTTTCTATATGTGTAATCGGGTTGCATGCCGTGTGAACTATGTGTGAAATTTAAAAAATTATCGTTATATGTTGGTTCAAAGTCGGACATGTAGCGTATTTTTTGTGATGCTGTTATTTAGAAATTTTTAGTGTTGAAATATGAAATGTGTTTGTTGTTGATTTAATATATTTGATTATGTAAGGATATTTCATAAAAATAGTCGTAGAAATTCATAAGCTTAATGTGTTATGTATTTTTAGTTAACTATGTTCATGAAATATAAGCAAGAAACGACATTAAATTTTGAAGTTGGAACTCAAAGTTCAGGACTATTTTGGAGACTTCTTTGCAGGAGTCTTGGTTCCTTTTGGTTTGGAAATGTGAACCTCCACAATTGTACCTCTCTCTTGATGGATCAGTTCCATCTCCTCCTCCTCTTCTTCAGCAGCCTCAGAACTTTCAACAACTTTTGCCTTTCCTTTTTCCTTCTTCTTCTTACTTTACTCTAAAACTTTCTGTAGTTCTTCCTTGCTTTGCTTGACCCTGCTCCTTGTTTCTCTTCTTTTAGGTAACGAAGGAACAACAGACTTGGAAGATGACACCTTGCTTTTCTTAGTTGGTTTGGAAGTTGTTGGGGTCTTTTGGGAAGAAGCCTTGCACTTTTTTTGATCATAGATAGCCCCAACATTCTTCAAGATATTAGTCAAGGTTTCCTCCACAGATGAACCAGGTTCATCTTGCTGCTCACTCAGATGAACAAGGCCTTCAGCAACCTCTCAGAACCACTTTCCTCTAACTTGATGCCACCTTCTTCTACACTACAAAAGATAGTAAGAACCCCTCAATTCTTTTTCTTTCCCTTTCTTCTAGACCCAGTCCCTTTTATATTTTTTTACAGATCCCACCAATACAACTTATTTTCCTCCCTTTCTACCACATCAGAAAATGCAAAACAAGTATTTACCTCACTTGGATTTTCTTGATCTTGTCAGTGTCAGAAGACCCATGTTCTTCTCCTTCACTTGCAGAGGGAAATGCCTCGGACTCAGAGCTTAAGTCTGATTCTTTAGCTAGACTTTCTTTCTTTTGGCTAGCTTTCAGTTATTCATGTAAGGCTTTTCTCAAAGAACCAGAGGCTACAATTTTCCTGGCCAACATTTTCTGGCGACGAAGCCTAGATTTTGGGGTTTTAATAGGAGGTGTGGATGATGAAGTATTAGGAGATACTGGTGGGGGAGTACCTATATTGCCTTGAGGGTTTGCCATAGTAGATTATTTCTAGGAATTCAGGGAATTTTGGAGATGAAGATGATGATCAGAATTTTAGAAGAGGTGAATGACGGTTATGAACAAAAAGGAGGGATATGGTGTGTATTTAAAGAGGGGTTATGATTAAGTGCAGTAACGACAAGCTTTTTCAGTAGTAAATTAGAGGTCTAATCACATTGGGGTAATGAAACTGGTTCAATTCTCAATAGATAGACTCTCTGGAAGTTTGGTGTAATTAGGACTATTGCACACGATTAGAAAATTTATCTTTCTAATTGTGCAAAGTATAGAAACATACCTGAACTTTCTCACGAATATATGCTGATGAACCAGGTTCTTCAAGTAAAACTTCTCTTGATCATACCTCAAACGTCAGAATAGAAAAACTTTATAAGAGATCAGTGAGTCATATAAACACATGTCACAAGAGTATACTAACTAAAGTATGAAACCAAGTAATAATTGATCTAGATATTTACATAATATTAAAAACTCCTAAATAATCAAATTTTTTGTTTTTTTTTTCATTGTACATTCCGAACTGAACCTTTTTAGGTTATCTTAATCATCCCTAATTCCAACCTATTTCTTTCAAAGTTTTCTCTACTTCAATGCTTTAGTGAAGATGTCAGCTATTTGTTTATCAGTAACACAGAATTCTATTGAGATTAACCCTTTCTCATAGTTATCTCTTAAGAAGTGGTGTCTAACATATATGTGCTTGGTCCTTTTATGATGAAGAAGTTTCTTTGTCATACTTATAGCACTAGTGTTATCACAAAATATTGTAGTACATCCCACTTCAATTCCAAAGTCTACCAGCAGTTATTTGATCCATAGCAATTGAGCACAACAAGAAGCAACAACAATATATTCATCATCAGTAGTAGATAGTGCTATTGAATTTTTCTTTTTGGTATCCCATGACACAAGACATAACCCCAGGAAATGTGCCATAGCTGAAGTGCTCTTCCTGTCTACAAAGAAACCTGCATAATCAGCATATCCTACTAGATCAAAATTACTACCTTTTGGATACCAAAGTCACAGATCAGTGGTGCCTTTCAGATATCTCACTATCCTCTTGACAGCAGTCAAGTGTGACTTTTTTTGCATTTGCCTAGAAATGAGTACAAAGCCCTACAGTGCAAATAATGTTTGGTTTGCTGACAGTAATATACAAGAGTGAACCAATCATACCCCTATACAACTTTTGATCAATTGATGAACCAGGTTCATCAACATCTAATTTAGTGGCAGTTGCAATATGTGTATCTATTTCTTTGGAGTCCTCCATTTTAAACTTTTTGATTTGTTCTTTCGTATACTTCTGCTGATGGATCATGTTCCCATTTGGGATTTTTTTTATCTGTAAGCCTAGGAAGAAGTTTATCACCCATCATACTCATTTCAAACTCACTTTCCATTAATTTTGCAAAGTCCTTACTCAACCTATCATTAGTGGCCCCAAATATTATGTCATCAACATATATTTGCACAACAAGCATGTATTTACCTTTTTCCCTTAGGAACAAAGTGCTATCAATTTTACCTCTTCTATACCCATGCTCCAGTAGGAATTTTGATAGTCGTTCATATCAAGCTCTTGGGGCCCGCTTGACCCCATACAGAACCTTGTCCAGCTTGTACACATGCTCATGACACTCCTTGCTTTCGAATCCTGGAGGTTGTTTCACAAACACTTCTTCCATGAGGTAGACATTCAGGAAAGCACTTTTGACATCCATATGATGGAGAGTGAATTACATATGTTCTGCAAAGGCTATGAGGTGTCTGATTGCCTCTAGTTTTGAAACTGGAGCAAAGATCTCATCATAGTCAATAACTCCCTCTTGGTTGTAGCCCTGAACCACCAGCCTTGCCTTGTTTCTTGTGACAATTACATTTTCATCAAGTTTGTTCCTCAAGATCCATTTTATGCCAATGACTGATTTGTCCTTGGGTCTTGGAACTAGATGCCAGACATGACTTCTTTCAAATTTGTTGAGTTCCTCCCTCATAGCAGACCCAATATGCATCCTGCAAAGCGTCAACAATATTTTTAGGTTCAATAAAAGATAGAAAAACATCAAATTCACATAGATTCTTTAGTTGTGATCAAGTTTTGAATCCAGATGTTAAGTCAGTAATAATGTTCTCAACGAGATGAGAACTTTGATACTTGTGGGATTTCACCACCAACTGGTTTTTACTAGACGATTCTTATGAGTTCTGTTATTGAGGAACATGTTCATGGACATGTTCTTATAGAGAGTTTGTTTCATTTTCTCCCTGATTAGTTCCCACTGCCAGGTCGCCCTGAGTGGAAGAACTTGTTCCATCACCTGTTCCTTCTTTTGATGCTACTTCAGTCAATTTTTTTACCAGTCCAATGGCTTCATCTTCATGTTTCTATCTCTCAGAAAGATTATTAAATTAATCAAATAGGACATGCACACTTTCTTTTATACACAAAGTTCTTTTATTGAATACTTTATATTCTTTTCTATGTGAAGATATCCCAAAAGTACTCCCCATCACTTATGGGATCAAATTTATCTAGGGATTCTTTTCCATTATTGTGCACACAGCACATGCAACCAAATGCCCTAAGATGAGATATGTTTGGTTTTCTCCTTTTAAGTAACTCATATAGAGTTTTCTCAACAAGAGGTCTAGTCATGAATCTATTAATTAAGTAGCATGCAGTGTTTACAGCCTCTGCCCAGAAGCTGTGAGGTAATTTACTAGAGAGAAGCATGGTTCTTTCCATATCCTCAACGGTCATGTTCTTTCTTTCAACTACTCCATTATGTTTAGGAGTCCTAGGGGTAGAGAAGTTGTGATCTATACCATTTTCATCACAATATTCAGCAAATTTTACATTTTCAAATTCAGTTCCATGGTCAGACCTAATGGATGCAAGCTGATATCCTATTTGTTTCTAAGTTTTTCTAACAAAAGTAGTAAACATTTCAAATGCCTCATCTTTAGATGTTAGAAATAGTACCCAGGTAAATCTAGAATAATCATCAACAAGCACCATCACATATTTCTTTTCACCTCTAATCATGGTTCTCATTGGACCACAAAGATCCATATGAACCAGTTCCAATGTCTTGGACGTACTTACCATTTTCTTGGATTTGAATGATGACCTTGCCTGCTTCCCCCTTGCACATGCCTCACAAACTTTGTCTTCCTTGAACTTGATACTAGGTAACCGTATCACCAAGTCCTTGGAGACTAATTTATTTAGCTGATTTAAATTGGCATGGCCAAGTCTTTTGTGCCACAGGAGGGGATCATTAACTAGCACACTTAAACAAGTGAGTTCATTTTCTAAAAGAGTTGACAAATCTACAATGTAAATTTTTTTCCTGCAAAACAATCTTGTCAGTGGTAAGGTTAATCACAGAGCATTTGGTAGAGGTAAAAGCTACAAGGTTACCTTTATTACACAGTTGTGACAAAGTGATTTGGCTGTATTTCAAGCCATCTATCAAGTAGACATTCTCAATGGAATGAGAGTCTTTCTTACCTACCTTTCCAACCCCAATAATGTCACATTTCTTTCCATTACTAAAGGAGACATTACCTCCTTTTAGGTTATCAAGTGAAAGGAAGTGGTTCTTGTTCCCAGTCATGTATCTTGGGCAGCTACTATCCATGTACCATATTTGGCTACTCCCTTTCACTTTAACTGCAAAAAGAAATCAGGGGTTAGTCCTAAGAACCCAAACTAGTTTGGGTCTCTTTCTATGGGCAAAAGGATGAATCAGATTCTTTCTTTCCCAACCAGGCAGCTTATGTTTCTCTTGAACAAAAACTTTATTCTTTTGGCTGGCCTTTTCTTTTGTATTGCATTCATTTTATAATGGCTAGTCTTACCATAGTGTGTGCAGATCTTATTTTCAGAAAGTGTAGGTACTTATTTTTGGGGTCCTATTTTGGAGTTTGTGTCCCATAACCAAGTCCTCTTTTGTTGCTACTGTGTTACTATTTTTGCATAGAATATAAAACAAATTGTGAATAAAAAAATGTTAGTAAAGAATTCTAGCTTCAGTCTTTAGTTTTTTCGGATTGCGTTAATAGTTAATATCTTAAAGTAAAAATAAATAATGAAAAAAATGAAATGATTGGACTTTTCCAGACGATAAATCTCATAGCAGTTTTCTTGAGTGACTAAAGCCTAACAAAAAAAAACATAAAACTAAAAAAATGTCCTTTTAGTATTTTAGGTAGTAATGATCCCTCGTGATTTTTATTTAAGCCCCGGTTATTTTTGATTGGATATAGTTGAACCGGGTAGTAGTTTCTATTTTTTATTTTTATTGTAGGGTAGGATATAGGAAATAAAAGGATGGGGAAAATGAAATTTGCTAGGCGCCTTTGACCAGTCTGATAGTAGCATATTTAGGCACTAGAATGTGTAGTACCTTTCCTATGGTTTGAAAATTCTTATGATGCCTTGTTGAGTAGATAACATGTCTACTCACGCCTATATCTCATTTTCTTTTCTTGTGTCGCTTTGTGTTTGATTCTAAATATTTTATGGCTCCGTGAACACTTGAAATTATTTGAGAATAAGAGTAGAGCCGTACTTAATGAGTCATAAGCCATATGTGAAAAGAAATTTTATAGTCCGCGTCATTGCATGACAGTCTAGAACTTACCCAACATGTGAGTCAAAGAAAAATTTTAGGTTTTGGTCCGTTTGAAAAGAATAATTTTAGCCTTTCTTTGATTTGTTTGAGCTTAATGCTTACCACAAATAATATTTTTTCCAAACCAACCCTTTGAGTCTATGAACTTTTATTTGACAACCACATTACAAGCGTATACCCCTTTGTCCTTAATTATCATTATTTTGATCCTTTTACCTCTTAAAGCACTTTAATCGTAAAAAGAGCGCTAAAATAAGTAACGAGTTAACTTGGATGACTTTTGAGTGGAATCAATGAATGAAAGAAAGGTGCACTTATATTGTAAAGAATACACCGCTAACAGGATTGGTAGAAAAGAAAAAAAAAGTATTGTTGAAAAAACATATTTAGCAAAAGAAATTAAGAATATCTTATACTAGCTAGTGGATATGAATTAAAGTAGTGCTTAAAGAAGAAAAAATATTTTTGGAGTTGATATTGTTTGCAAAAGTGAAGTTATGTTAAAGAAAAATGCACTTAAAGTTAAGTTTGTGATGTGTTAAAGTTCTTAGGAGGGTTAGTCAATATTCCTAAATTTATCCTACCCATTCCTTAGCCCAATTACAGCCATAAAAAATCATAATTTATTTTAGATCGAGCAAGCCTACATTAGTAGAGGTCTACATGCAAGCCTATGATACTTTGTGCATAAATGTGACTTATTTGTGAGAGTGAGGGATTTCTTGGATATATGTGAGTTTTTAAAATATATTTGAGCATTTAATTTGAATGTTTGGATTCGACTTGCTCTCGAATTCTTGTTGTGAGGGCATACAATTTTGCAAAGGATAGGTGACGTTATTAGATTTCTCTATGATGTTGAGTGTTCAAGCCATTAATGCATTATGATACTTGGTCAGTTTTTGAAGCTTGGATTGTTACGAGCATGTTGTCTTCTTGTTGAATAAATTTTTGAAGTATGATATAAAGTAAAGGAAAGTGTATCTTGAAGGCATATGCTAACGTTTTAATTATTGCTATCAATCATAGCCATTGGTATCATGTGCTTCGGAGGTGCTCAAAGAAAATAAAGTTCTCTAGGTTAATGTGAATTGGTAATTGACTCGAGGACGGGCAACGCTTAAGTGTGGGATAGGGATGTTAGACCAAAATACTATACTCTCATACATTACTCGCTTTATATTTTGTTGGTATAGTGATTAATTGTGACATTTGAGCTAAATTATGTTGTTTAATATATAGGAGCATTGGAAGGAAATGTTGAATGAAAGTTGCACAAAAAAAAGGATAAAAATACAATAAAGGAGCCCAAAAGCATCAAGTAACAAAACCGTGCTACAGACCCGGCTTCGTGAGGTCTATAGCCATCTTGACTACGCTACATACCAGGCTTCGCGAGGTCTATAGCCAGCTTGACCGTGCTATAGACCAGGCTTCGCGAGGTATATAGCCAGGCTGACCATGCTACAAGCCTGGCGTCGCGGGGTCTGTAGCCGGATAATTATAGGTTGTGGGTTAAAAGATTCCAACATGGGTTTGCACTGGGGATTTTTGGCCCTAACATATAAATACTCCCCAAATGAGTTAATAAAGGGTTGGACACTATTTTGAGAAGGAAAAGACTACAGAGCACGGTAGAGAAAGAATTAAATGAGTTTTCCCTCTGTTTATCTTTGTACTTTGTAGTTTAATATCTTTAAACAACGTGATGATTTTTGATACATTTATGAGTAGCTAAATTTTCTAATCGAGGGTTTGATGGAACCTATTGGAGGATGATTTTCTACTATGTTTAATATAGATTTTCCTTTGATTTTTCTCTACTTGTTTAACTATGTTTACATTGTGGTTAATTGAAGAGCTCTCAAGAAATTATGCCTATTTAGTGTGTATTGCTTGGAAAAGGTTACCTATTTAGGTAGTTGTTGAACTACATCACCCCTAATGCATGTGAGAAATCAATACAGAATGATTAAAGGTGGGATTACGATTAATGAAACCTTTATGTGATCTTAGTGAGAGATGAATTAGATCCAACTAGCATAGTTCGGAATAATACGTCTTGTAAATTATGGTAGTTGCTCGTAAGAGAATTTCAACACCCAAAGTACTCATGATCGGTAGAGAATACTTACGCAAATTTGTAGGAAACGTAGCAGCAAGAATTTTGACAATGGGGAAAATCATAACCCTAGACTTTTTAAAATGTTGTCCACATATCTTCTATGCTATTTATAAATTACAGCATTTTTTCTTACTTTGCTCTTAGTTACTAAACATTCAAATCGTTATTTAATATTTTTGAGGGTTGAATACTTGAATTCGTGTGAAACTAGTGGTTGTATTAGTAGGTTAATTCCCTGTGGGATTCGACTTCAGACATATAAACTGGATTATATTTGAAATGAACGCTAGACCTCTTAGGAGGCATAGTTGGGCGTGATCAAATTTTGGCACCATAGCTGAGGAATTAACGATGTTGTTAATTACCTAAAAGAATGATTAGAATTTATAGTTTATTCAGCTTTCTCAACTTGAAATTCATTTTGTTGAAACTCTAACGTTTGAAGTTTTTTGTGTTACAAGTGCATGCCTAGAGACTCCTCATGAACTATTGAATTGTTTGAAGTATTACCGGAACCTGAGAAAGCTTTCAAGGCACTAAATCGAGCAAACAAGAAAGACAAAGGACAACAAAACTCAACGAGACAAATCAAATTAGACATGGGTGACGTACTAAACAACAAAAATAATGTGAATGACCGAACAATCAAGGTGTGGAACCTATTGTGCCAGAAGCAGCCTTTGTATGATTGGGCACAACCCACCACTGAAAACTTCGTAACCACAATTGCAGTCTCATTGATACAAGCAAAATCATTTCAAATTATAAACAACAAGCTACATCTGTTGCAGAACAAGGGACTGTTCTTGGGGTCTTATATTGAAGATCTATAACATCATTTGAAAATTATTGTGTCAATTTGTGTCATAAAAAGGCAACTGAATGTGACGCCAAAAGCAATAAGTCTGTTGTTGTTTTCATTCTCAGTGATGGGAGAGGCTTAGACTTGGCTCAATTCGCTCCACATAAACTCTATCACCTCTTGTGAGGAATTAGTCAACAGTTTTTGAACACGTTCTACCCACCCAATAAGACTACCAAGCAAGTTGATGAGATATTGACCTTCAGGCAGAACCGATTGAAACATTGTAAGAAACGCCGGAGAGGTTCAAAGGGATGCTAGTTAAATGTCCACATCATGGCATTCCATATTCGATATTTGGGGCAAAGGTTTTACATGGTATTGGTAGACAACTTGAAGACTGATGCTGATGCTTCAGTAGGTGGAGCATTTTTTTAGCAAATCATTTAGGGAATATAAGGTCTTAC
The DNA here is from genome assembly GCA_034376525.1 of Nicotiana benthamiana. NCBI lineage: Eukaryota > Viridiplantae > Streptophyta > Magnoliopsida > Solanales > Solanaceae > Nicotiana > Nicotiana benthamiana. The sequence goes on from CM067338.1 coordinate 155,609,290, forward strand.
TTAAAAAATGGCTCAAAACTCGGTATGCATGACAAGAGACTTTATAATCACTCTTATTGTTCACTTAGTAAATTTAGAGCCAAACAACTCCATGGCTGAGAATATGGCTACAATGATGACGCAATTGAGTATCCTAACCAAAAAGATTGATGAGTCAAGCCAAAAGTAGGCGCACATAGTTGAAACGACAAATGGAGGATTAATGCACACCATGAATTAATTAGCCGTATGTATGCTCGTGGAGTGGTTAGAGTGACAATCAGAACTATCAGGAGAATATAAACTATGTGGGAAACTATGATGGCCAAAGACAATGTGGTCCAACTTGGGACAACAGAATCAACAATATAGGCCAACGCAACAACAATACAACAAATACAACAACAGCAGCAATACAACAACAACAGCAACAACAACAACAACAACAACAACAACAACAATTACAACAACAACAACAACAACAATAACAACAACAACAATAACAATAATAATAATAATAATAATAATAATAATAATAATAATAATAATAATGGAGCTGCATGACCACAGGGTTAGGCTATGCCTTATCGAAGGCAATAAAGGTACAATCAGAAGAATCAACAACTAGCTTATTAGCAACCTCAGTAGCAACAGATAATGCGATCAAATGATGGGTTGTTTGAAATAAAAGGAATGCTACTACAACCCATTGGGTTCAGCGGGAAAATAGAAGAAAAGGTTCATCATATGCAATAAAAGGCACACCAGACGCACGAAAAGGTAGTATCATACAACTTAACTATCAAGGGCATTAAGATTCAACTAGGGCAAATATCTATGACTCTCAATAATCGTGCTCAAGGGACATTACCTGCGGACACACATGTTATTCCGAAAGAGCAAGGTCCGAATCAGGCAATGGCTGTGAGTCTGAGAAATGGTAGAGATCTTAATCTAGAGCAAGAAATTGCTCGCGAATGCTGACCAACTAAGATACTTGTTCAAGTACCGATTGAGGTAGATGACTCAACTTAGCTAACAGATGGAATAATCCAGCCAGGCTAGGAGGAATAAAATAAGTAAAAAGTGGTTGTAAAGGAGGCTGAGGAAGTGCAAGAGTAGGCATTAGAAAAAGTGCCTGAGCAGGATCTAACTCATGTCACAAGAAAGAAGCGACCACCAACACTCTTCCAACAGAGGTTGGCCAAATATTAGAAGAATGAGAATAAGAAATTCGTGGAGATGTTGAAGCATATCCGGGTGAACATTCCAGTGATTGATGCCTTGCGGGAGATGCTTGGTTATGCAAAAATGATGAAGTACTTGAGATCTCGCAAGTTCTAATTTCAAGACTTGGCAACTGTTACACTAACTCAAACATGTAGTGCTATCGTGACAAGTCCCACAACTGAGAAGTTTTTCGACCCAAGAAGTTTCACAATCCCATGCGCAATAGGCAGCTATGCTTTTGTGAAAGCATTGTGTGATTTGGGAGCGAGCATAAATTTGATGCCCTTGTCTATCTATAAAAGGTTAGGCATTGGAAGAGAAAGACCCACATCCATGTTAGTACAGCTAGCGACCGAACGGTGAAGAGGCCATCAGGTATACTTGATGATGTACTTTTGCAGGTTGGAAAGTTTGTGTTTCCGACAGATTTTGTTATCCGGGGCTGCTATGTTGACAAGAAGATTCCCATAATTTTGGGAAGGCCATTCTTGGCCACTGGGAAAGCTGTGATTCATTTTAAAACTGGGAGCTAAAGATGAAATTGAATGAAGAAGAGATAATTTACAATGTGCAGAAGTCTATGCGACAACCTAGTAAGTTTGCTAGCTGCTTTCTGATAAATGTTGTGGATGTGATTTTGAAAGAGGAAGATGAGGCACTGAATGCAGACTTGCAACCTACATGATTAACCTAGAAGATGTAGATGGTGGGAACTTGGCGGAGTGGATGATGTCCCTTGAAGGCCAATGGTACTGGAAAAGAGAGTTCGAATTTGAGCCTTTACACTTAGAAGAAAGAAATACCCCTCCAGCTAAGGAATCAATCGAAGAGCCACCAAAGGTTGAGCTGAAACCCTTGTCATCCCACCTAAGGTATGATTTCTTGGGACCTAGTTCGACATTTCCTGTTATTATCGCATCTGGTTTGTTAGATGTTCAAGTAAAACAACTTTTCCAAGTTATAAAGGAGTGGAAAATTGCAGTTGGGTTGACCATTGCAGACATAAAGGATCTCAACCTAAAATTTTGTATGCACAAGATTCTATTGGGAAGATGGGCACAAGAACTTCTAGAGAAAATCAAAGAAAGCCGAACCTCAACATAAAAGAAGTGATCAAGTGGTTAGTTGCGTTAATTGTCTTCCCTATCTCTGACAACAACTAGTTCAGCCGAGTTTACTGTGTGCCAAAGAAGAGTGGAATGATTGTAGTGCGAAATGAGAACAAGTTGATCTCAAGAAGAACATTCATTGGATGGCGAATTTGTATGGATTATAGAAGATTGAACAAGGCCATCCAAAAAGACCATTTTTCGCTGCCATTCATTGATCAGATGCTAGATAGATTGGTGGGGAGATCCCATTTTTTCTTCCTGGATGGATACTCGGGGTATAACCAGATCTCTATTGCCCCGTAGGATAGAGAGAAAATGTCGTTCACCTATCCATATGGCATCTTTTCCTTTTGGAGAATGCGGTTTGGCCATGCAATGCATCTGCCACATTCCAAAGGTGTTTGATGGCCATCTTCACATATATGGTAGAGGACATAATGGAGGTTTTCATGGATGATATCTCAGTGGTGGAGAACTCATTTGATGAAAGCCTTATGAACTTGAAAAGAGTATTGAAGAGGTGTTTGAAGACTAAACTTGTACGGAACATGGATGCTAGTTTATATGAGTCCACCAAGCTATAGAGTACCTGGTCCTCTATGAGATGAGGCTTAAAATGTTGTAAAGACTGAAATTAAAGAAGGAAAGGAATTTTTACGTGGAAAAATCCCACACAAGGGGATCAAAAAACAACGGCCTACTCTTGTAGGCTTTTAATTTCATTAACTTGCCATCTCCCAATTACAATCCATTTTACAAAAACCCTATTGTAAATACTTCAATTAACTTGTGATGCACCCACCAAAAGCCACTCTATAACTATCCTAGTTATAAAGGCTTTCAACTTATGACTATCTCTAGTCACAACATAAACTCAGAAGTTTGCGAATTTTGGTTTGTTTCATAAGACAATGCTTCTTAGACAACAAACTAGGAATTACAATGATGAACAAATAATAAGATTACAACTCAACTACGGATCTACATAAACTCAATAAGAAACATATCCTTAGTGGAGCTTTCTTCTTGTTCTTTACACACTAATGACTTCAATGCCGGATGAATACTTTTGTTGTTTGAGAGAATATCACTGAATGCACGAAGAATGGTGTGTCTTGCACCAAGTTGTTTTATAAAAAATGGTAGCACAATGGATAATGATGTCAACTTTTGGTGTACGCTTCTTCTCAATGAGAAGTGACTGATGTACTGTTTGCACAACTACTTCTAGTTGTGCGTTCCAGCTGGATATGCAACTTTGTACTTCTGTCAGGACACACCAATGAACCAGGTCCTAGTTGTGTTCCTCTTCAGTGATAGTTACTAGGTTGTCACTTTCTTTTGCGAGGTTCCAACTATGCATTTGACTTGCACTTCTGTCATAGAACCCTAAGGGAGGAGCAAGTATCTGTTGTGTTTCTTTTTATATTTATCGCGTATAGTCTCTGACTTGTGCTTATGTCCGAGAACCCTAAGGGACCATGTCACAAGGTCCCTGTTGTGTTCCTCCCGGTGGTCGTTTATCCATTTACTAATTTTAAAACTTTGACTAGTTCATATGAAATATATACCCTATGGGCCAAGTTCTCTATCTGGTTCTTCTTGACAAGTTCGTTAGATCATTAAAATATAAGAAGCATAGGTCCAAGACAACGTAAACACATCAATTTTCCCTTTTTTGATGATGACAAATTTAGTCATAGATAGTATTTGTTTAGAGCAGAAATAACCAGATGAGATGCCAGAACTACACGAAGTTCCCCCTTAATCTCAGATCTCCCTGCTTTGTGATTCTTGATTTTCCCTCACCTACACACAAAAAGCATATTATCCCTCACCTCTCACCTGCACACCACTTCTTCCCCCTTTTGGCAATATTAAAAAGAATAGGTAATTAGCATAAGAAGTTTAACATAATGAGCTCATGTCACATATGTGCACACAACATGATAGAAAAGAGAAGTCAAAGGAACACATTATTGTACATGCAAAGAAAGGGCAACTATTTTATTAATATTTACATTGGACTGAGAAAGTCATGAGAAATAATGGTAAAGTTCAACATGCCATTAGAAAAGAAAAAAAGCAAACAAAAGTAAAATAGCAGCCTCAGGATTTTGGAGCAAAAATAGCTGGACACAAAGAGGATGCTAGGGGACATTAGATGAATGAGGCTTGTAAGAAGAGACAACAATGGTTTTGAGAACCAAGTTCAGTCGAGCATTTGCAGACAATTGTTCTTCAAGTAATTGAGCTCGAAGTCTATCATTTTCCTTTGTCAATCGTGCAACTTCCTCATTGACATAATCAGGTCCTTTAGCTTCTTGACTGAGCTAAGTTTCCAGTAAGGCATTTCGACCCCTCAGCCTTCTGATTTCCTTAGAAGCAAAATTTTGAGTGTTGATCAGCTAAGAAATAGTCGAGATGTTTCCACCAACTCTTTATATGCATTCACATTCTTCAAGAGTGGTCTTAGAGAAGGTCTGCTTGCGTGTGCCTACTTTGGGATTCCCAAGGGGACCTTGTAGGATCTGAACACCTAAGTGAGGAGAAAACCATATGGTAACCCATGATTCCCACCCTTAAGTCTGCCACCTTTTACATATGATCTATCATGATTGCTGGCTAATTGATTGGGACAAACTCATCAAGCACTTCCATTAGGACCATATCCGATTTTGTAGCAATAGATCGTCTCTCAGAACGAGGTAAGAGCACTTTATTTACTAGTTCAAAGAGAAGCTGATACTCAGGAAGTATTACGTTCTTATGCACATGTTCCCCCTATTGAATAACTTGCTCTTTCATGACAACTCTCCTAAATTTCATCCCACAGACACCCTTAACTGAGGACATACCTTCACATGGAATTCGAGAACCTTTCCCAATATTGAAGTGTTGAGTACAACATCTACTCCATTTACGAGCGCATATATGTTATCCCCCTCAACAGTGAAAAGAGATGCGGAAAAAGTTTGTACTCCATCTTCGTACACCAGAGGCATGCTCCCTTCAAAAAAGTGTTCCATTGTTGAAATTCCAAAATCTCCAGAATTTGTCTCATGCCTTCCATCTCTGAAATTGCTGGATTACGACCCCACAACACTTTTTGAGTTCTTAATCTCTGCTTCCAAAGACCGTCATCACATGGCATGGACCTTAGTGAACTAGGTTCTTTAACAGTTTCCCGTTTTCATTTTCAAGACCCTTCAACAGACTTTCTTTTCCAGCTCGCTATCCCTACAGTATTGTCCTCAAACACAACTAGCTCAGCTTGACTCCATTTAGACGTGTTGTTGTACTTCACGTGTGACCCTTTTGTTCCTCAATAGTTTCATTCCGAAGGCTTGATTCATAAACTTTTGAATTTTCATGGATTCTTGTACTAAGGAACCAGGTCCCCTGGGAGCATCTTTGTCTGTCTAGTTTACTGACACACTTTTATTAGTGACAAAATCCCTTGGATTCATTTTCCTGTTTTCCTTATCTTGAAACTCCTCTTACTTTTATAAAATGTTGAATCAAAATTCTCTTGCTTCTATGACCTCATAGTGGGTGATTTGGAGGAAGACTCTACGAGCTTGGAGCGATCAGGAGGTGCAGGAGTGAGTTTGCATGGAAGAGAATCAGGTTCATCAAAAGGTTTTTCTGAGATTATCTCATGAGTCGAGGACTCGAGGAGTACTGTGGTTCTTACATCTCCTAGGAATGGAATTTTTTCCCCCTGGTATTCAGATGAGAGATATGCTCCTTCATTCATCAGAGGCTCAGCAGCTATAGCCATGATGTTATATGTTGGTTCCTTTTCTGGTGACTTCTTGAGCGTCACTAAGTCCAACATGTAGTAGTTCAGATACTGATCAGGATCATCCTCAAGTGCTTCTGACACTTGAGGAGTAAAACCCACTGAGTGTTCTTTGATGACATCATAGGAGTGACTAGACATAGGGTTCTCATAATGATGGTAAACGTGGTTTATTAGAAATAGGAAAACTGGAGGAATGGAGGAGGAGCCAGGAATGGGTAAGGTAGTAGAAGCCGTGAAATAGTGACGCTCTGGGATGATTTCAAGGATAATAACAATGTTAGCAGTGCTAATGGTGTGATATTAAGACGATTGTTTGATCGCCATTAGATGAGTACTTGGTAGACGAATAGAGAGAGAGAGATGTAGAGAAGATCCCAGCTATACAAAGGAGATGACGGTTCATTAATTTCCCTGAGAGAGAAAGAGAGTTTTATTGGAAGAAGGCTAATGATGAGAGGAGTGAGAAACATGTTCTGAATAGTTTTGAAAACGACGGTATATTTTTGGCAAAGTGTTATCTGTAGAAGGGATGAATGAATTTGAAATACAAGATATGACACGCAAACTTTGAAAGTCAGATGATATGGCAGTTGAGTTAATTTTTTTAAACATAATTTTTTTTGTTTTGAGAGGGCATGCAGAATAACTAAATTACTACTAACGTGAGGTACAAGAACCTGATGCCAGAACAATTTTGTTGAAAAAAACCTTTAGCAGCTCCTCTCTAGCAATTCATAGCTGTACCTTTAGCTACTATGATCGTTATGCGTGTTTACCTACAACGATATTGATGTGAGTTAGGCTTGGTGAGAGAACACTTTAGCTACCTTTACCTGGAGATGTCTTGCATAGCCAACTAATGTAAGATCGGGTTTTTTATTAGACTTTTGTGACCCCATTTTCACCTTGTTTCATCCAAAATATTCTCTACTTGAGGCTATAGATATCTATAATTTGGTCTTCAGTTCTGCAAGACATTCCACAAATCAATCCCTTCATCATATTGACCCTCAAAATATAATCTCACCCCTCAATGTGCTTGGTCTTCTTGTTTTTTGAGATTCTTCTTCAGTTGTTGACAAGGCCATTGAGTTTTTCTTCCTTGTCTCCCAAAGGATGAGGCATGAGACATGACAAGTGAACCGTTCCAGAAGTACTTTTCCTTTCCATAGAAAAAACATGCATAGTTCACATCATCATACCCAATAGGATTAAAAGCATTTTCACCTGACGGGTAACACAGGACCGGGTCCTGAGTTCTTTTAATGTATTTCAAATTTGTGTGGGCATCCTTCAAGTAGGATTCCTATGGACTTACACTTTGGATTCTATTTTGTAGTGGAGATACGGAAGGGGATAAAGAGAAAGATTACATTTTTAAATAAATTACATGTTATCTAACTCTAGAATAAAAGAAAGTGATTGACTTGTCACACAGATGTGAGCTTTTGTGTTTCCAAAATTATATAGAAGTTTTATTGATGAGGGAGATTTAGAGGTTAATTTTATTTCCCCACACTTTATGTTCTGTTGCTTGTGGAGTGCTATGAGCCACATCTCTACTCTTTCTTCAGCTGTAGCGGTAATAAGGGACGTACTAGGTTCCTTGTGAGACGTGGAGGATGATGTTGTGTTGTCTTTTGCCAGTCTTCTTTATCTTACTCATTTATAATCCGCCCTATTTGAAGCCTCGGATATTTCTCGGGGACCAGAGTTGGTTCATCATATTAATCACCATTTCTTTCCTGGCTAGAGAAGGTATCTAGTTGAATACCCCATAAGCACTTCCTACCATTTAGTGTGCCCTGTATTGGAGACTTTGAGGCCTTGTTTTGTGGATTGTATCCCAGAAGGATTCCTTCGCTCCACCTTTTGAATTTAGCTTCCCAAGCTAATCCTTCTTGTTGTCAAGAACATGGTATTTTAAGTCAAGATGGTTCTCTGATGAGTTGTCTTTTAGTCAAGAGGACATTCTTCCACTTGGAAGCTCATGATGGTTTTGATTCAGGAGGTACCTGATCAGACACCTGTTTACATAGTAGAAAGCAGTATTTATTGCTTTTTTCCTAGAATTTCTTGGTGATTCCATAGTCGATGAGCATTGTCCATGTAGCATTTTCCAGTTCCATTTTGTTTTCCACCAATATCATTTTGTTGTGGAGTCATTTGAGAAACTGTGCGTGATCCCTTCTCCCCCCTACTTTTTTTATTTTCTCTTGAATCCTTTTGGCAAGAACCATTAACCCCCAAGAGTCTCCTCCTTTGATTTGTTAACCCATGTCCAGGTGACTCTTAAATTTGGCAGACCATGGACCAGGTCTTGCTGAGTAAATTTATTTAGAGGTTAGAAGATTGCATATACCAATCCTTCATGACAAGGATTCGACTTCACTCATCTCATACCACCAGCTTATGTAGATTCATAATTAATTGAAATGGATGTTCTTGTTTCCTTTGTTCACTAAGACCACTTGGCCAGTTATCAGATTGGTGACCGTACTTTTCAGGACATTCACATAGTACAGGTTTCCACGTGACTTCAAAAAGAACCTTTCCATCTTTTCATTCAATGACAATTTCCTTTTTAAGGACATATTCCCTTCCTGCAGGGCTTTCAGTGAGAATACATTCATGATGTTTTAAGTTACGTGCTTTTAAGCATCAATGGTCCATAGTCCATCACAGTCTGCTTCCTCTCACTGTTCCATGCTCATGTAAATCAAGGGTTAGATTAAGAAACCCAAACTAGATTAGGTCCCTTGTTATGATAGAAAGGATGAATGAGGGATTTCCTAGTCCATGCAGGTAACATTCGCTTCTTGCGAGTGGTACCTGGTCCTTTATTAGTAGTCATTTTATGATAAAAACTTTGTTTTTCTAAGCAATCTGAACCCTGGGCCGGCAATTTTCATTAAAATGCCCATTATTCCCATAGTGAGTTCATAGCCAATTATCAGGTACAATGACATACTTGTTGTGAGGGTTGTAAGGAGTTTTCTCCTTTTGGAAACCGATGTCATGCTTGTTCCCACCACTTTAAGATACATGGTAGTGACAGCATCTGAGGACCAGGTCCACATTAGAGATTTCTCAAGATCAATTCTTACTTTCTCCAATTCAGCTTGAAGTTGCTGATTCTTCTAAAGATCACTATAGTGACTAATTTTCACAATAGTGAACTCATTTTCAAGCATGATGTACTTCTCACTAGCTACTTCATTCCCTTTCCCAATACTTACATCCATATGTTCTCTATTGAGTCCCTCAATGGTTTCCTCTAGATCAATGCATATTACTAACATGTCATCCCTTTCTCCTTCATTAGATTCAACTTTTTTTCTAAGGCGTGTTTCTCATTGTTAAGGCCTTCTATTGTTTCTTTTAGATCAGTAACTTCTACCATCAGATCGTCTCTATCATTTTCCACACTAGTTATTCTTTCATCAAGGCTTTCTTTTCTTGTTCAGGATTAGCTATGGTCTCATTTAAGTCCAGTGTGCAGACCATTAGATCATCTCTAGATTGTTCGGTCTCTCCTTGTTCTATGGTCAGGATCTCCTTATCATTTATAAGGCTATAATAGGCATAAATTAGGAAAGTAGATAAAATCCTTAGCTTCTTAGAAAAGTAGGATTTCAGATGTTTATGAATATCCTTGAAGTTTACCTCATCTTCTTCATCATCATCATCTGACTGAGCCATCAGCGAGAACAGTGAATCGTACTTCATTTCTTCCATTTCCATTGCCATCATGGAACTATTTTCTGCATCTGATTCCCTTTTGGATTCACTCGAGGAGTCTCCCCAAGAAGTAAGAGCCTACTTAACAATATTGTCGGCGCCACTTTTTTGATTGAATCTTTTATCTATAACCAGGTTCCTTTTTCCTGCTTTATCAGGATTTTGCTTGTATTGATCTTGTTTCGCGAGTGGGTAGTCTTTGATGAAATGCACTGATTTTACATATCTCTGACAGAGATTGTTGTTCCTTGTTTTTCTTGAACTGCCCCACTTTGGTATACCACCATTTCTTCGAACCATCTTTTGAAATCTCTTAGTAAGATAGGCCATGTTACTATCTTCATCACTTGAGTCACTACTTTTAGCCTTAAGTACCAGGTTCTTCTCCTTCTTGGGCTCTCTTCTTTCACTGTCTTTCTTTATTTTAACCTCATATGTCGTTAGATTACCAATCAACTCATCCATGGTTAGAGTTTGTAGATATTTAGCTTTAGTGATAGAATTTAACTTACTTTCCCAAGACCCAGGATAACACTGAGAATTTTCCTTAAAAGCTTGTTTCTGGGAATGACATCTCCAAGTGAGTGAAACTCATTTATGATAGAGGTGAATCTAGTGTGCATATCTTGTATGGACTCATCATCCTTCATCCTAAAGAGCTCATATTCAGGGGTGAGCATATCGATATTTTATTGTTTGACCTGAGTAGTTCCTTCGTGTGCGGTTTGTAAAGCTTCCCATATTTCTTTGGTAGTATCACAAGCTGACTCTGTTGTACTCATCAGGTCCTATGCCACACATCAAGATTTTCTTGGCATGATAGTTCTTTTCTACAACTTTTCTATCAATATCGGTGTACTCTTTTCTCCCTTTGGGCACCATTGGTAATGTTTCTTCAATTCATGGGAACATATTGACCATCACAAGTGATGTCCCAAAGTTTTGAATTTTCTGCCATCATTAAATCATGCATGCAGGTACTTCACCAGCCATAGTATTTACCATTGAATATGGGAGGTCTATAGGTTGATTATCCTTCTTCGATGTTTGGTGGAGTAGCCAATGAGGATCTTTCCTAGGTGTTATCCTAATAAGAGAAACCTACTCTGACACCATTTGTTAGTTTATATGAGTTCACCAAGCTATAGAGTACCTAGTCCTCTATGAGACGATGCTTAGAATGCTGTAAAGACTGAAAGTAAATAAGGCCAAGGATTTTTACGTGAAAATATCCCACACAAGGGGATCAAAAAACCACGGCCTACTCTTGTAGGGTTTTAACTTCACTAACTCAGAATCTTCCTATTACAAGCCACTTTGCCAAAAAACCTATCGCAAAGAATTTAATTAACTTGTGATGCACCCACCACAATCAACTCTATAACTATCCTAGTTATAATGGCTTTCAACTTATGACTATCCCTAGTCACAACATAAACTCCAACGTTTACAAATTTTGGTATATTCCTAAGACAAAGCTTATAAGAAAGAAAACTAGGAATTACAATGACGAACAAATAAAAAGATTATAACTCAACTACGGATGTACATAAACACATTAAGAAACTAATTCTTAGTGGAGTTGTCTTCTTGTTCTTGACACACCCGTGACTTCAATGTTGGATGAATACTTTTGTTACTTCAGAGAATATCACTGAATGCACGAATAATGGTGTGTTTTGCACCAGGTTGTTTTATCACACAAGGTAGCACAACGGGTAGTGATGCCAACTCTTGGTGTACGCTTATTCACAGTGAGAAGTGACTATTGTACTGTCTGCACAGCTACTTCTGATAGTTGCGTTCCAGCTGGATAATCGACTTTGTACTTCTGTCAGGGCACACTAATCGACCACGTCCTAGTTGTGTTCCTCCCTGTGACAGTTGCTAGATGGTCACTTTCTTCTACTACGTTCTAACTGTGCATTTGACTTGTACTTATGTCACAGAACCCTAAGGGAGCAGGTTCCCATTGTGTTTCTCTTTATATTGATTGCGTAGTCACTGCCTTATGCTTGTGTCCAAGAACCCTAAGGGAAAGGTCACCATTCCCTGTGGTGTTCCTCCTTGTGGTCGTTCATCCATTTTCTGATTTTTTGACTTTGACCAGGTCACATGAAATATATACCCTATGAGCCAAGTTCTCTATTTGGTTCTTCACGACAAGTTTGTTAGATCATCAAAACATAAGAAGTATAGGGCCAACATACTGAAAACCCATCATGGGAGAAGTGTCATTTTATGGTACAGAAAGGTATAGTCTTGGGAAGCCTACTATCAAGTAAGGTCATTAAAGTGGACCGTGCGATTGATATAATTGAGAAGTTACCTCCACCCACTTCTATTAAGGCCATAAGAAGCTTCCTTGGCCATGCCGGTTTCTACAGGTGATCTACAAAAGATTTTTTGAAAATTGCCAACCTTTATGTAAATTGATTGAAAAAATCACCCCTTTGTGTTTCATGATGAATACAGGGCTGCGTTTGAAGAAAAGACCTATGACTGCACCAATCATAGTGGCACCTTACTAGGGACAACCTATTGAGATTATGTCTGATGCAAGAGACTATGTTCTGTGAGTAGTTCTTGGGTAGAGAAAAGATAAAGTTATGCATCTAATCCACTATGCAAGTAGAACCTTTATTGGCGCCCAACTGAATTACACCGTGACGGAGAAAGAGATGCTAGCAGTCATGTTCGCATTTGACAAATCCAGGTCATATCTGATAGGCTCGAAGGTAATTCTTTATACCAACCATGTTCCTCTCAGGTACCTAATTGAGAAGAAGGAATCAAAACCATATCTGATTCGATGTGTGATACTACTGCAAGAGGTTGACTTGGAAATCTGTGACCAAAAGGGAATGAAAAAACAAGTTTCTGATCATTTGTCCAAGCTTGAAAGAGCTTAAAAGAGGGTTTAGGTGGAAGAGATCGTGGAGACTTTCCCAGAAGAACAATGTTTAGCCAGGAGCCTTGAGGTAGCACCAAGGTATGCAAATATTGCAAACTACCTAGCAAGTGGTATTGTTCTCTATGACTTGTCCTCTGTACAGAAGAAAAAGTTATTTCATAATTGTCGCATGTATTTCTGGGATGAACCATATTTGTTTAGGATTTGTATTGATAACATGATCCGGAGATGTATTCCCAAGATAGACCAAGTTTCTGTGTTGCAGGCATATCATGTTTCACCTTATGGAGGCCATTTTGGAGTAAGGACAACTACTAAAGTGCTGTAGTCGGTCTTTTATTGGCTGAAGTTTTTTAAATATGCACATTTTTGGGTGAAAAGCTGTGATAAGTGTCAACGGGCGGGGAATATTTCCCGTTGACATGAGATGCCTATGAACCCAATTCAAGATATCGAAGTATTTGATATATGGGGAATCGATTTTATGGGACCATTTGTCAGGTCATATAGTAACAACTACGTACTAGTAGGTGTGGACTATGTCTCAAAATGGATGGAAGCAGAGGCACTCCTAGCAAATGATGCAAAGGGAGTTATTGGTTCTTTGAGAAAATAATATCTTCACTCGATTTGGTACTCCAAGAGCATCATCAAGTGATGTAGGCACCCACTTCTACAACTGAGCCTTTGCAAAATTATTTGAAAAATATGGCATTCGCCATAAGGTTTCCACTTTGTATCACCCACAAACAAGTGGGCAAGTGGAGGTTTTAAACAGAGAAATCAACATTTTTTTGACCAATAATACAAATGCTACTCGGACTGATTGGGAAAGAAAATTAGATGATACGCTATGGGCCTACAGCGCTGAATTCAAAACTTCGATGGGTATGTCACCATAAAAATAGTATTTGGAAAGGCACGTCACTTACCGGTGGAGTTAGAGCATAAAGCTTTCTAGGTATTAAGGCCATTAATTCTGGACTTAGAGGCAGCTGGAATGAGTAGAGTCACAAAGCTGCATAAACTTGATGAGTTCCATCACCATGATTTTGAGAGTAGATATAAGGAAAGAATGAAGAGGATGCATGACAATTAAATTCTTGGGCGAAAGTTTAAACTTGGAGATGTGGTATTGTTATACAATTCAAAATTGAAGTTGTTTTAAGGCAAGTTAAAGTCAAAATGCTCAGTACCATTCCGTGTGATATAGATGCATCCCACTGGAGCCCTGGAAATTGCATCAAAAGATGGCTCTCACAATTTTAGAGTCAATGGGAAAAGGTTAAAACATTACTTGGGCATGGATGAGGAAAAAGTTGTATCGGTGACTCATTTGCAAGAACCTAAAATGTTGAGTGAACCCCATGTTAAATTGCATGCATCATTCCATGACGTTTGATCGCTGCCAACTCAATGCTACACTATGGTAGGAAGAGTGAGCCGCAATAAATTTTACCCGAATAAAGGACGAGATCGATTTCCTTAGGGAGTTAGTAGTGGATTTGGATTTTCTGTCTAGTCTAGAGATGTGTTTGTACTCCTAATGTCACTTTAAATATTTTTTGTTTTTTGATTTATAACTATTTTTATAAAACTAATGATTAAAACTAAATTAGACTAGAGAATATTGCTAAGTTCTATCTAATGGGAAGAAGGGAACTAGGGTCGTGGCACTACCTAGGTGGATAATTGACAGGTAGATGTTACTTAGGTTTGATTGACGTATTTTGGGCTTATGCTATAAGTGTTTCAAAATTTACCCACTCTCACACCTCTCGGTAGAGAGAGTGATTTTTTCCAATTGACTCACTCGAGACCAAATGATAGGCAAGTTATACCAAGAAACTAGGGTTCAAATTGGGTGATTACTCTCTCAGGATTTAACCCGTTAATTGGAATTATCATTCTCAACAGTCCATCTCAATTCCTTGTTGGGTGAATTTTTTGTCATAGACTCTCTTTCTCAACAAGAGTTAAACCCACAAAGCTTGAATCAGTGTTTGCAACCACCAATTCTAAATTAAATCATAAATTCAACCTAAATAGCAAACACCCAATACCAATCTAACCTTAGATGGAAACACCCATCAATTACCCACACTAGGGTTGAGCCACAACCTTAGCTAGTGGGTTTAGCTACTCATGCTAGATAAAGAAATTAAAGAAATAGATGAAGAACTAAGCATATTTATTGATTGCTAATAAGAAACTACAATAATCTATTGTTAATTAAAAGTAAAAGTACAAAAAATGCCTACAAAACCAAGTGTAGCTATCATCTGAAGTTTCCAGATACAAAAGATAACCTAAAAATGGTAAAATATTTTATTTATACTAGGCAATTAAAATTGGACAAAAATACCCCTGCGGGGTTAGTGCGGGCCGTACTAAATGGACCGCTGCCACACTGGCTCTTTAACTTTAACTTTCTACATCTCTGAACATAAGGGCCGCAGACCACGTGAAATGAATCGCGACCGCGAAGGGATCTAGTGTGGTCCGTATAGTAACGACCGCAGACCACATGGCCTAGACCTTGCTTAATGTGATCTCTCTAAACCTCTTAACCGTGGACCACACAAAAGGGTAGTGCAGCCGTGAAGGAATCACCGCGGACCGTGCAATGTGTACTGCATATGTGTGCCTGAAGTCCAAGTTAGCCATGTCTCTGAAACTCCTAGGGCAGCCGCATTCACTTTTGCGCGGACCGCACTAGGTCTTCTTTCCTTAAGTTCACTTAATCTTTAATAGTTGAGCAGGTTTCCCTCCTTTTGAGCTGATCTTTGATATGTTTCACTATGCCGATCAAACCTATAATCAAGCACAATTTATGAGCATTTTGGGACTATTTTGTAGATATTTATAGTCAAAGCATAAGCAAGCAGGGGCATAAAACATGTTAAAATCCTGACTTATCAACTCCCCCAAACTTAAATATTTGCTTGTCCTCAAGCAAGAAAAATAAGACTCACCCCTAAAAGGAAAATCCAATAATACCAGTTGTCCGAAAGTAACCTCAACAAGCATCAATTGGGACTAACAATTGCCCTCAATACGAGTGGTTCATTAACAATATATTAAACTTTGAAAAACTAGATCAAGTGCGACACAAGAGCATCAAGAATTGACTCAATACATCAAGGAACTCTCCCAATTACTTTGGTCGTTGTGGGAGCCAAACTAAAACATCCTCAACTCTCGCTAAGCAGACCTCACCTTTTAAATTATAAGCGCACAAATCGAGGTTAGTGGGAATGCTCTCGTCTCTCTCAAGGAAAGGTCACAAGTCTGGCTCTAAGTACCATATGCTTGACCCTTAAGCACTTCTTTTTGCTTCATTTTGGCATAATTCTTTTGACTCTTTTGAGTATTTCACTTCTTTTCAAGGGGTTAAAGAGACACATTGTCACTCTTTCTCTTGCAATTCAAAACATTTGTCCTTTTTCTACTTTTTCCACACCTTTTTCACTTTTGTTTTCCTTGAATCCCTTTTTATTCTTGTTCACATTGGGATTTCTTTTTATCTTTTTCTTTTCTTTATTTTTCATTGCCTTCCGTTTCTATTACTTTTGTACCCTTTACCACTTTGTTTCCATTCTTGCCTCCCCCCCTCCCAAACATAGAATTTCGCCATTACTCAAGGAAAGATTTGGGTTCCAAAAGAGGGTATAATTTAGAACGGGTATAGGCTTGTGGCATTAGTTCTTGAAAGAAAAAGGTTTAAGACTCAAAAGTGTTAGCTAGGGATTATATCATTGGTAGTCTATGGAATTATTCAACTATGATTTGGACCAAGGGGAGCATATAATCACTTATCAAGTCAAATTTCACTCAAAAACGTTTGCCTCAACAAACATTCAGGGCAAGTTCTAGAACATTGGCTCGAGACTTGGACTCACAATTTGATTTCTTATCACACACACTTAAGGATTACTAAAGACATAGAAAATAGGGCCAACAACAACCTTAGACATGATTGAGCACACAATAGTCTCGACAGACTACTTGATGTTCGATTGGCCAAAACAAGAGTATCAAAGCCACTACTTTCATCATCCTAAACACAACCACTTGTCTTTGACCATGGGATCAAAGGAAAATGTGTTAGGCACAAGTGAATCTTTGCTTGAGGTACCCTTAACTATACCTACTATAAAAAAAAGCCAAAAATGGACTCAAACCCTAGAAGGTTGTCACGCCATCCATCATCAGGAAGAGCCACCCGGTTCACACAATAGTCCACCCTTGGAAAGAACCGTGGAATTAAGAAAATCAAGGGCTTATGAAAATGCCAAAAAATGAAACAAAAAGGCTACAAGCTTATCTATTAAACGAAATATTTGTATGAAAATAGAAAATAGAATGAATATTTGTAATAGGGTATTATAATATACAATGGGGGGTCAATATATACAAAAGTGTAACTTTATATACAGACCAAAGAGAGAATAAAAAGTACGATAAAAGTAGCTAAATGTAAAGTTATATACAGACCAAAATCAAAATAAAGCATAAAGTAACAATCTATATATACAGTCTCCATGGATAAAAAGTAGGGCGCACCCCCATGAATAAATTCTAGCATTTTCCCCAAAGGTAACTATCAAATAAGTATAAAAAATCACAAGAAACGATATAGGAGATCCTTAAGCCTGATCCGTCTGCATAGGATCATTAGTGGTTCCCTGGTACTCTGTATGTGCCGGAACCTCAGACTAGTTCGTGATGTCCTACTTCTCAGCTACTGGGACTGGGGCCTAGGCCTGGACATGTTGGATATCAGGTTCATCCTGTGCAAACTGGAGGAAACCTCCTTAGAAGCCCGTGATTTCATCATCTTCTTGTGCTCCGAGGCAAGCTCTTTCACATATTTGCCCTGTGAATCCACTACCTTAGACAAGGCATCATGTGTCTTCATCATCTTTTCCTGGTTCTCTAGGAGATTCTTCAGCGTGTCCTCTATGAAATATGGAATCTGGGATGCCTGTGGTGTTGAATGGGCCTCAATAGTGGAGGACAATGTAGACAACATGGATGACACAATTGCCATCTAGTTGTTCAAGCTGTGCAAAGTCTTGCAAAACTAATGGGCAGTGAGAGGATAGGCCCGGGAAGATGGAATCTCAGGGCCAGCTGAAGTAAAGGGTCCAGTAGTAGAGGAAGGTACTGGAGGCAGGTTCGTAGTAGGTACAGCAGACTGAATGAAAGACTGAGTAGAGGTTCTACCGCAACTGGCTCATCAGACTGGCTAGTTGGGGCATAGGCAGGTGGCTTGTACCTCTTTTCCTTGGGGTTTTCTAGCCTCTATAAGCGGTACTATGAGAATGGGACCACCAGTCTCACCTTGACATCAAATTACTTTTTCACCACTTTGAAATTTTGGAAGTACATGGTGAGGGTGTTACGAAAAGGGTAGTTTTGGTCACTCTCAGCCACCAGTGCAGCAATCGCACGGCACATCACATTACCATTGATTGGGAAGCTCGCCATGATAGAAGAAATCAAAATAGCTCGGGGAAGTGGGATAGTTTTATCATGGGAAGTGGGGTAAAGTCGATTGCAAACAAAGGTCAACCACCCCCAAGCCTCGAAATTCAAAGTCCTCTGAACTATCTTTACCCCTGTTTGTAACCAATCTGGAACAGTACCCGGGTGTGCCATGTATCCAGCTAACCACAGGCAAACCTCTTCATCCATTGCCAACTTCTCATTGAACTGGGTCTCATCTTCATCATCCAACCCTAAGTAATTATTGAAAGACTTCCCGGAGAACACCACATGTTTGTTTTGCAATTTGGTCACTATTGTGCCCTTTTTTACGTGGGCCACATTTTAGTAGAACTCCTTAACCATGTGCACATTGGCTTTTACACACTCATCCTGAAAGTGCTCCCAACCCACTCTAGTATGAAACTAGCTATGCACATTTAGATGAAGGGGCAGCAAGTCACTTGTGATAAAACTTTTCTTTAGAATCAACTTTCGTATTGGCCACCATTTCCTAAATTTATGGAAAGCCATTTGGCTGACAAATCAATCTTCCCACACTGCAGGTTTTCTTGTTCGTTCAATACCCCCAACTTGAGGTACACCACTCTGGGGCACATTCTCAGCACTGTCCTCACCACCCTCAGCACCTTCGCCTGCACTCTCTCCGGATAATAAAGTTGTGGGGGAGGTGGAGTACTCACCACTGCCGGCTACTGAGCCATCAGACGACTCAGAAGAAACACGATGTGGAGCTTGGTTAGTTGGTGAACCTGGAACTAAGGAAGCTGGCACTGAGTCGGAGGAGAGGTCTTGAGAAGGCACGTACTCACTCCCCGATTGGTCATTAGCTATCTCAACAATCCTCTGTGTTTTCCTCGATTTCAGTCTCGGTTGGGGAGTGAGTTTAACTTATTTTCCTTTGCCTCCCCAGGAGGAATCACCTCGATCGGGTTGTTTTCCACCTCTACCTCTTTGGTTTACCATTGTCTGCAAGCAAACACTTCTAACATTGTTAGTCTAAGCACATGCAATGAAACATGCACTAAATTGAATGGTAGACAACAGATGAAAATTTGTAAACTCAGATACAGAACAAGGCACCGCGGTCCGCACAAATAGGAGCACGGCCACACAGGTCGTACCGTGGACCACGCAAAGGTGACCACGGTCTGCATTGGGCAAAAGGCCAAAAAATTGCCTCTCTGAATCTCCCCACCACAAACCGTACAAAATGGGAACGCGTCCGCGGTGGGCTAGCACGGACCGAACAAAAGTGCAATGCGGCTGCATTGGAAATAAGTTCACTTTCATATGGACTCCACGGTCCACACAGAATGGTACCGCGGAACGCGTCAGCGCACTGCGGACTACGCTAAGGCGACTGCGGATTGCGGAGACTAGGGTTCACAGGAACTAAGATAGTGTTTCATTTGTTTGCAAACTTTTTCACATTTTTCACCTACTTGTCCCTACTAAGTTTACCCATTTATTAGGCATATCAAGCACACAAACCCCGCATTTAATATTACCTTACGCTAATAATAAAATAACGAAGAAGAAATGAAAAGGAAAAGAAGCTAAAGCTACTAGCATGAGAATAAAATAAAACTATAGAATGGAATCAATGAACGACATTGGAAATGTTACCAGATTGAAGATAAAATGTAATTAATCAAAGCAAGCAACAATTACGGCAATCATAGTGTGAACAATAGTTTTAATGGTTTGAGTATTCAGATTTCGAAAAGTGTAAACTAAGACCCTTGGGCTCTATTTATAGAAAATGATGCGGGACACATCCCCACCTACCAACACAGCTGCATAAAAGGGACCGCGGACCGTGCTGGATTTGTTCAAATGAAGTTTCAGAAGGCAGCCTCGGCGGACAACACAAAAGAAAAATACGGCCAGAAAGGTCCACCGCGTACCGCACTAAATAGAACGTGGTCGCGGTGGAAATCTTCAGAGAACACTCTTTTTGCTCATGCAAGTGCGTACCGCACAATGTGTACCAGGGCCGCACTGGAAAACTTCAGAGACTGTGCACTCTTTTTACAACTTGTTTTGACCTGCATCAACACAATCCCTGCCACACCACACAACTAATTAGCTAAAAAATCTTAAACTTCAATGAAAATTAAAGATAAATAAAAATACATGGGTTGCCTCCTAATAAGTGTCTGATTTAACGTCGTTGCACGATGCATGTTACCATAATGTCACTTCAAATCAAGAAGCGCCACCATGTGGCTCTCATCAAGTTCTCCAAGAAGCAATAAAAAGAGCGTCCAACAAGTTGGTTAAACATCTCATCAATGAATGGAAAAGGATAATGGTCCTTGCAGAGCACTTTGTTCAATTTTCCAATGTTCATGAAAAACCGCCAACCTGTGTCTGGTCTTGTAGGAATCAACATATTATGAAGATTAGTCATCATTTCATGATCTGCTTCATTTAGTATTCTTTGAAGCTCCAAGAGAGGTGTTGCATCATCTTTCAAGAAAATATCGGGCTCAAATATTGAGAGCCAGAGGTATGGAGCAACTTGTTTCAATTCCAACACCGAAAGTTCCTCAATTGTTGGCTTTGGTATTAGATTTTCTTGGTTGTCAAGATCCAAAGATAATTTATTGGGTTCACAAGATTCCACGACAGGTAAAGCATATATGCACGTCAATCTACTTGCATCATCATTTACATCTGGATTTAGAGCTGCGGCCATAAGGGGGTCTTCAACATTAATCATAGAACTTGTATCATCCACTATCACAGCTCCAAAATGAGCACACCTAGGTGCTATTGAGTTGTCTCATAGATTTGCAAATAGGGAAAACCACCTTCTCATCCCCCACACGGAATGTCAATTCACTTGTTTCAACATCAACCAAAGCCTCCCCTGTAGCTAGGAAAGGCCTCCCAAGAATAATCGGGACTTCAAAGTCTACTTCACAATCCCATATAACAATGTCGGCCAGCAAGATGAATTTATCAACACAGAAAAGTATGTCATCAATTATACCCAAAGGCTGCTTTATTGACCGGTCCACCATTTGAAGTCTCATTGAAGTTGGGAGAGGTTTTCCATTTCTCAAAGTCTTAAAGGCCGAGTACGGCATCAAATATATGCTATCCCCCAAATCACAAAGGTCTGTAGCAAAATCCGCACTTCCGGTAGTACAAGGGATAGTAAACGCTCCGGGATCCTCAATTTTTAGGGCCATAGAATGAACGATGGAACTTACTTGATGAGCTATTGGTATTGTTTCACACTCCATCGACCTCTTCTTTGTAACCAACTCCTTCATAAACTTGGCATACCCCGGCATTTGCTCAAGTGCTTGCACTAAGGGCAGATTGATTGTAAGACTCTTCATCATGTCGATAAACTTTTTGAATTGGTGGTCACTCTTTTGCTTCTCTAGCCGTTAAGGGTATGGCAGAGGTGTCCTCGGAAAAGGTGCCTTGGCTTTGGGCACCACCGGTGCATACATATTAATCACGTGTTCCCTAGATGGGTTCACAGCTTCTTGTGTCTCAACCTCGGCTTCATCAACATCAATCCTCACATAATTGTTCACATTGTCAACCACATCTTCAACAATCGAAGGTACATTATCATCCCGCAACTCAACACCATTATCCAGAGCTCACTTTTCTCTTGAGGCATTCAAATTACTGCCTTTTCCACTTCGCATTGTAACCGCCATCACTTGATTAGCGCTCCCCACCTTTTGGGTGTACTACTATATCAATTGGTAGAGCACCATTTGGGTGAGTATTTAAAGCTTGAAAATTTTTTGCCTAGTTGCACCTCCAAGTTCCAGATAGAAGTATTATGAGAAGCCAATTGCGCATTGGAATCTTGATTCTTTTTCATCATATGCTCGAACATATTCTAGATTCTCCCCATATCACTCCTGGAAGAACTCGGACCTTGAGAAGGAAAGGGAGGTGGATTTTTCGGTTGTTGGTACATGGGGGGCTTTGAAAGCCTTGCTTCCAATTGCCTTGGTTTCCACCTTGGTTGTTATTCCACCACATTGATTGATTGTTGTTATTGTTCTAATTATTGTTGTTCCCATTCCAATTGCCTTGATTATTACCTTGGTTACCCCAATTGTTATTTTGATTATTGTTGTTCCAATTGACTCCACCTTGTTATTGGTTGTTATTATTTCAATTACCGCCGCCTTGTTGTTGATTTCCCCAATTTCATTGGGGACGCCATAGGTTGATATAAAGAAATTCCTCTATTCCCTTGGTAGTTATTGACATATTGGACCTCCTCACTTTGATCATCATATCACTCATTCATATAACCACCACCATCATTATTGTTGTCATATTTCTCACAATTACATTGAGGTTGTTCCCTCTTTGCCTCCTTTTCAACATAGAAACACCTTCCATTCCATAGACTTGGCCCGGATTTTTGACTTGTTACAATTGCGCCTTCACCAATTGATTCATAGTTGTCGTAAGCTCGGCAATAGCCTGGCCATGATCATACAATTCCTTGTGCAAAAGGACGACCGTGGGGTCACTTTGGGGCACATTTGCTCGGCTTTTCCATGCCAAAGATGTGTTGACCATTTCATCAAGTACATCACATGCCTCTTTGTAAGAAAGTTTCATAAAGTTCCCTCTGGCCAATTGGTTCACAATGCATTGATTTGTGGTGTTGATGCACCGATAAAATGTTTGTTGTATCATCGTCTCAATCATGTCGTTATTAGGACGCTCTTCACCATTGTCCTATACCTTTCCCATATTTCGTGCAAAGTTTCCGTTGGCTCCTGCTTGAAGGCTAGAATTTCATCCCGAAGAGCTGACATAGACTTGGAGAAAAGAACTTGGCAATGAATTTGTCCGCCAATGCATCCCACATTGTAATAGAATGATTGGGGAGTATTTCTAACTAATCCAATGCTTTTCCTCAAAGAGAGAACGGGAAAAGCCTTAATATAAACGCATCCTTGGACACGTTTGTATGCCTGCTACCCTAGCATGTATCTACGAACCGCTTCAAGTACTTGTAGGCATTTTGATCAGAGGTGCCCGTAAAATACCCTCTTTGCACGAGCAAGGTCAACATAATATTTGTGATTTAAAAGTTCCCCGACCGTATTTGGGGAGGAACAATAGCATTGGTGTATCCTTGATTTGGTAGAACTCTGGGATCCACTCTCGGTGGTGGCGGAGGAGGGTCTAGAATTTTCTCATTCGAATTAGCATTTGCATTTGCATTTCGGCCTCTACGTGGAACTTGAGGTAAGGCCTCATCTTGTTCTAGATCGTCTACCTCCTCCCCCACCATCACATTGCCGAGAGGGTCATATACGTTAATAGCCATTTGTACCCGATTGATCGACACAAAACAAAATTAGTAAACATGAAGGAAAGAGAAGCAAAACACAAACTAAGTAAACATATAGTAAACACCGTAAGCTCCCTGGCAACGAGCCTACAAGTGATCGGTTCCAACTCGACACTACACTTTGGTAGGAAGAGAGGGTCAAAATATATTTTACCCGTATAAAGGTCGGGATCGATTTCCTTAGGGAGTTAGTAGTGGAGTTGGATTTTCTGTCTAGTCTAGAGATGTGTTTGTATTCCTAATGTCACTTCAAATATTTTTGGGTTTTCGATATATAAATATTTTTATAAAACTAAAGATTAAAACTAAATTAGACTAGACAATATTACTAAGTTGTATCTAATGGGAAGAAGGGAACTAGGGTCGTGACACTACCTAGGTGGCTAATTGACGGGTAGATGTTACTTAGGTTCTATTGACGTATTTGGAGCTTATTCTATAAACGTTGCACAATTTTATCAACTCTCACACCTCTCGGTAGAGAGAGTAATTTCGCCCAATTGACTCTCTCGAGACCAAATGAGTAGGCAAGCTAGATCAAGCAACTAAGGTTCAAGTAGGGTGATTACTCTCTCGAAATTTAACCCGTTAATTGGGACGATTGTTCTCATGAGTCCATCCCAATTCCTTGTTGGGTCAATTTTGGATTCATAGACACTCTTTCTCAAGAAGATTTAAACCCACAAAGCTTGAATCAGTATTTGCAACCACCAATTCTAAAATTATAAAATCAACCCAAATAGCAAACAACTAATATCAATCTAACCCTAGATGGCAACACCCATCAATTACCCATACAAAGGTTGAGCTACAACCTTAGCTAATGGGTTTAGCTACTCATGCTAGATAAAGAAATTAAGGAAATAGATGAAGAACTAAGCATATTAATTGATTACTAAGAAGAAACTACAACAATCTATCATTAATGAAAAGTAAAAGTGTCGAAAATCGCTACAAAACCAAGAGCAACTATCGTCTAAAGTTTCCAGATACAAAAGATAACCTAAAAATGGTAAAATATTCAATTTATACTAGGCTAAAATTTTTGAAAAACTACCCCTACGGGGTCAGTGCGGGCTGCACTAAATGGACCGCAGCTACACTGGCTCTTTAACTTCAACTTTCTACATCTCTCAATTTGAGGGCCGCGGACCACGTGAAATGAACCGCGGCCACAAATGGATTTGGCGCAGTCCACATAGTAACGATCATGGACCGCATGGCCTGGACCGTGCTTAATTTGATCTCTCTGAACCTCTTAACCGCGGACTGCACAAAAGGATAGTGCGGCCGCGAAGCTATCACCGAGAACCGCAAAATGTGTACAGCGACTGCGTGCCTGAAGTCCAAGTTAGCCATGTCTCTGAACCTCATAGTGCGGCCGGATTCACTTTTGTGCGAACCGTACTACGTCTTCTTTCCCTCAGTTCACTTAATCTTTGATACTTGAGCAGGTTTCACTCCTTCTAAGCCGATCTTTGACATTCTATCACTTTGTCGATCAAACCTACAATCAAGCACAACTTGTGAGCATTTTGAGACTATTTTTTAGCAATTTATAATCAAAGCATAGGCAAGCAGGGGCATAAAACATGTTAAAATCCCGACTTATCGGCATTACATCAGGTGTTTTGCGGGAGGCAACCCATTGTAATGTTGTATTTTCATGTCGTGACATTAACTAAGGCGCTCGTTAGGAAGAAACCCAATTCATAATTTATTTTAGCGTAACTAGAATTTGCTTTTTGTTTGTAGGCACTATGAAGTTTTTAGTTAAGTCTTGGTATGTATACAGGTATTGGAGAATGATGAGAGATCATGGTGCTTGGACTCGTTCACGAAATAGAATAAAATCACTTTAGTACGATCCAGGCCGCGCTACCTACCTCGTGTAGCACAGACATATATCATCGTGGACCCGGCAGCAGGCCTCGTGATGCTAGGTTCCTAGACGCTAGGCCAAGCTGCTTCTCTCGTATTGCCATGGTACCTTCTCACTGTAGTTCTCGCGTAGCCCTTGTGCACCAGGTAAGATTAAGGCTGTATTTTTCGCAGTTCCGAACCGGAACCGGATCGGAACCGCAGCCCTGGCGGTTCTGCCGGTTCCGGCGGTCTGGTTCCGGCGGTTCCGGTTCTGGCGGTTCCCGGGAACCGTGGCGGGGCGGTTCTACCCGTTGGAACCGCCAGAACCGGAACCGCCAGAACCGAAACCAGACCGGTTCTGGCAGTTCCGAACGGTTCCGGCGGTTCTGTAACGGTAATTGTAAAAAAAAACAAAAAAATTATAAATAATTTCCAAACGGCTCTTTTTCAAAAGTAGCCGTTTGGAAGTTTAAAAAATAGCCATTTGGCCCCCAAACATTAATTTAACCCCAAACTTTATATAATTAAACTATTTCCCATTTCTCAACTATAAATACCCCCTCATTCTTTCATTTTTATTCACCAATTCATCAATATCTCTCAATCTCGCTCAAGCTCTCTTTCAATCTTTCTAGTGCAAGTGCTTAATTTATTGTTGCAAATTCGTGAAACATTGTGAAGTTGTTGAATTGAAGTTTTCAAGTGTTCAATTTCAAAGATTTTCAATTTTCAAGAAGTTGTTCGTCAATCCGGTAAACTCGTTTCAACTCTTACGTGCTAAGAATATTTTTGTGTGTTGTTATTTTGCTTAATTATAATTATTATGGCATTTTCGTTGAAAAATATGTTCGGTAAAGGAAAAAATAAAACCGGTGAAAGTAATCGCCAAAATACTACCCCTCCCCCGGCTCCCCGACCTAGAAAAGATAAGCAAGTTCAAAGTAGTAGCCAAACTAGAAATCCTAATGAACCCTTCGGAATCCTTGATAGTGATCTCCCGTGTTTTCAATTTAGCGATATTATTTTCTACATGATGTAGCAGTTGGTGATAGAATAGACGATGATATTATGAATGCTCTTTATCCTAATGCACCTATCTTAGAGGAAATGAGGATGATGATGATGACGAAACCCAAGCTCCAGTAGATTTAGATGATACACCTACTAGTCCTGCTCATAACTAAGGTGATGAACCGGAACACCCACCCGTACAAACTCCCACTTTTAGTAGACAACCTCATAATCGTTCAGAAACATCATTAGTTTGGCAATTTTTTATTCAACTAAGAGAACAAAATAAGCTAAGTGTAAATCTTGTGGGAAATTACTTGTTCATAGGTATACTGGAGATCGTAGCGACACGGGTAGTTTAGTTAAGCATATAAGATTAACCCAAGTACTGGTTCAAATCTAGTTCAACCAGGAATAAACACAGTCACCGGAGGTATATTATATTACGATCGAAATAAGGATCGTGAAGAATTAGCTAAAATGATTGCTGTTATGTGTTTGCCTTATTCTTTTGCTTCTAATCCTGCATGGATTCATTATATTAGAAGAGTATTTAATCCTACGTATAAAGGTTGGCCTCGCGCCACAGTTAAGGCCGATATTTATAAATACAAGCATGAATATGAACAATACTTGCGTTATTTATTTACCCATATAACTAATCGTATGTATATTACAACTGATATTGGTAGAAGTAATAATGATTGTGATTATCTAACTGGAACCACTCATTGGATAGACGAAGACTGGACAATGCAAAAACTCTTGCATATAGGATAATTAATTCACGGCACACGGGTAGGTTTATTGCTAACACTGTTTCAGATGTATGCAGATATTTTTGTTTTAGTGATAAAATAATGTCAATTTCCATGGATAACGCTTCTAGCAACACTAGTGCAATAGGTATGCTAACTAGAACACTTAATCCTACTTTTACTAATATTTTCCATATTAGATGTATTTGTCATATTTATCATTTAATTGTTGGTGATGGTATGAGAATATTAAGCATAGAAATTGAAAAGGTTAAAATGGCTCTTAATTGGCTATTTTATTCAAACCGTAGAAGTAGACTTAGAGAATATTTTAAAAAGTGTGACGAATATGGCCTTAGAGAAAGAAAGGTTCCTAAACCTTGCCCGACTAGGTGGAACTACATGTACGAAAGTTTAGTAGTAGCGTACAAATATAGAACCCAATTAACGCTACGTATAATTCTCGGGATTGTGGGGAGGAAGATAATGACATGCTAACTACACAAGATTGGACTAACGTTAAAATTCTTTTAGATTTTTTACAACATTTTCATCTGTCTACAAATGCTTTATCTGGCCAATATTATCCAACTATTTCTAACTGTTTAGTTTATATTGCCGCACTTGCTAATTTGTTTGTTGATTTTAACGAGGGAGGGGAAATTTATGAAATTGCAATAACTGAAATGAAAAAGAAGTTTAAAAAACATTTTTTCCAATCCCTCCTATATTTGGTGTGTCTGCTATGTTAAATCCTACTATGAAATTAGGAGGTCCTCACTTTTGGTATTCTGCTATATATCAAGCTTTAGATCTTTCAGAAGTAGAAATGGCTACACTATCTGATGCGAAAGCATCAATTAAAGTGAATGCTCAAACTGTTTATAATGCTTATAAACAGGCGTTAGAGCATGCTAGGCCTAATATTCCAACCCCTACTTCGTCTACATCACAGGCGTCTAAAAGAGCTGCTGGCTTAACAGATCTTAAATCGTGGACGGAGTTCAGGGGTACTTAAGGGGAAAATTTAGATGAAATTTCCCATCTAAATGAGCTTCAAGTTTATTTGTCGCAGGGACTAGAGAATGAGAATCCAGACGGCTCTTTCGACCTTTTGGATTGGTGGAAGACAAGGGAAAAGCATTTTCCCGTTCTTGCAAGGATGGCTCGGGATGTTCTGTCGATTCAAGCGTCAACCGTTGCATCGCAGAGCGCTTTTAGTCAAGCAAGACTACAAATAGGTGATCACAGAGCGTCGATACGGGACAGCTTGGAAAAATCAGTGCTTTTTCGAGATTGGATCCGCGCAGAAAGAAGGAACTTTGGGCTAGCTGAATCACAATCAGAAATAGATGAGTGCTATGAAGAAATGCTAGCAGAACTTGCTCAGGAAACATCTTCACCCGGAAGTGGTGATGAACAAGCTTCATTTCCACCACCGCCAACACAACCACCTCCAAACCTTGAAGGTTTTATGAGATTTGTTAGAAATAATACATAAATTATGATGTAACTTGTACATTGGCATGTCTTCTTTTAGTTTTTTTTCCTTTTTAATGGTGGTATTAGTACCATGTTGTGCTCATTCCATTGGGGGAAGGAAGACTAAGAAAGATATGCCATTTTGGTCAATAAATATGCTCTTTATCATATCCTTGAATATCTTTTGTCTCAATATTTCTTTATCAATATATACTGCTTATATACAATTTATACTAATTACTAACTACAACACAATATGCACTACTGATATATAATATATACTACTTACATACAATATATACTACTTATACATAATATATACGAATTATCAAACACAATATATTCTATACTAATAACATAGTACACCATATAAAATATATTCTACAATATACTAATGACTACTATACAAGATATTGATTTAAAAAAAAAAATAATAAATTTCAGAACTGCCGGGAACCGCCGGAACCGGAACCGCCAGAACCGAAACCGGATGGTACCCGGAACAGTATGGTAGCGGAACCGCCAGAACAGGAACCGCCAGAACCGGAACCGCAGACCCAAATAGACCCAGAACCGGAACCGGATAAAACCTTAGGTAAAATATATATATTATTTCCTCTTTTCTCTTCTTAATTCCTTATCCTAAAACAAATACCCTTAATTAACCAACTAAGCACTTAGCCCTTCCCAAACATAACACACGCCCAAACCCTCCCTAAACATAATACTGCCATACTATACTGCCTACATCCCTCTTCACCTCACACATAAACTCCATTCAAGCCATTTATTCATCCATGTATTCCTTCACTAGCAACATCAATTGAAGAGAAATCCCACCTCTTAAGCATCAAAGTTATGGTTTTTAACTATTTTCTTTAAAGTAAAGAAATCGGACAACTTGTGGGCATGTTCTTCATAATAATAATATGCTTGTTGTACTAACCCCATAAACCCCATAGAAATGGTATGATTGTTGTGTACAAAAATGGTACCACGAAATTCCACAGCCGATTTGGGAGGGTGAGGCAATCCCTCATTCCTACAAGCACTTCCATGGCATTAGTGCACGCTAAGTGTTTGTTAAAATGCCACAAAATAATTCTTTGTCCCTATTGGATCCCGAGTATCCAGGATTATAATAATAGTGCTATGTCACTTTGCACCACTTGAATTGTAAGCGTGGGGTGGTTTTCCTGTAGCTATATGCTTCGCAATTGTAGTAGAAATCATGTGTCATTGCTTGATTCTCATGCTAAAATAAAGAGGTGAAGTCCGAGTAGCCTCAAAATTATTGAACATCATGTGATAAATTCTTAAGTATGGGGTCACATGACCATTTTGAAGTGATTCAATGCTTCTAATACTGACAAATGTCTACTTGTGTAGGTACGAATGTGCCTCTTAAGAAGGACAACAATAAAGGCAAGGGAAAAGCCACTACTCCTATCAAGGCCAAGGCTTCCTCCGCACCTCCACTGAAAAGAGAAAAGGAGGGAAAGCCATATCAAGCCAGGTTGAGGGGTTGTAAGCAGTAGCAGCTATAGAAGCCCCACGCCCACGGTTGGCGAGACTGCAAGAATTTGGACTTTAAGAGCATACCCCACATTTGCCAAGGACTGGTAAAAGCTTTGTCGGCGAAACATACACACTCTAAGTTGGTTGCTCATGAGCGCCATCTAATATTAAAGCATCAATCAATTTGGTAGGATATTCATGATCTTGGATTGAGCTACGTGTTTGGAAACACTAGGGATATTAATGTAAACCTTGTCCGTGAGGTTTTATGCCGGGTATGATCCGAATATCCGAAGCAGCTAGTGCCTATCGGGGTAGGTTGATTGATTTTTATGTATCAGATATATGCAATTACGTGAGAGCTCCAGATGTTCCCCAAGAGCCCCTGGATAACTTCATTACTAGTCTAATATATTTGGCGCTGAGACACCCTCTCTTTGGTGTCAATTTTGTGGCTGCTTGGGTTCGTGACAAGAATACCCAACGTTATAGGAAATTTCCCAAGAAAAAAATGAAGTTGAAAGCTCAGGTGTGGTTTAAATGAATCAACACGCACTTACTACCATGCAACAATGAGACTCTTATTAGCTGTGAAAGGGTATGCCTATTGTACTTCTTAATGATTTTCCAGAAACTGAATATGGGCCACTTGATATGCTACCAGATGGCATAGTTGAGAATAAGCAAGAGAAT
Source organism: Nicotiana benthamiana (assembly GCA_034376525.1). Classification (NCBI taxonomy): domain Eukaryota; kingdom Viridiplantae; phylum Streptophyta; class Magnoliopsida; order Solanales; family Solanaceae; genus Nicotiana; species Nicotiana benthamiana. The sequence goes on from CM067338.1 coordinate 155,640,269, forward strand.
TGATAGATTGTCCTTCGGTAACATGCTGACCCAGTATCTGGAAAAGAAGAAGTGGCAGAGGAGCAAGCTTTCATATAGTCATTCCACCACCCCTCTGGCTACCAGACATCACCAGCATTCGGGTGAAGGAGGTGAGTGCGATGGCCTCACTGACAGGTGTTGAGCACAATGCTTGAGATGATAGCTTTATGGCCTAGTTATATGGGATAATGGACTTTCAGCTTAGGATTGGAGGGAGGTCGGCCACTACGGAGGAGAGGGCCATCTTAGAGGATCGCTTCCCACTAGGGGTGTTCATTGGGCGGATTGGGCGGCTTTGTACTCTAACGGTTTGGCTTAACGGTTATCGGCTTTTAAATGTATTCATCCGTTAGCCACCCGATAAGATATCGGGCGGATTGGTATCGGGTTAGCTCTTATCGGGCGGTTACTGGGCTGTTTATCGGTTTAATACCTAAGGGCTCAAATGTATTCTATCCGCACACTAGGACATAACTAAAATTTCCTATGCATGACATTCAAAGGCATCTGACTTTGCCATGGATTTTACAATTGACAATGAAACAAAGAAAAAGAGAAGATAAGATACATTGTCAGGTTTACAACAATTGGTCACAAATTTTTCAAGATACAGTGCGCCCATAGCATAGGCAAGAAAGATAAGAGGTTCGGTGCAAGGCCAAATGAAAAGGGGAAAACAAGTAAAGAGTTGTCCAGTGCTAGCTTGTTTTACAGTATTACACAAGGCTGATAAACAAGTCAATTGATTTACTTTCTTGTTTTTCCAGAGAGAAAAAAGGGTTATTGTTCATATAGCAAACTCACCCCGTAAAATACATTGAAGAAAAGAACAAATAAATTTATAACATTTGTGTTGTACTAAGCATTCACGAACTACAGAATAGTATAGAGTCACAATTCACTAAGCATAAACTTCAGGCAACATTCCTTCACCATATATATAATTGGAAGACCATCATTAAGATAGTCATGAGAACAGCTTTCCAGTGTCAAGAAGAAAGTCCTTGATTAGCATAAACTTCAGTCATCTCAACAACTAATTTTCTTATTTATTTTTTAAAGCAAGGACAGAAAAGTGTCAAAGTGTTGGAGAGATTTATCTAGCCTTAAGGTTATTGAGGTTTATATTACAACAAATATTGTCATTTTTTTCGCATTTTTCATAGAAATTAAAGTTATTGCAGAAAAAATTGAGGTTTACCTTATAATCTATTAGCACTAAAGTCCCCAACTCCTCGAAAAAATTATTTCGAGAGAGTACCTGGACATTTCCGACGACCGACATATCTCATCCTGTCATCCATCTCTAAATCATTTAGATGAGGATAAGAAGAGTACCTGGAGAATTGGAGAGACGAGATGGCGAGATGAGGGATACCGACGACTGGTGGAAGTAGACGACGACGAGCGGAGGCGGAAAGGAATGGTGGCTACTGGTGGAAGACGACGACTGCTGCTATTAGGGTTTCAGGCGGAAAGTTTCTGTCTTTCTCTAGAATGAGGAATAGGTATTAGTAATTAGGAATTAGAAATTTAGAATATTAGATAATTAGTTTTGTTTGTGGACAGTACACTGTACAGACTACAGAACATACAGGGGTGGGGAGTGGGGGTGTTTGTTTAATTATTTTTGTAATTTGGTATTTTTATTATACACTTATATTTATTCATTTTTAAGGTTTTTAGTTTTTATATTTAATATATATAATTATATAACTAAAAATAAATTTTATATATATATATATATATATATATATATATATATATATATATATATATATTCTTAACGGGTTAACGGATTACCCGTTAAGAAAATTGAATAATTCGCCCCCAATCCGATAAGCCGTTAATAAAAAAATTTTAATCCGTTCCCCGTCCGTTAAGCCGTTAAGCCGTTACCACTAAGCCATTAAGCTTCGGTTTCGGATCGGTTTTCGATTTTGGATCGGTTTTGAACACCCCTATTTCCCACTCAATGCTCATGCCCAGCAGCTGGTTGGACTTGGCAATGGCCAATGAGTCCCAGAGGATGAGGATGTCAAAACGCCAGAGTGTTCCGAGGCCAAATCAGAGCAGTCCGAGGAGGAGGTTAATGCAAATGTTGAGGATGGAGCAGAGAATGAAGAGTCGGCAGTTGTAGATGGGGCCTTCGAAGATGAAGGCGATGACGATGACTCATCATGGAGTTTTTCCTACCACCCTATTTTATAATTTTATATATGCATCGAGGACATTGCATGAATTAAGTGTTGGGTGGGAGGTTGTATATTCTCTGTGACTTGTAAGTATTAGATAAACTAATTACTTCTTATTATATTTTTTATTTTTTAGCTTCGTCTTTCCGATTTTTTTCCCATACTCCACATATGAGATTATACTGAATATGTTATTGTTTTACTTTCTATTTTTGCATAGAATATAAAAAAAAGTTAGTAGAGTATTCTAGCTTTAGTCTTTAGTTTTTAAAATTGCATTAATAGTTAATCTCATAAAAAAATTAAAAAAAATGAAATGATTGGACTTTTCCAGACGATAAATCTCCTAGAAGTTTTCTTGAGGGACTAAAGCCTAAACAAAAAAAATAAAAAACAGTAAAATCCAAAAAAAAAAGTCTTTTTAGTATTTTAGGTAGTAATAATCCCTCGTGGTTTTTCTTTGTGCCCCGGTTATTTTTCACGGGATATAGTTGAACCGGGTAGTAGTTTCTATTTTTATTTTTATTGTAGAGTAGGTTTTAGGGAATAAAAGGATGGGGAAAATGAGATTTGTTAGGCGCCTTTGACTAGTTTCATAGTAGCATATTTAGGCTCTAGCATGTATAGTACCTTCCCTATGGTTTGAAAATGCTTGTGATTCCTTGTTGAATAAATAACATGTCTATTCACGCCTATATCTCGTTTTCTTTCTTTTATTTGACAACCACATTACAAGCGTATACCCCTTTGTCCTTAATTATCATTATTTTGATCCTTTTACCTCTTAAAGCACTTTAATTGTAAAATGAGCGCTAAAATAAGTAAGAAGTGAAAATTGGGTGGCTTTAAAGTGAAACTAGTGAATGAAAGAAAGTTGCACTTATATTGTAAAGAATACACCACTAACAGGAATAGTAGAAAAGAAAGAAAAAAGGTATTGTTGAAAAAAAATATGTTGCAAAAGAAAATAAGAATATCTTATACTTGCTAGTGGATATGAATTAAAGTAGCGCTTAAAGAAAGAAAAAACTATTTTTGTAGGTGATATTGTTTGCGAAAGTGAAGTTGTGTTAAAGAAAAATGCACTTAAAGTTAAGTTTGTGATGTGTTAAAGTGCTTAGGAGGGTTAGTCAATATTTCTAAATTTATCCTACCCGTTCCTTAGCCCAATTATAGCCATAAAAAGACCCAATTGATTTTAGATCGAGCAAGCCTACATTAGTAGAGGTTTACAAATGGGCAAGCCTATGATACTTTGTGCATACATGTGACTTATTTGTGAGAGTGAGGGATTTCTTGGATATATGTGAGTTTTTAAAATATATTTGAGCATTTGATTCGAATGTATGGATTCAACTTGCTCTCTAATTCTTGTTGTGAGGGCACATGATTTCGCAAAGGATGGGTGATGTTATTAGATTTTTCTATGATGTTGAGTGTTCAAGCCATGAATGCATTATGATACTGAGTCAATTTTTGAAGCTTGGATTGCATGTTGTCTTGTTGTTGAATAAATTTTTAAAGTATGGCATAAAGTAAAGGAAAGTGTATGTTTGAGGCATATGCTAACGTTTTAATTATTGCTATCAATCATAGTCATAGGTATGATGTGCTTTAGAGGTGCTAAAAGAAAATAAAGTGCTCTAGGTTAATGTAAATTGGTAATTGACTCGAGGACGAGCAACGTTTAAGTGTGGGATGGTGATGTTAGACCAAAATTCTATACTTTCGTACATTACTCACTTTATATTTTGTTGGTATAGTGATTAATTGTGACATTTGAGCTAAATTTTGTTGTTTAATATGTAGGAGCATTGGAAGGAAATGTTGAATAAAAGTTGCACAAAAAGAGGACAAATACAAGAAAGGAGCACAAAAGCATCAAGTACCCAAACTGTGCTACGGACCATGCTTCGTGAGGTCTATAGCCATCTTGACCGCGCTACATACCAAGCTTCGCGAGGTCTATAGCCAGCTTGACCGTGCTATAGACCAGGCTTCACGAGATATATAGCCAGGCTGACCGCGCTATAAGTCCGGCTTTGCGAGGTCTATAGCCCGATAATTAAAGGTTGCAGGTTAAAAGATTCCAACACGGATTTGGATTGGGGAATTTCGGCCCTAACATATAAATACTCCCCAAATGAGTTGAGAAAGGGTTGGACACTATTTTGGAGAAGAAAAAGACTACAAGAGCACGGTAGAGCAAGAATTAAACGAGTTTCCCTCTGTTTATCACTATACTTTGTAGTTTAATATCTTTAAACGTCTGATTGTTGATACATTTATGAGTAGCTAAACTTTCTGATCTAGGGTTTGATGGAACCTATTGGATGATGATTTTCTACTACGTTTAATACAGATTTTTCTGTGATTTTTCCCAACTTGTTCAACTATGTTTACATTGTGGTTGATTGAAGAGGTCTCAATCGACTGTGCCTATTTAGTGTGTATTGCTTGAAAAAGGGTACATATTTAGGTTGTTGTTGAGCAACATCACTTCTAACATATGCGAGGAATCAATACGGAGGGTTTAAAGGTGGGATTAGGAATAACAAAACCTTGGTGCGATCCTAGTGAGCGGTGAATTAGAGCCAACTAATGTAGTTCAGAAGAATACGTCTAGTAAATTGTGACAATTGCTCGGAAAAGAATTACGACACCCAAAATACTCATGATCAGTAGAGAATGCTTACACAAATTTGTAGGAAACGTAGCTGCGAGGATTCCGACAATAGGGGAAATTATAACCAAGACTTTTACCAATCTTGTCCACATATCTACTCAGTTATATTTTTTTTTCTTATTTTGCTCTTAGTTAGTAAACATTCAAATCGTTATTTAATATTTCTGAAGGTTGAATACTTGAACTCGTGTGAAACTAATGGTTATATTAGTAGGTTAATTTCCTGTAGAATTCGACTTCATGGTGAAAAGAAAGATTCATCTATTTCTTTCTACCATACTATTTATTAGTTAGATTTTAGTTATAAAGCTGCCCCCCTAGAATAAAATAAAGATAAATAAAGATAGAGGCTGCACTTGATATGAATCTTTTGATATGGATCTATAGATCAATCTACAATATTATCTTGATATATGTGAATATCAATTCCATATATGGGATTGACATAGCATCCAGACTAATAAACAAAATTATATTTACAACGATCGCTAGACCTCTTAGAAAATAATAGTAGGGCGTCATCATAGTGCTTTCATGTTATATGGCTATAAGGAAAAATGACAATAGTTACTAAGAATTGAAGTGGTAATTATCAAGTAGATACTAGGTTACTTAAGTTCTGATTGTTTAGCTTCTGTCAATAACCAAAATCTTAAGACTCACATACAAGGCGTTGCTTTCTTCATTCTATTTATAAAATAAGGATAAATACACATAAAGAGACGTTGCTTCTTTGAATATTGTAGCACTCAATTCTCAATATAACCTTCAAATAAACCGACAAAATAAAATAAATAAATAAAGAAAAAGAAACCGAAACCACCGAGAGTACGCGAGAGTAGCAGCCTTTAAAGGACCTGAATTCAATTTTGACTTTGCTAATAATTTCCACCACATTCTACTCCTTTAAGTTACTCTTTCCGTTTCAAATTTTGTGACACATATTCTCAAGATTCAACCTGTATGAAATTTAACTAACATTTTAAAATATATTTTGCTATCAGCTTGACATCAGAAGAATTGCAACGTGGTTATACTATTTTTCTATAATTTTTAAATATTTAAATTTAAATTTTAAAATACTAAGTTGAACTAATCAAATTTAACTTCAAATATTAGTCAAATTAACTTTCGATAGTACGGAGTATATAATTAAATTAAACATGAGGGAGTAATAAGTAGTACTTACTACTTAGCAGTTTTCAGGACGTCTCTAATCAATCACTAACTATGCGATCATGTTTCTAAGATTACTTCTTGTGCACATTGATGCATGGTAGGGGTTGGAAGATACATAGTTAAAAAGGACAAGCAATTTAAAAAATAACTTAATAATGTAACTAAATTAAAATATTTTGATAGTACAAATTAAATTTTCTAGGGTAAATCCGGTAGTACAAATAGTTATTCAAAGTCGTTTAGTCTAAAATTGACAACAAAAATAAAAAGGAGAGAGATAAATTAAAACCTCTTGTATTTTACGTGCATGGATATTTCCACGTTCACACGTGATGTTCAACGCGTGCGACGAAAGGTCCTTCATTCCCATGACGTGAAAAGGTGAATGAAAATGAAAATTGGAAAATGATACGAGTAGAGAGAGCTAAACAAAGAGCTAATTGTACTTTTTGTTGAACTAATAATTGAAGAGAATCTGAAAATTTTCCAAACTCACCCATCAACAAAACCAACTTCAGTAAGTTATTTATACAATAATAAGAGGCATGTTCTTGGTCGTATTGTTATATTCGTTGTTACGTAACGATAAAAAGTACTCCCTTCATTTTAATTTATGTGAATCTATTTTATTTTTGGTCCATGCAAAAAAAAAAGACTTATTTTCTTATTTGGAAACAATTTATCTTTATGCAATGATTTATAGTCACACAAAATATATGTACCTCATTTTACACCACAAGTTCAAAAGTCTTCTATTTTTCTTAAACTTTGTGTCCGGTCAAATGGATTCACATAAATTGAAACGGAGGAAGTATCACTTTAAGTAACAATTGATTTGGTATGGTCGTGTCCTTACTTTATTTTTATTCTCATCTTACCCTTACTTGCTACTTCCTATGTTCTAGTTTATGTAAACCTATTTCATTTTTGGTCTGTTCCAAAAAGAATGAATCTTTTTTTAATTTGGTAACAATTTAGAAGTTACAACTCTACCACTAATGAGAAGCTTTTATAACCACACAAATACTTTGGGCTCCATTTGAACTTGTTCAGGATCACAAATACCAAAAGTCTTCATTTTAATTTATTCTTAAACTTCGTGCCCAATCAAACATGTTCACATAAATTGGAACGGATGAAGTATTAAATAATCCTATGTTATTTTTCACCCTACCTTTTTATATACTCCCTCCTTTTCATATTGTTTGAAATACTTTCCTTTTTAATATATTCCAAAATAAATGAGACATTTCTAAATTTAAAAATTATTCAACATTAAACTCTTCATTTTACCGTTTTTGCCCTTACTGAGAAACTTTAATAGCAACACAAATGGTATGGCTCCACAAACCTTTTACCCCTTACTCTTTTAAGACCACAAATTTTAAATATTTTTTTTTCTTAAACTCCGCTCTGAATCAAACTACCTCAAACAATATAAAACGGAGGAAGTAATAATTTTTCTCGTACTTTTACAGTTTATTTCTTCTTTTTATAATATTGTAAGTTTATTTCTATATTGCTAGTGCATGACATAATAAAACGATAACTAACGATACAATCTATTTAAATATAGTATTAATTAAAATAATACAATATAATACAATATATTATTAAAATAGTGTTTAACAATCATCCAAACAAGCTGTGCAGGAGTCGAGATTTATTTATAGGAATATATAGAGACATTTTTGGACAATAGATCTTGACCATTATCGATCGAACACGTGCACTATAATTGGAATTTAATTTATTAACTACTGATTATTTTGAGTAGTAACATATTAACCACTAGGCTGTCCAGACGTGAAAATTGGTCAATGTTGCGTTCTACAACTAGTAAATGAAAGCTAGTAATAATAGTAATAGATAATAAGGCCAAAAACACCACCTCTGACCACCAACCTTTGTAAATTATGGTCAAGTTGGGCGGCTATATTCCTCCAAAGCATGTCCTCTCCCCATCAAAGGCTATTAATCCTAACTAAAAGAGTTATAATAAAACACACCTTTTGATTATTAATAATCACCAAGTCAATCTAGTCAAAATTAAACTACTGGGAGTCCACAACTAATTATTTTAAAAATATATTATACGTGCATGTTAGGGAGAAACGTGGGTCCATGGATGATAACTTACGAAAATCAAGACTTAGATGGTTCGAGCATGTCCAAAAAAGAAATTCAGATGCGCCGGTAAAGAGGTGTAAGCGGTTGTCTTTAGTGGGCACGAGGAGAGGTAGAGTGCGATCTAAGAAATATTGGGAAGAGGGCGATCATGCAGGACATGTCGAAACTTCAGATTACCTAGGATATGGCCCTTGACACGAAGTTGTGGAGATCAAGTTGTAGGTTAGAAGGTAGTTAAGAATATCTCTACGGCGCTCCAGAGTGAGGCTACTCTGTTACGACTTGATCTTAGACTGTTAGGGGGTTAATGTTGAGTTCACACTACTCTTTCGTTCCTCTTAGTGTTGTGCTTTATCTACTGGTTATTGTTTTGCTTATTATCTATTTTGTGCTTTCGGTGATGCTATTCTTTGTTCTATGATTTCTGTTGATGGTACTAGTATATTGTCTCTTTTCGTCTTCTTAATCCAAGGGCCTTTCGGAAATAGCCTCTCTACCTCTCGGGGTAAGGGTAAGGTCTGTATACACAATACCCTCCCCAAACCCCACAATGAGATTTCATTGGGTCGTGCTTGTTGTTCTTGTAGTACAGTATACGTGCATGTGTTCCAATTTATTTTGGTCCATATTCTGCATGTTCTCTGAAATTCAACCATACATTTTCCGATGTTTATTCCTCCCATTTGATATTAATTGTTCCTAAGGAACCAAACCAACCCCTTCTTCTTTGTGCATTAATTTAATATTCCTACCAAGAAAGAACACGAACTCATTTGACACTAAGTAAATACAAAGAAGAAATAAAGAGAGGAAAACAAGATAACTTGACACTTATCATGTCAGAAGGGGAATCTCATATTCTTCTTCCCATTGCATTACTTAATTTCTTCATTCTCATATCAGGTATTTATACTTCAATTCACCACTTCAATAATTTTATCCTCATGTCATGTTTGATATCTTGATTTTGATCAATCCTAGTATTAGAAGCTGACTTGGTACATAATTGATCACTTTCTTATTGATCTGTGCAAAAGAGATGGTGTAATTATTAGTACATGTAAAAATAGTCCATTTTCAAACAACATTTAAATGGTTTTTGAGATTCTGAGAGCAGGTGTAGGTTCTGCGTACACACTACCCTTTCAGACCCCACTTGTGGAATTACACTGAGTATGGTTATATATTGTTGTTGTTGAGAGCAGACTTGCATTTATTGCAGCAAGAATAATGTTTTTACATGTATTAACAGGTCAAGTTTTAAATGGTTCTTCAGTTTTTGAGAGCTAGCAGACTTGCATTTATTGCAGCATGATTAATGTTTTAATTTTTTCACTATGCAAAATTACAGGTAAGCTTGTTTGTGGAGATTCACTGGAGACTGACAAGCAATTACTTCTGAATTTGAAGTCATTTCTTGAGGATAAAAATCCTATTGACAGAGGATTTAAATACACACAATGGAATCCTACAGATTTGTCACCTTGCAAATGGGCTGGTATTTCATGCAATACTACCAGTAATCGTGTCACTGGAATCGATCTCTCGGACAGCAGCCTGGCCGGGAAATTGTTTGATAATTTCTCATCCATGACAGAATTGGCCTCACTTGACCTGTCCAGTAACACATTTTCAGGATCCATTCCAACAGACTTAGGCCGGTGTCAAAATCTGAAATTCTTGAACTTGTCACACAATATTATTGATGGTGAGTTCAACTGGACTGGTTTAAACAGGCTGGAAGTTCTTGATTTGACAATGAACAGGATTCGTCGGTTGACAATCCCTGAGACTTGTGACAACTTAGTTGTTGCAAATATTTCTAGTAACAATTTCACTGGTGAGATTGGAGAAGTATTTGATCAGTGTTGGAATCTGAAGTATCTTGATCTGAGCTGCAATAAATTGACAGGGAATTTGTCACTCAGGTTTGATAAGCTGAACATGTTTTCAGCATCTCATAATCAATTCAAGGGTTTTTTACCTTCCTGGATTTTCACCAAAAATTGCTCTTTGCTAGTTTTGGATTTATCAAAAAATCTATTATTTGGAGAATTGCCAACATCCATTTCTAATTGTAAAGGATTACTAAAGTTGAATTTGTGGGGCAACAGTTTTTCAGGGTCAATCCCTAGAGAGATTGGATCAGTACTGAGTCTCAAAGAACTTTCCTTAGGAAGCAATAAATTTTCAAGAGATATTCCAGATACACTATCAGGCCTAAGCAAAATGGTCTTTTTGGACCTAAGTATAAACAATTTTGGAGGAGAAATACAAGAAATTTTCGGGCAATTGACACAGGTGAGGTTTCTCATGTTGCATGGAAACTCTTACATTGGAGGCATAGTGTCATCAGGTATTCCGAACTTGGTGAACCTTTCGCGGTTGGACTTAAGTGATAACCAGTTCTCTGGTCCATTACCAGTTGAAATTTCTCAGATGAAAGGTTTGGAGGTTTTGATTCTTGCTTTCAACCAATTTAGAGGCAATATACCTTCAGAATATGGAGATCTTCTTGAACTTCAGGCTCTTGATCTATCCTCTAATAGGTTAACAGGTTTAATACCACCAAGTTTTGGGAAGCTAAGGTCATTATTGTGGTTAATGCTCGCAAGCAATTCATTGAACGGTGAAATCCCACCGGAGTTAGGGACCTGCAGCAGTTTGTTATGGTTGAATCTCGCGAATAATCAGCTTTCTGGTTCAATTCCTTCTCAATTAGCAAGTATTGGTACAAATCCAACGCCTACTTTTTTACTGAATAGGGAAAAGGATGAGGTAAGTGCTGGCTCAGGGGACTGCTTTGCGATGAGGAGGTGGATACCAGCTGACTACCCTCCATTTAGCTTTATATATTCTCTATTGACAGGGAAGAATTGTAGAAGCCTAGGGGATAACTTGTTTAAAGGGTATGTTTTAGTTCCAATCTGTGAATTTGGTAGTAATGTCCGAAAATATCAGGTACCGGGCTATATTCAACTTAGTGAAAACAAATTGTCCGGTGAGATACCTCCTGAGATTGGCAAGATGAAGAACATCACTATGTTGCATTTGGGTGCTAATGAATTTTCCGGTAGGCTCCCTTTAGAGATTGCAGAAGTGCAACCAGTAGTCCTTAATGTTTCAAAGAACAAATTTTCTGGTGAAATCCCAAAGCAGATTGGCTATATTAAGTGCTTGATAAATCTTGACCTATCATTTAACAATTTTTCTGGTCCATTCCCAGCTAGCTTTGGTAACTTGCATGATCTGAGCAAATTCAACATCTCTTACAATCCATACATGTATGGATCTGTACCAGAAACCGGGCAAATGCTTACGTTTGAGAAGTCATCATTTCTTGGTAATCCGTTGTTGCATCTTCCGTCCTTCATGCACAACTCTACGGACAATACTAAAGGAAAAATGAATGAAAATAACAAAAGGCAGCCCACAAAGGTGGGTGCGCTTTTGGTAATTTTGATTCTAGTAGTAGCTTTTCTAGTCTGTGGAGTCATGTCACTCCTTGTCTGGCTTGTTATAAAATGCCCTAGATATACACCAGGGAACTTATTGGAGGATACACAGGGCCGGATTGATTTGCCATTAAGTTCAGGTATCTCCTCTTCACGGATGTCTGATGATGTTAAGGTTATCCGTTTGGACAGAACAAGCTTCACACATTCTGACATATTGAAGGCCACATGGAACTTCTCAAACGATAGAATCGTTGGGAGGGGAGGATTTGGGATAGTTTATCGTGGAGTCTTGCCTGATGGAAGGGAAGTAGCAGTGAAGAAGCTACAGAGAGAAGGAATTGAGGGAGAAAAAGAGTTCAGAGCTGAAATGGAGGTACTCAGTGGAAAAGGAACCGGTTGGCCTCATCCAAACCTTGTAACTCTTTATGGGTGGTGCCTTGATGGATCAGAGAAACTGCTCGTCTATGAATACATGGAAGGTGGAACATTAGACGATGCCATAAGAGATAGAACAAGGTTTACATGGAAGAAAAGAATACAAGCAGCAATCGATGTGGCACGTGCTTTAGTCTACTTACACCACGAGTGCTACCCTTGCGTTGTTCAAAGAGATGTCAAGGGTAGTAATGTGCTTCTTGACAAGGATGAAAGGGCAAAAGTCACAGATTTTGGCCTAGCTAGAGTCATGAATTCTGAACATACTCATGTTAGCACAATGGTGGCAGGGACTATTGGTTATGTTGCACCAGAATATGGGCAGACAATGCAGGCCACTACAAAAGGAGATGTGTACAGCTATGGGGTTCTAGCTATGGAGTTAGCAACAGGGAGGCATGCTATAGACGGAGGCGAAGAATGTCTAGTTGAATGGGCAACGAGGATCATGGGATACGGAAAGAAAGGGTTCGCTAGAGCCATGATCCCGGTTGCTGTATTAGTATCTGGACTGATGGAGGGAGCAGAAGAAATGTATGAATTGCTTAGGATTGGGATAAGGTGCACGGCTGAGAAACCTTATGATCGGCCTAACATGAAGGAAGTTTTAGATATGTTGATTAGTATTCCTAGCAGCCATAGGGGATCCACGCGTAGCTTTGGATCCTGTCATAGTTCTTCTCCATTATTATGATAGATTTTGTTGCAACTCAGATCCTATACAGATTTGTAACATACATTAGCAAATTACTCTTGTGAAAACAGTTCTTGCACATCATTGGTATTGTAGGAAAAAGTTGCCAATTTTGTTAGTTTGTATCCTACAGGCCACAATGTTGTTGTAAAGAATATAAAGATGAATTAGCTTGATTTGCTATGATATTTTCCCCAGCTGGATTTCTCATTTGAGTTCATCTTTTTCATTGTTAATATTTTCAAGAACCAGATGATTGAACATAGTCCATAAACATTTTCCCCTTAGAAACTGCCATAAAAAATTTGTTGGTTTTTTCTTTAGAGGGTTTGAATGCAGAGGCGGATTCAGGATTTTAAGTTTATGGGTTCTTGTCACAATTCCAAATTAATATATAATAATAACTGGATTCACATATAGATATTTAATAAATTTTTTAACAAAAATACAGGGTCTATGCAAAAGATACCGAGTACCCGAGAACCCGTATATTATACCCTAAATCCGTCCTTGTGTGAATGAAAAATGGAAGAGGTAACTTTTGGATTGAACCTTTTCATCTCACCCTTTCACTGTCTATAAATTTAGAGGCTTAACCTCAATTTTCATACCTAAAAAATCTGAAAACTTCTTCCCTCTTTTCTACATTGTTGCAACATTTTTTCAAAATAAATTAAGTGTCAAATGTGATTTGCTTTGTTTGTTGAGCTTGCTGAAGTTTTGTGTCACGGCCCGAATTTCCCACCACCGGAGTCGTGATGGCGCCTACTATCGGAGCTAGGCAAGCCAATCTTTTTAAACATTTCACACAGCTTTAATCTAACACAGTATAATAAACTGAAATAAATAATTAAAATATGCGGAAGACGTTTAACAAAAACAATAGCAAGTGCGGAAGTTTATAGCATGTCTCTACCCAGTATCTGGTGTCACTATTCACGAACCGCTAAGAATTTACTAAACACAACCGTTCGAAAGAAATATAAAACTGTCCATCTCGAATACATGAGATAATAGACTGGATAAAAAGATAGAGGAGACGACAGGCCCCGCGAACGCCTGCAAGACTACCTCGAAGTCTCGCTGAGTGGAATGCTAACACTCGCACCACTGCTGCTACTGCTGATCGAATCATGTATCTGCGCAAAAGAGCGTAGAGTGTAGAATCATCACAACCGACCCCATGCCTGGCCAAGCCCCGGCGAAGTAGTGACGAGGCTAGACAGGACTACCATATAAACCTGTGCATTTCAACATATATGGGTAATAGAAGTGGATACAGAAATTTAAACATTTAAGAGGGAGGGGAGCATGCTATGGGGGGTGAAGCAGTTCAGATATAAAATCAACAGTTAGAATAATAAAAATGTACAACAACAACAATCCACAGAAGCAGAATAACCAACAGTTCCACGGCACCGCCCATCGTGCTTTTACTCTCGTCCTCACCAAAGTAATCAATTAAAGTGTACGACATCACCGATCGTACTTTATCACTCTTCCTAACCCAATGAATAGTATAAAGTAAGTCCATGGTTACACGGCATCACCCATCGTGCTTTATCACTCTTCCTCACCCAGTCCATAGTATAGAGTAAATCAGCGGTGACACAACATCACCAATCGTGCTTTATCACTCAGCCACACCCAAGCAATGACAATAAGTAAGTCAATAGTTACACGGCATCACCCATCGTGCTTTATCGCTCAGCCTCACCCAAGCAATAATAATAAGTAAATCAATGGTCACACGGCATCACCCATCGTGCTTTATCGCTAATCCTCACCCAAATAATAATCACAAACAATAGGGCGACGGAATAAATGATACCATAATAATAATCCCAGCAAGAAAAATGCAAACAACAGATGAGTCCCACCAAGGGAACAACTAACAGCTCCATATGTCCCGGCAAAGGGAGAATTCGAGTAATACCTAAATTCCAGCAAAGGAATGATCACAGTACTCTCGCTTGTAAACACTTAGCTGCCAAAAAGTTCTAAGCAAAGTCAATGCTCCAAAATCTTACAAAGTTATCCTCAACCGTTCATATCATATTAACTAAATCATTTCAAACAAGAAACTATATCATATTAATCGAAATAAAGACCCACGATCATGCTAGACTCGGGTGCATAGATAACCGCCACCATACCTATACACCGACTCCACATAGCACATAGAAAATATTGTCCTAATCCTGTTCCCTCAAGCCAAAGTTAGATCAAACACTTACCTCGAAAGCTCCAAACTCAAATCACGCCTCTAAAATAGCTTTGATCCTCGAATTCGCAACATAACCGCTCGAATCTAGTCACAAGCTACCCAAATGTGTCAACAAATTCTAGTTAAATCAATTTGAATGCATAAGAATGAATTTCTCAAAGTTTTACCCAAAAATTCCCAAAATGCCCCGGGGCCCACGTGGTCAAAACCCGAGGTTCAAACCAAACTGGGTTACTCATTCCCCCACGAGTTCATATATATATATATATATATATATATATATATATATATATATATATATATATATATATATATATATATTATTTTGAAATTGGACCTCCAATTGAGGTCCAAATCCCGAATTTTGAGAAAACCTAGGTTCTACCCCAAATCCTCATTTTTACCCATTGAACACTTTGATTTTAAGATGAAATCATGATAAAAGATGTTAAAGATTAAAGAAATTAGTTAAAAGTTGACTTACCAATGATTTGAAGAAGAGGGAGTTCGTGGAAAAATCGCCAGAGGTGTTTGGGTTTTGAAAAATGTGGAAATAAGCTTCAAAAATCATTTATGTCTAAATATACAGGTGCAGGTATCGCAATTGCGAACTCAGCAGGCTTGGTAAATGCGAGATTTTAGTTTGCAAATGCGAACTCTTGGCTACAAAGGGGAGTTTTGCAAATGCGAACATTTGTTCGCAAATGCGAACTCTGGGCTACAAAGGGGAGTTTCGCAAATGCGAACTCTGGGCTACAAAGGGGAGTTTCCCAAATGCGAACTCTGGATACAAAAGGGAGTGTCGCAAATGCGAACATTTGTTCGCAAATGCAAACTTTGGGCTGCAAAGGGAGTTTCGCAAATGCGAAGTCTGGGGTACAAAAGGGGGACTTCGCATTTGCGAACAATTGTTCGCATTTGCGAACACTGCAGGTCGGGCATACCAGCAACTTTCAAACATGCCAAAAATGAACTCGCGGCCTATCCAAAACTCACCTGAGCCCTCGGGGCTCCAACCCAAACATGCACACCATCCCAAAAACATCCCACGGACTTACTCGTGCGATCAAATCGCCAAAATAACATCATTTATAGATAATCAAACCTCAAAACACATGATTTCTACCAACTTTCCATAAACTCTTATTTCTCATTTTCAAGTCCGAAACACGTCAAATGACGTCCGTTTTTAACCAAAATTTACAGATAGCTCTTAACGCTCATTTAAGACCGGTACCAAGCATCGGAACCAAAATATGAGTCCGATACCATCACTTTCTAACTCATTTTCATTTCAATTTTTCATATCAATTTTAGATAAACAATTTCTTTCAAAAATTTCGTACTCGGGTCTAGGTCCTCGGATTTCGATTCCGGGAATACGCTTGGGCCCCATATTTTCCTACAGACCATCCGGGTCCATTTACCCAAAATATTGACCAAAGTCAACTATATCATTATTATTATCAAAATTTATAGTTATTAACACAATGTTCATATATTTCCACATAAAACATTCTGGCTTCGTGCCCGGACTGCGCACGCAAATCGTGGCGACCAAATAAGCGATTTTCAAGGTCTCGGAAGCATGATGAAAGGGAGAATTACGGTGATGAACCTTTGGGTCTTCACATCCTCCACCTCTAAAACAACCTTTCGTCCTCGAAGGGACAAAAGAAAGAAGTATCTGAGTCGGGGAATAGATGGGGATAACGGATTCGCATGTCAGACTCGGACTCCCAAGTCGATGCCTCAGGAGGCTGAGCTCTCCACTGAACACGCACTGAAGGAAAACTCCTCGACCTTAACTGTTGAACTTGCCGGTCTAAAACAGACACCGACTCTTCCTCATATGACAGATCCTTGTCCAATTGGACAGTACTAAAATCTAACACGTGGCCGGGATCGCCGTGATACTTCCGAAGCATGGATACATGAAAAGCCGAATGCACGGATGACAAGCTAGGCAGCACGGCAAATCTATAAGACACCTTCCCCACGCGATCAAGAATCTCAAATGGGCCAACTAACCTAGGTCTAAGCTTGCCCTTCTTCCCAAATCTCATCACGCTCTTCATAGGCGATACACGGAGCAATACTCGCTCACAAACCATGAAAGCAACATCCCTGACCTTACGATCTGCATAACTCTTCTGCCTAGACTGAGATGATCGAAGTCTGTCCTGGATGATCTTAACCTTGTCCAAGGCCTCTTGTACTAGATCCGTACCCAATAACTGAGCCTCTCCCGGCTCAAACCATCTGACTAGGGACCGACACCACCTACCATGAAACGCCTCATACCGATCCATCTAAATACTGTTGCTGTAGGAAAACTCTACTAAAGGCAAGAACTAGTCCCACGAGCCTCCAAAATCAATAAAGCAGGCTCGGAGCATATCCTCAAGAATCTGAATATTCCTTTCGAACTGACCGTCCGCCTGGGGGTGAAATGATGTACTCAACTGAACCTGGGTGCCCATTTCATGTTGTACTGCTCTCCAAAAATGCGAAGTAAACTATGGACCTCCATCCGAAGTAATAGATATGGGAACCCCATAAAGGCGAATGATCTCCCTGATATAAATCTCAGCATATCTCTCGGACGAATAGGTGGTGGCAACTGGAATAAAATGTGCTGACTTGGTTAGTCTATCAACAATAACCCATATAGAATCAAACTTCTTCCGAGTCATCGGAAGGCCAATAACAAAGTGCATGGTGATTCTCTCCCACTTCCACTCGAGAAGCTCAATCCTCTGAAATAACCCATCGAGCCTATGATGCTCGTACTTAACATGCTAACAATTCAGACAATGAGCCACATATGGGACAATATCTTTCTTCATCTTGTGCCACCAATAATGTTGTATCAAATTTTAGTACATCTTTACGGCGCCCGGGTGAATAGAATAACCAGAGCTGTGGGCCTCCGCTAAGATCGAATCCCGAATACCATCAACATTGGGCACACAAACTCGTTCCTGCAATCTCAATACACCATCATCTCCCAGGGTCATTTTCTTGGCACCTCCCCGCTGTACCGTGTCCCTTAGGACACACAAATGGGGGTCATCAAACTGTCGCTCTCGAATGCGCTCCATCAACGACGAACTAGTAACCGTGCAAGCTAACAACCTGCTGGGCTCAGAAATATCCAATCTCAAAAATTTATTGGCCAAGGACTGAACATCCAAGGCAAGCAGTCTCTGGCTGATCGAAATATAGGCAAGACTACCCATGCTGGCGGACTTCCTACTCAATGCACCGACTACCACATTGGCCTTCCCCTGGTGGTATAAGATAGAAACATCACAGTCTTTCAGCAACTCCAACTACCTCCACTGTCTCAAATTCAACTCCTTCTGTTTGAACAAGTACTGAAGGCTCTAATGATCCGTGTACACCTCACATGTCACCCCATATAAATAATGCCTCCAGATCATCAAGGCATGACCAATGGCTGCCAAATCTAGGTCATGAGCTGGATAAGTCTTCTCATGGATCTTCAAGTTCCTCGAAGCATATGCTATGACCTTGCCATTTTGCATGAACACTGCGCCAAGCCCAATACGGGAAGCATCTCAATAAACAGTATAAGGCTCATATCCTGTGGGCAAAACTAATACTGGTGCCGTAGTCAGAGCTGTCTTGAGCTTCTAGAAGCTCGCCTCGTACTCATCTGACCATCGAACTGGGCACCCTTCTGGGTCAATTTAGTCATCGGCACTGCGATGAATGAAAACCACTCCACGAAATGTCTGTAGTAACCAACTAATCCAAGAAGCTCCAGATCTCTGTAGCTGAAGCTGGTCGAGTCCAGTTCTTGACTGCCTCTATTTTCTACGGGTCCACCTGAATACCCTCTGCTGATACGACATGACCCAAGAATGCGGCTGAACTCAATCGCATTTTGAGAACTTGGCGTACAACTGACTATCCTTCAGAGTCTGAAGAACCACTTTGAGGTGCTGCTCATGCTCCTCCTGACCGCGGGAGTATATCAAAAGGTCGTCAATGAATACAATCACAAATAAATCCAAATAGGGCCTGAACAATCGGTTCATCAACTTCATGAATGTTGCCTGTAATCGATGAACATTCTCATCGACCCATCCTTTTTTTCACAATAACACTGGTGCGCCCCAAGACAAAACTTTGGGCCTAATGAAACCCTTATCAAGAAAATCCTGAAGCTACTCCTTTAACTCTTTCAACTCTGCCAGGGATATGCGATACGACAAAATGGAAATAAACTGAGTGCCCGGTGCCAGATCAGTAAAAAAATTGATACCCCTTTCAGGCGGCATGCCCGACAGGTTTGAATGGAGAACCTCGGGGAAACTTCCGAACAATAGGAATAGAACCAATGGACAGAACCTCTGCACTGGAATCGCAATCATTCGCCAATTGAGCTAAACACCCCTTCTTGATCATGCGTCGAGCCTTCGCATAAGCTATCACACTGTGTGTCGAATGATCTAAAATCCCTCTTCACTCAAGTCGGGGCAAATCTGGCAAAGCAAGGTCACAGTCTTGGTGTGACAGTCCAAATTAGCATGACACGGGGACAGCAAATCCATCCCCAAAATAACGTTAAAGTCCACCATATCTAAGAGCAATAAGTCGACACGGGTCTCAACACCCTTAAATTCTACCATACACATGATCAAAGCACTCGGTCGACCACTATAGAATCACCAACCGGCATGAACACATATATAGAAATACCCAAAGCCTCACTAGGCATGATCAAATAGGGTGCAAAATAGGACGACACATAAGAATACGTAGATTCAGGGTCAAGTAGCACCGAAGCATCTCTAACACAAATTAGAACAATACATGTAATGTCTGCATCTAAAGTCTCAACCACCAAACTGGACACTGGCTGATCCCTACTGCTGGCGGTCTGGACTCCACCTCTAAGACGTCTACCCCCGCCTCTAGCCGGCTGGGTAGGCTGCGAAACCTCCGGTTCCCGGAGAAGAGCACGATAACTCTGATACTGAGAGCTGCTCAAAGCTCTAGGGCCAAATCTGACCATGTGCCTCGGATCACCACAAGCATGGTAGAACCTCGACTGTTGCGGACAAGCACCCCTCAGCCTCAGGCAGGCCCTCCTGAGTTGACCATACTCGCCACACTCATAACATCTACACACACGTTGAAACTGAGGGAACTGAGGCTGCCCCTATCGACCTGAACGATCACTTGAAGTACCATGAGTGGATAGGGGGAGCCGACTTAAAGGGCCTGGAAGGATGGCCTCTACCATAAGAACCTCTACCTCCAGAAGAGGTACCACTGAAAATGCCTGCATGATGGGGCCTCTTATCCGATCGATGAACGCCTTCTTGTGGAATTACCACCTCAACTCCACGACCCTCATTGGCCGTCTCCTGAAAAGGGACCTCACTCCTAGTCTGAGCCGCTGCACCTGGCTGACCTACCACCGCCGGATGAAACCCTGGTAGCAAACCCGCTCGAATAACACCCTCCACAAGATCACTAATTTGACTAAAGTGTCCTGAATAACTGGGGTGGCTATGAACCCCTCTGGGTCCTAAGCTGGGCCCACCGGAACGGCTGGAGCTGGAACATTCTCATAGTACCCAACATGAGGCTCCACCTCTAGGACTACTGCTGAGGGCTGAGCTCTGCCCCAGCCTCGGCCTTTACCTCTACCTCTGATAGGAGCTGCGGCTGGAGACTCGGACTGCGGCGCGGTAGAAGAGGAAGAACGTGTTCTCGCCATCTGCGAAAGAATAGAGTAGAAATCTAATAGGTGTTTGAGGAACGAAAACGCACGACAAGAAAGAAACAAGCCAAATATTTCCTAACCTTGTAGCCTCTAGGGATAAATACAAACGTCTCCGTACCGATCCCTCAGACTCTATCGAGTTTGTCTGTGAGTTATGAGACCCAAATAACCTAGTGCTCTAATACCAACTTGTCATGACTCGAATTCCCACCACCGGAGTCGTGATGACGCCTAGTATTAGAGCTAGGCAAGCCAACCTTTTTAAACATTTCACTCAGATTTAATCTAAAACAGTATAATAAACTGAAATAAATAATTAAAATATGTGGATGACTTTTAACAAAAACAATAGCAAGTGTGGAAGTTTATAGCATGTCACTACTCATGAATTGCTAAGAATTTACTAAACAAAACCGTTCGAATGAAATATAAAATTGTCCATCTCGAATACATGAGATAATAGACTGGATAAAAACTTAGAGGAGACGCCGGGCCCCGCGGACGCCTGCAAGGTTACCTCGAAGTCTCGCTGAGTGAAATGCCAACACTCGCACCACTGCTTCTACAGCTGATCGAATCCTGTATCTGCGCAAAAGAGCGCAAAGGGTTGAATCAGTGCAACCGTGCCCATGTGCTGGTAAGTGCCTGGCCTAACCATGGCAAAGTAGTGACGAGGCTAGACAGGACTACCATATAAACCTGTGCATTTCAACATATATGGGCAATAGAAGTGGATACAGAAATTTAAACAATTAAGAGGGAAGGGAGCATGTTATTTGGGTGGGGGTGGGGGTGGGGGGATGAAGCAGTTCATATATAAAATCAACAATTAGAAAAATAAAACTGTACAACAACAACAATCCACAGAAGCAGAATAACCGACAGTTGCACGACATCGCCCATCGTGCTTTTACTCCCGTCCTCACCAAAATAATCAATTAAAGTGCACGGCATCACCCATCGAACTTTATCACTCTTCCTCACCCAATCAGTAGTATAAAGTAAGTCCATGGATACACGACATCATCCATCCTGCTTTATCACTCTTCCTCACCTAGTCCATAGTATGGAGTAAATCAACGGTTACACGACATCACCTATCGTGCTTGATCACTCAGCATCACCCAAGCAATAATAATAAGTAATTTAATGGTTACACGGCATCACCCATCGTGCTTTATCGCTCAGCCTCACCCAAGTAATAATAATAAGTAAATCAGTGGTTTCACGGCATCACTCATCGTGCTTTTTCGCTCATCCTCACCCAAAAAATAATCACAAACAATAGGGCGAGGGTATAAACAATACCATAATAATAATCCTAGCGAGGGAAACGCAAACAAAAGATGAGTCTCGGCAAGGGAACAACAAACAGCTCCAAATGTCCCGACAAAGGGTGAATTCGAGTAATACCTAAATTCCGGCAAGGGAATGATCACAGTACTCTCGCTTGTAAACACTTAGCTTCCAACAAGTTCTAAGTCAAGCCAATGCTCCAAAATCATACAAATCACCATTTATCCTCAACCATTCATATCATGTGAACTAAATCATTTCAAACAAGAATCTGTATTATATTAATCGAAATAAAGGCAATTAAGACCCACGGTCATGCTAGACTCTGGTGCATAGATAACCGTCACCATACCGATACACCAACTCCACATAGCACATAGCAAATATTGTCTTAATCGTATTCCCTCAAGCCAAAGTTAGATCAAACACTTACCTCGAAAGCTCCAAACTCAACTCACGCCTCTACAACAGCTTTACCCCTGGAATTCGCAACAAAACTACTCTAATCTAGTCACAAGTTACCCAAATGTGTCAACAAATGCTAGTTATATCAATTTGAACGCATAAGAATGAATTTTTTAAAACCCGAGGTTCGAACCAAAATCGGGTTACCCATTCCCCCACGAGTTCATATATATATATATATATATATATATATATATATATATATATATATATATATATATATATATATATATATATATATATATATATATATATATATATATATATATATATATATATTGTTTTGAAATCAGACCTCTAATTGATGTCCAAATCCCCAATTTTAAGAAAACCCAGGTTCTACCCCAAATCTCCATTTTTACCCGTTGAAAGCATTGATTTTAAGATGAAATCATGATAAAAGATGTTTAAGATTGAAGAAATTAGTTACAAGTTGACTTACCAATGATGTGAAGAAGAGGCAGTTCGTGGAAAAATCGCCAGAGGTGTTTGGGTTTTGAAAACTGTGGAAATGAGCTTCAAAAATCGTTTAAGTCTGAATATACAGGTGTGGGTATCGTAATTGCGAAGATTTATTCGCAATTGCAAACACAACAAGCTTGGGAAATACGAAATTTTAGTTCTCAAATGCGAACTCTAGGATACAAAGGGGAGTTTCGCAAATGCGAACTCTGAGCTACAATCGGGAGTTTCGAAAATGCGAACATTTGTTCGCAAATGCGAACTTTGGGCTACAAAGGGGAATTTCACAAATGCGAAATCTGGCTACAAAGGGGAGTTTGGAAAATAAGAATATTTGTTCGCAAATGCAAACTCTGGGCTACAAAGGGGAGTTTCGTAAATGCGAACATTTGATCGCAAATGAGAACCCTGGGCTACAAAGGAGAACTTCGCATTTGCGAACACTGCAGGTCAGGCATACCAGAAACTTTCAAACATGCCAAAAATGAACTCGCGGCCTATTCAAAACTCACCCAAGCCCTCGGGGCTCCAACCAAATTATGCATACAGTTTCAAAAACATCCTACGGACTTACTTGTGCGATCAAATCGCCAAAATAACATCATTTACATAGAATCAAACCTCAAAGCACATGATTTCTACCAACTCTCTATAAAACTCTTATTTCTCATTTTCAAGTCCGAAACACGTCAAATGACGTCCGTTTCAATCAAACTTTACAGATAGCGCTTAACGCTCATTTAAGACATGTACCGGACGTCGGAACCAAAATACGAGCCCGATACCATCACTTTCTAACTCATTTTCATTTCAATTTCTCATATCAATTTCAGAGAAACAATTTCTTTCAAAAATTCCGTACTCGGGCCTGGGACCTCGGATTTCGATTCCGGGAATGCGCCAGGGCCCCATATTTTTCTACGGACCCTTCATGACCGTCACATCACGGGTCCGGGTCCGTTTACCCAAAATATTGACCAAAGTCAACTATATCAATATTATTATCAAAATTTATAGTTTTTCACACAAAGTTCATATATTTCCACATAAAAACTTTTTGACTTCGCGCCCGGACTTCGCGCGCAAATCGAGGCAACTAAATAAGAGGTTTTCAAGGCCTTGGAAGCACGGTGAAAGGGAGAATTACGGTGATGACTCTTTGGTTCGTCACATTCTGTTATTTCAATTGCTAGTATTACAAAATAGTTTTTTCGTTATTTTACGGGACGAAGTAATCCATAACCTTGGGCAATAGTGAGGGAATTAAATTGGAAAATGACATTATATAGCTGCTCTTCAAATAATAGCCGAATATATATTTTTTGTAAATATATGCATTCTGTGTGTTATATACAAAATTATATAAATTTTATACATTTTTCGGCTACCCAATATAAATAATTTCTGGTAAGAGTTGAAAGTAATACAACCCCAAAAGTATTTGAGGAGTTTAAATGGCTGCTTCATTCTTTTTTATTATGCTGTATGTTTCATTTATTGGTTGCACACAACACAGTTACAAATCTTAGTGCACTTCCACAGTTCCACTATATCAACACACCACCAATTTTGAACTCGACATTCATTGCTACAAGCCGAAGTCATGTTCCACCTCTAGCTTCAGCATCGTCTCCAGCATTTGAATTTTGGCTGCGCGTTGACTTGTTCGAGCATAAACAACATTACATAGACCCGCGCCTCTCATGCATGCTGCCTCCACCTCAGCAGCCAGTACCTACAGGCAACATAAGTCAACGGCTTAGTTTTTTTTTCATAAATTAAAACCACCAAGAGGTTGTTTTGTTGGCTTTTATTTATTTAAAAAATGTTCTTTAAAAATAATAAAAACAAAATACCTAGGGGAACTAAGCTAGACAAGAATACCATTTGAGAGAAAGAGAACATATGCTCAAATCTCTATCTATGCCATCAAAATCCAGTATATGACAATTTAATCTCTCTGCTATAAAAGTGTATATGATAGTTCACCTTTCTGATGGTTTCCTGATAAGTTGTAGAGTTACATAGGGATATAATTGAGAAATGTAGGGTAAGACTGCGTATAATATATATTTGTGATTCAGCCCTTCTTCGAACACTGTGCATCATCGGAGCTTAGTGTACCGGACTATCAAATGGACATAATTCAGACACTCATTTTAGGAATGCTTTTCCCTATGCTAATTCTGGGGTTCTTGCATCTAATCTCTTCAATGAGATTAGACCAATTCTAGAGATATAGAAAAATCTGAGGATCTAGAGGAACATATCGACTGAGATACATATCCATAAAGTGTGAGCCAAAATGAAATAAAATAAAATAAAATAAAATAAAAGAAAGAGAGATAGTGCTTGCATGAGCTAAAGCAAAAATAGGAATCAAAAACAGTTGGAATCTAGAAGCGGCTCCATATAGAAATAATGTTTTTGAAGCCATATTCTTACAAAGTATAATGGCTCTGACGAAAAGTAGTAACCTCATGGCATATGAGTGCAATCTCAATAGGAAAGAGCAAAATATAAAACAGCCTAGCTCCTATAGGCTTTTATGCTAAACATGAGATCTTATCACATCCTATAAAGATCTCCTGACCGACATATAGAGGCAAAATATGTTTTGAAATAAAGATAATCATGCCTGAACAACATAAGATAAACATGCTGGCATTACATCATTCTTAATCCAGTTTAACTTCTATACAGTGAAAATACTGTAAGATCATTTAAATGATTATTACAGGTTTACGATTGTGAAATTAGTAAAAAGCCAGCCCGGTGCATAAAAATGTTATGTTTCATGCAAGAACGGGAGAATATCGCACCCTAAAAGTGTATGATGTAGGCTGATGTTTTATGTTAAATACCGCACAAGAGGGGTTGATTTGTATGCTGTCCAATTTTTCACGTGCACAGATTATTGAAGGACCTAGCTCTTCTATATATTCCTTATACTAATGTTACGGAATAGTAAATGCGAAAATAAAAGATACAAGTATTTTTACGTGGAAAATACTCAGCTCAAAAGATGAAAAACTACGACCTGCTACCCAGTAGGATTTTCTCCAAGCAATTCACTATAACTCTGAGCCAACAACAAAGTTTACAAACTCTTGCAAAGCTAACGATTAATTCTAACCCTTATAGCAACTAGCCACAGGCTGTTGCAACCGCTTCAAGTTATCTCTAACTTGAAAAATAAAACTCGAGTTTACAAGCTCTTGCAAACATAAGAATTAACTTTAACCCTTATAGTAACACGCCACGAGTTGTTGCGACTACTTCAAGTTAACTGTAAATTGAAATATATAACTCAGGCTCCTAGTACAATTTGCTTCTAAGAAAGCTGAATGGTACAACTCAAAACACCTACTACACTTTCAACTAGAAATAAAGCAAGGCACGTAAAACCTTTTATGGAGCTGGTTCTTCAATACGGTTCGTATAGCTTCAGGATCACACTCTTAAATCTCACAGGAATTGCTCACAAAATCCCATGCTATTTTGCTCTCAATTCGTGCTAAACTTCAGTATGTGTGCCTCACCTATAAAAGATAATACAACTAATATTTATAGAGTTAGTAAATAAGATTAACTAGACTTCTAATACTTTATTCTTTCTTGGTGGAAGAGTTCTAGTCAACTTCAACTTCTAACTTTTCCCTTATCTTGGATAGAGCTCTTTTTGAGTAAGGAGTCCTGCTCCTTATCAAAATGCAACCTTTTCGTTCAAGGAAACCACTTATACTTATCCCTTTCACATGCAAGCCTTTTGCCTAATTTAGTTTGTCACATGTGTATACTATCCATGGACCTGGTTCATGTATGTGTTCCATTGCCAATCATCAAAACAAACTTACTCAAGCCAATTAATTTCGCCTTTTTGATGATGACTGTGACGACCCAAAGGGTCATCACATGTTTTATTAGTCATTTGGAGCTCTAGAGGCCTTAAAAAACTCACTATTAGTTGCCTCGATTTGCGTGCACAGTCCAGACGCGAAACAGGAAAATTTTTAGGTTGATATATATGAATTGTGTGGAAAATTTAAAGAATTTTGATATTAATATTGATAAAGTTGACTTTGGTCAACATTTTTGGTAAACGGACATGGACCCGTGATTTGACAGTCTCGAAAGGTGCGTATAAAAATATGGACTTGGGCTTATGCCGGGAATCGAGTTCCGAGGTCCCAAACCCCAGAAAAGAATTTTTCCGTGAAATTCTTTTTCTAAAAATGCTTAAAGAAATGAAAATAAAATTGGATAAGAAAGTAATGGTATCGGGCTCGTATTTTGGTTCTGACGCCCGTTACAGATCATATATGTTTTTTAAGCGCTTCCTGTAAAATTTGGGTGAAGACGGACGTCGCTTGACGAGTTTCGGCCTCAAATTGGAAAAAATGAAAGTTTATGAAAAATTGAAAGATTTCTTGGGATTTAAGGCTCAATACTCGGATTCTGATTTTTCTTTGGCGATTTGATCACTCGAGCAAGTTTGTATGATGTTATTGAGTTAGTGTGCATATTTGGTTTTGAGCCCCAACGGCTCGAGAATGTTTTGGAGGTGGTTCAGGGTGTTTTTGGACTAGGGAAATCCTGCAGATTTGCTGCAATTTTGGCACATGCTTTTCCTTCTTTGCGAACGCATCCTTGCCTCGCGTTCGCGATGCCCAGCCTGCCCTCCCTTCTTCGCTTTTGCGGACGCCCTTCGCGTTCGTGATGCCCAGTGACCCCCCCTCTCTTCGCAGACGCGGATGCCCCTCGCGTTCACTATAAGCCGCCCAGGACCCCTGCCCATTTCCCTACGCGTTCGCGTGTGGGCTATGCGTTCGTGTAGGCCATTTGGTGATACCCCCAATTTTCCTCTACGCGTTCGCGTGACCACATCGCGAACGCGATGCCCAGAAAAGTCCAACCCTACGCAAACCCGACACTATATTGCGAACGTGATGACCAATTTTTCTGCCCAGCGATTTAAGTCCCAAAACAGAACTGAAACGGGATTTTCATCCCATTTCTCAACAGTGTTCTTCTTCAACAGCCTTTAGGGCGATTTTGGAGCTTTTTTTCATCAAACTTCTTGGGTAAGTATTGTTTAACTCACTTTCTTCATTTATCATCAACATCAATCAAAATCTTTGGCCTAAACATGTGAAATTAGGTAGAAAATTAGAGAATTGGGTTTTGTTAGGGTTTTCAAATAATTTGTGATTTTAGACCTCATTTTGGGGTCAAACTTAAGAATAAATTATATATTTGAATTCTTGGATGAATGGGTTGTCGGATATTGGTTCGAACCTCGTGTTTTGACTACGTGGGCCCGGGGTCGATTTTTACTATCCCGGGCAGAATGTTGCAAAATATAAATTTTGCCATTTGGATTGAATTGTTGAGTAGTATTGATAATATTAAATCAACTATGAATAGAAACAATTGATTTGGAGCCAAATTCGAAAGGAAAGGGCACTGCTTAGGGATTGAGTTTGCCGTAAACCCTCGAGGTAAGTGTTTGATCTATCCCAACTTCAGGGAATAGGAGCTGAGTCTATGTGCTAATTGTTATGTGTTGAATTGGACGCATAGGCATGGTGACGAGTATCTATGCGTTGGGGGTCGAGCATGACCGTGAGTCTTAAACTGATTAAACTTTGAAAAATCTTATGTGACTATATGAAAAGAAGGAATATTGGATTCATACCGGTAACATATATATTTTGTTGATTTATTATTATTGGTTTCATACCGGTAACATAGAAATATTGTTGATTTATTAGTATTGGTTTCATACCAGTAACATATATATTTTGTTGATTTATTATTATTGGTTTCTGCCGGTAAAATATTGTATTGATTATTGTTATTGGTCATAATCGCCGATGACATATTGTGAAATTAGTTGATATTGAAATGGGAGCGGGTGGTACGCCTACCACAAGATATTAATTGAAATGGGAGCGGGTGGTACACCTACCACAAGATATTAATGAAATGGGAGAGGGTGGTATGCCTACCACAAAGTATTATTAATATGGGAGCGGGTGGTACGCCTACCACAAGATATGAAATAAAATGGGATCGGGTTGCACACCTCCAACATGATGATTTGAACTTGAAAGTAAATTAAATTCCTTTATTCCATTTCTGCCATTATATTTTGTTGTTACCCGAGACATGCTTTCCCTTCCCAAATATTAGATATTGTTTCTTGTGATTTTGTTGTATATGTGCATATTTTGAACTGTATTGGTTTATGTGAGTGTCTGGTGCTAGCCTTGTTACCACTTCCCCGAAATAGGTCGGGCACTTACCAGCACATGGGGTCAGTTGTTTTGATTCTACATTCTGCGCTCTTTTTGCGCAGATACAGGTTTTGGACAGCAGCAGCAGCGGTAGTGAGGGCATTAGCTTTTGATCATCGAGACACCGAGGTAGCCTTGCAGGCGTCCGCAGGACTTAGCGTCTCCTCTATCTTTGTTTTCAGTCTGTTATCTCATATATTCGAGACAAATGTTATTCTACTTCTTTCAGACGATTATGTGTATTATTCTTAGAAGTTCGTGAGTATTGTGACACGAGTTCTTGGGTAGTGTTTTATGTTGAAATTTCAGTATCGCGTATTATAAAAAAAATTGTTAAGTCTTCCGCTAAATTTATTTATTCCGCTTAAATTTTAATATTGTTGATAATAGGTTTGAATAAGTATTGTTAAAAATGGAAACATAAGTTTGAGTTGGCTTGTCGAGATCTTATTAGTAGGTGCTATCACGACCCCCGAAGGTAGGAAATTTGGGTCGTGACAATGACAAACTTCGTACTTTTCATAAGCATGAAACCTGCTTCAACTTAGCTCAAGATCAACACACTGTTAGAATACTTCCTATTTTAAAAACACAAATTATCAAGGACTGGGTTCATTAGGTTATAAACATCACAGTCCAAAGCAAAATCATGCCTTATTAATTCTCCATTTTTATGATAGCAAAATTCGTGATTTTCATAAGCATGAAAACTGTTTCAACTCAGCTCAATATCAACACATTGTTAGAACACTTTCCATTTTAAAGATAAATGATCAAAGACTGGATTCATTAGGTTATAAATATCACAGTCCATAGCAAAAACACATCATATCTCCCCCTTTTGGCATCATCAAATAGTTGCATAATTAAGTTAAGTAATTAGATTTTAATAGATATCACTCATGGACATTATGGCTACTTTAAATGCAATCATGGATTCAATATTCTCTTTTTTAGTTTAAGGATATTAGCCATCTAAGAAATATCAACAAAAATTTAGAGCAAAAGCAGTGAGTTTTATTGATTGATAAGATCCTACCATAAGGCATAAGAAGAAATAAAACCATATAAAAATAGAGAAATCTCACTTAGGTCACTGGTAATAACTGGGCTATGAAGGCTTTAGGACTAGGAAGGACCATATTCTTGGCTTAAAGCAGTTTCAACATTGCTTGAAGAATCCCACCATTCTTCTCATTTTTGTTTGTAAGCTCACACTTAGATAGTCTCTCTTACCCTCCGCTTCAGCGAACTTAGTCTTCAATAGTTCAATCTCAACATCCTTAACCATTTTCTTCCATTATTTGAGATTTTTCGCCTCTTTTGGTAGATGTGGTTATTTTTGTCACAACTAAGCCCTCTGCCACAACCTTTGTTTCTCGAGAAATCTTTATCTTTTTAGCACTAGGTATGGTTACTTCAACATCTTTATGTTCATCCTTATGAATCAGGTTCATCTCCTTAATCTGGATTACTCCACTTGGCTTACCAGTTTTTTTTTTCTTTTGAAGCAATTTTCTTGGCATTCTCAGCTAAGGCCTTATTACATTAACCTTACTCTGTTTCTTTTGGATCCTTGTAGTTCATCCTCTTGTGGGAGAAGTTTCTACAGGGATAGAAGGATCACTCTTTCTCGTAGTGCCACCGCGCCCTTTCCTGCAGTTTTTTTTACTTTGCTCTTTTTCTTTTGATTGTAACATTCTGACAGTTTTTACAGTAGACTGGGACTCTTGTCTATTTTATCAAGAGAAGAAATTGGTTCATGAAACTGTTTCCTTAACCTAACCATCCCATCTCTTGCAATTCTATCACCAGAACCATCACCCCCTCAGTCGTAAACTTGAAGATTCATAATATTTTTAGGGTTTTTCTGCTTCACTAGCTTGTAGCATCTTACTTAGTTTCTTAGCTTATTCTCTATTGGCCGCTATGTTGCATGCAATCATTTTGATATGCCGTTTCTTGGGGTTTTGGGTAATTGAAGGTGTGGGTGAAGGTTCTTTGGGTGGTGAGGAAGGGTTTGCAGAGTTTTTTTGGGATTCTCATGGGTATTGCCATTTGATAAGTTTAGAAACTTGTAATAAATGGAGAGAGATTGATTTTGGACATTTTGATCTTTCAAAAAATTTATGATAAGAGGATAAGGTTAGATCAATTTAAATATGGAAAAGTTGAATGCATAGTTACACCTTTGTGAAGTCTATAAGTATAATCACATTGGAAGTTTCAGTTTAAAAAGATGTTCGACTCTTCCCCAAATATTTCAGCAATTATGGAACGTCTTTGATGAAACTGATTCGTTTGTAACTAATTGGTTCAAAAGTAGTTTGGGATAAAGCGAGATACTTTTCAGTTCATGATCCATATGCAGTTATTTCAAATTATACGGAGTGTAGAATACATACCTTATACGTTCGATGAATCGGGTTCTTCACTGAAAGTTCTCTTGTGTAAGACTAATTTTTTTTCAAGAAAATAAGGATAATATCATTAGATATCAGTGCGATATTTTAGCATATGGCACAAGAGTATACTAATAAAAGCATGAGACTGAGCAATATCAAATCTAATTATTCACAAAGTTCATAAATTATCTAACCAATAATTGCACTAGAACCGGTTTCTTATAGGTGATCTTAATCATCCCTAATTCTAATATGTTTCTTTCAAAGTGATACCTACTCAAAACATTTATGAAGATGTCAGCAATTTTCTTATCAGAAGAACACAATTCCACAATGATCAACACCTCGTAAAATTATCCATTTGGAAACAATGCCCAAAATCTACGCCTTAGTTCTTTTGTGATGGACTGGGTTCTGGTCATAGTAATTACATTAGTGTTATCACAAAATCTAGGGATGCAACCTATATAAATCCTAAAGTCCATTAGTTATTGTTTGATCCACAATAATTGAGCACAACATGATGCAGTGACAACATAATCATCTTCAACACTAGATAAGGTCACAGAATTTTGCTTTTTGGTGGCCCAAGACATAAGACATGAGCCAAGAAATGTGCCATACCTGAGGTGCTCTTTCTATCTGTAATGACCCAAATATTCATTTTGAGCAATTGCATCCGGTTTGAGAGTTTGAGGTCACGAGTAACTTCATATTATCTGTATCGACTTGCATGCAGTCGGGGCATGAAACTAGAAAGCTTTTATGTGAAAATATGAAAAATATAGTAATTTCTAAAGTTAAAATTTTGTTTTTAGTTGACTCTGGTCAATACTTTTGGTAAGCGGATTGAATCTGTGTTTCAACGATCCCTGGGGCTCCGCGGTAAGATATGAGACATGGGCGTATTCCCAAAATTTAATACCGAGGTCCCTAGCCTTAGAAAACAAGGTTTATGAAGAAAAAGAAATGAATTAAGGTTTGAACTCAGTGGTTTCGGGCCCGCATTTTGATTCCAGAGCCTGGTACATATGTTTTATGATCTTTATGTCCTATCTGTATAATTTGGTGAGAATCGAAAGTGATTTGACATGATTTGAAAGTCGGTTGAGAAGCTATAAAATCATGAGTTTTGAGGTTAAATTTATAGTTTTTGATGTTATTTTGATAAATTGATCACACGAGCAAGTCCGTACGATATTTTTGGACTTACGTACATATTTGGTTTGGAGCTCCGAGGGCTTGGGTGAGT
This sequence comes from Nicotiana benthamiana, assembly GCA_034376525.1. Taxonomy (NCBI): domain Eukaryota; kingdom Viridiplantae; phylum Streptophyta; class Magnoliopsida; order Solanales; family Solanaceae; genus Nicotiana; species Nicotiana benthamiana. The sequence continues at coordinate 155,673,237 of CM067338.1, forward strand.
TTTGGATAGGTTTAGGCTATGCTGCGCTTGTTTTTGGATGATTCATCATCATTTCTTCAAGCAAAAATAATACCATATTGAGCAAATGAGATCCAAATTCAGTTTTCTTTGAACCATTAAATATGTATCGAAATTACGGAGCCATAAAGAATAATCATCAAATTCAAATATCGTATAAGGAAGTTATGCTCATTTTCGTGTAAGAAAAAATGCTAGTTTCTGGTGTGTTTGCAAATGCAAACTTTTCATCGCATTTCAAGGCCCAGTTCACAAATGCAAACTTTTTATCACAAAGGAGACTTCTGCCAGCCATGCCTTGTTTGTAATTACGAGGCTTTCACAAATGCGAACCATAGGTCGCAAATGTGACATTTGAGGCATATTAAGTGGGATTTTTGACGGGTTTTTCATCTATTTTTCAACTTTCTCAAGCCTTACACGTCCATAGCCGTATTCCAAGGTCCCAAACTTCTCTAAATCATTAGGTAAGTGTCACTATTCAACGTCCAACTATATTTTGCGATTATATCTTAGATTTAACATCAAATTCATGAGAACTTAGAGAAAAATTGGGGAAAAATTGATAAAATCTTTCAAAAATGTAAAATGATGATTTGAATGACTAAATGGTATCTAAATTGGATAATTTTTGTATGGGCGAACTCGTAGTAGAATGAGTGTTCGATTTATGTAAAATTTGTCGGCTTTTGAGGCGCGGGCCCGGGGAGTTGACTTTTGTTGACTTTTTGGAAATTATATAAGAACCATATGTTTTGTTAATTGAAATTATTTTCTCTTGCATCGTTAGATGTATTCAAGTCGTTTTTTGCTAGACTGAGATAAGCGATGATGAATTGGTAAAGGAAAAGCTAAATTGAGTATTGAATTGGCCAGATTAAGGTAAGTATCTTGCCTAACCTTGTGTGGGGGACTTCCCATTAGTATTTGAGTCTTCTATGCTATTTGTACTCCGTGCATGCGAGGTGACGAGTGTGTGCTCAGACGTATTTGTAGGAAATTCACCATTAGGGTTCTTAGGTCCTTATTTTCATTATGTGGGAAGTATTTTCGGTATGATTGATTTTCTTAAATGCTTAATTTACCTCTATATGCTCCATGCGATGTTGTCAGCTTCCCTCTAACTCTTACTTGTTACTTGGCCTTATTTTCCTTAATTAAAGCAATTGTTTTCCTTATCGTTTTGTTATCTATAAATTGTGAATTCCTCTATGACGCTGTATATATATGCTATGTGTTCAAATTGTTGTGGTTGTCGGTGTAGTTATCACGTGCCTATAATGTCTTTTGTTTTGTTAAATTTGATGCGCTTCTTGGGTTTTTCGTGTTTTTCTTGTTTCCATGTATTCTTACTCTTGGTGGTGGAATTCCTAGTGATTTCATTGTTGGATTGTTGGATTGTTGTTGATTATCCTCCGTGTTGCCGCTGTGTGTTTACATTGGGACTACGAGACAGTATTCCGGGAGATCCCCATGTATGTTTACTTGGAGACTACGGATCAGTATTACAGGAGATCCACCTGTACTGTTATATTGGAACTACGGGACTACACCTAGTAGATTCCCCCAGTACTGGTATTTACATTTGGGACTAATTGATATTCCGGGAGATCCACGTGCAATATGAGTTGGACTACGGGATGACAACCGGAAGATCCACTGGATAATTATATTTGGGGACTACAGGATGGTATCTTGGTAGGTCCCCGATTGCTACATCTGTGTAGATTTACGTTCTTTTCTGTGACTTTCTCTGTTGTATTTTTTTGTTATCAATGCAAGTGTTTTAACTGTTTAGATTCATTTACTGATGTGATCCTTTGTGTTGGAATCCATAGTGTTTACAATACCTTGACCATATATATATATATATATATATATATATATATATATATATATATATATATATATATATATATCAATACTTCTAAATTTCAATAAGTGTTATATTTTAACTCAATTAGTTTCTTTGTTAAATTCCCTTAAACCATTTGAGGTTATTTTACTTAAAAAGGAATTTCTACTAAGTTAACTTATTAAATCCCATGTTAATGGTAATAAATCATTTGATGTTGTATTTTTATTTGAAAATTTTATTTTCGTTATTCAAATGATTTCTAAAAATAGCTTCATCTTTTCTTGCTGAGTTCCTAATTGGTTTAGAAATTGTACTCTTGTTTTATGTAAATGAGATTCCTTGAACATCTTAATTGCATTGTTTATGGACCCTATGTATTTATTAACATGAGAACGTCGTCTTGCAAAGTGAGATAGAAATATGTGGGAACGATGAGGCGAGTGTGCTAAAGGTTTGGTAATTGAGGTTATGATATGAGACACCGAGTTTGAGATGGCTTGTATTGTGCATCAGAAATGATATGATTTATTGAGTTGACATCGCCTTCCTTATTCGAGTATATTTTTTCTTGTCTGTGTTCCAACTATGTTGGTGTTAGTTTACTTAGTTATCTTTCTTTTCCATCCGTGATTCCGTTTATCATTTCTACTATTAGTATTTTGATTTCTCTCTGTTGTTGATATTATCTCGTTATATTTATCTCGATATTTCACTACCCCTTCAAGGTTAGTCTTGATACTTACTGGGCACCGCCATGGTGGGCTCATACTACATTTCTGTATGTTTTTGTGTACAAATCCATGTATTGATCGATTGTAGCTATGTAGATGGTCGCGGTGGAGACCCACGGCAACTTGTTACTGAGTTAGCAGGCCTCGAAGTCACATTCGTTTGTATTTACGTTCAATTGATTTCTTCTCAATCTGGAAAAATGTTGTATTTATTTTGTATAACTACTCTTAGAAAGACTTATGACTTGTATCCTTGGCTTTAGAAATTGTAAATTGTTAAGAGTTATTGAATTTAAACTTGGCAAATATCAATGTTATTTAAGTTAATGTTAGGTTTAACTTTTTTTAGAGACTAGGCGCCATCACGACTTCTTCGGAGATATTTTTGGGTCGTGACAAGTTTCTATTAGAGCTCTAGGTTCATAGGTTCTACGAGTCATAAGCAGGTTTAGTAAACTCTTGTGGATCGGTACGGAGGCGTCTGTACATAACTTTGAGAGGTTACAGAACTATTAGGATAATCTCACATTCCTTATTCCTTATCGTGCGATATTGATTCAGCTCGAAGCATATAACTTATATTCCTTTAAATCCAATCGTGAGTAATATTATGCTCTCAGTGTCCGCTATACGCCAGTGGCTCGTGATGCTACAGACAGGCTACGAGGGAGTCGGGGATGCTCAGACATTTTCTTAACGTGTTGTCCATCCTGGAGATACATATGTATTGATCAGACTATTCAATTGCTTATATGGAGGTGCAGCGGAGGTGTGGTGGGTGTTGATTGAGGATAGTTGGCGGTATTGGAGTACCTTGTGATTTGTGTTGTACGAGCTGTGAAGGTCAGCTCTACTGATCATAAGACGTTGTTTTCTATGGCTTCGCTTCAAGTGGAGGAGTCCATCAACGACATTTAGATCTGTGTACACACTACCCTCCCTAGACTCCACTAAGTGGGATTATAATGGGTTGTTGTTTGTTGTTGTTGTTAGTCACACTTGTGTCAGCTTTGGCCTGAGGTATATGTAGGTGTGATGTTGGTAGGGTCCCGAAATGTGTATATGACTAAGGTCTGAGATCTTGCACGGGACAATGGATGGACTTTGATTGGGATTATTACATATTGACTATCCGAAGATATGGGCCAGCTCTGTGGTGTTGGGTCAACATAGCGATGAAATCATTGGTCATTTGATTAGGAATTCTCTACTGGTATTTATGGAAGCACTCTTGGAGTGGACGGTTTGTGTGACTCGGTTGAGTTGGGGAGGTGCAGTCATGATTGCTTATTTACGTGCGGGCAAATCTTGGAGGGTTCCCGATGGTTTGACTACGGCTTGAGTTGGGTGTCTACTATGGGCGTAAGGAATATGCCGTATATTATGGCTTTCTCCTGAATAGGCATAAGAAATTAATGTGCATTTTGGTAAGGACCTTGAGGTTTGGTTTGCAGGTGTGTAGCTGGTAGCATGGTGATTACTGAGGTTTGAGGATTTCAAGGTTTATGTTTTGTTACACGACCAGAAACTCTATATGATTACTTCAACATAATGATAGGTTACAAGTCTTATATTAACCATTTGATTTATGTATTGCAGTTTGAGTATGGATGTCTTTGTATTCCTAAGGTTTTTGGCTAGATGCCCTCATATGTGAACCATTTCCTACTGGCGGATTGTGAAGAAACGTTGAGGATGAGGTAATTAATAACATGCATAATTGATAGGTCGCTGTGGTTTTTCGGAAAGGATTTTTACCTAATTGTAAATAATCAGGATTTGGATTGGGCGCTATTTGAAAGCTCAATGAGAATGTGTATCTCGTATCAGATAAAGTTTGAGTGCTCCTATGAGATTGTCATTATGGTTATGTTACCAGGCGGAATGGATATTACTTGTGCCCCTAGCCTATATTATGTGCTACTCTTTTATGTTGTGTTAGCGGTGAGATTTTATGATTATTCCCCATACAGGTTGTAATTTTGTTCATGCCTTATGGCGATGCGGGCAAGATAGTCCTCGTGATGTTAATTTGTTCATTCCACCTTAGTTGTGCTTGTTTCTTTCATGTTCTATCACTTTCATTTATTTTCCCACAGTTTTATTTGTGCACTCTGTTGTACTTGATATCGGTATTCATATGTTTAGTGAGCCCGAGCATTTTGGCTTGTTAAGTATTTAGGAGCGGGTTGCACGCCACAACAGATGTTATGTATGATACCCTTCCTTGTGTTTATTAGGTGTTGTGTCTTCCCTCTATGGGATGAATTGATGAAAAACCTATACTTTTGTTGTCACACATGTTGTACGTGTTAGATAATTCTTGTACTTTGTTTTCCTTTATTTATTCTTCATAATTGAGTAATTCTGATTTGGTATATGCATTGTATAGTGTAAGAATCTGTGTGGTTCCGTGATGAGTTGTTAGTTAGATTGCCTGTATTTTCTGAGATGAGATTCTTAGACCTGAGTTTAGTGTTATAGTATTGGGGGTGGGAAGTGTTTGGAGGTGAGAGTGTGTTTCTTCTAAGATTTGGGTAATGGCCCTTGGTGGGTGGGAGACTTCGTGACTTGTTGACTTCATGGGTGGCTATGAGTTTCAGCATATCTTTTTATCACGGGTAATATTGTGTAAATCTGGAACGAGGTTGTATTCAATGTGAAGTATATTATCGGCATCCAAGATGTTATTTGAGCAGCTATGGTGGTCAGAGATTATTGCTTGGAGTTTTGAGGTGTGTGGAACAGCATGTGATTGTAATCTGGATAGGAATTTTGGCTCGATTCAGCTTGTGCAGGTTCATGCAGTGTGATAATGTAGGATTCATATCCTATGATGAATTTCGGATGTTGAGGTTTGGGTCCTGCTCTAAGGGTATGGACTAAGGAGGAGATGGAACCTTTAGTTAAGTTGCATTGTCAGTTCTGCATAGGTTGGATGATAGGGAATCACCCCCGGATATATGTATGAGGAGCTCATGCAGTGGTTCGATGGCTTTGGAACGACTCTAGGTATATTCGAGGATGAACGTATGTTTAAGTGGAGGAGGATGTAGCTACCCAACTGGTTATTATGAGGAATTGCAGTCGGTTTGACAGTTTGAGGTCACGAGCAATTTCATCTTATGTTTATCGACTTGTGTGCACAGTTCGGACATAAAATCGGAAAGCTTTTACGTGAAAATGTGAAAAATATAGTAATTTTTAGAGTTAAAATTAGGTTTTTAGTTGACTCTGGTCAAACGTTTTGGTAAACGGGCTCGGATCTGTCTTCCAACGATTCCGAGAGATCCGCGGTAAAATATGGGACTTGGCGAATTCCCGAAAATAAATTCTGAGGTCCCTAGCCTTAGAAAACAATTCATGAAGAAAATTGTTGTGTTGGTTTTTAAAGAAAATAAAGAAATAAATTAACGTATGAACTCGGTGGCATCGGGCCTGTATTTTGGTTCCGAAACCTCTTACATGTTTGTTATGATATTTAAGTCATATCTGTAAAATTTAGTGAGAATCAGAACTGATTTGACGTGATTCGGATGTCCGGTTGAAAAGTTATAAAATCATGAGTTCTGACGTTAAATTCATAGTTTTTGATGTTATTTTGATAATTTCACCACATAAGCAAGTTTGTATGATATTTTTAGACTTTTTTGCTTGTTTGGTTTTGAGCCCGAGGGCTTGGGTGAGTTTTAGATAGGTTTAGGCTATGCTGCGTTGTTTTTGGATGCTTCATTATCGTTTCTTCAAGAAAAAATAACACCATATTGAGCAAATGATTTCTAAATTCAGTTTTGTTTGAACCATAAGATCCCTATAGAAATTATGGATCTATAGGAAAAAGAATCATCGAATTCGAATATCGTATAAGGAAGTTATGCTCATTTATTGTGTTGGGAAATATTATTGGTTTCTGGTGTGTTCGCAAATGCGAACTTTGTCATCGCATTTGCGAGGCCCAGTTTGTAAATGTGGTCTTTTTGTCGCAAATGCAACTTCTGCCAGCCCTGCCTTGTTTGCAATTGCGAGGGGTTCGCAAATGCGAACTCTGGGTCGCAAATGCGACATCTGAAGCATGTTAAGTGAGATTTTGAACTGGAGTTTCACCCATTTTTCAACTTTCTCAAGTTCTACACCTCCATAGGCGATTTTCTAAGGTCTCAAACTTCTCCAAATCATTAGGTAAGTGTCTCTAATCAATTTCCAACTATATTTTGTGATTACATATTAGATTTAACATCAAATTCATGAGAATCTAAAGGCAAATTAGGAAAAAATTGTGAATTCTTTCAAAAATGAAATATGATGATTTGAATGACCAAATGGTATCGGAATTAGATAATTTCTGTATAGGTGAACTCGTAGTAGAATGGGTGTTCGATTTATGTAAATTTTTCCGGGATTCGAGGTGCAGGCCCAGGGAGTTGACTTTTGTATACTTTTGAAAATTGTATAAGAATCATGATTTTGTTAATTTAAATTATTTTCTCTTGGTTTGTTTGATGTATTCAAGTCATTTTTTTCTAGATTGAGCTAAGCGATGATAAACTAGTAAAGATAAAGCTAAATTATGTATTGAATTAGCCGGATTAAGGTAAGTATCTTGTGTAGGGGACTTCCCCTTAGAATTTGAGTCTTCTATGCTATTTGTAGTCCGTGCACGCGAGGTGACAAGTGTTTGCTCGGACTTATTTGTAGGAAATTTACCTTTAGAGTTCTTAGGTACTTATTTTCATTATGTGGGAAGTATTTCCATTATGATTGAGTTTCTTAATTTCTTAATTTACCTCTACATGCTCCATGCGATGTTGTTAGCTTCCCTCTAACTCTTACTTGTTACTTGGCCTTATTTGCCTTAATTGAAGCGATTGTTTTACTTATCGTTTTGTTATCTCTAAATTGTGAATTCCGCTATGACCTTTTATATATATATGCTGTATGTCCAAATTGTTGTGGTTGCGTAGTATAGTTATCACGTGCATGTTACAGCTTGTTGTTTTGTTAAGGTTAATGCGCTTCTTGGGTTTTCCGTAATTCTCTTGTTGGCGTGAATTCATACTCTCGGTGGTGGAATTATCTGTGATTGGATTGTTGGATTGTTGTCGATTATCCTTCGTGTTGTCAATGTGTGTGTTACATTGGGACTGCCAGACGGTATCCCGGGAGATTCCCCTATATGTTTACTTTGAGACTACGGATCAGTATTCCGGGAGAACCCGCCTACACTGTTATATTGGAACTAGGGGATTGAACCTGGTAGATTCCCCAAATACTGGGTATTTACATTTGGGACTACATATCGGTATTCTGGGAGATCTCCGCTCACTATTAGTTGGACTACGAGACGACACCCGAGAGATCCACTGGATATTTATATTTGAGGATTATAGGATGCTATCCTGGTAGATCCCTGGTTTCTATCTCTGTGTAGAGTTATGTTCTTTTCTGTGACTTTCTCTCCGTTGTATTTGTTGTTATCAATGCAGGTGTTTTAACTATTTAGAATCATTTATTGATGTGATTGTTTTAGTTTGGAATCCATAGTGTTTACAATACCTCACTATATATATATATATATATATATATATATATATATATATATATATATATATATATATATATATATATATATATATATATATATATATATATATATATATATATATATATATATATATATTTCAATACATCCAAATTTCAGTAATTGTTATATTTTTAACTCAATTAGTTTCTTAATTAAATTCCCTTAAACCGTTTGAGGTTGTATTTTACATATAAGGGAATCTGTACTAAGTTAATTTATTAAATCCCTTGTTAAAGGTAATAAATCATTTCATTTTGTATTTTTATTTGAATATTTTTTCTTTATTCAAATGATTTCTAATAATAACTTTATCTTTTCTTTTTGAGTTCCTAATTGGTTTAGAAACTGTACTCTACATTATGTTATGGAAATGAGATTTCTTTGATATCTTAATTACATTGGTTATGGACCCTATCTACTGAGTAACATGAGAACGTTGTCTTGCAAAGTGATATAGAAATATGTGGGCACGAGGTATCGGGTATACTAAAGGTTTGGCAATTGAGGTTATGATATGAGACATCGAGTTTGAGATGGCTGGAATTGTGCATCAGACTCTGTTTGTATTTTGATATCAGAATATTTCGTTTCCATCCGTGATTCCTTTTATCGTTTCTACTGTTTGTATTTTGATTTCTCTCCACTGTTGATATTATATATTTCACAATCATATCTTGTTTATTTCATCTGAACAGTAGGTGTCTGGACTGTTCCTCGTCACTACCTACCGAGGTTAGTCTTGATACTTACTGGGCACCATCGTGGTGTGCTCATACTATACTTCTATATATTTTTGTGTATAGATCCAGGTATTGATCGATAGTAGCTATGTAGATGGTCGTGGTGGAGACTCACGGTATCCTGTTGCTGAGTTCAGAGGCCTCGGTGTCACCTTCTTTTGTATTTATGTTCTATTAATTCCTTCTCGTTTTGGAATAGTGTTGCATTTATTTTATGTAACTATTCTTCGAAAGGCTTATGACTTGTATCACCGATTTTGGAAATTCTAAACTGTTATGAGTTATTGAATTTCAAGTTGGTAAATATCAATGTTATTTCAGTTAATGTAAGGCTTACCTAGTTTAGAGAATAGGTGCCATCACGACTCCTTCGGAGGAACTTTTGGATCGTGACACTATCCACATGAAAACCTGTATAATTAGCATCAGCATATCCCGCTAGGTTGAAAATACTACCTTTTAAATACCATAGACAAAGGTTAGTGGTGTCTTCTATGTATCTCAAGATCTTTTTGACAACAATAAAGTGAGGCTCCTTTGGTATTTTTTTGAAATCTAGCACAAAGACCTATGCTGAAACAATTCTCGGTCTGCTGACAGTGAGATATAACAAAGAGCCAAATATTCTCCTATACAACTTCTGGTCAACAGATGAAACAGGTTCATCCAAATCCAATTTCGTAGATGTTGCAATAAGAGTGTAAATTTCTTTGGATGTTCCTTCTTGGTTTTGTTATTGAGGAATAGGTTCATAGACAGTTTGCCTTGAGGTTTGATGATCAATTCCTCTCTAGTCAGTTCCCCCTATTAGGTTTCCCCGGGTGGAAAGACCTGTTCCATTAACTGTTCCTTCTTGTGATGCAGCTTCAGGCTAGACTGTGGCTTCATCATTTGAGTTTCTTGTCGGTCCAATCTTTCCATCATTTTGTTCCTTCCTCTCAGGAAGAATGTTAGCTTCAAAAATGAATGCACACTTTCTTCTACACACATAGTCCTTTTGTTATATATCTTATAAGCTTTACTATATGAAGAATATTCCAAGAATACTCCCTCATCACTTCTAGGATCAAACTTACCTAGGGAGTCTTTACCATTATTGTGGACAAAGCACTTGCATCAAAATGCCCTAAGATGAGATATATTTGGCTTTCACTTTTTAAGTAACTAGTAAGGAGTCTTCTCAATAAGAGGTCCGGTCATGCATCTATCTTTGATGTAACATGCAGTGTTTAGTGCTTCTTCCCAGAAACTATGGGGTAGTTTACTAGGAAAAAACATAGTCATAGCTTTTTCTTCCAATTTTCTATTCTTTATTTCAACTACTCCATTTTGTTGTGGAGTCCTAGGTGTATAAAAATTATAATATATGCCCTTCTCAGCACAAACTCAACAAATTTAGCATTTTCAAATTCATTACCATGATCAGACCTAATTGATGTTAGTTGATTACCTAGTTGTTTTTGAGTTCTAACAAAAGAAGGGAATATGTCAAATACTTCATCTTTATATATTAGAAACATGTCCAAGTAAACCTGGAGTAATCATCAACAAGCACTATAATTCTCTTACCACATTTGCTTTGAATTCTTATTGGTCCACAAAGATCCATATAAACCAGTTTCATCGTTTTTGTGGTACCTACCATTTTATTGCTTTTGAAAGTGGATCTTACCTACTCCCTCCTTGCAAAATCCTCACAAATTTTATCTTAATTGAACTTAATGTTAGGCAGTCCTTTCACCAGGTCCTTGGAGACTTGTTTAGTGAGTTGACTTAGACTAACGTCTCCAAGTCTTTTGTACCAAAGGAGATGATCATTATTTAATACACTTAAGCATGTGAGTTCATTTTCAGAGAGTTTGGACATATCCATCACAAAGCAAGGTGAAGGTTACCATGTTACCTTTATCACACAATTGTGATACACTTATTAGATTTTACTTCAATCCGTCTTTCAAGTAGACATTCACAATAGAGTGAGAATCAGTCTTACCTATCTTTCTAACCTGAATGATCTCACATTTCTTTTTATTTCAAAAGGAGACATTACCTCCTTTAAGGTCCTCAAGTGAAAAGAACTAGTTCTTGCTTCCTGTCATGTGCTTTGAGCAAATACTATTCGTGTATCATATTTGGCTGCTCTCCTTCACTTGGACCGGCAAAAGGAAATCAAGAGTTAGTCTTAGGAACCCAAACTAGTTTGGGTCACTTTCTATAGGAAAAAAGGTGAATCAAATTATGTTTTTCCCAGTTTGGCAATCTATTTTTTCTTTGAACAAATTTTTTATTCTTTGACTAGCCTATTCTTTTGTAGTGCATTCACTTTTATAGTGAACAACTTTATCAAAGTGTGTGTAAATTTTATTCTCAGGAGGTGTGAGGTACTTGCTTTTGGGATCCTACTTAGGTGCCGGGATCCCATTGCCAAGTTCTCTTTTATTGTTGCTATGATTTTTATGTAGCCATGGAAGTGCATCGTAGGACCTGTTTCATTTACAGGTCTATCTCCAGCTCATGCTTGATTTTGGTTAGATCCTCAAATAGGACTCTTATCTGCTCATCTCTTTTTTACAACACATTTTTCCTTTTTCCTACATTTTCTTCTAAAGTGAGTTGTGTGTGATCAGCATTCTTTTCACCCGTTCCTAATTCCCAGTTTAGATTTTCAGATCTAAGATCTAGGACAGTGATGTCACGTTCATGAGCCTGGTTCTTCAACACAACATTTTTATTTTCACTAGACCTAAGTTCTATTTTTTTGTACTTAGCTTTCAAAATCATATATTCCTTAGACAGTTGTTTGTTTTTATTGTTTACATCCTAAGATTCATCAATGAAATCTAGAAGTAACTCAGATATCATTTCTTTAGACAAAAATTTAATCTTGTCTTTAAGATGAATTACACTTACCTCAGATTCCTCATCAGATTCTCTAATGACCATAAGTGCTTATTCATCACCATCTTCATCATCTGAGCTTCTCCCCAAGCAGCAACCATAGCCTTTGTTGATCCTTTGTTCTTCTTGGGTTGAACTTGTTCCTTCTTCTTGTTTCTTCTTTTAGTTCTTTCCTTCTTCAATTCAATTTTTCAGTGAGGCAGTTTTTGATGTAATGACCAGTCCTCCCACACCTGTAGCATCCCTCATTGATTTGTTTTTCATGAGCCCTTGATTTTATTTGGCTTCCACTTCTTGAAGGATCATAATTAGGTACTTCTTGACGTCCTTTGTGGTCATCGTCATTTCATCAGCTTCTAGTTCAGAACCTTCAATGATTTTGAGTGTCAGGCTCCTTACCTTTGGGTACATCCATTTTTATGGTTTGCCTTCTAAGTTCAGAAGTAGTGAGATTACCAATTAGATCATCTAACTTAAGAGTGGCAATGTTCTTTGATTCTTGAATGGTAGTGATTTTTCTATCCCAAGTGATTGGCAGAACCCTTGTCAAAATCTTCTCAACTCTGTCTTCTTCAGAAATAATCCTACCAAGAGACTTAGGTTTATTTATCAGTGTGGTGAACCTTGTATACATATCTTGGATGGTTTTCCTTTCCTTCATGGTGAAATTCTCATTTTGAGAATATAATAGTGTTCCTCTGGACCTTCCTTTGAGGTGTTCCTTTATGAGCCACTTGCAAAGTATCCCAAATTTCCATCGTAGTGGTACAACTTCGAATTCTATTGTACTCATCTGGACCAAGTCCACACACAAGTAATTTCTTAGCCTTAGCATTCTTCTCCCATTTCCTCAAGTCCTCAGCGCAGTCAGCTCTTGTTTTTAGCACATCTACTCCTTCAGATTTTTCTTCATGGTAACTAGGGGATCATCAATGACAATATCCCATAGCTCATTGTCGTCTCCTATGATGTGGTCTCTTATTCTATTTTTCCACCAGGAGTTGTACTGGTCATTGAAGAGTGGTAACCAATTAGTGGATCATCCTTTCCAATTTTTAGGTGGTGCACACTTCTTGATCTTCTCCTTAGGTGTTAGCCTCTTCAAGAATAACCTGCTCTAATTCTAATTGATATTTTATACTTCAATACTATACAAGAGTAGGGTGATTTGTGTGGTGTTCAATTTTTTGCGTGCACAGATTATTGAAGGACCTGGTTCTTCTATGTGTTCCTTATACTACTGTTACGAAATAGTAAATACGAAAATTAAAGAACAGAAGTATTTTTTTTTTGTGAAAAACACCCGGCTCAAAGGTAAAAAAGCACGACCTAGTAGATAGTAGGATTTTCTCCAAACACCTTACTACAACTCTGAGCCAATAACAAAGTTTACAAACTCTTGCAAATCTAAGGATTTAGCAACTAGCCACAGGCTGTTGCGATCGCTTCAAGTTAACTCTAACTTGAACAATACAACTAGTGTTTACAACCTCTTGCAAACCTAAGGATTACCTCTAACTTTTATAGCAACACGCCACGAGCTATTGTGACTACTTTAAGTTAACTCTAACTTGAAAGATACAACTCAAGCACCTAGTACAATTTTCTTCTAAGAAAGCTGAGAGGTACGACTCAAAACACCTACTACACTTTGAACTAGGAATAAAGAAAGACAGATAAAACTCTTTATGGAGTTGGTTCTTCAATCCGGTTCGTGTAGCTTCAGGATCGCACTCTTACTCTTACAACAATTGCTCTCAAATGCATTGCTATTTGGCTCTCAATTTGTGCTTAACTTCAATATGTGTGCCTCGCCTATAAAAGAAAGCACAACTGACATTTACAGAGTTAGTAAATAAAGATTAACTAGAGTTCTAATATTTTACTCTTCCTTGGTGGTAGAGTTCTAGTCAACTTCACTTCTAACTCTTCCTTTATCTTGAATAGAGTTCTCTTCAAGTAAAGAGTCATGCTCCTTACAAATATGCAACCTTTCGGTTCAGGGAATATCAGATATAACCACTTATACTTGTCCCTTTTATGTGCAAGTCTTTTTCTTAATTATGTTCGTTACCTGTGTATATTGTTCATGGACCTGGTTCATGCATGTGTTCCATTGTCAATCATCAAAACAAACTTACTCAAGCCAACATAGACAACCTATCCCAATACAAACATTAATTCCACGACTTGAATCCGTGACCTATAGATCACGGGGAGACAATTTTGTTGTTGCTCCTAGGATCCCCTTCAATTCGTGGAATTAGTAATCTACAAAATAAGGCAGGTAATATAGTGTGACAGTATATAAATTAATATTGATATTATTACAATGAGGATATATATAAGTTACAATAGGACACAAAGTCTCCAAACAAACAGAGCATATTGTCTAGATCAAAGCCGCATAGTCCGAAATTTACGATACAAGTACGGCATATGGAGATCTTGCTGTATCTGTTTGTCTACTAGACTCCACGATCAAAAGTAAAGAAGTACAAACAAATTTTATGGCAATCTTGCAACATCAAAACAAAACAAAATAATAACAGAAAGGTTACAAAATAAATTCAATTACCACCTCCCAACAAGTTGAAGGAGATAAATTCAAAATAAAAGGCTATAGGGGAAGATAAAAAGCAAGTGTATGTGAGACCTGATAGAGATTTAACGTGGGAAAAGGAACTGTCCCATAGTAGACCAATAGGAAACTTATTTTCCTAGAAAATTAAGGCAGGTGATGAGAGTGAGTGATATCAAGTCATATAGAAAGAAACACATAAACATCTTTACCATACCTCACGTGATTAAAAGGTCCCTCCACTAACTAAACAAGCTAGTCATATCACCTAAAAACCCACCATCTGAAAAAATAATAATTTGAAAACAAGAACCAAAAAACCATACACAAGCAATAGATGATTGTCTATAAGTAGTGAGATAAGGAGACAATGAAACATGAACTACTGCTATTACATAACAAAGAGAAGATGGAGAATAGTAATTCCTATGAATATAGTAGGAAAGTAATGAAGGATGTCTCTCTTAAGGAGCTTAGAGATAGGATTGCTGAATTTGCCAGAGTTAGAGGTTGGGATCAGTATCACAGTCCTAGGAACCTTCTTTTGGCTTTGGTAAGCCTCCTAGCATGCCTAAAAACATGTCCATAACTTCATAATCAGTGTGATGTTATTATATGTATATACATTTTTATTTTTATTTTTGCGCATGTGTACGATAATATTATGTGACCATCTCCTAAGCCTTTAATTGGATGAGTAGATCACACAATTTGAACATGATAGTGAGTACACTTTTAATTACTTAAATATATTAGTATGTCTCAACACGCCATCCATGAGCATACACGTGAAACTATTTTTTGCTTTGGTCACACTATGTGAACTAAAAACAATGAGTATAGTTAAACCTACAAATTCTATCATTGATCTAACTAGATTTGTCTATATATAGAATACATATATGTACCGTCGAACCTTTCTATAACAACTTTATTTGTTCCATCTTTTTTTACTATTATAGTAAAGTTTTGTTATAAAAAATATTTATTATATTATAGCATAACATAAAGAATGGTTCCAAAGAAAACACGGCCATTAAAATAAAGTGTTATTATAGAGACGTCTGATTGTACTTTAGAAACTTATAGTCTATTTTGAAATTATTGGAATAGGTTGGAGAAGTGGGAGAGCTATCAGAGATATTCCAGTGGAAAGGGGAAGTTGAAAGAGGACTACCTAATTGGACATCAGATGATAAGGAACATTTGGAGGAGGAACTGTCTGATGTTTTGCTATATCTAGTTCAGCTTTCTGATGTTTGTGGACTTGATTTAGGTCAAGCAGTTCTTACCAAGATTCTCAAGAATGCTCAAAAATACCCTGTTACTAAACCTACTTAATTCTCACAAAAACAAATTTTAATTTATTGCCAATTGTTGGAGGCATCTTAGAAGGAACTTTGCAGGAGTAATAAAGTTATTTCCGCGTAACCTATAGGTTACAGGTTCTAGTCATAGAATTAGTCATTAATAATTGTATTAGAATAAGCTGTCTACATCACATTCCTTAACGTGCGGCTCTTTCCCAGGTCATGCGTGAACGTGGGATTCTTTGTGCAGCAGGTTATTATTTTTATTGGTTGTGTATCTTAATTAAGCTAGTGTTATATGTTTCTTTCTTGTGGAGTTTCCCTTTTTGTTCTAGTTTCTCCTTTTTCCGAATGTATGAGGTATCTTTGAGAGATTAAAGGGAAGCGAACGAGAATGAGTTTGTATAAGAACTTAAGTTTTATAGCTTGAATATGGTGTATTTGGCTGGCTCTAAAAGTTTATTGACATACTTTCAAAATCATAAATCCATGTTTAATAGTATTTATCGACTTACTTTCAAAATCATAAATCCATGTTTAATATAAACACTATTCAATATTGATCTTGTTTTTTATTTAACGAACCAAAAAAAAAGTTAGTACTAAATAATTTACGGATCGTCAATTCTTTTCTATAAGATTTATTATTTTAATATTATTATTCCAACATTATAGTATCAGTATAATGATATCCGTCTTTGGGATCCGCCAAAATCATTGCGACTTTGGGTATTGTAGGCGGACTAGAATTGAAGAGGTTTGTGGGGCTATGCGTAATATAAGCAAGGGCAAAGCAATCGGGCCAGATGAAATCTTAGTGGAATTTGGAAGAGTGTAGGTAGGGCGGGCTTGGAATGACTTACTAGGTTATTTAATGTCATTTTAGGTTGAAAAATGCTCGAAAAGGTTGAAAGGAAGTACAATGGTTCCTATGTACAAGAATAAGAGTGATCCAAAATTACAACAACTATCGGGGTATTAAGTAGCTTAGTCATACTATGAAGGTATGAGAGAGGATGATTGAGCTAAGGGTGAGTAGAAATGTATCTATTTCCGAGAACCAGTTTTTGTTTATGCCAGGGTATTCGACTACGGAAGTCATTCACCTTATTAGGAGATTTATGGAACAATATAGGGAGAGGACAAGGGACTTGCATATGGTGTTTATCGATTTAGAAAAGACTTACGATGATAAAGTATCGAGGAAGGTTCCGTGAAAATGTTTGGAGACTAGAGGGGTGCTGTGACCTAAATTTGAGTGATTAAAGATATGTACGAGGGAGCTAAGACCTGTGTGAGGACAGTGAGAGGGGTCTTAAATCATTTTCCTGTCATGGTAGGGTTGCATCAGGGGTCCGTACTCAGTCCTTTTTTATTTACCCTGGCGATGGACGTACTGACTTGCCACATCGAAGGGGTGGTACCGTGGTGCATGTTATTTGCAGACGATATTGTTTTGATTGACGAGACGCGAGATGGTGTTAACGTGAGATTAGAGGTGTGGAAACCGACCCTCGAGTCTAAAGGTTTCAAGATGAGATGAACCAAGACACAATGTTTTGAGTGTAAGTTTAGTGGTACTAATTAGGGAGTGGAGGGAGAGATGAGGTTGATCATAAGTCATCCCTAGGAGGCGGAGTTTTAAGTACCTTGGGTCTGTTTGACAGGAGGATGGGAAGATTAATGAAGATATCACACATCGTATTGGGGCTGGATAGATAAATTGAAGACTTGCTTCCGATACTTTCTGTGACAAGAAAGTACTACCAAAATTTAAAGGTATATTTTATAGAGCAGTGGTCAGCCCGACTACGTTGTATGGAGGTGAGTGTTGCCTAATCGAGAGCTCTCACATGTAGAAGATGAAGGTGGCAGATATGAGGATGTTGCGATGGATGTACGGGCACACTAGATTAGATAGGAGCCTAAATGAAGTTATTCGGGATAAGGTAGGTGTAGCCCCTATTGAGAACAATATGCGGGAAGCACGTCTTAGATGGTTTGGACATATGAGGTGGAGAAGCATATATGCTCCGGTAAGGAGGTGCGAGAGGTTGACATTGGAGGGCCTTAGGAGAGCTACAGCTGACCGACGACATGACCCGTGATAGGAAGGTGTGGAGGTCGAAGATGAGGATAGTAGGTTAGATAGTCTAGATTATTCATACCGGCAGTGTTAGTACGTACTCTCGTATTTGGTTGGTAGTAAGCCTATTTGAATACTTTTTTCCCACTATCTTGTTGTGTATGCTACTCTTACATGATTTGTCGATGTTGTCCCATCTTATTTCTTGTTATTATTGTGGTACATGTACTTGTATGAGCCGATGATCTATTAAAAACAACCCCTCTACCTTCAAAAATGGTAAGGGTAAGGTCTGCGTACACACTACTCTCTCACACCCCCGATGTTGGAATTTGGACATACTTTAATTGTTTATATCCTAAAAGAATAGTGACGTGGCCCAAGCGGTTGATAAATACAACAATAACATATCCTGTAAAATCCCACTAGTGGGGTCTCGGAAGAGTAGAGTGTACGCAGACCTTATCTCTATCCCGAAAATGATAGAGAGGTTGTTTCTGGGAGACTCTCGGCTCAACAGGAGAGACAATTATATCATAAATGAAACGAGAGAAAAGGCATGTAACAACAAAAGATGCCAATATTAAATAAAAGGCTTAATATTAAATACTGTGTGTGTGGATACGTGAGGCGCAATAACTATTGGCATGTGATGGGTAGACGAACTTTATAAATAGATGCCAATGCTCCTTTTCCAAGCTATTAGACAATCCTAGTGTATTTTTTCTCTTGAATACGTGGTAACAGCTGACGTCGTCCCATAAGTCAAGTTCTCTGGGCTGTGAGAGCGCGTAGCTAGTGGATTGTGGAAGCTGGTCTCAGGCTTAATCATCGTTTACCATCAATGCTTAATCCATGGGTTTAACGGTACGCTTCCTTAAACTCTAACTCAATATTATAATTATATATATGTTTGATTGTGGCTTAATCTCTGCCATGACTGTGATTTATTAATTTTACACGTATGATAATAGATGAATTGAACTATAACCAAACCATAAAGAACCAATTTCTTGTATAGCTGTTATTGTAAAAGTGATAACAAAATGCTCTTATTAGTATTTTTCATGAGTTGCAGATTACATTCAATAAAAAAATGCTATGGGGTACTTTTGGGATCAATTATGGAGAAAAAGAGGCCAATCACACAATATCCGCGAAGTGCGCGGTGCGAAATGCACAAACCAGAACTGGAGATGGACTACCGCAGTCCCGGCGTAACCGTGGTCAGAGCATGGCTGGAAGCTATTGCAGATCTTGAGAGATGATTTGGCCGCAGTCCAGGCGTGACTGCAGTAGGACCGCGGCAGGAGGCTTAAAGTTGAGGGACTGAAGTTCAAAATACGGGATTTTTAGCCCAAAATCCTATTTTAAATAATAGAACTCGCCCTAAGGATGCATGTAATATTTTAGAGAGTACTTTGGCAAGAAACACATGTGTGAGAGATCACCAATAACATCATTGTTCTTATTCTTCTTTATTTCTTGCAATTTATGATTATGAATCTTTTAGTAGTTTATTTGCCTATTGATATGAGTAGATAAAAACCTTAATCTAAGGTTTTGGTAGAACCCATAGTGGATGATGTGGTTGTTTTATTAATATAATTAGGTTTGGTTGGTAATCTCTAGTTGTTCATCTATGTTTTGATTGTGGATTAGTTGAAAAGGCCCTTAATTATCCATCCCTATTTATTGTGTATCTACTTGAGAGAGTGTGCATATTTTGGCGATTGTATGAACATCATCACTCCCAGAATATAGACGAGAGTCAGAACCGGCTATTTAGGGGGTTGGATTAGAGATAACGAAACCCTGGGTGCAATCTAAGTGAACTATATTGTGAAATTAGCTAGCTTAGCTTGAGAGAGTGCGTCTAGTAGATTATTATAATTACTTGAGATAGAATTATGATAGTTTGAGCGTTCATGATTGATAGAGACAACTACTCATAGTTGTACGACATATACAACAAATAAAAAATACCAACGGGGGAAACCATTGCCTTAGACCTTATTACAACTATTTAAAAATCAAGTTTAGTTAATTTTCAGCTTTCACTTTAAATCTTTAGTTGTTAGAAAATCAACCATTGTGAATCAGAAAGTTTGGGAAATATGATTGTGTGAATTTAGTGAATCTGACAATGGTTATTGATAGGTTAATTCCATGTGGTTCGACTTGGCAATAATACTCAGATTATATTTGGAACACCTACATAGTCTTTTGTGAGATTCAGTTGAGTGTGATCAAATTTTGGCGCCGTTTCTTGGGAGTTAACGGTGTTCTCAATTACAATTGAAAGAAATACAAAAATTCTAACTGTAGTCAGTTTCTCTATACCAATCTTTTCATTGAAATTCTAACGTTTGAAATCTTGTGGAAAACATGTGTATGCCTAGAAATTCTTCGAGGACTGGAGAACTACTAGAAGGACTCTCAGGCCCCGAGAAAATATTCAGGGCATTGAATCGTGCCAACAAAGAACTTCAACAACCTCAACCAACAACCAACTCCAATTTGACATGGGTGACGTAAATGACGCCAACGGAAACATCAGGAATGAACCACCTGACTTGGATGTCAGAGGAGTGGCACTTCTTGTACCCGAGGCTGCACTTTATGACTGGGCACAGCCTACAACTGACAATCTGGCCACTGCTATATTTGTGCCCGCAATTCAAGCGGAGACATTCCAGATCACTAAGAACATACTGCATCTGCTGCAGAATAAGGGACTGTTCTCCGGGTCAAGCATTGAAGACTCGCAACAACACTTGAAAAATTTCTGCCAATTTGCATGACCCAAAGGCAGCCTAATGCAACTCTGGAAGCTATTAAACTGTTATTAATCCCATTCTCAATAACCGTAGCAACTTATACTTGGCTAAATTCGCTCCCTATCAGTTCCACTACCACTTGGGAGGAATTAGTCAAGTAGTTCCTGAACAAGTTCTAACCGCCTAACAAGACTGCACAATAGATTGATTACATATTACAATGTAGGTAGCATTCCACTGATTCCTTGCAAAAAACATGGGAGAGATTTAAAGGGATGTTGGTGAAGTGTCCTCATCATTGAATTCTAGAACAGATGCTCGGCCAGATTTTCTATATGGGTCTAGCTAACAACTTGAAAGCAAATGTGGATTCTTCAGCTGGAGGTGCTTTCTTAAGCAAAACATTTGTGGAGTGCAAGATTCTGCTTGATAAGATGTCACAAAATGTAGGGTGGATGACTAGTGTACAACACTGGCACCCAAAGTGCATTCAGTCCCGCTTAATCCCAATAATTAGCAGGAAGAGAACATGGCCACACTCCTGACCTAGATGATCTTACTAACAAAGAAGATTGATGAGATGGGTATAAAACAGGTGCATATCGTTGACACAGCGAATGGAGGACAATGTACGCCATGTATCAAGGGGGCCAGGAAGAAATGAATTATGTAAACAACTATGGGGGTCAGAGAAAAGGAGCATAACAGTGGAGACCACAACAAAACCAGTAATACATGCCTAATATGTAGCAGTCTGGGGGTATGCACCCTCAAAAACCAATTAGCGCCAGTGCCTTATCAGAAACCACTAGGTTATCCACAGCAAAATCAACAGCAACATGCTTATCAACCACCCCATCAGCAGCAAGATAACAACATGGTAGAGATTAGGGGTATGCTTCAACAACTTATTTGGACAAATAATAAAGTACAGAAAAATTTGGCAGTGTATGATTCAGCCAAAAAGAATATTGAAACACAGTTGGGTCAGCTGTCCATGGATTTGAACAACCATCCTCCGGGAACTTTACCTACAGACACAAACATAAACCCCAAGGAGCAAAGCCCGAATCAGCTGATGACAGTCAGTCTCAGGAATGGTAGAGATCTAGATAGAGAGCAGGAAATTGCACAAGCCACATATTACACCAGCCACTCCACTTCAATTAAAGGTAGAAGAACCAGCAAAACTTTGTGAAGTGGTGGTTGAGAAGAGTCAGGAGGAAAACGGCAAAGAAAATTAGACCGAGAAAGTTGCAGAACAAGTACGATCTCTTGTGCCAGAGACTCCTAAACTAGAGAAGCCAGCAAGCAATGCACAAAGGGTGATACCTACACCCTTACCTTAGAGACTAGACAAACAAAAGAAGGCAGACCAATACAAAAAGTTCATGGAGATGCTACATCAAATTCAGTTGAATATTCCTCTGATGGATGCTTTGAGGAAGATGCCTGGTTATGCCAAGATGATGAAAGATATAATGTCACGGAAGTTTGATTTTTAGGATCTATCCACCGTAACTCTGGCACATACCTCCAGCGCAGTGGTGCCAAAAATGATGGCACAAAAGATTGCCGATCCAGTTAGCTTCACTATTCCATGCACAATTGGAAGTTATGCCATTGCAAAGGCGTTATGTGATTTGGGAGCTAGCATAAATTTGACGTCGCTAGCAGTGTACACTAAATTGGGCATCTACAGAGCCAGGCCGACTTCTATACTTGTACATTTGGCTAATCACACTGTGAAAAGACCAACTGGCATTCTTGATGATGTGTTGGTGCAAGTGGGGAAGTTCGAGTTCCCTACAGACATTGTGATTCTGGATTTTCAGGTTGATGGAGATACCCCTTATTTTGGGGAGACCATTTTTATCCACTGTGAGACAACTGATAGACTTGAGACTGGGGAACTTATAATGAGATTGAACGATGAAGAACTCATATCAATATCCAACAATCAATGCGGAGACCCATCGAATATGCGAATTGCTCTCTAGTGGAGGCAATGGATGTAATTTTGAAAGAGGATGATAGGACCCTAATCGTGAGAGATCCATTGGAGGCATGCCTGAAGAAATTAGAAGAAATGGATTGTGAGGGGTTAGTTGAATGGGTGATAGCATTGGAATTCGAGGGTTTTGGTCAAGGGAACTTCAGTTCGAGTCCCTTGAGCATGAGAAAAGGGTCACTCCTCTAGCCAAACCATGAATAGAGGAACCACCCAAGCTGGAGCTGAAGCCACTCCCAGATCACCTCAGGTAAGCATTCCTAGGCCCTGATTCGACCTTACTTGTTATTATATCATCGTGTTTGCTAGATGTGCATCTTACAGGTACTGCAGGATAACAAGACTGCCATTAGTTGAACCATGGTAGACATAAAGCGTATCAGCCCAGCTTCTATATGCATAAGATTCTCCAAGAGGATGGGCACAGACCTTTGAGGGAATATAAACAAAGGCTGAACCCTAACATGAAAAAGGTTGTAAAGAAAGAGGTGATCAAATGGTTTGATGAGGGAATCATTTTCCCCATCTCTAATAGTAATTGGGTAAGTCCTGTTCAATGTGTTCCAAAAAAGGGGGAAATAACTGTTGTGAAAATGACAACAATAAGTTGATCTCAACTCGTAAAGTCACAAGATGGAGAATCTACATGTATTATCGGAAATTGAACACTGCCACCCGGAAGGACAACTTTCCCTTGCCCTTCATTGACCAAATGTTGGACAGGCTGGCTGGAAGATCGCACTTTTGTTTTTTAGATGGATATTCGGGGTACAATATGATATCAATAGACCAAGAATACAAAGAAAATACATCATTCATATGTGTGTATGGAATCTTTGCCTTTTAGAGAATGCCCTTTGGGCTTTGCAATGCACCAGTGACTTCTCAACGGTGCATGCTAGCCATCTTCACAGATATGGTGGAGGATATTATGGAGGTATTTATGGTCGATTCCTCCGTGGTGGGAGATTTATTCGAAGACTATCTTCACAACTTAAGAATAGTGCTCAAAAGATGTGTGGAGACAACCTTAGTATTGAACTGGGAGAAGTGCCATTTTATGGTACAAGAGGGGATAGTCTTGGGACATCGAGTGTCCAGAAAAGGAATTGAGGTCGACCACACTAATTGACGTGACTAAGAATTTACCACCACCCACTTTAGTATAGGTTGTGAGAATTTTCCTTGGTCACGCCGGGTGTAAGGTCTTGTAAGTAATTTTGTCTCAGAACTTAGTAAACCGAGGTGTCTACTCTGATTATGTGTTATGAATGTGTAGAGTTCTCCGTGGAGAGCTTGCTCGCCGCGGTTCGGACCCTTGGTAGTGATTTAAGCCTTTAAAAATTGATAGAATTAACTTTTCCAGAAAAGTGTCAAAATGCGATCGCAGATCAGCTATGCAGACTGCATTCCAACCGCAGAATAAATCAGAGAGCAACCAAATTTTGATGTTGAAAATGCGGTCAAATCTGCGATCTCATAATCAATATGCGATCTCATAATCAATATGCGAACCGCAGAGTGATCGCATATTGTCCCTGAAGAAATTCAAAGGTCAGTTTTGCGGTGCATTCTGTGATCGCAGAACGCAAATGCGGACCGCATAGTCACCACATTCCCAACCCGAGGGGTTTGAAACTTGAGCCATTTCTGCGGACCGCATGTTTGTTCAGCGATCGCAGATAGGCGTCGCAGATCGTGTTCGCTCAGTTGTTTTCTAAACTTCTAAGCCCGACACCTCTTTTAATAAAACACCCCATCTCTCATTCTTAACCCATTTTCTGAACAAAATAAGAGAGAGGAAGAGAGGGTTCGAGATAGAGAAAGCTATTTCTTCATCATTTGTTCTTTCAAAAATCATAAATCCCGGAAAATCTTGATTATCTACCTTCCCCTATGATTTCAAGGTAAAATACCTACCCCTTTTCCCCTAATTTTCGAACTCAGGTTTGGGGAGGGAGTTTCATACTTTGAATTTGAAAATTCTTATTAGAAATCCACATGCATATCTTCAAAACCCAAAGATCTTGTAAAAAGGGAACTGGGTCGTAAATTGTGAATTCCTATTCTAAAGGCCTATGTATTAATCATGAACTAGATTGATCCTTCTTTATTGCTTGATGAATTGGAGTAGAGTTTAAAGAGGATATTCAATTCCAGGTATGTATGGCTAACTGTGATCCTCGTGAAATCGCCTACGCTAGTTGTGAAACTGTTGATAGTTGATATTCATGTGAAAAACATTGTGAAGCTTTCGTGTTGTACAAATTATGTTGTAGTACCTTGTGGTGAACTTTGTGGAACTTGTAATTGGAACAACGGAAACGGAAATAATGTGGAATAGGGGGAACAGAAACAATGTGGAACAATGGAAACATGGAAATAATGTGGAATAATGGAAATGGAAACAATGTGGAACACTTGAAATGGAAATATTGTGGAATAATGTGTTTGGTTAGTTGTGAAAAATTGTTGTGATGATCTAAATTGTGTAAAAACTTTGATGAACATGAGGAAAAATTGTTGTTGCTAGTTGTGGGATGTTAATACCCTTGTTGTGGAATTATTTTAACAAAGGGCCATGGTTGATTTCTTGTACTTGTTGTTGTGCTGTTTGTTGTTGTGAATTAAAAACTGTCAGCAGGGGTCGGGTTGCACGCCGCAACACGGTGAAATAAAGTGTGGGTTGGGGTGATAAGGGTGGCCGAGGTAATAAGGGTGGACGAGGCAATAAGGATGGAAATGTGATCCAATATCACTATTGATATGAATATGAATCATGAAATGATAAATGTCAAAATGTGAAAGGAGACATCATGAGAGTTTATAACATGTGAGGCACCGATTGACCCTTTGTATGACTACGTGAATAATTGTTGTGAAATGTTTGGTTGTTGCTTCCTGGTTGTACTTGACTATTGTTGTTCAATTCTATATTTGATAATGTAATTTGTCTTGAGTTTACTTGGGACATAGTTAGTTCATACATTCCTGTACAATTCAAGTGTACTGACGTCCCTTTTGCCGGGGGCGCTACATTCATGTTATGATTGTAGGTGGATCCGCGGCATGAACTCCATTCCACTATTCGTAGCTCCTCCTCATCCTCTCTATCGGCAGTATTCGTGTTTGGGGAGCCCCTTTTCTTTCTGGGGCCACGTGTCGCCTACGCCACTCCTATTGTTGTATTTTGAAGTTTGTATGTTTTTGTAAAGGTATAGCTGGGGCCTTGTCACTGGCAAGTGTTGTACTATCATTCTCGTAGAGGCACCATAGACAGTGGTATGTGGGTTGGGACTTATGTATAAAAGTGTATGTTTGGGCGCTGTAAACTTGTGTACCACATTCCTTGCTAATCAAATATATGTTTTGTAAAAGGTGTCCCATGTTAATCATAATGTGTGGTTATAAAAGAGAAATAATACGTTCTTTTAATTGAAATTTGGTATCTTTTGGTTAACTATTATTAAATATTTTGGGGTAACGCGGGGGGAATAGGAAAGGCACCCGGGTCCACTCGACTGGGGATACCGGATGAATGCCGGTCATGCCCACGGATTTGGGGCGTGACACTGGGTTCTACCGGTGTTTCATAAAAGACTTTTCCAAAATTGCTAACCCATTATGCAAACTCCTTGAAAAGGATCAGCCCTTTGTGTTTTTTAATGATTGTAGGTTGGCATTTGAGGAACTAAAGATGAAGTTGATAACTGCACCCATCATTGTTGCATCCAATTGGGAGAAACTATTTGAGATCATGTGTGATGCCAGCGACTATGCTATAGGAGCAGTCTTGGGGCAGCGAAAAGATAAGTTATGCACCTGATTTACTACACAAGCAGAACGCTAAGCGGTGCACAACTCAACTACATAGTGACAGAGAAGGAGATGTTGGAAGTTATGTTTTCTTTTGACAAGTTTTGATCATATCTTATTGGTTCCAAGGTAGTTGTGTATACTGAGCATGCAGCTCTCAGATGCCTCATTGAGAAAAAGGAGTCTAAGCCGTGCCTGATTCGTTTGGTGCTATTGTTGCAAGAATTCAACATTTGTGACCGTAAGGGCACAGAAAATCAAGTCGTTGATCATATATCACGACTTGAAGGAGACGAAAAATTAGTCGAGGTCGAAGAGATTCTGGAACCTTTCCAGACGAGCAGCTAATCACAGCCAGTCTTGAGGATGCGCCATGGTATGCAAATTTTGCGAACCTGGCTTGTGGTATTGTTCCCTATGACCTTTCACCTGCCCAAAAGAAAAATTTCTTCCTTTATTGCCGCATTTATTATTGGGATGAACCTCATTTATTTCGAATATAGGTTTATAACTTTATCTGGAGGTGTGTCCCTGAGATAAAACAGTCCACAATTTTGCAGGCTTGTAACGCATCAACATATGGAGGACATTTTGGAGGGGTCAGAACATCTGCGAAAGTGCTAGATGCTGGATTCTTTTAGCCAACTATGTTTAAAGATGCACACCTCTGGGTAAAGGGCTGCAATGAATGCCAGAGGACAGGAAACATTTCACGTCGCCATGAGATGCCAATGAAACCAATTCAAAAAGTAGAGGTATTTGATGTTTGGGGTTTGACTTCATGGGTCTCGTCGTTAGCTCATTTGGCAATAAGTACATACTTGTTGCTGTGGTTACGTGTCTAAATAGGTGGAAGCTGTATCCTTGCCCACCAATGATGCAAGAATGGTGGTCGGGTTTCTAAAAAAGAACATATTCACCCGGTTTGAGACACCGAGAGCGATCATCAATCACAGAGGCACTCACTTCTGCAATAGAGCCTTCAAGAAATTACTTGCTAAGTATTATGTGCGCCACAAGGTGGCTACTACTTAAAATCTGTAGACCAGTGGGAAGGTTGAAGTGTCTAACAGGGAGATAAATAGTGTACTAACGAACACTGTGAATGCCACCCAAACTGATTGGGCAAAGAAGCTTGATGACGCACTCTGGGCCTGTAGAACTGCGTTGAAAACACCAATAGGTATGTCACCATAAAAGTTGGTATTTGGGAAGGCCTGTCACCATCTATGGAGCTATAACATCGAGCTTGGTGGGCACTGAAGTAACTGAACATGGATCCCGAAGCAGCTGGTCAAAATCGACTGACGGAGTTGCATGAGTTGGAAGAATTTAGATATCAAGCTTTTGAAAGCACGAGGCTCTACAAGGAAAGAATGAATAAAATGCATGACAAGCCCATCGTGGATAGAGACTTTAAACTCGGTGACATGGTACTATTGTATAATTTAAGGTTGAGATTATTTCTGTGTAAGTTAAAGTCCCGATGGTCTGGGACATTTAGAGTGGTGCAAATGTTTGCGAGTAAAGTTGTTGATATTGAGTCGGAAGAAGGGACAAACAAGTTCTCCGTCAATAGGCAAAGGTTGAAACATTACCTTGGAATAGCTGAAGAAAAAGGGGATACAATGGTGAGCAAATTAAAAGAACCCCACTACGAGAATGAGGAGTAAGAGCTCAACTACTTGCTTCGTACCGCGATGTTAAATCAGGCGCTGCGTGGGAGGCAACCCACGAATATTTTGTAAGTGTAATGCATAACTTCATATAAAAAACAGTAGCAGAAACGTGCCCAGACCATGATCCCAGCGTAACCGCAGTCAGAAACCCTCTCTGAAAGTGTTCTACCGTGGTCTCTGTGTAACCACGGTAGGACCGCAGTCAAACACACACTCTAAAAAAGGTCTACCGCAGACCGCGACAGACCACGTCGGCCCAGGTAAGTGTAGATAATTTTTTTATTTTCTTTTTTCCCCTTTTTAATTAATCTAACCCCCACCTACCCCCAAAACCCTTTCTTTTCTCTCAACCACAGCAGCCTCCTCTCCCTTTATCTCTTCTCTTCTCTCTTTCATACCATCTCCTCTCCCTCAAACCCCCATTTTTGCCCCTTCCTTCTCCTCTACCTCTTGTCTCTCTCTCCACAACCCATCCCTTCCATTCTTTCTTAAGGTGAGTTCTCTTCTCTCTTCTATTTTTTCAACTACTTTAGTATTATAATTAGTTTAATTTTGTTTCAATTAAGCCCTACGTTGTACTTTAGTGTAAAATTTTATTTTTTTTCTTTCTTTTTCTCCGTTATTCGCTTGTTTTTGCCATGACTGATGCTTAATGGTTGGGTCGTCATTATGCTTAACCTGTGGGAGATATTTAGAATATTTGGAGGCCTAAAAAATTTTGTAGGGTGAAGCTTAGTGGAGGGGCCTAAATGGCCGAAAATTGGGGGTGTGTTGTGAAATTTTGGAGCACTTTGTGCTCTTCTTAGTTTGTAATGGTAGTAGCATTTGAAATGAATAACTCGTTAGAGATTGTCCGGGGTAGTAGTATGAGGAAGTGAAATCTTGAGAGTGGCGCGAGGCAATAGTAGAGGTTGACAACTTTGGGAAACTTACTAATTGGGTATACTGGCATTCATTGACAAAAGGAAAGTGTTTGGTGCCATTGGGTGGCGAAGTCTGAGTACCCATCCGAATGGCACATGTTAGGATGCATCTGATGTTGACCTTAATTGTTTGTTGGTAATATGGCCCGAAAAAGGCGAAAGAGCTCGACAAGAACTTCCCAAGTGCCAACATGTAACGCCACTAGGTTCCAGTCACCAGAGGCAGAGGACGCATTTAATGCTAAGGCCACCAAAACCTTTATCCCTGAGATTCCTATTGACAAGGCTGCCCTCCGTATGGAAAGTGCAGTTATGAGGAAATCAGACGGAGGGAGATGTAGTTCATGTTTGATGAACCTGAGACAGCAAACCCAGTGATAGTCCGGGAGTTCTCAACATGTGTGTCGAGATGTGATTGTGCGGGAAGGGTGGTAGATGCCGCAATTCAGAAGATTCTCCAGGTCTTGCGGTTGCCCCAGTTCACTGGTGACATTGATCATTACAACGAAGCCCAAGGGGCCACTTGGGGCACTATGATTGAGACCATCTGCGCTGGGAGTCAACCAGTCTAGATACATGAAAACATTACCCTTCAATCCAAGTCGTTTACACATGAGGCCAAGTGCCAGTTCACCATCATTTACAGCAGGTTACTTCCCACAACCAACATGACAGATGTGAACCACTTACGAGCTCTATTGGTGAAGTGGTTCATCACAAAGAGGGACTTTGATATGGAGAGAGTTATTAGAGATGAATGATCATTCGGTTACCTTAGCTATCTAAGGGGTTTTACTTCCCCTCACTTGTGACGAGGTTATGTTTGCTAAAAGGTGTCCCCACCAGTCTTTTCCCGCAAAAACAACATTCAGAGCTTCCAAGATCACTGTGGGCAAAGATGCACCCACAACAATTGAGCTTGATGATGAGCATGATGCCACTGCACCCATGGCATCATCTAGGAGATCCTATGATAAAGTCGGATCCTCTCGGTGACCCCATACCGGGGCAGGGTTCTGTAGATAACAATCCAGTCAGCCCATTTTGCATTCTGTGGAGGAAGATGTGGAAGATATTCGCACCTCGATGGATGTCCTACATGTGCGCATGGATGCCATGTCTAAGCGGCGGACCAGGTCTAAGAGCCGGATGATGTCTTGGTTTCATGCTTTGAGGAGGGCTTGTCATGTGGACCCCAGCACCGTCTCAGACTCTGACTGATACTCAAAGAAGTCTTTTTACCCTTCTGCACTTTATTTAAATGATATGACATGGGGACATGCCATAGTCTTTTTATGTGAGGTGAGAGGCTTGCTTTGGTGGTTTGTTAGTGTACATACATTGAGCATGTTGCAGTTCTGTATCTTTGTTGTTCTGTATAGTTGGATGTACGCATCTTACAAGTGATTGACTTGGCCCAATGACGGATACTTGTCGAGGGTCTCTTGAGGGTCAAAGTCGGATTAAAAAAAAAAGAAAAGGTAGGGGACTCTTCTTGAGGACGGATCACTTAGACAGTACTCTTGAGGGAAGTGGTCTATTTAGATTTTTTTTATTTTTGTTATTTTGCTTTTTTACGTAGTGTAGTACTTTCTCCTTGGTTTTTCTTTTGACAACAGTTCTTTTCCAAGGGCATTTCTTGAACCGTCTTAGGTAGATTTTTCTTTAATAATTTTAGGACTGTCTTCGACCAAGATCGGTGAGGGAAAGAATGCAACCCCTACTGTATACACCTGCAAATAACTAAAATGAACTTGAGGGTGCAACGTCTAAACTCATTTGTAGACTAGTAATTTATGCCTTAATTTTGCACACCTTGTCTTGCTTGAATGCTCATATGAGTGTGTTGACAAACCAATTCGGAACGAGGGACATGCCAAGTGTGTGTGAGATAATACTTGCATTCTGTGCTTCAATGTGATACCTAGAGCTTGCCCTGTATGTTTGCAAAGCGAAATAGAAGTTGTTTGGTTTTAGAGATTATTGAGGCATTTTCTTGTGAAGCCTGTATGATTATGAATCCATCTGTACATATTGTCATAGTTAACCCCTTTGAGCCTAAAGCATGTTCTTTGATAATCTTGCAATAATTTACATTAATATGTTGAATAGCTTGGCTATTAGGCCCTTTGTCTCCTAGAAGCACTTGAATTGTTAAAGATCATGTAAATGTCAAAGTGTGGGATGATAAGGGAGTAGGAAAAGGAAATCAGGAAAATACTTGAATGGTGCAATGGTAGTTGACAAAAAATATTGAAATATAGAAGAAAGACCTTGTAAATAGGCGGTCCTAAAATAGTGAATGGCAAGAAAAAGTCAGTTGCACCTAAAAAAGTGGAGGTAGCTTATGAACACGTGCGGAAACATGACTGGGTTGAACATGGAAATCAAAATAAAGGAACAAATGTATTAAAAGTGCTTAGGGAGGTTAGTCACTATATCCAAATATATCCTACCGGTCCCTTAGCTTACATTACAACCAAATAAAGACATCTTGATCTTAAACTAAAACAACTCGATTAATAAAGTATTACACTAAGGGAAAGCTTATGGTGTATCTATGTTGCATGTGAATATTCTTTGCCGAAAGTGAGTAAATTCTTTCTATCTATAATTCCTTGTGCTTGATTTTATATGAGTGGAACTTCTCTAAAAAATGTGATGTGAGGGCATGTGACTCGGGAAGAAAAATAAGTTTTCAACTCTAATTAGAGTAACTAGAGTACGTACGAGTGTGCCATGTCATTAGATTCTTCATCTGAGGTGTGGGTGTTTTACTGCTTAGGTTATTCTTTCATAATGGCAGGTGTGATATAAAACTGGGTAATGCATCGAACGATTAGGCCTAGAAGCATGGTTCAACTTGCTCGAATACGAGCAAAGATTTAAGTGTGGGCTGTTGATAATAGGTTAATTGAACTATAATCAGGCCCTACATAATCACTTTCTTGTATAGTTTTTATGGTAAAAGAAATAACAAAATGCTCTGATTAGTGCTTTTAATGCATTGATGGTTACATACAATAAAAGAATGCTATGGAGTACTTTTGGGATCAATTATAAAGAAAAATAGGCCAATCACACAATATCCGCTAAGCGCACCAAGCGAAATGCACAAACCAGAACTGGAAATGGACTATCGTGGTCCCGGCGTAACCGCGGTCAGACCGCGACAGAAAGTTGTTGCAGATCCTGAGAGATGATTTGGTCATGGTCCTGGCATGACCGCGGTAGGAGGTGTAAAGTTGAGGGACAAATGTGCAAAACACGGGGCTTTTAGCCCAAAAATCTATTTTAAACAATAGAATCTCGCCCAACGGAGGCATGTAATGTTTTAGAGAGTACTTTGGTAAGAAAAACACGTGTGAGAGATCACCCAAACCATCATTGTTCTTATTCTTCTATATTTTCTTGCAATTTATGATTATGAATCTTTTAATAGTTTATTTACCCATTGTTATGAGTAGCTAAAAAGCTTAACCTAAGGTTTTGGTGGAACCCATTGGGGCTGACTTGATTGTTTTATTAATATAATTGAGTTTGGTTGTTAATCTCTAGTTGTTCATCTATGTTTTGATTGTGCAATAATTGAAAGGGCCCTCAATAATCTATTCATATTTATTATGTATCTACTTGAGAGAGTGTGCATATTTAGGTGATTGTATGAGCATTATAACTCCGGGTGTATAGAAGAGAGTCATAGCCGAGGGTTTAAGGGGTTGGATTAGAGATAACGAAACCCCTGGTGCAATCTAAGTGAACTGTATTGTGAAATTAGCTAGCGTAGCGTGAGAGAATGCGTCTAGTAGACTATCATAATTACTTGAGAAAGAATTATGATAGCTTGAGCGATCATGATTGATAGAGACGGCTAACTTGTAGATATAAGACATATACAACCAAGGAAATTACCAACGGGGGTAACCATTGTCTTAGACCTTATTATAACTGTTTACAAATCAAGTATAGTTAATTTTCAGCTTTTACTTTCAGTCTTTAGTTGTTGGAAAATCAACCATTGTGAATCAGAAAGCTTGGAAAAACAGATTGTGTGAATTTAGTGAATCTGACAGTAGTAATTGATAGGTTAATTCCCTATGATTCGACTCTAGGCAATAATACTCAGATCATATTTGCAACGCCTACATAATCTTTTGTGAGGCTCAGTTGAGCGTGATAAAATTTTGACCTATTATATAAAATTATACTGAATATGTGATTATTATTTGTAAAGATATCCGCGAATAAATTACCCCTAAAGTTATTCTTCTAACCAAGTAATTGAAAATGTTGGGGAAAAAGAGTTGACTCCAAGTTTACTCGGCTTTTTTCTAGATAGATGTCAATAGATTTGTAGGTGCCCGTAACTTCCAATTTACATAAGTCTGAAACTTTGGGTCTCACTCTTCGCTTTACCAAGAAAAAGAAAAGAAAAAGACGTTCACTTCCCCAACCAAAAGATAAGGAAAAGAAATGGGGGTAGCCCATCTTTTTTGTAAAACATTTCAAGTATCAATTATCAGATTCAACCCGCTTGTCCACAAAGGTTAGTTTTACACTCTTACTATACCTATACATAGTTCAAAGTAGACGAAAAGATCATTCAGAAGAACAAAACAAAAATATAGTAAAAGGGAGATCACTCTTTACTCTTGTTTTTACGTTAGAGCCTAAAGGTCGGAAAATTAAAAAGAAAAATATTACCGGTTGGACATATTTGCACAAATAGAATTATTTAGTAGGACAAGTGCACATATAGTCATTTTTCAAATATGTTATTTAGAGATTAATCAGTATTTATTTTTTTCTAAAATTTTAACTTCAAAATATTTTTGTCACATAGATGTGTTCATGGATCCACGCTCGAATTCTAAAATGTTCTGATTTTAGAATATCATCAATGAGCTTTCCATATTCATAATAAGACACTGGAAATTAGCAAATGAAAAATCACATCAGGAAGAAGAAGGAGGTATATTTATTAGCATTTTTTAAAAAAAATGGACAGAAGTTAAATCCACAAAAGAGACACCGGTGAAATTTTTTGACACGTCTGGTCCGCAAAGGGCGAAATTCAAAAGATGCAAGATTTATAGGGGGTAATTGAAAAATAATTACAATTTCAAAAGTAACTTTTTATGTAAAGATAAATTTGACTAAAAATTTTAAAATTTGGTAAATATTTTTAGGTGTTTGCCATAATTTTCTTGCCATATTTGATTTTGCTATTTGTTGAAGGAAAAGGGTAATATAATTACCTTAATTGAGTTTTCCTTCTTGTAGAAGGAAATTACAAATCTCTCATATTCGGCTAGTCTTTTTTCTTGTAGGAAAAGGTTTTGATTTCTATAAATTGAGGATCCTTCCTTCTCATTCAGTAGCATCCACAATGTAGCCATAGGGGGCTTGAGAGTCGTATTTAGGGGGAGAACTTTACGGGACAAGTGTTAGTGAGTCACTTGTGTTTACCTATTCGTGAGGTTTTTATCTCGATATTTTGTACTCTCTTTAATAATAGTGGATTGCTTATCTCCGCGGTGGACGTAGGTCAGTTGACCTAACCACGTTAAATGTGTGTGTCTATGATTTACCGTCCTTCAAGGTTTGCTTTCCTAGCTCCCGCATGATACCTGATTTTTTTGGTCCTAAAATCAGAGGGAGGTTCAAGACAGGTTCACCTTGGCGGATTCAGTAATAGTTGCAATAAGTTTGACGATAATCATAATTTTTGTTTGAGAAATTTGACCGGTGTGTTGCGCACGTTGAGACAAACTTCGAGGTAGAGATTTGGATATGTGACCTATTGAAGGCTATATGAAGAAGGTGGATCAAGTTTATTTTGCCAGAAAATTCAGGCTAAAGGGGACAATTGTTAGGTGTTTGCCATAATTTTCTTATCGTATTTAGTTTTACTATTTGTTGAAGGAAAAGGGAAATATAATTACCTTAATTGGGTTTTCGTTCTTGTAGAAGGAAATTACAAATCTCTCATATTTGGCTAGTCCTTTTTCTTGTAGGAAAAAGTTTGGACTTCTATAAATTGAGGATCCTTCCTTCTTATTCAGTAGCATCCACAATGTAGCCATAGAGGGCTTGAGAGTCGTATTTAGGGGGAGAACTTTATGGGACAAGTGTTAGTGAGTCACTTGTGTTTACCTCTTCGTGAGGTTGTTCTCTCGATATTTTGTACTCTCTTTTTATTATTGTGGATTGCTCATCTCCGCGGTGGACGTAGGTGAGTTGGCTGAACCACGTTAAATATTTGTGTCTCCTTTGGTATATTTCTCTTTTTTATTGTATGATTTATCGTCATTCAAGGTTTGCTTTGCTAGCTCCCGCATGACACCTGATTTTTTGGTCCTAACAAATATTCCAGCATAATATATGGAAGTTCGAATTTTTTACATGGGAACTTCCAGCATAATATATTGTAGCTCCATCATAATTGTTTAGCTCAAAGTTGTCACATACTTTGCAAGCATAAAAAAAAATATGAAGGCCACATAGCATATCATAATAATCGAAGGACCAAATGAAAGATACAAGAGGCAAATGTTATCCGTTAGAAAGAAATGTGTGGAGATCTTTTATTGATAGTATTGATTTGTTCTGCCTCTCCATGGAGAGGTTCAGAGCCTTACAATCATGTTCTCTCTTTTCTCGAGAATAGTGATCAATAAGAAAACCGCCCCCTTCCAGGGTTCTTTCTCTTAGTATTTATAGCAATAAACTAGGTGAGATGGAAATAAAAATGGTCGTGGCCACGTCGGAGTTCTTTCTTCAAGACGGCAGACAGGCTGTGGACGTGCTGGTCGAACAAAATAAAGATTAAACACTATTAATAATTCATGGCCGTACCATTAGTTAATTATGGATTGACTTAAACTGGGGTCTGATTCGCCAATTAGTGTATGGTCAAATTCTGACCAATACAGTTAGTCCGTCCACTTAATAAGGTCGGACCCTGACTGAGTTCGATGAGCGGACTTCGTCGACTGTAGTTCTCGAAATTCAGAAAGGGAAGTCGGATGCCTTTTGGCCAAGATCAAAGACTACTGTAGCCGTCTGTGTTTGAAGATTATGCTGCTGAGATTGATGTCCTTATCCATCATACACTGGAGGTGACGGTAGCCGCTCATATAGCGGAGGTGGCCGTAGCCTTCATATAGTGGAGGTGGTCGTAGTCGTTCATATAGTGGAGGTGGCCGTAGCCGTTCATATATGGGAGATTATGCCGTTGAGATCGATGGTCTTGGACACTTTGTGTTGATGGCCTTGGCCATGCGGGTGACTTCGACCGTAGTTGAATCGCTTGCATACATACTGGGGATGGCCGTGACATTTATTCATTGGAGATGGCCGTAGCTTTAATACTGTGGACGGCCTTAGCCATTTATATATTGGAGATGGCCATAGCCTTACAATTTTGAATGGCCTTATTCGCAATGGAGTCAAATTGGTGATTTTGGTTGCATGTTGTTGAAGGTATTAAATGTTCATTCAAGGGACAGGGCCGTAGTCATGTATGTGTTATGAATGGTCGTAGTCGTTTGTGCATATGGGGGATGGTTGTAACTGTTCATAACTTGGGGGTGGCCGCATTCATTTATATTTTGGAGATGGCAATGATTATTTTGTCAACGACCTTTACCCATATAATGTGTCTATGTTATTTAATCATCATGGCAAGGGAGGGTACGGACCTACTTATCATACGTTTTGGCTACGTCCAAAATTTTGGAGGTACGTAGGATGTTCTTGAAATGTTCTCGGGTCATTATAACCATTTCGAAGGCGAAGTTCTAGTTAGCAACTGAAAAGATGCTACATGGAGTCTTGTCATCATGACTCACGTTTCTGTAGAACCGAACCGTTTTATGGTTGGTCAAATAGTTAATGATGACTATTCGAATTCATAAGATCCACTTGTGTTGCTTATAAATAAGGGGTTGAGGCATTTGTCTCTCACTTTTCGTGATTCGTTTAAGAGAAATCTCTGAAGGATTTTCCTTTCTTAGTCAGTTCATACTAGCTCTTGCTCTTCAATTTTCGTAATCTTCACCTTTCTTCGTCGATTATTACTTCTTTTCGATTTTTTTGATAAAAAATGGCAAGTAGTTCCTCCAAAAATGTTGCTCAAGCATGTTTTCCAGATAACCTCATGGTGGCGGAAGAGCTTTCTTCGCTAGTAAGAGGTGCAAAACTGGTGGGGTCGATGGGGTTCCATCGGTGACTGGTGATCGATTTCACCGCCGATGAGGGGGGAGATCAGGTGAATGAGGCTCCACTAATAGGAGAAGTTGGGATTGGTCAGCTACGGGAGTAGCGGGGCATTCCCCGCTTTGCTGATATTTCCCTCGCTAGACGCGATGAGAGGGTCCACATCGACCGTAGGGGGTATTGATTTTTCTAAGCTTATCCTTTTAAATTGGGATTCAGCATCCCTCTTCCGATGTTGGGTGTGGACTTCTGCCATTATTACAGAGTGTGTCCTGGCTAGCTTGTTCCCTCCATCTACAAGCTTTTTGCTATGCTCATTAAATATGCGGAGCTGGCCCGAAGGGAGATCACGTTGCAGCACGTGCTGACCATCTACGCCCAGCAGAGGGTCTGTGGTACAATGATTTGAGTCGTTCCCCGTGGGGCGAGGGGATTGACTGCGGATTTAGATAATTCGGTCAAGCCTCACACTTATGAGAATTTCTTCTACATCAAAACTGATCATTTGGTGGCGTGTGCTACTGAGTTCCCATAGACTTAGAACCATGCACGTAAGTCCTTTTATTCGTAAGATTCTACATTCTGTATGTTTTGTCCTGTTCAAATAAGTGTTAACTTTACCTCCTGTTTGTAGCTGAACGGTAGCCGCTGGCTCCACTGCCCGGCATTCGCAAATCGGGTCGAGGCTG
Source organism: Nicotiana benthamiana (assembly GCA_034376525.1). Classification (NCBI taxonomy): domain Eukaryota; kingdom Viridiplantae; phylum Streptophyta; class Magnoliopsida; order Solanales; family Solanaceae; genus Nicotiana; species Nicotiana benthamiana. The sequence continues at coordinate 155,711,158 of CM067338.1, forward strand.
TGCTCCCTCACACAACGGGGATTCGTACGTGGCCGTCTTTCTGGGAAAGGCATGGTCGTAGACCTACTGCTGGTGAGAATTTTAGCTTCCTTTTGACTTTGTTTTATTCCCTTTTTCCTCCTCTCAACTTTGTTCTTCCTTTGGTTAGGGAGGGCACGCTGCGTGAGGGCCCCTCAACTATCCTTTCACAGACCGGGTACGACTACGCGACTCGTTACAATGCTGGTGCCACGTCCAACTTCGAGGGCGACTTCGGTTGAATCTTCGGCGGATAATTCAGCAGCACGGTCTGCACCTCGTGCCGAAGAGCCTTCGGGGATCGTATGCCCTAGGGCGGAGTCCCCTTCGAGCGAGGATGAGGAGGAAGAGGAGAAGCTATTGGCCAAGCGTAGGGTCGCATTTATGCCAGCTCCAATGGTGATAAATTTGGATTCCTCTCCATCGGACATAGAGGAGAATGCAGTCTTGGCGCCTGCCCTTGAGGACGGGCACTCAGTGGGGGTTGTCTTGATTGGATCAGGCCAAGCTGACGCTATCGCTTCAGCAATTCAACTAACAATTCCAGTTTCTTACAAGAGAGGTCGTTCCTCAGCAACTGTTTTGGTTGGAGAATCAAGTGCCAATGTGTTGGTGGGGGCGGGAGTCTCAACTTCGCGATTGGCGGATGGAGGGAGGGGCGCCATAGGCGAAGGGTGTGACTCCAAGTCCGACCTGTACCCTAACAACGTCTGTATGCTTCAGGACGGCCACACCCGCACAACGGTGCATGCGGAAGGGAAGTTCTGTTTTGTTGAGATTCCCACGTAGCAGAAGTTGCTGCTTCAAGAGGAAAACCTGGTGCCGTTGTTCGAGGTGTTGTTCTCGGAGGCACAAAGCAAGTCATTGAGGGGCATAACAGACGTCGGGCTGATGGGTGAGGCGGACGCGCAGGGCCTGAAGGTACGTGTAGTGACTTTTAGTTTGTCTTTTTCTTTGTTTTACTTGGTTTATTTTTCTGTTTTGATTATTGCTTTGTTCTATTAGCTATTTTTGTTGGTGGTGGAGAGCATCTACCAAGCTAACATTCACTAAGGTATTTGTTCGCGGGTGCTGGAGAAGTACCGTCGCTACCGGGACCAATGTCGCGAGATGCGTGAGCGCATGAGGAACGACCCCTAGAGTCGGGACCTCGCCGTAGAGCTGGCGAGGCAAGAACTTCAAGTGCAGTAGACCCTTGGTAGGGTTACCACACCTGAGGAGCATCTTCGTCGTAAAGATGAGGAGATGAAGGCCGAGAGGAGGGCTGATGCTGAGAGGGAACACCAAGATCGGGCCAGGGCGGTAGAGGCCTCTGATACTTTGACAAGGTAGGTGGTCGCTTTAGACGCCGAGGCCGCTGCCTTGAGTCTGAAAGGGAGGGACGCCGTGTCGAGGGTTGCGACGTTGAATACGGAGGATCGCGTTCGCCAATGGGAACGGGAGCGGGAAAGGGGTACGGAGGCCTTTCGGGAAGAAGCTCTGGAGGACCGCATTAGCGTCTATGAACGGGAAGCCCAAACTGCGGCGGATCGGTTTACGGCCTTACAGGTCGAGAATTAAAACTTGAGGGATCAGGCTGTCTCTTTCGGCCCGGCTCGTGATCTTTTGATGTTTGCTGAGGCTCAACTTGATGTGTACAAGAGACAATGGGAGGCCAGTATTGTGCTGAAGCCTCTTATGAAGAGGCCCGTCAGAAGGCTCGTAAGGCCCGTGTCAACTGCGGCTTTGATCCAGCTTCGCTAGGGGTTAATGATGGCACTGATGGTGCCGGTGGCACTGAATGGGGCGTGGACAACGATGAGTGAAAGTCTTTGATGTATTTTTTATTTTGTTCGCCATTGGGCATTTGGATATTTTTAGATTTTTCCTTTTTTCTTTCTTTTGTACTGACCGGCCTTGGCAAAATATAAGAGGGCGTTTCTCGCACAAGACTGTAAATATATGCATATATAAGCTTACTTTTCCCACTGCTGGTGTTGTGCTTATTCCGATTTTTCCCTTGTTCTTTAGATTTTTCTATGCATGTGTTCAAAGGGTGATCTGCCTTAGAGTGAGACTCTGGTAGGCGTGTTAAGTCCCCTATGTCTTTTGGTCGTAATGATTTCGGTAGACTTTACCATGAAAATGTTGGTGGCCTTGGCTAGGTAGGTGACTTCGGCTATCGTCGAGTCGCTTGCTTGCCTTAGTCGGAAACTAGGTTGGTTGTTTAGCAGTGATGGCCTTGGGCATGATTAAGCGCTTTTTGCTTATCGCTTTCTTTTATGTAGAGTAAGTATGTTGTGGCCATTATTTGGCGATAGTGGCACTTAGCCTCAACCCCAGTTCGGGCATGGTTGAACTACTGACCGTGATGGTAAGAAATGCGGCCTTGTACTTCGATCGGTAAGGGAGCTTAACTTGTTTCTCCGTTTGTTGCTCATTAGATTTGGGGGCGAAGGCGTTCAGTTTTGTTGTTTGAGCGAGATTGGGCTTGTGATAGTGAAGGCATATGGCTTGAGTCTCAGTTCGACTTGTAACTGAACTTTTCGATGGAGGCAAGTAACCTGAATCGTTGCTCAACCGTAGTTGTATCTTGTATTTTTTGGTGGAGAAGGCACATGGCCTGAGTCCTAGTTCCACCGTAGTTGAACCTTGATAGTTTTGTAGCGAAGGCGCATGGCCTGAGTCACAGTTCAACCATAGTTGAACCTTGATAATTTTTGTGGCGAAGGCGCATGGCCGGAGTCTAGGTTCAACTTGCAATTGAAAGTTTTGGTGAAGGAACGTAGCTTGAATCACTATTCAACGGTAGTTGAATCTTGTAATTTTTTGTTGGCGAAGGCGCATGGCTCGAGTCATAGTTCAACCGTAGTCGAACCTTAATAATTTTTGTGGCGAAGGTGCATGGCCTGAGTCTCGGTTCAACTTGTAGTTGAACTTTTCGGTAAAGGCAGGTAGCCTGGGTTGCTGTTCAACCGTATTTGTATCTTGTAACTTTTTGTGGCGAAGGCGCATGGGCTGAGTTCCAGTTCAACCATAGTCGAACTTTGATAATTTTTGTGGTGAAGGCGCATGGCCTAAGTCCCAGTTCAAATTGTAATTGAACTTTTTGGTGAAGGCACGTAGCCGGAGTCGCTGTTCAACCATAGTTGAATGTTGTAATTTTTTTTTGGCGAAGGCGCATGGCCTGAGTACCAGTTCAACCATAGTTGAACCTTGATAATTTCTGTGGCGAAGGTGCATGGTCGGAGCCCCGGTTTAACTTCTAGTTGAACGTTTTGGTGAAGGCACGTAGCCTGAGTCATTGTTCAACTGTAGTTGAATCTTGTAATTTTTTGTTGGTGAAGGCACACGGCCTTAGTCCCTGTTCAACCATAGTTTGAACTTACTGGAGAAGGTGCATTGCCTAAATCTTCTTAAGTTGGTGCTTGAGAGCTAAAGCTCGATTTTGATTCTACATCTTGAGCAGCTCATGCGCTATCTTCCTGGACGGGGTATGTAGGCTGGCTTGAGGTGACTCTCGGTTCGAGATATCTTCATGCCAATTTCCGGTTGGATCCTGCATCAGGGATGCGGGAGGTGCCTTACAGAGATCCTCTGTGGGAAGGTGCTTCTTCTTCTTGCTTGCATTATCCGAGAGAGGAGTGACAGAGGAGTTGGATCTCGATTCGAGATTTTCGGGTTCCCTTTGTCCGATATACCGCTTTAGCTTGTTTGTGTTGGGTTGTTCTTTGGCATTTCTTTAATTTCTGTTCAGGGAAGAATTACGCGATTCTGCTATGAAATTCCCATAGACAACGCCAAATTGTTTAGCTCAAAGTCATCACATACTTTACAAACATAAAACAATAAATATAAATTTAGGGCCAATCATAGCAGACCGTAATAATCGAGGGACCAAACAAAAGATACAAGAGGCAAATGTTATGCGTTTGAAAGAAATGTGTGGAGATCATTTATTGATAGTATTGACTTGGTCTGCCTCTCCATGGAGAGGTTCAGAGCCGTACAATCATATTCTCTCTTTCCCCTCCCCTTTCTAGGGTTCTTTCTCTTAGTATTTATAGCAATAAACTGGGTGAGCTGGCGATAAAAATGGCAGTGGCCACGTCGGAGTTCTTTCTTCAAGACGACAGACAGGCCGTGGCCGTGCTGGTCGAACTAAATGAAGATTAAACAATTAATGACCGTACCATTAGTTAATTATGGATTAGCTTAAAGTGGGGTCTGATTCGCCAATTACCGTAGGGTCAAATTCTGACCAATACAATAATATTCTAGAGGTTCATACATGGGTGCCCCAATCTCCAGTATATTATGTTGGAACTCTATGTATGCTGGAGTTCTACCATAATCTGTTGGAAATTCATACACAGGTGCTCCAATCTCCAGTATATTATGCTTGAACTTTCCGTGTGTTGGAGTTTCTGCATAATATGCCTGAAGTTCATACACAGGTGCACCAATCTTCACTATATTATGCTGGACTTTTCGTATTGCAATAACGTAGTAGTTATTTTTCAATAACTTTGCAATTGCTGGCTATTTTTCAATTACCCGTCAGAAGACTGGCTAGTCTGTGCTATTTTCACGTCCGCAGAGGATCTAGCTCAACCCATTTCTCTCCACTTTTTGGACCGTAAGCCCACTAAAATATCCAGCTCAGCCCAACGTATTACTATCCAGCCCAAGAAGACTATGCTAGTGATTCCTCTTATTTCCTAGCAAATTTGTTTAATTTGGAAGAATTAACCCAAAATAATCGCTCACCATACCACTTAAACTAAAATAGCTCATGAATATATAATATATGTATAATTTATGTAATAATATGTATAATTATATACAATTAATATATAACTTATGTATATGATTAGAAAAAACAAACAATTAATATAGCTGGCTATTTGTATAAAGATCTCAATTTGTTATTCGTTAAAAAAAATTGACATGCAGCGTTACCCTCAACTTCGCCGTATCTTGAGAAACCAAAAATAAAGAAATATGGTAATCTAATTTGTCACAATATAATTCTATGTTGGATTAAATTAATTGCATGCTAATCATTTACTCAAACTTGTTGATACTGTCTAGCTGGAGTATATACTCCCTATAATTTTCTATTAAATAATGCTGAAAACTACAGCAATATTTGTTTGACTCAAAAGATCCTAAATACTTTATATGTGAAAAAATCAAAGTGAATCAAAGGTATATCGTAATTGAACATAATGCGACCTAGAAATATGTATTATGTTTCTTACTGCTTCCAATAGATCGGATATATAAGAGCTAGAGAAAGAGAGAGAGAGAGAGAGAGAGAGAGAGAGATTTGTTCAATACATAAAATATGCCCCTTTATAATATTGGGATCGTCCTTTATATAATAGTAGACCCACCTTGAAATAATAAAATAATACAGAGAGTGGTCACGTTCTTTCGAGGATACGACGAAACCGATGACACACTTCACTCTAACATTCTTAGGTCGTGCCCTTACTTAGGTTAGTGTATATTCGCTGGTCATTCCTACAAACGTGGAGACGTATTGGGCAGAATTTGACACTATCCAGTTAGTCCCTCCGTTTGTCGGTGACGCATCAAGGTGCATCCCCAATGGACGAAACCTTGAACCTTGTTCTAGGAGAATTTGACCATGCTTGAAGACGACAGCATGAACGAGAGTGAACGAGTGAACATTTGAGTTTATTGACATTCTTATGCGCAATCTATTTCTTAGAGTGACGTCATCACATGCATGCATCGTCAATACGCGTATCTTCGAGGAAGCATAAAAGGCGTTCTGATGCTCGGTTTCCAGCGCCCTTTTGAACTTTGTCTCTTCGATTTCAACACCACCCAACCCGATTTATAGAGAAAGGGTTTAGCTTGATCAAACTTTCAATCATTTGCAAGAATTTTCTAACCTTATAAAAAACACTTCCTTTCTTCGAAACCCCACCGTTTCTCAAAAATCGCGCTTACAGTTGTGTCGTACACCGCTCCCTGAACGAAAATTATGGACAAAGCCCGGCGAGATAATAATCCAAGAGAATAATACACCATTCGATGTACTGCCTCCATCTGGACGTGATGAGGGAGAAGAGGAAGAGGAACTCACCCCTATTACCGTGTACAACGTGTTACCGAAGCAACTTCTTGCTAGAAAAGATTTCAAAAAGGACTCCATGCGCAACCTTCAGAGAGTTCTGAGTTAATGCAGGATCACTTAAATGATTTTCGCACGTCGTTCGACATTCCTACTCATATGGAGATTGTCCCAGCAGGAATGGATAATGGAACGTCCACAGACCGGGATATTGCACGTTCTATGAATATTCTTTTTTAATTGGTTATGGCCTTCCCGTCTTTCCTTCGGCGGAGGAGCTTTGCCACTTTTACAACATGTGTCAATCTTAGCTTACTCCATACACCGTAAAAGTATGTACGATAATGTCTACATACGCAGAGTTAGCTAGGTGTGAGGTCTCCGTCCACCACCTTTTGCAGTTATTCAGCTCCAGTTATCTAAGGTGTACCATATTGTATTTGACGAGCCGTGGCTCGAAGGGAGCGGCTGTCATGACTGATGACCGAGCCAGCCGCGGTTATTGGTGTAGGTACTTCTTTATTAATATAGAGCACCTGGTGTCTGACCCTATCTAGTTCCCAGAGAGGTGGAATTCAAAATGTAAGCATTTACATTCGTCGAATTCTTTATCATACGTTACCTTGGCGGTTCTAGTCATACTATCGTTATGATTTTTCCTTTTATTTTGCAGCAATAGCTTGCATACCCCGATTTATCACGGATATCAAGTAATGGGTAGCCGGTTTGCTGCCATACGTGAAAGAAACTCGCACATGCTCCATATTTCTTCAATGCTACGGGAACGTAGGCCCTTTAGGTAATTTTTTGGATTTAGTCGGTTGTTTCCACAAACTTCATCGACTGAACTATTTGTGTCAACAGGTCAAAATGTTCCCAAGAAGAAGGCAACAGTATCTAACTCCTTTCGATCGGATATCGACCCGTATGCTCAGGAGATACTTTGAGCATCCGTCAGGGAGGGTGTTCCCACAGTTCCTTTACAAGAGGTTGCTCCTGTGGAGATGGCTATGAATGAAATGGCACCATCGACACCATCTCCGTGGCCTGAGGATGAGCCTTCCGACGGCAAGGATCCTGTGGAGAGAAAAAGGCAGAGGCTTGAAACGGGCAAGGCGGCGGTGACTGAGGATGAGAGGAGTAATGTTCCTCATCAAACGCCTAGACATGTCTTCATGAACGATGCTATTCGTTGACTGACCCATTAAGCGAGTGTTGTTGCTGGTGCCAGTTCAGTTCATGGTGGTGAGGGTGGCGCGACATCCATCGTTGGTGGGGATGCTGAGGGATCAGACCCTGAGATTGCCCAAGAAGATATGGACGGGCTGGCGGAAGGTCTCACGCATGTGGAGGTGACGGCAGATGGGTGTCGACGCCTCCTCTTTCCATATCGCAGATCGGGAGGGTCAAGAAATTGGGTATACGACATTATGGGAGGACACCTCTTTATTCTCTTGCGAGAATTAGGTTATGGAGTTTTGGAGAGTCGGCATGTTGGCTCAAGTTTCAGTTGAGTTTTGAAGATATACAAATGAACTGATAGAAGGACCTGGTCCATCTTGCATTACAGAGTCAGAATCAACCAGGGCACATGCAGAGCACGTGAGGAAGATAATGCACCAAAGATCACACATTAATATATTCTGAACATAATTGAAAAGGTTGCATTGAGATAAGGAGGACAGTCTCATTATGTGAAGAGAACTTAATCTTAAGTTAGTATAAGAAATGCAGTTTGCGTTGGCTAAGGACTCGAATTGTGAACGAATGATAAATGGAGTCTTAATCAAACTCCAACTGCTAACTCAATATATGATTGCGTTAGTTCTCTTTTAGAGCTAACACATAAGCAGATCTAAAGCATATTTGAGAGCAAAAAGAGCGAGTCTGATTTGCAAGCAATATATGCAAGTTACAAGTGTGTACGCCTATAGCTACATGAACCTAGAGAAGAACCCAATTCATCAGATTGTTTTGTTTCTAGTTTATTTGTAATAGGTTTTATATTGTACCTTTTAGCTTTCCTAGAAGCAATTGTATTAGGTACTTTGTGTCATCAAGTTAGAGTTAACTTGATAGTGTCGCAGCATCTGAAGGTGTGTGCCGCACTAGGATTAGAGTTTACTCCTTAGGTTTACAAAGAGTTTTTGTAAATGCTATTTTGGCTCATTGATTTTAGTGGTGTTTGGGAAGATCCCACTAAGTAGTACGTCATGGTTTTTTCACCTTTTGAGCCAGATGTTTTTCACGTAAAAATATATGTGCACTTTACTTTCAGTTTTTATTATTCTGCAAATTGCAGTAGTTAGAACACTTAGAATAACCAGGTTCTTCTAACACGAAAATTAGGTACCACACAATTTCCCACCCCCCCCCCCCCCGTGTGGCATTGACATTTATTAACATCAATTGGTATCAGAGCGGGTTATCCTTGAAGAGGTTAACACCTTAGGAAAAAGATCAACATGAGTGCACCACTTGGGAACAGGGAAGGACAGTCTACTGCAAGGCGTCCACTCTTCAATGGGCTCTACTATTCTTTGTGGAAAAAGAGAATGAGAGACCACATCATGGGTGAAGATTATGAAATTTGGGACATCATCACTGCTGGCCTCTTGCAAAAACCAAGAAGAATGCTGAAGGAATGGATGTTCCAAAAACTAGAGCAGATTGTACTGCTGAAGATCTAAGGAAATGGGAGAAAAATGCTAAAGCTAAGAAATGTCTAGTATGTGGACTTGGCCCTGATGAGTATAATAGGATTCAAGGATGTACAACTGCCAAGGAATTTTTGGACACTTTACAAGTGGCTCATGAAGGAACACCTCGGGTGAAGAGGTCAAGAGGAACTCTATTGTATTCTCAATATGAGAATGTTACTATGAATGACGGTGAAACTATCCAAGAGATGTATACTAGGTTTAGTACACTGACAAATGAACTTGAGTCTCTTGGAAGGGTTATTTTGGAAGAAGACAAGGTAGAGAAGATTCTAACTAGAGTTTTCCCAATCTCCCGGGAAAGCAAAATCACTGCCATTCAGGAATTCAAAAATATTGCTCCTTTGAAATTGGATGAATAGAATGGAAACTTGATTGCTTATGAATTGAGAAGGCAAACTACGAAGATGGATGCTCCAAATAAAGAAAGAAGTCTGGCTCTCAGGATCTCAGAAGGATCAGATCTTTAAGATGATGAATTGGCAGTGATAACAAGAGAATTCAAGAAATACATTATGAGAGAAAAGGGCTCTTCAAGAGGATCAACATTCAACAAACCTAGGGCTCCTGAGAAGCATACAAATGATGGTTGTTTTAAATGTTGAAAGAGATATCACATGATCAAGAACTGCGCTCAATGGGAGAGAGAACGGAGAAAAAAAGGTACTACCAAGGCCATGGTTGCTGCATGGGAGATACGTCAGATGAAGACTCCGAAAATGAAGTTGAAGATGAGAAAGCTCTTATTTCCATCAGAGAATAAGAAGATGAACAGGAAGTAAGTATTCTACATCTTAATGAAAAGATTAAATACCTGTCTAAAGAGAAATTGGCTGAACTCTTGATGGACTTCATAAATGAGTCTGAAATAATAAACAGTGAGAAAGATGTTCTGTCTAGGGATTGTGCAATACTAGAAAAAAAAGGCAAAAGACTAGAATCTAGGGCTCATAAGAGTAATAACTTAAATACAGAGTTGAAACAGTGTCTTAGAACTCAAGTCTGAAAATTTGAAACTGAAAATAGGGACAGGAAAGAAAAAAGCTGATCAATCATTACTCACACTAGAACAAAATTTAAGAAAAATGAAAGATGAGTTGTATAAGAAAGATGAATCAATCAAGTTCCTTAAAGAAGAATTAGTAAAGGTGAAGCATGAACTCGATAGAACATGCAAATGGAACAAGGCTTCTGATGCACTCTCCTGGCTGCAAGAGCATCACAACAGCAACAAGAGAGGATTTGGGTTTGGGACTCAAGCTCCAAAATGGATCCCAAAAACAAGTATCTCACTCTTCCTAAGAACAAGATCTGTACACATTGTGGTAAGACTGGCCATTACAAAAATGAATGCAATGCAAAAGAAAAGGCAAGTCAAAGGAACAAAATTTTTTGTTCAAGGAAAACACAAACTGCCTGGCTGGGCATAGAAAAATTTATTCATCTTTTTGCCCATAGAAAGGGACCCAAACTAGTTTGGGTTCCTAAGACTAACCCCTGATTTCATTTTGCAGGTCCAAGTGAAAGGAAGTAGCCAAATTTGGTACATGGATAGTGGCTGCTCAAAACATATGACTGGTAACAAGGACTAGTTTCTTTCACTTGAGAACCTAAGATGAGGCAATGTCTCCTTTGAAAATGGAAAGAAAGGTGAGATCATTGGGGTTGGAAAGGTTGGAAAGACAGACTCTCATTCCATTGGGAATTTCTATTTGATAGATGGCTTGAAATATAGCCTGATAAGTGTGTCACAACTGTGTGACAGAGGTAATCTTGTGGCTTTCACTACCTTAAAATGTTTTCTGATTAGCCTTACTACTGACAAGATTGTTTTGCAGGGAAGAAGAGTTAACAATATTTTCATTGTAGATTTGTCGTCTCTTTCTAAAAATGAAATCACTTGTCTGAGTGTGTTAATGAATGATCCCCTCCTTTGGCACAAAAAACTTGGTCATGCTAGTCTAAATCAATTAAACAAATTAGTTTTCAATGACTTGGTGATAGGGCTACCTAATATCAAGCTCAAGGAAGACAAAGTTTGTGAGGCATGTACAAGGGGGAAGCGGGTAAGGTCATCCTTCAAATCTAAGAAAATGGTAAGCTCGTCCAAGACGTTGGAACTGGTTCATTTGGATCTCTGTGGTCCAATGAGAGCAATGAGAAGAGATGGTAAAAGATATGTTATGGTGCTTGTTGATGATTATTATAGATTTACCTGGGTGCTATTTCTAACTTCAAAAGATGAAGCATTTGAAATATTCACAGCTTTTGTTAGAAAAATCCAGAAACAATTAGGAAATCAACTTGCATCCATTAGGTCTGATCATGGAACTGAATTTGATAATGCAAAGTTTGCTGAATTTTGTGATGAAAATGGAATAGATCATAATTTCTCTGCCCCTAGAAGTCCTCAGCAAAATGTGGTAGTTGAAAGGAAGAACAGGACCCTTGAGGATATGGCAAGGACCATGTTAGTTTCCAGTAAACTACCTCATAGCTTTTGGGTAGAGGCAATAAATACAACATGCTACATAATAAATAAGTGTATGACCAGACCACTAGTAGAGAAAACTCCCTAGGAGTTACTTAAAGGGAGAAACCAAACATATCCCACCTAAGGGCTTTTGGTTGCAAGTGTTATGTGCACAATAATGGCAAAGATTCCCTTGGTAAAGTTGATCCTAGAAGTGATGAGGGAGTATTCTTGGGATGTTCTTCACATAGCAAAGCTTATAAAACATTTAATAAAAGAACTCTATGTGTAGAAGAAAGTGTACATGTTATTTTTGATGAAACTAACACTCTTCTGAGAGACAGGAACATGAAGATGAAGCCATTGGACTGGTGAGACAACTGACTGAAGTTACAGCACAAGTCAAGGAGGCATCTAAGGAAGGAACAGGTGATGGAACAGGTCCTTTCACCCTGGGCAACCTTACATGGGAACCAATCTGAGAGAAACTGCACAAATTTCTCTAAAGGAACCTGTACCTGAACGTGTTCCTATACAACATAATAATGAAGGAGAAGCTAGCAGAACCCAGCTGGTGGGAAAATCTTATAGGTACCTTAGTTGTCACCCCATTGAGAATATAATCAATGATCCCACATCTGGAGTCAGGACTAGATCACAACTGAAGAACATGTGTGCATTTGATGCCTTTTTGTTCCTGATTGAACCTAAGAATGTGAGTGTAGCATTACAAGATGCAGACTAGATAAAATGTTATGCAAGAAGAACTTAATCAGTTTGAAAAAAGCCAAGTTTGGCACTTGGTTCCAAGTCCTAAGGACATGTCAGTCATTGGGACAAAATGGGTCTTCAGAAACAAGCTAGATGAAGATGGAATAGTTACAAAAAATAAGACAAGTTTGGTGGTTCAAGGTTATAGTCAAGAGGAAGGTATTGACTATGATGAGACTTTTGCTCCAGTTGAAAGACTCGAAGCAATTAGACTTCTCATAGCCTTTGCAGCACATATGGAATTCACTCTTCATCAAATGAATGTGAAAAGTGCCTTTCTAAATGGCTATCTCAAAGAAAAAGAGTTTCTAAAGAAACCTCCTGGATTCGAAAGCAAGAATGTCGTGATCATGTATACAAATTGGATAAGGATCTTTATGGTCTAAAGCAAGCCTCAAGAGCTTTGTATGAAACATTGTCAAAATTTCTTCTGGAGCATGGATACAAAAGAGGTAAAATTGATAGTACCTTGTTCATAAAGGAAAAAGGTAAAGATATTCTTATTGTAAAAATTTATGTCGATGACATAATCTTTGGGGCCACTACAGAGAGGTTGAGCAAGGATTTTGCAAAGCAAATGGGCAGTGAATATCAAATGAGTATGATGGGAGAACTCAATTTCTTCTTAGGGTTGCAAATCAATCAAAGTCCAAACGGTTCCATGATTCTTCAGCAGAAGCGCACAAAAGAACTGATCAAGAAATTTAAAATGGAACAATCCAAAGAAATAGATACTCCTATTGCAAGTGCCATAAAGTTAGATGTTGATGAACCTGGTTCATAAGTTGATCAAAATTGTACAGGGGTATGATTGGTTCACTTTTATATCTTACTGCCAGCAGACCTAACATTGTTTTCAGTGTAGGACTTTGTGCTCGTTTCCAAGCAAATCCAAAAGAGTCACACTTGACTGCAGTCAAAAGAATATTAAGATATCTAAATGGCACAACTGATATGTGCTTGTGGTATCCAAAAGGTAGTAATTTTTACTTAATTGGATATGTTGATGCTTATTATGCAGGTTACATTGTAGACAGGAAGAGTACTTCAGGTATGGAACACTTCCTAGGATCTTGTTTTGTATCATGGTCTACCAAAAAGCAGAATTCAGTGGCCCTCTCTACTGCTGAAGCTGAGTATGTTGATGCCGCCTCATGTTGTGCTAAGTTGCTATGGATCAAGCAACAATTGATATATTTTGGAAAGTGGGATGCATACCTATATTTTGAGATAACACTAGCACAGTCAGTTTGACAAAGAACCATGTTCATCATAAAAAAGACTAAGCACATAGATGTTAGACATCACTTCTTAAGGGACAACTATGAAAAGGGGCTAATTTCCATAGAATTATGTGCCACTGATAAACAAATAGTTGACATCTTCACCAAGGCACTAAGTAGAGAAAACTTTGAGAGTAACAGGTTGGAATTAGGGATGATTAAGATCACCTGAGAAGTCAGGTTCAGAATGTACAATGAACAAAAAAATATAATTTTTTTTATTTAGTAGTTCTTAAATATGTCAATATTAGAATAATTCCTACTCACCTTAATACTTTTAAATAAGTATACTCCTGTGAAATGTGGTTATATAATTCACTAATCTCTTACAAATTTTCTATTCTGACATTTGAGGTATGATAAAGAGAAGTGTCATATGAGGAACCTGGTTCATCAATATATATTCATGAGGAAGGTCAGGTATGTTTCTATACCTTGCACAATAAGAAAAATTTAATTTTCAATCATTAGCAAGAGTCCTAGATATTCCAATCGTCTCAAAATTCTATCCATTGGAATCCAATCGAACCAGTTTCTTGTAAATAGAATTCTATGAATAACGGAACTCTTTTCCTAAACCTTAGCAATTTTAATTAATTCCTAGGGAGAGCAGAACTCTACACTGATTAGACTCATACTAACATCTGAAAAAGTGATTTCTCAAAAACAATAATTACCCTTCTTTGAAAGCCTCTTAAGTCATATCATAACCGTTATTAGCTTCTAAACTCTCTGATCATCTCTTTTGTCCCCAAAACCCTCAAAAATCCCTAAATTTCGTGAAGCCTTCCACTAACACATCATCCAAAATGACGAATCCTCAAGACAATCCAAGAACCCCACCTCCAGTGTCACCCAACGCCACCTCATCCTCTACCCCTCCTGTTGAATCCCCAAAACCAAGATTTCATCGAACAAAAATGATAGCTAGAAAAGCAGTGGCAACAGGACATTTGAGAAAAGCTTTAAATGAGAGGTTGCAAGCCAGTCAAAAGAAAGAACCTCAAGAAAAAGTCACTGAGTCCAGCTCTGAGTCAGATCAATACATCTCTGCAAGTGAGGGAGATGATCCTGGGTCTTCTAAAAATTCTCCGACTCAAGTAAACCCAACAGAGGTAAGATCCTGTCCTATTTCAGTGGATGTAGGTGAAAAGGTGGAAAATAGATATGTTTTGATAGGGGCTGCTAAGGACATTTTTGGATATGATTCTGTTGAACAAATGAAGAAAAGGAGGAAGAAGGTGTTTTCTATCTGTGGAAGTGGTGGAAATCGGGTATCACATTCAGGGGGAAGTGAATCTGGGGAAGCTGCTGAGGGGTTGGTAGATTGAAATAAACAAACTGGTAAACTTAGCCCATCAGTGGAGAAAACCTTGGCTGACATGATGAAGAAGGTGGGGGATAGATATGACCCCAAGAAACGAAAGTCATCTTCCCTTAAAACTCGTGATGCTGCAAAACCATCTAAGAAATCGAAGCCTTCATAACCCAAGGTTGCACCTAGGGCTAGAACAACAAGAAGCAAAGTGATATAGAGTGAAGCTGAGTCAAAGAGGGCACTGGAAGAGAGTAAGAAGAAAAGACTAGAGAAAGGAAAGGGATAAGGTTGGTGAGAGTTCAGAAACTGTGGCTGAGGAGGATGAAGAGGTGATGGAACAGGTCCATCCAGCGAAACAAACTATTGAGAAGGTTCCTATTGCTAAATCTAAGGAGACTAAGACTTCTTCCAAGAAGTCTTCAAAAGATGTACCTACTGAGCCTCCCTTAATAAAAGAACAAGATCTGCCTTTAAAAGAAAACAAGTGAAAATGGTTGTAGAAGAAGAAGAGAGTGATGAAGAATAAGATGATTCTGAGAATGAGCAGGATTGATATGCCAATTTTGGCAAAATAAAATTTCTGAAAGGTAGGCTGATGAAAGACCTGGAGGAGCCAGGCATGATGAGGCTTCTAGCATCTCTGGAAGCTCAAGGTTGGAAGGACATGGTCCTTCAATTGAATGGGAAACTAGCTAGGAAGGAACTGGTTGAGTTCATGGCAAATAAGTCAGTGAATAATGTTAGATAATACGCTTAACGCTAGAGGGGGGGTGAATAGCGTTATAATAAAATTTAGCGTAAACTTGCGAAAATTAAAATTTGCAGGAAATAATTAAGTGCGTTAAATAAACAAAAGGAAAGAACGCACCGATGTATTCTGGTTCACCACAACACGTGGCTAGTCCAGTCCCCGAGAGACTCTCTCGAGATTTTCCACTAACTTGTCAAGCTTACGGGTGCTCAACAAACCTTTACAACTTAAGAACACAAGCCTTAACACCTTTGCTCGGAGATACAACACTCCAAGACTTCAACCAAGGAAACACAAGTTCCTTACAACAAGAGAATCACAATTCTCTTACAAGTGTACAAAACACTAAACACTCAAACAAAACACTCCTTAATGAGTAGATATGAGTAAAAGAAGTAAGCTCAAGATCACAACAACTATGGACAAGACTTTGGCTCTCAAAAGTTTTATGAAATGAATATAGAATGATAAACAATAGTATGCAAGCTTATAGCAATAGAATGATCGGTTGTTGTATGTTGTTGTGTTTAAAACACTGAAATGAAGCTGTATGTATAGTTGAAAAACTTGGCATTACCGTTGCCTAATTGCCAATTAAGAGTTGCTGATTTTACTCTGGGCCATCGATTGTCAGGAAGCCACAATCGATTGTTTGCCAATCGTTCCAAAAATCAATCCCAGATTTTACGCTTAACAATCGATTGTCCAAGATCAACAATCGATTATGGGCAACGTCCAAAAAATCATTTCCAGATTTTACGTAAAACAATCGATTATACCAAATCAATAATCGATTATTCAGCAACGTTCAAAAAATCCTTTCCAGATTTTAATTTCAACAATCGATTGTACAAAATCAACAATCGATTATTCAGCAACGTTCAAAAAATCTTTTTCAGATTTAAATATCAACAATCGATTGTACAAAATCAACAATCTATTACCTGACGGTATTTGAAACTTTACGACAACGGTCAGCTTCACAATCGATTGTGCAAAGTTAACAATCGATTATTTATGAGATTTTGAAAATCATATTAGACACTGCCTCGTGACAATCGATTGTTATATACTCACAATCGATTATTTAATAACTTTGAAAAAGTCTGGAAGTCACTGCCTCAACACAATCGATTGTCATAAGTTCACAATCGATTATTTTGTGACTTTGAAAAATCTGAAGGACACTGTCTCTTCACAATCGATTGTCATTAGCTTCACAATCGACTATTTTGAGTTTTGAAAACTTTGATGGATACTGCCTCATCACAATCGATTGTCATAAGGTTCACAATCGATTGTCATGCAGGTTTGAAAAACCTGATGCTCACTGCCTTAACACAATCGATTGTCATTTGTTCACAATCGATTGTCATGCAGTCTTGGCTTAACATAATCGATTATCATAAGTACATAATCGATTATCTTAGTCCAGTTTTTAGAGGCATGTTTAAAAATCATTTTGACTAATGAAAATATGCATGATTTAAAATCATTTAGCATTAAATTAAATATGCATGATTTTGTAAAAGTAATTTTACGAGAGAAGCCATGTCATGAGTCAAGTTGTCGGATCAAGATCACAATTAAGAGCGGCTCATTTAAACTATAAAACTTTGTCTTGTGCTTGAATCTCGTTATGCATCAATTATGCGCTTGTACTTGAACTTCGTCATATATCACTTTGCGCTTCGTTTGTCATTCATCAAAACCTACACATAAGAACACACGTTTTAGTATACAGGCTTGAGAACGTGTTTCCAACAATTTCCCCCTTTTTGATAATGGCAAACTTTAAGCGGGATATGCAACTTAAACAATTTATAATGATGATTCAAGACAAGTAAAGATATGCAATAAGAATGCGATTAGTTCCCCCTCAATATATGAATTCCCCCTCAATTTAAGCTTATAACTATTGAGAGTGCATACCCGTTATCTTCCCCCTTTTGCCATTAGCAATAATATAAGAAGATTGCCAAAGATGTAAATAAAACTTGTTTATTTATTGGAAAGAAAACGTGATTACTTAAAGAGAGTACAATAACTCAAGTAATAGCAGAACAATGATTATTGATACGAGATAGTCGATTATTAGACGACAGAAACCGATTTTTTTGAACAAGACTTCATTATTGCGCGTCATGCTTTATAATTCCCCCTACTTTTAGGGCGATACCTGCAAAAATTCGTTAGACGTCTCCGACGCTCAAGTTAGAAATCATGTAAGATAAAAAGATGCAATGCATGACTTAGATCAACGTGGAGTCAAGAATCCCGAGTTCACTACGAATTCGGAAGAAGGACTCTTTCTCTAGGGGCTTTGTAAAGATGTCGGCCAATTGGTCTTTGGTTTCAACAAATTCGATTTCAAAATCGCCCTCGAGAACGTGATCTCTTATAAAATGATGTCTAATTTCAATGTGTTTTGTTTGCGAGTGAAGAACGGGGTTCTTCGTCAGGCATATGGCACTAGTATTATCACATCTAAGAGGGATATGATCAAGACTTAGGCCATAGTCCAAGAGTTGTTGTTTCATCCATAGGATTTGAGCGCAACAACTCCCCGCGGCTACATATTCAGCCTCGGTTGTGGACAACGCAACACTTACTTGTTTCTTGCTAAACCAAGAAACGAGAGAGCTACCGAGCAAATCGCAAGTGCCACTAGTGCTCTTGCGGTCCAATTTGCATCCAGCAAAATCGGAGTCGGAATAGCCAACGAGTTGGTATGAAGAACCTTTGGGGTACCATAGACCCACATTTGTAGTACCAACAAGGTACTTCAAAATCCGTTTTACCGCAGAAAGGTGAGACTCCTTCGGACACGATTGATAACGGGCGCATAAGCACACGCCAAACATGATGTCCGGACGACTAGCAGTAAGATAGAGAAGAGAGCCAATCATACCTCGATACTTCTTAGTGTCAACTTTCTGACCTTTCTCATCTTTGTCTAGATGATCGGATGTGCTCATGGGAGTCGCCATTCCTTTTGCATTGTTCATTTCAAATCGTTTCAGCAATTCTTTGCAATATTTGGCTTGGCAAATGAACGTACCTTCTTTCATTTGCTTTACTTGTAATCCCAAAAAGAATGTTAACTCACCCATCATAGACATCTCAAATTCGCTTGTCATTAAATCGGAAAATTCCTTGCATAAGACATTGTTAGTAGCACCAAATATGATATCATCCACATATATTTGAACTAATAAAATATCATTGTTTTTATGCTTAACAAAAAGGGTGGTGTCAACTTTCCCCCTAATGAAATTATTTTCCAATAGAAATTTACTCAATCTTTCATACCAAGCTCGGGGAGCTTGTTTTAAACCATAGAGAGCCTTTTTGAGTTTGAAAACATGATCGGGAGATTTAAAATCTTCAAAACCGGGGGGTTGTTAACATAAACTTCTTCTTGTATAACACCATTTAGAAAAGCACTTTTCACATCCATTTGATATAAATTGAAATTCATAGAAGAAGCAAAAGCGAGCAATAGACGAATAGCTTCTAATCTAGCTGCGGGAGCATATGTTTCTTCATAGTCAATACCCTCTTCTTGATTATAGCCTTTTGCTACAAGCCTAGCTTTGTTTCTAGTGATTACACCATTTTCATCTAGTTTGTTTCGAAAAACCCATTTCGTACCAATTATGGTATGAGTTTCGGGTCTTGGCACCAAATCCCAAACGTCATTCCATTTGAATTGGTTAAGCTCCTCTTGCATTGCCAAGGTCCAAAATTCATCCCCAATTGCTTCGGAGATGGTTGTTGGTTCAATTTGAGACACAAAAGCAGTATGTCCTAAGGTGTTCTTAAGGGAGTTTCGGGTACTTACCTTTTCTCCAATGTCGCCAATTACCTGTTTGAGAGGGTGATCTTTGATTGTCCTCCACTCGTTAGGCGTTTTCGTTTCATTCTCCAATTGTGGCGCTTCCTCCATTGGTTGTTTCAAAATTTCGTCTTGATTTTCTTTAGGCGTTTCCTCTTGTATTTTGTCTTTCAAGCTATCTAAAATACCTGCAAGATCAAAACAAGTATCCTTTCTCGCCAAGCGAGCATTATTTTCAGCAAATACAACATGAGGGGATTCCTCCACAGTTTCGGTTCTTTTATTAAAAACCCTATATGCTTTGCTACGTGAGGAATAACCAATGAAAATTCCCTCATCGGACTTAGCATCAAACTTTCCCAATTGATCTTTGCCATTGTTATGAATAAAACATTTACAACCGAATACTCTAAAATGGGAGATATTTGGTTTCCTTCCCTTGTAGAGTTCATAAGGGGTCTTCATGAGTATTGGCCTTATGACTACTCTATTTAAGATGTAGCATGCGGTACTCACGGCATCCGCCCAAAAATGTTTGGGAATCTTGGCCTCTTCGAGCATGGTTCTAGCCATCTCTTCGAGACACCTATTTTTCCTTTCCACCACCCCATTTTGTTGTGGTGTACGTGGAGCGGAAAAGGTATGCTCGATACCGAGTTCGTCACAAAAGTCTGCAAAGAGATTGTGATCAAACTCTCCCCCATGATCACTTGTAATTGAAGTGACGGTTGTTTCCTTCTCGTTTTGTACACGCTTAAGAAAATATTTAAAATTCTGAAAGGCATCACTTTTATTGGCAAGAAATAAAGTCCAAGTAAATCTAGAATAATCATCAACAATCACAAAAGCATAACGATTTCTTCCTAGACTTTCAATGCGAGATGGTCCAAATAAATCCATGTGAAGCAATTGCAATGGTCTAGAAGTTGAAACAATATTTTTGGATTTGAAAGATGCTTTTGTTTGCTTCCCTTTTTGACATGAATCACAAATAGAGTCATCTTCAAATTTTAAATTGGGAAGGCCAATAACTAAGTTTTGAGAAATCAATTTGTTCAAAAGATGCATGTTAATATGTGCTACTCTACGATGCCATAACCAAGTATCATCCTCTTTACTCATAAGACAATTAACATATTCGGGTGAGGAATTTGCAAGATCAACCATATAAATATTATCCACTCTAAAACCACGAAGGATAATTTTAAAATCACTACGTCCAAACACTATGCATTCATCCGAATCAAATAGGGCAAGATTTCCCTTGTCACATAATTGACTTATGCTCAAGAGATTATGCTTTAAACCTTTCACAAGTAATATATGCTTAATAGAGGAATTTTCTCCTTACCGACCGATCCGATGCCAATAATCTTTCCTTTATTGTTATCCCCAAAAATCACACTTCCTCCTTCTTTGTGTTTTAGTTGAAGGAATTTGGATTCGTCTCCCGTCATATGTTTGGAGCATCCACTATCAAGTTACCATAGTACACTTGATCCCTTCAAACACACCTACAAAACAAATTAATGCGTTTTAGGTACCCATGCCATTTTGGGTCCTTGAGGGTTAGGCATATTATAATGATGCGATTGAGTGATATGTCTATGTCGTGTAAAGCATGCAGGGGCAATATGACATATGCGTCTACAATAATGACAAGTCACGTTGGGGTTATGCATCCTTCTAGGTTCATAGTAACTTGATGGACGAAAATGAATTACTCTATTTTCATTATGACTATTGCACATTTTATGAGAACCATTTCTCCTACTATTAGTTCTAAAATGAGCAGCGTTTCTAGAGTAATGGTCATGTCTAGATGTTCTAAGAGGTTCAAAACTCTTTCTAGTGTTTGGCCTAGAATATGCATCATTTCTAGGGTAGTAATTTCTAGGTTTTCTAAAATGTTCAACACTTGGTCTAGCATGCATATTTGTTCTAGGATTGCTATTTCTACGATAAGCATTTGTTTTATTAATCCTAGGTTGAGCCTTAGGTGGTTGGGGTTTGGCGTCAACCTTTTCTTTAGGCTCATTCTTAAAGCCTATGCCATGCTTGGTTGATTTCAAATTAACAAGGACCTTATTCAAATTTTTGTGGGAAGAATTAAACTTATCAAAGGTACCTTTAAGTCTATCTACCTTATTTTCGAGATGCATGCAAGAAGAGCAATTTTTAATAGAACTTTCGGGCTTGTCGGCGCTTCTTTTTCCGAAAAACTTGTTTTCCTCTTTCAGCTTCTCATTTTCTAAAACCAGTTTTTCTAACTCCTTTTCTTTCAAAGAAAGCTATTTTTGAAAATCTTTTTCTTTTAGAGAAGCATTTTCTTTAATGCTCTTGACCGTTTTTGAAGCTTTTATAAATTCAGTATATAGCTCATCAAAAGCAGTTCGCATTTCTTCAATAGTAAAGAAGTTTTTAGAAGAGATTTGACATACCTCATCTTGCTTGTCTTCTTGCGCCATAAGACAAAGGTTTGCGGCTTCGTCTTCTTCTTCTTCGCTTGACTCATCTTCGGAGTCTCCTCCCCAGAAATGTATGCGCGTTGCTTCTTAAAAGGTTTCTTCTCCTTTTTGATGTTTGGGCAATTTGATTTGATGTGCCCGGTTTCACCGCATTCATAGCACTTTATTTGCTCGCCTTGCTTTTTGCCCTGTCGTTCATACTCCTTTCGCATGAACTTTTGAAATCTTTTGATAACGAGTCCAAACTCGTTGTCTCCGTCCTCATCAACTTGAGGTTGGCTTGTGTTTGCCTTAAGCGCTATTCTTTGCCTCCTTTGATCATCAACAAGAGGGTTAAGTATTGTAGATTCATAAGCCTTAAGGTTACCTCTTAATGCGTCGATTGTGACATTTGAGACGCCTATGGATTCTTGAATTGCGTCGGCCTTTGATCACCATGCCGGAGTGAGACTTGTAAGAATTTTTCGAACAAGTTCTCTATCCGTGAATGTCTTCTTGAGGGCATGTAGGTCATTTACGATTATTGAAAATCGTTCGAACATTTCATCCACCTTTTCACCTTCCTTCATGTGAAATAATTTATAAGCATGGGTTAGGAAATTAATTTTAGCTTCCCTTACCTGGTCCGTACCTTCGTACGTAATTTCCAGCTTGTCCCACATTTCCTTTGCCGTTGTGCAACACGATATTTTCCTATAATCGTCAGCATTTACAGCACAATATAATAAATTAATTGCTTTAGCATTATTTTGAACCTTTCGGATATCATCCGCGTCATATTCTTCTTCGGACTTGGGAACCCATTCGTTTTCAACCTTTTTGGTTGGAATTGTTAGATAATACGCTTAACGCTAGAGGGGGGGTGAATAGCGTTATAATAAAATTTAGCGTAAACTTGCGAAAATTAAAATTTGCAGGAAATAATAAAGTGTGTTAAATAAACAAAAAGGAAAGAACGCACCGATGTATTCTGGTTCACCACAACACGTGGCTAGTCCAGTCCCTGAGAGACTCTCTCGAGATTTTCCACTAACTTGTCAAGCTTACGGGTGCTCAACAAACCTTTACAACTTAAGGACACAAGCCTTAACACCTTTGCTCGAAGATACAACACTCCAAGACTTCAACCAAGGAAACACAAGTTCCTTACAACAAGAGAATCACAATTCTCTTACAAGTGTACAAAACACTAAACACTCAAACAAAACACTCCTTAATGAGTAGATATGAGTAAAAGAAGTAAGCTCAAGATCACAACAACTATGGACAAGACTTTGGCTCTCAAAAGCTTTATGAAATGAATATAGAATAATAAACAATAGTATGCAAGCTTATAGCAATAGAATGATCAGTTGTTGTATGTTGTTGTGTTTAAAACACTGAAATGAAGCTGTATTTATAGTTGAAAAACTTGGCATTACCGTTGTCTAATTGCAAAATAAGAGTTGCTGATTTTACTCTGTGACAATTGATTGTCAGGAAGCCACAATCGATTGTTTGCCAATCGTTCCAAAAATCAATCCCAGATTTTACGCTTAACAATCGATTGTCCAAGATCAACAATTGATTATTGGCAACGTTCAAAAAATCATTTCCAGATTTTACGTAAAACAATCGATTATACCAAATCAATAATCAATTATTCAGCAACGTTCAAAAAATCCTTTCCAGATTTTAATTTCAACAATCGATTGTACAAAATCAACAATCGATTATTCAGCAACGTTCAAAAAATCTTTCAGATTTAAATATCAACAATCGATTGTACAAAATCAACAATCGATTACCTGACGGTATTTGAAAACTTTACGACAACGGTGAGCTTCACAATCGATTGTGCAAAGTTAACAATCGATTATTTATCAGATTTTGAAAATCATTTTAGACACTGCCTCGTGACAATCGATTGTTATATACTCACAATCGATTATTTAATAACTTTGAAAAAGTCTGGAAGTCACTGCCTCAACACAATCGATTGTCATAAGTTCACAATCGATTATTTTGTGACTTTGAAAAATCTGAAGGACACTGTCTCTTCACAATCGATTGTCATTAGCTTCACAATCGATTATTCTGAGTTTTGAAAAACTTTGGACACTACCTCATCACAATCGATTGTCATAAGGTTCACAATCGATTGTCATGCAGGTTTGAAAAACATGATGCTCACTGCCTTAACACAATCGATTGTCATTTGTTCACAATCGATTGTCATGCAGTCTTGGCTTAACATAATCGATTATCATAAGTACATAATCGATTATCTTAGTCCAGTTTTTAGAGGCATGTTTAAAAATCATTTTGACTAATGAAAATATGCATGATTTAAAATCATTTAGCATTAAATTAAATATGCATGATTTTGTAAAAGTAATTTTACGAGAGAAGCCATGTCATGAGTCAAGTTGTCGGATCAAGATCACAATTAAGAGCGACTCATTTAAACTATTAAACTTTTTCTTGTGCTTGAATCTCGTTATGCATCAATTATGCGCTTGTACTTGAACTTCGTCATATATCACTTTGCGCTTCGTTTGTCATTCATCAAAACCTACACATAAGAACACACGTTTTAGTATACAGGCTTGAGAACGTGTTTCAAACAAATAATGGTGTGGTGCCAAGTATTGTTAAGGAGGTCAAGGTAAAGTTCAATGCTAAGAATCTGGGGGAGATTTTGAATATCCCTTGTGAGGGATATGATGATTACAAAAGGCAAAGATGGCCTTGTTTGGAAGCGTTACCTTCAGAGCTACAGATAAATGGAAATGTTTGGTGATACCACATGAGAGGCAGAAGTGCCTGAGGCCAGGGCAGTGCAAAAGAGTGAGATGAGGCCTGAGCGCAAGGTGCTATTTGAGTTTGTCAACAAATTCCTCCTGCCCAGACAGGAAAGAAGCCATACTGCTAATTATATGGACCTTGTGCTCATGCAGTGCTTGACTGAGAGTAAGCAAATTAACTGGCCTGTGTTTATGGTGAATTTGCTGGAAAGAGTAATCAATGGTTCAAAGGCCCATGCCATCCCCTATGGATTCATTTTGACTATGGTGCCTGAACGAATAAATGTTCCCTCGAAAAATTGGGAGATGGCTTCTAGCAAGGAGCACTTTGGCATCAAGACTCTTCAAAGTTGTGACTATCAGCTCAGCATTGTTCATGAACCTGGTTCATCTGTTAAGACTCACATGAACATCAAAGTCAGGTCCTTAGTTCAGGAGGTTGGAATGAAGGATGCTGAAATAGAAAGGCTTAATGCCCGGGTGGCAAAATTGGAGGGAGAAAGGAATGGGCTTAGCGCTGATCTTGCCAAAGAAAAGGAGAAAAATGAAGGCATGCTACAACAAATGCTAAACCTGCTAAAAGTCCAACCCTCTAACTCATCCAAGCCTTAGGAGTCCAGTGCCTAGTATCCAGTCTAGTTCCCCCTTCAGTGACAAGTTTATATGGTTCTTGGTCTGTTTTTATTTTTGCTCATTGTTGGAAGTTTTATGTTTCTTTTTGTGGACTGCATCGTAGGAACATCTCTGTAATCAATGAATGAAACATTTCTGGTTCTTGTTAATAATTTTCTAAATAGTTAATTCCGAGCTGATTTTTTATTAACTTGAACATGTGTTCACTTGCAGTTTCCCCAACGGCCATGAGTATAAATTAACTTCGAGAATTCACATTATTTATGAACCTTTTCTATGATGCCAAAACGGGGAAGATATTGTGCTTAAAATGTTTTTCTGAACTAGTGATATTTATGACCTAAATCTGGCCTCCTTAATGATAAGTTAAATCATTTTCTAAGTGTTGATTTCAGCCAAGTTTATAGGTTCCTTGATCACAATAAGCACATAGTTTGTCATCATCAAAAAGAGGGAAATTGTTAGCCTAAGTTTTAGTTGAGTTTTGAAGATTGACAAATGATCTGATAGAAGGACATGGTCCATCTTGTACTACACAGTCAGAATTAACTAGGGCATATGAAGAGCACGTGAGGAAGATAATGCACCAAAGATCACGCGTCAATATCTTCTGAACATAATCGAAAAGGTTGCATTGGGATAAGGAGGACAGTCTCCTTAAGTGAAGAGAAATTAATCCTAAGTTAGGATAAGAATTGGAGTTTGCGTTGGCTAAGGGCTCGAATTGTGAACGGATGAGAAGTGGAGTCTTAATCAAACTCCAATTGCTAACTCAATATATGATTGCGTTAGTTCTCTTTTACAGTAACACACATAAGCAGAAGTAAAGCATATTTGAGAGAGAAAAGAGCTAGTCTGATTTGCAAGAAATATATGCAAGTTACAAGTGTGTATGCCTACAGCTTCATGAATCTAGAGAATAACCAGTTTCATCTCATTGTTTTATTTCTAGTTCAATTGTAATAGGTTTATATTGTACCTTTCAGCTTTCCTAGAAGCAATTATATTCCGTACTTTGTGCGATCAAGTTAGAGTTAACTTGATAGTGTCGCAGCAGCTGAGGATGTGTGCCACACTGGGATTAGAGTTTAATCCTTAGGTTCACAAAGATTTTTTGTATATTCTATTTTGGCTCATTGATTTTAGTGGAGTTTGGGAAAATCCTACTGAGTAGTAGGTCGTGGTTTTTTCATCTTTTGAGCCAGGTGTTTTCCACGTAAAAATATCTGGGCACTTTACTTTCAGTTTTTATTATTCCGCAAACTGCAGTAGTTAGAACACTTAGAAGAACTAGGTTCTTCAAACGTGAAAATTAGGTACCACACAAATCACCCCCCTCTTGTGTGGTATTGACGTTTATTAACATCACGCCACCAAATGATTATAGTGCATTAGGACACTTTAAAGAGATGAAGAATTTTGAGAAGAAGAAAAACCAGAGTTCAGGTAAGGGCTTAGATATTATCTCGAGGAGAAGGTGTTAGGCACACCTAAAGATCCACTAGTGTGGTTCCCGGCCATGCTATAATTGTGACTTTAACAAAAATAGAAGAAGCAAGTAAAGTTCGCACACAAGGATCACAAATAAGTTTGAAAGTTTCTAAGGAAAGAAAGGAGTACAATTTTATAGGAAAAGGGATTGTTTGAAGAAAAACATAATTTAAAGAAGACAATTGCAAGAAAAGGGAAAAGGGGGTCCTAGGTTTATACAAAATATGGATCACATCAATGCAATATCAAATAATCACTCCTCAAAAGAGGGATCACACGTGATATTAGTGCACTGGTCATCATATCCATATTCTACCCTTCCCACCCCGTTAAGGTATTTAAACGCGATTAGTCTCGTTTACGTATTGCATGCTAGTACCCATCCCATCTTATTAGTCCATGGGCATCAGGACTTCTAATCCTAAAGGGGGAGGAAAGTGATATAGGCATACATTGATTTCAAAGGTTAAAATTCTGATTGCGACATACAAAAACAAGAAAAGAATACAGAGATGAATAAAGAAACTAAGTAAGGCTCAAGTTAACCCCTTAATCAAACAACACTTAGTTTAGCATGTCTTGGCACATACTGATTTGGTCTATAGGTTAAACTTAAATAGCGCAACGAACTCGCTTAACACATATGTTTTGATAGAAAGTCTGCATTAGGCAACTTGGATCCAATTTGTCAGAAGTTAAGGTATTCTAAGCGAATGATTTAAAAAGTACTGGTTTCAGAAAGAAGTAGTTGCATAAAGTTTTAAAAAATGAGTGTTAAATACAGGTAGGTAGACGGCCTAAACATAGAAATAGTTTAAAGAATTTCAGAGAAGAAGGCAGAATTACTTAAGGAAAAGAGAGAACTTCAGAACTGTTTAAAAGAGGAGTCCAGAAAAACCAAAATTTAATATGACAATGTTTAGGCAGAACGTTAAGGGAGAAACTATTTCAGAAAAAAGATGCAGATTTGAAGAACTTAAAAGTATATTGGTTCAAAGGGTTTTATTAAAAGATGAAGGCTCTTGAAAACATTATTGAATTAAGACGTTAAAGACCCGTTGGCAAAGTCTTATTGCTTAAGACAAATTAGTCGAGTTTGATGCAAAATCTTATAGGCATGACATCTACATTTGATATTTTTAGGACCTGTTATTGAGGTGAAAAAAGATTATAGATTAATTAGACTTATGGCTTGCCTAATGAGTATGCAGTCCCTAAAGAAATGGTCTCTATATGCATGAACGTTTAAGTCTAGGCAAGATTTCTAATAGTTTGCAATATGATTAAACATTAAACCATATAGGCATGGTATCTAGGTGACTGGTAGCATAATTAAACATTAAACCCTATAGGCATGGTGTCTAGGTGACTTAGAATTAGAAATAATGGACAAACATATAGGAATGATTTTCAGTAAGAAAATTGAAGTGCTAAAGGCATGATATCTACCCTTTATTGATGCAAGAAAGTGAAACCCCTACCAGCCCTTTTACTATATTCCCCAAAGTTCTTTTATACAAATTATCATAAAACCAGAAAAAAAGGAAAGAAAATATAAAATACATCAAAATTGCAGCTAGATCAAAATCACCTAATACAACCTTCGTGTCTAATAACATGTGATTAACCAACTTCCGGAATCCAGATTTCCAAAGCGTTCTCTTTATCAAAAGAGTTTCAATATTGCAAGGAATCTCAAGAATTCCCGGCATTGCATACACTCAGGATACCATTAGAATTAGAATAGCGCAGTATGGAATAGCCAGCCCTCAGGCATCCAAGATTAAAGGGATCTCAAGAGTCCCAAAGCATGGCTTGCAAGAGAGGGGCAGAACTTAGATCTAGGAGTAAGTGCAAAGTGATTGGGGAACCATAACAAATGATTGTCATTCCCGGCCATAGGTGCAGACCGGCACACCCCTCACCATTTGTTCGGTCAAACAAGTTAGAAGCAGACCCTTGAGGGTCAGACCTAAAATGGGATGATAATTAGAACACCATCAGACCTAAGTCAAGCTTAGCACATAAAAGGGGAAAGGAAAGTGGGGATTGACTGAGTTAAGGAGTTCAAAAGAACTCAGCTCAGGGCCATAGACAGCAGTAGTGCTGCTATGGCTGGAACTACAACTCACACACAAAGGGGCAAAAAGAGAAGGGATTCACATAAGCATATCACTGGAAGAAACATAAGGAAAGAAATCATAAAAGATTAGGAAATAAACACATGCTGAAGGAAGGCATAGCAGACCTAGAGGTAAACACATAGTGACGAGGGCATTATTTAACTAGAACATACTAGTTGCAAAATAAAAAAATAGCAGAACAAGAGAGCAAGTAAACAGTAAAAATCAGCAGGAGCAGACTCAAGTTTGCTGCAGAACACTTGAGAGTTCAAGAGAATTTAAGAATTTCTCAGAAGGTAAAAGGGAGGAAAGGAGAGTAGAAAACAAAGTGCTCAATGCTATAAGTAAGAAAAGCAATTTGATTGTGAGAGTGTTCAGTGCAGAACAGTTGTACTTTCGAATGCAGAAAATAATTTGTGTAAGCATATGTGAAAATATTGAATTGGAAGTGTAAGCATGTCATTAGTGCAAAAGGGCACCCCTTTTTTATAGTGCAGAAGACAAGTGAGAAGAAGGTAAGAAAATAATTTTGAAAGTCAATCACAAAGATTTCCCTTCACCCAAGGGATTAATTTCAAACGGGCATGATAAATAAGGAAAGGGAATAATTTGAAAACTTTTTCCAGAATACCATAATAGGGATAAATACACAGGGAATTATTTATGGAAATAATTCAACAGCACACCATTTGGACCAAATAAGGAAAGACAATCAATTAATAGTCAGAACAATCAGGGCTTAAGTCTTAGCTAGAATGAATCCAACCATAAAAGGCAAAAATGAACTTAATTTAAATAAAATAACCAATAATCAACCAAACCATTTTGAAAAGGGACTCGGAATCAATCACAGGCTGGCCAACGACCTTTTGAAAGAGGATAATTTGTCAAATAAAAAGCATACATACATTCACAAATAAGAGAACATCTTATAGAAAAGATTTAGGGTCATAGCAAAAGGTCGAGTATAATTCATAGACTCCGAATGAGTTCAAGAGAGAACCCTAGGGTTCTGACATACAACCCTAGTCTAAACACCAACCTAAGCCTGTGAAAATCCCTAATTCCTAGGGTTTCTAACGGAGAGGAGGAGGTAAGCCATTGAAATGGACTCAGAGGTTCCTTTCAGAGACTTACATGAAAATAAGCATAGAGAACAGTAGGAGACACATACAATAGAAATCATGTAGGAAAATATGGCAGAGACAGTCATGCGAGCTTAGTCTAAAGGCAGAGGAAAATATAAAGCATAGGAAACGAAACAGAAAATCAAGTTCATCTGTAGTAGAGAAGAAACACACGAGATAAAAACTGATTAAACATACAGAAAGAAAAGAGAAGAATGATCAGAATGTTTTCCAGAAACCCTAGTTTTGAAAATCTAATAATTTCAAAAAGGAAAATTGGGGAAAACCCTTAAAATATTGAATATAGCATATATATATAGCATATATCTAAGCGAAAACAAACAGAAAAACCTCGAATAGCTTTAGGACTTCTCAGAAACCCTAGAAATGAGAAGGCTTGGAAGAGGTCTGGTCTAGAGTCGTTATGAGCCACAACTAAGATCTTAAGGCTCGAATACGTCAAAAGGGAGCCGGAAAGGCACTAGAACCTCATATCTATAGAGGATCTGCTCAAACACCCTCGAGGTCGCACCTCGAAATCTCGAACAAACATGGCTTAGGAGTGAAAGGGGTGAGCACAAGCTGTCCATGATAAGCCATGGACTCCGGCGAGATTAGTCGGAGAAGATGAAGGAGACAATTAGGGTTTTCAAGTATTTGAGAGCGTTTGAGGGCGAAGATCGAAGTGAAAACGAGAGTTAGGGTTAGGTTATGTAGAATTAAAAAAGGAAAGAATGATTTGTCGCGGTTGATAAAAAGGATCAACATCCTCGATTTAAAAAGATCCCGTACGGGTTTACTTTAATGGGTCAGGGCTTGAAATTGGCTGACCCAATTGGACATCAGGTTTGGGGTCAATTGGGGTTAAGATTGCAATGAAATTGAGGTTATAATTGAAATGAAATTAAGGTTATAATTGAAATGAAATGTGTCCAAAATAGAAATAGCCAATATATTAAAGGCAATGAGTCAAAAAATAATGCATGAATATTAATTTAAAAATATTGGAGTCAATTTGTATTTAAAAAAATGCTATTAAATCTTAAAGAGGCTAGTATTGCAATTACACGCAATTTAGCTTTAAAGAAACCAAACAAATTTGTAAAAACAAGAAAAAATTATGTTAACTACATTTTGATGTAAGTATAAGAATAAAATAAACTATTCTCCAAATGGAAAGTTTTTTTAGGAATGATTATTGGATTTTATGGTGGAAAAATAGACCATAAATTGGTTTAAAATCCTTCAAAATGTCAAAACCTTTTGATGTGCTCATATATGCATACATGTGTTATTTTGAAAGTATTTTGGGTATAAAAATATATAAGAAAAAATTGGGTATCAACAACTGCCCCTCTTTTCCCAAGGAGGATGAAAGAGTTGTCGGGTAAAGACAAGATGGCCAATATTGACTGGATCGGCAATTGAAAAGAATTTTGACCAATCTATGGTGTCTGAGCTGCCTACATATCCCTGTTTTTATAGGAATCAGTCAATATGTAGTTCAGAAACCATTGACGGAGGTTGTCAATGGAGGTGTCAAAAAAAAACGGATGCACTTATTAGATATGACAAGGTATTTTGGAGTCGAGTAGGCTGTGTAGAACCGGAGTGGGATCGCTCCTACTGAGACGACCGTTTGCTAGCTGGTGTACCTGAAAATGAGTAATGTGGCACATATTGTGAAGTTTAAACGTGGTGCAAGTTCCCATTGGACCATGAATGCTATCTTCGGACGGTTAAGATGACGTCCTCAAACTATGACGTCACGGGCCATGAAGATCATTAAAATAAAATTTGCAGGCCAAGAAATGGTGTTCTCGTGCTGTGTGGATTGTTCTTCTGAACTATGACGCCTTTGAATAAGTTGGCAGTCTTTTAGCCCATGAGGAGGTGGCGATCTTTCAGCCGATAAATGCAAAGGGTGGCGATCTTTTAGCCAAAATGAGAATTTAAATGCATGTGGCGATATTGCAGCCATTCAAAAATAGAGTGGCGATGTTTCAACCATGCAAGATGCAGACAAAGCTTAGTCTCAAAAGGCAGATAGGCAGCCTTATGCAGGAAGGAGACAGATCTTAGTCTCGAAAGGCAGATAAATAGTCTTATGCAGGATGGAGGCAGAGCTTAACCTCGTAAGAAAGATAGATAGCCTTATGCAAAATGCAGATGGAGACAAGGCTTAGTCTCAAAAGGCATATGATAGCCTTATGCAGGATGGAGGTAGAACATAACCTCGGAAGGCAGATAGATAGCCTTATGCAAAAATGCAGAAATGCAAAGAGTGAATAGTAGTGAGATTTTCTTAGCTGGTAGCTAATCGCGACATCGTGGCTCCTGGGGATGTTGGGTATAGATAGTAAGTTTTTGAATAAGCGCTCGTTCTGATGGTTTCCCACCTGGAAGGTATGAGTGAGTAATGTATTCAGAAGATTTGTGCCTTGCATCCAAAAAATATTGTGAGTTCTATAGAGGGAAAAAGGTTAGCTCGTCTTCCCGTGGCTCCTAACGTCACTTATCACTGGGGTGGCGTGGCTAAATGACAGCAATTCAAATGATAGTCATACATGATTTAGTAAATATAACGTAAGTATATATTTGGAAAAGATTTTTCTTTCAGATGGACCAACGACTGCAACGTGGTTCAAGATATTGCGAACTTGCTTCCTCTGGAATTTCGAGGGTCCTCCTCAAATATTTGCCCAAGTTTACTGGGTTGGCGCTTTTGACGGCTGTGTTAAATGACTAAAAATTCTCAACCTTAGAATTTTGAGGGTCCTCCTAGAAATTTTGCCCCAGTTTACTGGGTTGGCGCTTCTAACGGTGACGAGTTTAAAGAACCGACTTCGGAATTTTGAGGGTCCTCCTCAAACTTCTGCCCCAGTTCCAATAGCGAGGGGGAATGGAATTTTTTATTAAAATGTGACCGAACCCATAGGGCTGCCTACGTATCCCCTCCTAAACAGAAATCAGGTCAGGCGTAGTTGTAATTACATCATGAATAAATATGTGATCATATATAGTACCATGTTACTACGTCTGAGTTGATTGGCTTTTGCCATACTTCTCTGTCCATTTCTTCAAGAATAAGGGCTCCTCCAATTAGAACTCGGTGAACCATGTACAGACCCTGCCAATTGCGAGAGAATTTCCCCTTGGCTTCATCATGATATGGAAATATTTTCTTCAACACCAGCTGCCCTGGTGTAAATTTCCTCGATTTAAATCTTTTGTTGAAGGCTCTCGACATTCTATTCTGATATAATTGACCATGGCAAACTACATTCATTCTCTTTACGTCTATAAGGGCTAACTGCTCGCAGCGACCTTATACCCATTCTGCATCATCTAACTTTGCTTCTTGTATGATTCTTAAAGATGGAACTTTTACCTCGGGGGAATGACCGCCTCTGTTCCATAAACCAGCTTGTAGGAAGTTTCTACGGTTGATGTACGGACTATGGTGCAGTATCCCAATAAGGAAAATGATAGCTTCTCATGCCATTACATGTGCCTTTCGATCATCTTCCTTAGTATCTTCTTGATATTTTTTTGGGCTGCCTCTACGGCACCATTCATCGGAGGTTTGTAGGCTGTAGAGTTCTTGTGCCTAATTTTGAATGTTTCACACATTGCCTTCATCAAGTCGTTGTTGAGATTAGAACCATTGTCGGTGATGATATATTTCGGAATTCCAAACCGACAAACAATTCAGTCGCGGACGAAATCTACCACAACTTTCTTAGTCACAACTTTATACGATGCTGCTTCAACCCATTTAGTAAAGTAATAAATTTCCACCAAGATGAACCTGTGCCCATTTGATTAGGCGAGCTGGATTGGTCCGATATCATCTATTCCACAAGCGGCGAACGGCCACTGTGAGCTTGTTGCATTAAGCTCGCTTGGAGGCATCTTTATCATATCTGCATGTATCTGAAAGTGATGGCACTTTCGGACATACTGGATGCATTCCATTTCCACAGTCATCCAAAAATACCATGCTTGAAGTGTCTTCTTTGCTAGAACAAAACCATTCATGTGCAGTCTGCAGGTCCCTACGTGCACATCATCCAATAGTTTGGTTGCTTCTCTTGCATCGACATACCTTAGCAATCCTAAATCCGTAGTCCTCCTATAAAGGATTACTCCGCTGTGAAAGAAATTGTTAGATAACCTCCGCAGTGTGTGCTTTTGAGTGGCATTGGCGAGCTATAGATATTCTCCTGTTGTCAAGTATTCTTTGATGTCGTGGAGCCACAATTTTCCATCCGCTTCTTCCTCAACATGAGCACAATAAGCTGGTCAGTCATAGATCTTGACCTGAATGGGATCAATGAAATTTTTATCTGGATGATGGACCATGGATGACAAAGTCGCTAGTGCATCAGCGAGCTCATTCTGTATTCTGGGAACATGCTGAAATTTGATCTTTCTGAACCTTTTCCTCAGCTCCTGTATGTGATGCAGATAAGGGAGTATCTTAGAATTCGTAGTTTCCCACTCTACTCGAACTTGATGTATGAGTAGGTCCGAGTCTCTAATCACTAGTAACTCCTGAACATTCATGTCAATGGCCAATTTGAGTCCCAAGATGCAGGCTTCGTACTCGGCCAGGATTGCTTCTGTGCCAACTCCATAGGAATTCACAGCTCCGTTGAAAAACATCCTCTAACCGTCGTAGGATTCTACAATGTCTTCTTCTATGAAAGCTACCTCTTCATCAGGAAAATATGTCTTTAGCGGCTCGTATTCTCCTCCCATAGGATTCTTAGCGAGGTGATCTGCCAATGCTTCTCCTTTGACTGCCTTCTGAGTTATGCAGACAATGTCTAATTCACTTAACACGATTTTCTATTTAGCGAGCTTGCCAGTAGGCATGGGCTTTTGAAATATATACTTTAATGGGTCCATCCTTGACATGAGATAAGTGGTGTAGGCACAAAAATAATGCCTCGATTTTTCAGCCACCTAGGTTAGAGCACAATAGATGCGTTCTAATAAGGAATATCGGGCCTCGTACGAGGTAAAATTCTTTCTGAGGTAATAGATTGCTTGCTCCTTTCTCCTCGTTTCATCATATTGTCCTAGAACACAACCGAACCGTCCATCCAACACTGCAAGATAAAGCAATAGGGGTATTCCTTGTTCAGGCAGAACCAAGACCGGTGGCTTTGACAAATATTCCTTAATTCTTTCAAAAGAATTCTGACAATTGTTAGTTAATTTGGTGGCGGCATCCTTTTTTCAGTATCATGAAGATAGTTTCACAAATAATGGTGGACTGAGCTATGAACCGGCTGATATAGTTCAGTCTTCCCAGAAAACTCATCACATCTTTCTTGTTTTTTGGTGGTGGCAATTCTTGGATGGCTTTGACCTTTGACGGATCCAATTCTATCCCTCGGCAGCTTGCAATGAAACCCAGTAACTTTCCAGCAGGAACCCCAAATGCACACTTGGCCGATTCAATTTCAAATTATACCTTCTCAATCTGTTGAAGAATTTCCTTAGATCTTCCATATGGTCTGCGGCTTTCTTGGATTTGATGATGACATCGTCCACATACACCTCGATTTCTTTATGTATCATGTCATGAAATATGGTAGTCATGGCTCTCATATAAGTGACACCAGCATTCTTCAATCCAAACAGCATTATTCTGTAATAGTACATCCCCATGGCATGATAAAAGTTGTTTTCTCTGCATCTTCTTCATCCATTCATATCAAGTGGTATCCTACAAAACAATCGATGAACGACTGTAGCTCATGCTTGGCGCAGTTGTCAATCAAGATGTGTATATTCGGCAAGGGAAATTCATCCTTGGGACTAGCCCGGTTGAGATCCCAGTAGCTGACACAGACTCTAAATTTCCCATCCTTCTTCAGTACTGGCACGATGTTGGCTTACCATGTTGGATACTCTACTACCCTGAGAACCTTGGCTTTGACTTTTTTGGTAATCTCTTCTTTGATTTACAAACTCATGTCGGGTTTAAATTTTCTGAGCTTCTGCTTTACTGGGGGACATGCCGGATCTGTTGGCTATTTGTGAGCTACAGTGGATTTGCTAAAACCAGTCATATAACCATAATACCATGCAAATATGTTTTCATCCTCCTTTAGGAACTATGTGTACTCTTTATTTTCTAATGGCGACAGGTGCACACTAATGCGTGCTTCCTTGACATTCTGTGTCTCCCAAGTTGAAAACCACAGTTTTGTCCGAGTAAGATTTAGATCTATTCTCAAATTTCTCGACCTCCCTGACAACATCTTATGATATATCATCCTCTTCTGAATCTATATCCATTTGTTGTGTTGTCTCATTGCAAGTCACAGTTGTTGGTTCATCATCGAGATAGGTAATAGTAATGTTGTGTAAATAAAATAAATGACAAAGAAAATAATATGAACGAGATATATAAGTAAACATGGAAATTCTTTGATTGAATTCATAATTGTTTGAAATATCGGAGCTCTTTCAAAAGTAAAGACAATGCAGAAAGAAAATCAACTAGTAAAAAGTAAAGATGCAATACATGGTGCTTGCTTAGCCTTGCTACCCCGAAGCTCTCTGGGCCATGGCGGTCCTGATCGACCAATTAGTGAGGCGTTCCCCTCGATCCACAGTATGTATGGAAGTGCCTTTCTCCCCTTCCTCCTCGAATATAACATAACAGTCCATATCATCTTCCAGAAACATATTCTTCATCATTGCTAGTGTTTCATCCTCCTCTGATCCGCTTATAACATCATATGGCTGAAAAGTCTGCTCCAACCTCGGTATAGGATGCTCCAACTAGTAGTAGGGGCTGCGCCATGGTGATGACTAATGGTTGAACTCCTCCCATATGTATTCATACCCCAAACCAAAAGTAGTACCAAGTTTCTTCAGCTTGATGGGTTTGGTGATCCCTTGGAGGTTACTCCCAAGTCCTTTCCCGAGCTCATACCCGCTCCAAGTCAAGATACTCTCAATTTTGTTGTCCCACCATTTCTCCTTGTCCATGGCATTGACTCGCTCGATATGGTGGTATGTTTCTCCGCTTATTCTTCTTCTCTCACCAACCATTGGGATGGTCTGGCGATTGTATATGGGGTTGCTATCGTTGCCATGAATGATCACTTCTTGATGATTCCATTTGAACTTCACTACTTGATGTAAGTTTGACGCCATAACTCCAGCAGCATGGATCTAGGGTCGTCCCAACAATAGATGGTAGGATGTTGAGACGAATATAACTTGAAAGTCAGCATCAAACCACGTTAATCCCATCTGCAAGCACAGGCTGATTTCTCCAATGGTGCATCTTTGGGATCCATCGAAGGCATTAACATTGATAGCTACATCTTTGATCTCATGCAAACCTTTCCCCAATATTCTTAGGGTTATCAGTGGGAGAATGTTAAGGATAGATCCCCCGTCGACCAAGATTTTGGGGATGAAGTAATCTTCGCATTTCATGGTGATGTGCAGTGCCTTGTTGTGATAGAGTCCCTATGGTGGTAGCACATCCTCGTGGAAGGTGATATTGTGACTTTCCATCACTTGTCCTACCATATTCGCCATTTGACCCCTAGTTATGTTGCTAGGAACATAAGCCTCACTCAATATTTTCATTAGAGCATTCTTGTGTGCCTCGTAGCTTTGTAGAAGAGCCAGGATGGAAATCTGCTATGGTGTTTTGTTCAATTGCTCCACGACCAAGTATTCTGTGGCATGTATCTTTCTCCAAAGGTCATCAGCTCCTGTTTC
This sequence comes from Nicotiana benthamiana, assembly GCA_034376525.1. Classification (NCBI taxonomy): domain Eukaryota; kingdom Viridiplantae; phylum Streptophyta; class Magnoliopsida; order Solanales; family Solanaceae; genus Nicotiana; species Nicotiana benthamiana. The sequence goes on from CM067338.1 coordinate 155,748,807, forward strand.
AACAGGCCATCCCAAGGCTTTTTTGATGGACTCAGCTAAATGTTCCAGAGTGTATACTCCGCCTGTTCTAGTCATGCCCTATGCGGAGATCGCTTCCCCAGTCTTTTTTTCCCTTTTCTCCTAGCTTTTGCTGTGTAATCCCAAGGTATGTCATTCGAATTGAACGGGTTCACGTCTATTATCGTGACTAGAATATGCACCCTTGGAGGTAACATGGAAACTTCAAATGGTGCAGGTGCCTTTAAAATTCCTAACTCAGCCTCAATTGGTCTTGGCGCCTTTACAGGACGCGTTTCAAACTCAAGTGGTATGGACATATTTACCGCATCACCCTCAGAGAGCTGGATCTAAACAATAATAGAATTAAGGGTGATTGTCTGCTTCTTCGGTTCATCTCATTTGGAAATCAATATGATCATCCCATTAGGGACCAATCATCCTCAATCCCGATCATATGAATGCCTCCACCCTTGTGGTCAGAAAGAGGGTTGTTACGGACATTTGGAATAGGCTCCTTTTCTATGATGACCTAAATGTCAATCAAGGTCTGAGTCTTATCTTTCAACGAGCGACACTCGTCGATAGTATGGCATTTCATTACGGAATGGTATGCACATGTTTTGTTCGGATTGATCCATTCGGGGAGATTTTCTGGAGTAATGGTTTGGATAAGTTCAGCATAACCACCTTCTTTCAGTTTTTCATATAGTTGGTCGATTGGTTTGGTGATGGCGGTATATTGTCTGGGAAGTCTTCGGTCGAAATTTGGTCTGGCTCGAGGAAACTTTTGGCGAGTATGTAGTGATTAATAGTGTGAAGGTTGGACATTATATGCTTCGTACACAGGTGCTCGTTAGGAATATCTTGGTGAAGTGGGTTGATACGTAGGCGGTGGAGGTGGAGATGATTGGTAGGTGGGTTGTGGAATTCGGTATGTGGGCGAGGGTGCTTCGTAAGTTAGGGAAGGTTGATAAGCGAATGGAGTTGTGGGATATGTTTGGTATTTCATAGGGGATTTGGTTCTTTGGGCAGCCATCACGGAATTCACGTCCTTTATTTTATATGCCACCAGACTATAAAGCCTTGTCGGTGGCCTGTAATGCTTCGAGATTAGTGACCATACCATTTTTGATACCTTCCTCAATTCTTTCTCCCAACTTGATGATGTCGAAGAATTGCTGACCTTCTATCAGCATCAGCCTCTCATAGTATTGCGGATCCTGAGTCCAGACAATGAACATGTTCATCGGCTCTTCCTTTAGGGCTGGCCTGACTTTAAGAGCTTCTGACCTCCAACGAGTAGCATACTCACGAAATGTCTTCATGGGTTTCTTATTCATATTTTGAATATAAAACACATCCGGTGTATTCTCTGTTTTGAACCTGAATCAGTCCATAAAGTTGAATGCCATGCTCACCCAACTTGTCCATTTCATTGAATCTTGGCTGATGTACCAAGATAAGGCATCGCCTTTCAGACTCCTCATAAACAGCTTCATGCGGATTTTCTCGTCCCTTCTAACCCTTACCAGCTTATCACAATACATTCTTAGATGGACCCTAGGATCACCTGTACCGTTGAACATCTCAAACTTGGGAGGTTTGTACCCCTTCGTAAGTTCAACATCTTGCTGAACCGAAAGATTTTTGTAGTTCAGCCCCTCAGCTCCTTTGCTACCTTCGGCAACATAAACTCGGCTAGTTAACTTCTTGAGTTCAACGGCCAAATTCATGATGAGGAAGTCTTTTTCGTCTGATTCAGACGCACTTGAGATTGGCTAGGTATAGTGGGGTATAGTGTCCATAAAGGTAGGGTTGTTGTGGGTGTGGTCGTTTGTGATGTTTTGCCGTTCGGGAATAAGCTGTGGAGTATTATTGCATGTGTTTCAAGCTTGGGCATGAGTGGGTTGTACTGATGGTTGCGGGGTAATTTTTGGTGGTGCGGGTTTTTGGGCATTAACATCAGGAGCGGTAAGAGTGGTTGATAGGCTTGCCAAGTTCCAAACTTGGTCTAATTCTTCCCGACATATCAACAATGTTTGCGCAAGATGAGCAACATTCCCCTTGGTAGTTGGAGTATTCTTAGAGGTCTCCTCAATTTCCTTTCTAGCATTAGCGTCTCCCATTCTGACTTTCTTCTTGTTTTTGATAGGACTCAGAGGAGGAGGAGGTGGAGGGCCTTGGATCTTGTTGAGTATGCTGATGGTGCCAGAACGCATGAACTAACATTTGGGGAGGGGAATAAAAATAAAAGAAAAACAAAAAAGTAAAAAGTTAGGGCGGACTCTGAGAAAGAGAAAACTATGATATTTAACCACTTTGTGCAGGAATATAAGTCGTTTCCTAATTTTGGTGCCTCATTGTGACCGAGGTAGGCCTAGCGACAAATTAAATTTGGAGAACTTAAAATTCTAAATGCCTCATTTTATTGATAAAAATAAGACAAGTCTAAAAACACAATTTGAAATAATGAAAATAAATATGTCACTAACGGACAGTGGCCATATTACATTATGAAAGCAGTAAATAAAAGATCCTAACTACTTGGTCCTAGAAGGACCTTCCCTAGATTCGTTATTCTCACCTCCCTCGTACAGCTGGATCAACTCGCGCAGTCCTAGCAACAGATAGGCTCGGGCCAAATGCACGCCTGCACTTCCCTCGACATTCTGGCAGTCTTCAATCCTCTTCAAGAACTTTCCTTCCAACTCTACTAGACCTTGTTCCAGATACCCTAACCGTTTGTTAGCGTTGACAGCTATATCCTTCCACTCGTCGATCAATTTCTGGTGAGCTTCTTGTATTTCCCGGTGTTGATTTTTGCATTCCCGAATTCTTTAGCGCAATTGAGTGTACTTAACTTGCGTTTCGACCTTTTCATCAATAAGCTTGTGACCTCAGATGAACCTAGGATGACCCAAACCCGTGTGATTGTCTTCCAACCAACCTGAGTAGTGTGGCACACATCCTGCTTGATGCATGTCTGCCTCAATAGTTCCTTTCCCCAAGACGTGTTTGCAATGCCACATGTGTTGAGCGTGACATCGGTGAGGGCTATCATCATCTTGAAAGTCAGCCCTAAAGTGACTCATTTTATCTACCATTTGTATCATCTGATTTCTTCCAGCTTACCTCATGACTCGTAGAGGGACATAAGGATAAGTTCCCTCAGACCGATGAGTATGAGGAATGGTGTATCCCGAGAATGATCAATGAACTCCCCTGTTAGGAATCACTCATACATCCACTGCACTTTCTCTTCCTTTAGATTCTCAAATCGCTCCACCCATCCTCCAGCGTCCTCCGACTGAGCGAACATGCAGGGCATGAAGTTCATTCGCTTTGGGTGGTAGAAAGCTATATGATCATCCCAATACCTGCGTATAATATCCCGTTGGTAGTCACCTTTCTGAAAGTGTTATATAAACCAGCGTTAAATTAATAGATTAGAACCTTCGGAGTGTGGGGCCCCTTGTTGACATTTTCCCAAGGCTCAATAGATTTCAGTGATGATCATGGTCATTGTGCTAAAAGACTGCCTGTCAATCCCTTCAATTAATGTCTTGGTTACCATGGCTAGTCTAGTGTGGATCCTAGCCTTCTTTATAGAAAAGATCATCATCCCCAGGAAACAGAACATGAAGACGAAAACACTTCTGTGAATGTCCCCTAAAAAGGTAACGGCGAACTCGTCAGTGTAGGTGCGGTAGGACTTGATATGGCCATATCTCTCATACAAGTAGTCAAATGGTATGTAGGAGCTTTTCAAACAAGCCAGATCCAGATTTTTCTTGAGTCCCGTCATCTTTAGAAAGCCTCTACCTTTGCGATTTTCTAGCATAAGAAGACCTGGAGTCTCCCAAGGAATACCAGCTAGACCCCATATTTCTTCCAGCAAAGGGGTCATTTCAAAATCCCCGAAGTGAAACACCGACCGCTCACTATCCAAGAACAGAGTTATAGACTCTATAATTTTGTTGTTAGGCTAGTTTTCCAGAAGTGAAGGCAAATTCCCTAAGTATTTGCGAACAAGGGTCTGATCACTAGCATAAAGGTCCTCTCAACAGCTTAGCAGCCTTGGGTGAATATTGGTTACCATACCGAATCTAGGGACTTCGTGCCTCATTTTCTACAAATAGCTCAACTATTTAGATTAATAATTAGCATAAAGGCATTTAGTTCTCCAAATAAGTGCACATAACTTGGATGTGTCCGTTTGGGCTTCAAGGAAAAACGGATGGACTTTGGACTAGGCTATCTTAATGAGTCGTTATGCGGATAACATAACTGACTCAGCTAGATTTGACCATGATACAAGAGCAGTTTAATGGAATAAGGTTTCTATTTTTTGAAGTGCTAGACAGGTCCCTTGAGCGGACAACTCAAGGGGGAAAGACGCGGAACCATCGACTACATCGTTGATCCACTAGTCTTACCGTATATATGCCTTTGCCAAATTTAGGGGTGATAATATCGAAAGAGCGCAACTACTTGTGATAAGTGTTGTTATAGTATTTGTTTTGGCACGAGTGGAGTATGATGTTGAAGATGCAATTACAAAAGTGAAACAAATTGACATGCACTTTCATGTACATATGATAAAAGATTACAATAAGTGCTCGAAATTACAATGGTATTGAAACAATAAAGCTGTAAAGGAAAACATTACAAAGGCTTGCATGAAAATAACACATAGAGAATAGTAGGAGACACATACAATAGAAATCATGTAGTAAAATATGGCAGAGAATGTCATGCGAGCTTAGTCTAAAGGCTGAGGAAAATATAAAGCATAGGAATAGAAACATAAAATTAAGTTCATGCGTAGTAGAGAAGAAACACACGAGATAAACACTGATGAAACACACATAATGAAAAGAGAAGAAGAATCAGAAAGTTTTCCAGAAACCCTAGTTTTGAAAATCGAATAATTTCAAAAAGGAAAATTGGGGAAAAGTCTTAAAATACATAATATAGCACATATATATAATATAGATCTAATAGAAAACAAAAAGAAAACCCTCGAATATCTTTAGGACTTCTCAAAAATCCTAGAAATGAGAAGGCTTGGGAGATGTATTGTCTGGAGTCGATCTGAGCTACAACTAGGCTCTTAAGGCCTGAATACGTCGGAACGGGGCCGGAGAGGCCATAGAACCTCGTATCTGTAGATGATCTTCTCGAATACCCTCAAGGCCGAACCTTGAAATCTCGAACAAACATGGCTTAGGAGTGAAGGGATGTGAGCACAGGCTGTCCATCGCCTGAGAAGCCATGGACTCCAGGGATATTGGTCGGAGAAGACGAAGGAGACGATTAGGGTTTTCAATTGTTTGAGAGAGCTTGAGAGAGTGAGAGTGTTTGGGGGTTGTGGGCGAAGTGAAAATGAGAGTTAGGGTTAGGTCGTGTAGAATTAAAAAGGGAAAGAATAACTTGTGGCCGGTTCTCAAAAGGATCAACGGCCTGGATTAAAAAGAACTGGGGCGGGTTTAGCTTAATGTGTCACGGGTTGGAATAGGGATAGCCCAATTGGGCATCAGTATTGGGGTCAATTGGGGTTAATATTGCAATAAAATTGAGGTTATAATTGAAATGAAATGTGGCCAAATTTGAAATAGCCAGTTTTTTCCTTTTATTTTATAAAAGTTGTAAAAATATTTTAATATACAAATTAAAGGCACTGCGTCAATAAATAATATATAAATATTAATTTAAAAAATTTGTATCAATTTGTATTTTAAAAAATGGTATTAAATCTTAAAGAGTCTAGTATTGTAATTACATGTAATTTAGCTTTAAAAATATTAAATAAATTTGTAAAAATATGAAAAATCATGTTAAGTACATTTTGATGTAAATATGAGAATAAAATAAATTAGTCTCCAAAATGGCAAATTTTTTTTGGGAATAATTATTGGATTTATGGTGTAGAAATAGGCCATAAATTGGTTTTAAAATCCTTAAAATATCAAAACCTTTTGATGTGCTCATATATGCATACATGTGTTATTTTGAAAGTATTTTGGGTATAAAAAACACAGAAAAAACTGGGTATCAACAATGGGTCCGATCGCCGAATCGTGATTCTGGGGGCTTATAATTTATTACAGCATAGCGAGCAAGCAGCGTTGGAAGATGGCCTTGTTATGTGCCGCCCTAGAGCATGAAATGCTAAAATCTATGTGCGATGCAGAGCTATCTCGAAGGGTCACCGGCATGACTTTATAGGTAAACTTCTGTTCTTCTGCGTGTTGTAAGGTTGGCTTTGATGTGTACTAACTCATGTTATCTCCTTAAGCCCTATTTTGGAGGTGGAGAGGAGGCATCGCGAGCAGAAGAAAGTGACTGTTTTTAATAAAATGGTGAAGAAGTATAAGAGGTGCCACTCCAAGCATCAGACGGCGGTGCACCTTTTCCAACAGGACCCCAAATTTCGGGTGTTCGGGGAAGGTCTTGAGCAAAGAAGGTGCCGTCGAAGCGCAGAGTGGCCGAGCTGGAGAATACTGATGAGGAGGTTGTGAAGGTTGTGGCTCGTAATAGTGAGCTAAAATAACTCCTCAAATTGAGGGAAGAGGTGTTGGATCTTAGTCGTGGGGTGGCGGCAAAGGTTGCCGATTTGCACCGTAGGGTTGTTTCCTTGACTTCCGAACTCAAAGCCAAGGCGGAAGAGGTCGACGTTCTTAGGTAAATTGTCCCACCAAGTCCTGGAGACGTGGCTCGGCCTTCTTATTCCCAGTTCTTGTCTGACGAGGATGTGCGTTGTGAAGTGCATGAGATGTGGGTTTATGCGGAGGCCAAACTGGACGTATACAAGAAACTTCTTGTTGTGGATTGTGCCACTAAGGAGGAGGTGCAAGAGTAGTGGTGTGAGGCTCATTCCGCTCAGGCAATCTATGGGTATAGTTCTAACTCCCCTGACCAGGAGGGCTATGCTTCAGATGACATTAACCGGCTTAATTTCAACTCCAGGTACAATCAATCTTACCGCCCTAGTGTGACGATCAAGATGGCGAACAGATGGGGGGCGATGGGCAAGATGGCGAAGCTCCTTAAAATTTGTATATGTTTTTATAGAATGTAATTGGGGCCTTTTGCGGGACTGAATGTATATACCTTTTTGCCATAATGTATGAATCATATTGTTGTTGTTATTCTTTTTTTGTTGTTCTTTGTTTTTCGAAACTTCAACTCCATAAAGTGGATACTCGTTTGTTTGTATAAGATTCATCGCCTCTTGGGGTAGTTCCAAAGTGGTACGGGCGGTCTCAAGGTGATCCCCTAGGGCTAACCACTGTCGTAGACGCGTCGAAGCCCGACCTTAGTGAATAAATAAGATGAAAGTTTAACCAATGTTTGAATGTTGTTCATCGTAATGGAGCTTGACTGATGCTTCATGGCGATGGCTTTTTCCAAAGGGATTTAATTTTGACTGTCGTCAAAGTGTCACCCGTCGTTGTCAAACTGGGTCAATGTTTAGTGGTGAAGTCTTTGGCCAATAAGATATAATTTTGACTGTCGTCGAAGCATTGTCTGTTTTCATCGAGCAGGGTTGATGTTTAACAGCGATGGCCTTAGCTAATAGGATGTAACTTCGTCTGTCATCGAAGTGTTACCCGTCACCGTCGAGCACGGTTGACATTTAATGGCGCCTTAGCCAATAGGATATATCTTCAACTATCATCGAAGTGTTATCCATCTTAGTTGAGCAGGGTCGGCGTTTAACGTCGATGGCCTTGGCCAATAGGATGTACCTTCAATTGTCGTCTAAGTGTTATTCGTCGTCATCGAGCAGGGTCAGCGTTTAATGGCGACGTCCTTAGCTAATAGGATGTAACTTCGACAATCGTCAAAGTGTTATTCGTCATTGTCGATCAGGGTCCATGTTTAATGGGGATGGCCTTATCCAATAGGATGTACCTTCAACTGTCGTCGAAGTATTATCCATCATCATCGAGCAGGGTTGACGTTTAGCGGTAATGGCCTTGACCAATAGTATGTAACTTCAACTGTCATCAAAGTGTTATCCTTCGTCACCGAGAAGGGTCAACATTTAATAGTGATGGCCTTAGCCAATAGGATGTACCTTCATTTGTCGTCGAAGTGTTATCTGTCGTCGTCAAGCAAGGTTGATGTTTAATGGTGATGGACTTAGCCAATAGGATCTAACTTCAACAGTCGTCAAAGTGCTATTCATCACCGTCGAGCACGGTGATGGCCTTAGCCAATAGGATGTAACTTCATTTGTCGTCAAAGTGTTATCAGTCGTCATCAAGCAGGGTCGGCGTTTAATGGCGATGGCCTCAGCCAATAGGATGTAACTTCAACTATCATCAAAGTGTTATCCGTCGTCGTTGAGCAAGGTCGACGTTTAGGTGCGATGGTGGCCTTAGTCGTTTACACAATGGTGATGGTGGCCTTAGCCGTCTACACAATTGAGATGGTGGCCTTAGCCGTATACACAATTGATATGGTGGCCTTAGCCGTTTACACAATGGAGATTCAAGTAGACTTGTCCCTTTATTATATCGGCCCGGACAGCATGTCGAGTGGCTAATATAATAAACTTGTCGTCAGATACCCCAAGGTGTCCCCTCCACTTCCTAGTTAAAAAACTATTCGTGAAAAGCCAATTGAGACAAAAATAGGGTAAGGGAAAAAGAGTACGAGTCGGGAGATGCCTTTTATAAATGGAAGTACTTGAGGTGGGCGACGTTCCAGTTGTTTTGGAGTGTTTTTCCTTCCATTGTTTCCGATTAGAATTCTCATTTGCTCGCTACTTCTGTGATTTTATATGGACCGTCCCAATTGGTGCCCAATTTTCATTCGCTTGGGTCTTTTGACGTGAACGTTTTGGCTTTGAGGACGTAATCACCCACTTTGAGTGGTCTTATTTTGTCTTTTTGTTGTAAGAACTTTCGACCTGTTGTTATTGAGCCGTCATTCTTATGTGTTCCACGTCCCTTGTTCTTCAGCCTTGTCGAGGTTTTGAAGTCTATTCTTGTCGTTAACTACTCCACTGGTATGTGAATACCTTAGGCTTAGTTCTCCGATTTCGACGGGTAGACCAGTGAGTATGGTGTTTCTCCCGTGCTGGATTTGGGCACGGTTCGATGTTCCCACAACACTTCCGGCAGTATTTAGGGCCACATCCTTTTGTCTTCTTCGAGTTTCATTTTTAGTATGTTTAGTATCATTTTGTTGTAATATTCTGCATGGCCATTGGCGGCGGGATGATATGGCGAGGAGAGTATTCACTTAGTGTGCCATTTCTAAAAGAACTCAATTGTCTTTTTGCCAATGAATTGGGGGCCATTCTCACAGCTGATTTACTAGGGGATGCCAAAACGGCATATGATGTTCTTCCATATGAAGGCGATGACTTCTTGTTTGCGTATCTGGGCGTGCGCACCTGCTTCTACCCACTTGGAGAAATAGTCAGTTAAAACTAACATAAATCATACCTTTCCTTGTTCCGCTGGTAAGGGACCGATTATGTCCATTCTCCACTTGATGAAGGGCCAAGTTGAGGTTACTGAGTGGAGAAGCTCTCCTAGTTGATGTATCACGGGGGTATACCTTTGGAATTGCTTGCACCTGCAAACGTACTCGTCTGCCTCGTTTTTCATAGTGGGCCAGTAATAACCGGCTCGAATGATGCAACGGACGAGGGTACGATTACCTGTTTGGGCACCACAGTGACCCTCGTGCACCTTTTCGAGTACTTGTCTTGTTTGGTGCGGCCCTAGGCACCTAGAGAGGTGTCCGCCAAATGTCCTTTTGCAGAGATCGTGATTTATCAGGCTGTATCGGCGACCTGTATGCGGAGCTTCTTGTCTTCTTTTTTGTCGAGTGGGAATATCCCGTCCTACAGATAGGATAAAAACTGGTTACACCAGTTCTAAGTAAGATTTAAGGAGAGTACCTCAGCATGATCGATGGCTGAATGGAGGAGGGAGACAACACTTTCCCTTTTGATATTTTTAGTGGCTACGGCTAGTTTTGCTAAGTTGTCTGCTTCGACATTTTGCACCCGAGGGATTTACTCAAAGCGGCACTCGTCGAACTCAGGCATCAACTTTTGGATTTCTGATTGGTATTTTTGTAGTCTCTACTCCTTGATTTGTTAAGTCCCAGTGACTTGGTTCGCTACGACTTGGGAATCACAATGGAGGATGAGTCATCGAATCCCGTATTTGATGGCTAAATTCACACTTGCAATCACAGCCTCATACTCGACCCCGTTGTTAGTTATCTCGGAGCATCGTATGGACTGACAAATTACGTCACCCGTGGGGACTTCGAGAAAGAGTCCCAGTTCCGATCCCGAGGCATTAGCGGTGTCGTTAATGTAGAGGGTCAAAAGATCGGTACTAGGGGAGGCAAGAATGGCCTCCAATTCCGCTTCTGGAAATATCTCTGTGTTGAAGTCAACAAAAAATTTGGCAATTACATGCGTCTTGATAGCATTTCTTGGGGGACAGGATATGTCATGCTCGCTGAGCTCTATGGCCCATCTGGCGAGCCTGGCCGATAGTTTAGGCTTGTGTAGGATGCTTCACAGGAGGAAGATCGTTATTACTTTTATGAGGTGCCACTGAAAATAGGGTCTAAGATTTTTTGAAGCTACGACCAGTGTCGGGACCATCTTCTCGAGGTATGGGTACCGTTTTTTGGCATCCACTAGGGTTTTGCTGATATAATAAATAGGAGGCTATGTATCTTTGTTTCCTCGGACCAAGACTGCGCTGACAGCAACTGCGGACACCGCCAAATATACCAGCAAAGATTTGCCTGGGTTTGCTTTGACTAGCAATGGCGGCGAAGATAAGCATGCTTTTAATTTTTTTTAAGGCCTCGACGTATTCCTCGTTCCACTGCAACCCATAATCTTTTCTCAACATATTGACAAAGTTATGGCACCTGCCGGAGGAACGCGAGATGAACCTGGATAGGGTGGCTATTCGTCATGTCAGCTTTTATACCTGTTTTTTGCTGTTCAAAGTCTCAGGTATCGCGTCGATTGCCTTGATCTGGTCTGGGTTGACCTCGATACCTCATTGTCATATGAGGAAACAAATAATATTTCTCGAAGCTACGCCGAAGGCGCACTTTTCTGGGTTCAACATCATCCCGTATCGTCTTAGTATATTGAAGTCTTTTTTCAAATGGTTGATGTGGTCTTCTTTCTTTGCCAAATTTACTAGAATATCATCAATGTAGACCTCCATGGTCTTGCCGAGCCGTTCCTTGAACATTTTGGTAACCAGTCTCTGATATGTTTCTCCTGCATTTTTGAGTCGAAAGAGCATTACATTTTAGCAATACGCCCGTTGGTGGGTGAAAAAAGTTGTCTTTCTCGGTCCTCCTTGGCCATCATGATCTAGTTGTAGCCAGAGTAGGAATCTAAGAATCTTAGTAGTTCATGTCCTGTAGTGGCGTCAATCAACTGGTCGATGTGGGGTAGCGGGAATGAATCTTTCGAGCATGCCTTGTTAAGGTCAGTGAAATCCACACACATTCTCAATTTCCCATTTTTCTTTTTGACCATGATGACATTGGTAACTCATTGAGGGTACTTTGATTCTCTGACGGACCCGTTGGCTAGTAATTTATCTACTTCTTCACTGACCGCCTCGTTGATTGCGGTGTTGAACTTCCTTCTAATTTTCTGCACGGGCGGATATAGTGGATCGACGTTCATCTTGTGAGTGGCAATGTCTTTTGGGATTCCCGGCATATCTGAATAAGAAAAGGCAAATAAATCTGCTTGGTAAGTTAGAAATTCATGGTACTTACTTGGGTCGCAGAAGATGTGCCCGATGTAGGATTTCTTCGTGTGGTCGAAGCTGTCCAGTTGGACTTGGTTGAGATCCTCAACCGTTGCTTTGCAGGCTTCTATGACGTTTGGATCTTTGATGGTTTCCATCATCAGGTCGAACTTAGTCCCTGACATGGCTGATTGATATGCTTCCGCACTTGCTCCTTTCAACTATTTGGTGTGGGAACAGTCTTGAGCAATCTGGTAGCATTCCTATGTGGTGCGCGGCTTGCCCCGAATGCTAAATACTCCCCGTGGGCTGGGTAACTTGATCACTTGGTAGAGCTTACGGGGACTGCTCGTATGGAATGTATCCAAGGGCGTCCTACGTGGCGTTGTAGGCCCTCTCATGGTTCATGACATGGAAAGTGGTTTCTAGCATGACTCTACCCGCTAAAACCGGCAATGATATCTCCCTGGAGGTCCGTTCTACTACATTGTTAAAACCTGTCAGTGTTATGCAACGCGGTATTATCTTATCTTCAAGACTCATTTGCACGAGAACTCTTGGATGGATAATACAGGCCCCACGTCCGTAATCAACCATGATTCTCTTAACATCAATATCGGCAACACGTAAAGTTATAACTAAAGCATCATATGAGGAAAAGACAAACCGCCGAGATCGGATTTACCGAATGTGATACTATTTTTGAAGTTGTCATACCGTTCATGGGTGATTGTTCATTTCAATTTGTGCGTGGTGGTGAACTTTACGTGGTTGGTTGTTGAATCGTCGCCACCTTCAACAATTATGTTTATGGTGCGTGCTGGCGAAGGTGGTTTCGGTGGCCCTTGGGGTTGTTCCCGCCCTCGTGCAAAGTTGGTCTTCCCCTTATCGCTAAGAAGCTCCCTTAGGTATCCTTTGTTTAGCATCCTGACTACCTCTTGTCGTAGACCTATTCTGTCTTCGGTTTTGTCTCCTCTTTCCTGATGAAACACACACAGGACGTTAGACCTCCTTGAGATAGGATCTGATTTCATTTTCTGCGGCCATTGCACCTTGGTGCCCATTTTCTCCAGTGCGTACACTATTTCTGAAGGAGACACGCAAACGTTATGGGCAGATTATAAATGAGGCATATCTCTTTCATTCCGGAGTGGACTGAAGTGTCGTTGCAATGCCTCTATGTGCCTCGGAGGTGGTGGATGGGAGGATCTAACATAGGGTTGATGCCTTTATTTGTTGAAGCGCGGGAGTTGTACCCATCGCCCGTCGTTGCGTCGATCTTTTCTTGTTTTTGATTGTATTTTCATTAGCCGTTGGGTCGGCCCATTATGGTCGTCCTCATCCGCTCGTACTTCAGCACAGTAGGCGTTGTTGATCTCTTCCCATATGGTGGGGAGATATTTCATGAGTCAACTCAGTAGCTTTTTGGTCGCTTTTGAACCATCTCTGTTCAGCCCATTTTGGAAAGCTGTGACCACTATGCCTTACATACACTTGGTAGACTCATCCTTACCCTGTTGAATCTGGCCAAGAATTCCCTGAGCCCCTCTCTATCGGTTTGCCTGACGGCAAAGATATCGTTGACCCTAGCCTTTGCTTTTTCTGCTCCTGCATGGGCGGTTGAGATCTTATATGCCATCTCTTCGAATGTTGATATTGTCCTTACTGGTAGTTGGGAGTACCATGTCAGGGGCCCTCTTGTCAGTTTTTCTCCAAACTTTTTCAGGAGTATGGATGGTACTTTCTCTTTCAACAAATTGTTGCCCTTTACAGCAGTCACATAGTGAATTAGATGGTCCTCGGGGTCCGTAGTCCTGTCGTACATCTTCAAGTAGGGTGGAATTTTTATGGTTTTCGCGATTGGGTGAGGGGCAGCCTCTTCGCTATACGGCTGTTCGACAAACCTTCCTATGTCGCGATTTGGCAGTAACTTGGGAGCACCGGTGATTTTGTCCACTCTTTCCTGATGCTCCTTCATCTGGTCACGAAGTGCTTTGTTCTCATTCTCCATTTCTCCCGTCTTCTTAATGGTCGAGAGTGCACCATCGCTGGCCTGGACATCGGTGTGGGTGTTTTTTGTTCGTACAATATCGGGTTCACCGGTGGTAGCGACGACGTCTTCCATTGATGGATTTCTGATGTTGCTCTGGGGTGACTTTTCAAGAAAGCTACCTAAGGTGTTAATCAACCACTCCTCCAGTAGTTTCTTGACCACCGGATGTGGTATTTCTTTGATTGCAGATGTAGAGGCTTATTTTTCGTGCAAGATTGTCAGGTCTTCAAATGGAGAGGATAAAATATCTCCATCTGATGCACTACCAGGTGTTGTACTCAAGATGTTCTCTCTAATGGCCTCGTTAAGAGGGCCTATGAGATTAGCTGTGACGCCTGATATTGCTTTCATTCTTGCGTCACTTTATGACATCTTTGGCTTCTGTAGGGTGTGAAGAACGGTGGTTCGTTGTTCTTCTTGATATTCTAGGTGCAAACTATGATTTTGATTGCCGAAGTCCCCACAGATGGCGCCAAATTGTTTGACTCAAAAGATAAAAAATGCTTTATAAGGGAAAAAAATCAAAGGTAATCGTAATCGAAGATAATGAGACCTAGAAATATATATTATGTTTCTTATTGCTTCCAATAGATCTAATATATAAGAGAGAGAGAGAGAGTTTGAGATTTGTTCAATACATAAAACATGCCCTTTTACAACGTTGGGATCCTCCTTTATATAATAGGAGACCCTCCTTGAAATAATAAAATAATACAGAGAGTGGTCACGTTCCTTAGAGGAGACGACGAAATCGAAGATACACTTCACTCCGACATTCTTAGGTCGTGCCCTTACTTCGATTAGTATATATTCGTTGGTCGTTCCTACCAATGTGGAGACGTAATGGGCAGAATTTGACACTATACAATATTAATATTATATGGTTAGCGTACAATTAAACTACATAACTCTCTCTATTTATTTTGAGCATGTAATAATGCAAGTGCACTAACGTCAATCATTTAAAATTTGAGATAGACTAACCAAAAGTCTTCCACTCACAACCACTTAATCGAATCTTAAATAAGTAGTGTTTAACGGGAAGCTAATTTAACAAGAAAATAAACCAATCATTATGATTCATGACAACCCAGATAATAACATAAATGATTATCATCTACATTAGATTAAATTAATCAACATAAATGAAAAAAAAAACTCTTTCTCTTTTGTCAGTTACACATTCCGCTCAATAGAAAGTGATACTATTTAAACACCAGAAAAGTAAATCTTTCTATGTTTAGTATAAAGAAAATTGAAATCCATTCAATAAAAGAAATGATAAAGATACTAATTCCATCATAAAAGAGATCAACTGGCTACCCCCTCCAGAAAATTATTGTAAACTAATATAGATGGTTCTTCATGGGAATATCTAGCCAAAACAAATTGGAGGAAAAAAAATTCATATATGCTAGGATCGAAAATCAGACAACAAATGAAAAATATACCAAAAAAAGACACAAACATTTAACGTGATTCAGTCAACTTGACATACGTCCATGGATGAAGATGGGCAATCCACTGTATAAAAGAGAGCACAAAATATCGAAAGAAACTTTACGAAGAGCAAAACACAAGTGACACGCTAACAATTATCCCAAATTAAAGTTCTCCCTCTAAACACGACTCTCAAACCCCATATGGCTACATTGTGAATGTTGTTGAATGAGAAGAAATGATCTTCAATTTATAGAAGTCCAAACATTTTCCTACAAGAAAAGGGACTAGCCAAATATAGAAGAATTACAATTTCCTTCTACAAAAAGGAAAATTCATTTGTGGTAAGTATGTTGTCGCTTCAATTTATGGCAAAACCTTTTGATATGTACTTTCTTGCCACAATTTTTGCATGTAATATTATGGTATTTGGACCTTAACTTACTTATTTTTTTTACCTCTATTCCTCAAACCTCTTCTTCTGTCTCTCCCCTGATCTTCTGTAACAAGATATTTGCTTGTGAGGACGAACCCTGATATTTAAAAGGTGCTACCGATTTGAAGCTATATTTCGTCAATGGTAAACCCGAACTTGTTTATTAATAGGACTCTAATTTAGGAGGAAATCTTGATAATTCAAGATCCACTTCTGGTTAATTGATCACTTTTGCAGGGGGACTATTTTTTGGCAATCTAGACTACAGAAGTGCATCGCACTATCCACCATAGAAGTCGAATATATTTATGTCAAAGAAGGTGAGAAAGAACTATTATGGATGAAGGATTTTATTAATAATGGCTTTGAGTAGCCAAGATACATATTATTTTGTGATAATCAGAGTACTATCTATCTCATCAAACACTCCATTTTTATTCAAAGACCAAACAAATAAATAGAACATATCATTGGATAAGAATGGCCGCAGAAGATAAATTATTTGAGGTTGAGAAAATATACACTGATGAAAATCCTTCATATATGCTGACATAAGTGGTGGTTGTAGAGAAGCATGCGTTTTACAGAAAATTGGTGGGTATGAAGCTTGTCAATAGTTCCTCTACTTGAATACACAGGCCCCTTGACTGGAGGGGGAGTTGGTTGGGCACATGCATATGTTGTCCAGCCAATGACCCAATTGTCCAATCCTATTCTCTTTACTTCCTCGTTGAATACACCACTCTTGGCATATTCCATGGTTACCTTACCTCCAGAAGCTGAATTTGCCAAAGCAACACGAAGAGTTTCCCAAGAGTTTTGTAAATCATTAAAAAGCCAAAGTCCTTGTATCTCATCATCAAAATTAAATCTAATTCCAGACATCTGATCAAGGAAGCCTTGAAAATTATTTAGGTGATCAAGGATAGGGCTGCCTTCCTTGTGTTTAAAGGTCATCGATTACTTTAGCATGAACAGCTTATTGTTCTCAGCTTTTAAAGCATAAAGAGTCTCTAACGTTTCCCACAATGATCTCGCGTGTGTCTTATTCACAATATGGTCGCGAACATTATCTTCAATCCATTTTCGTATATATCCACATACTTTTTGGTGTTTAAAATCTCAATTTCCATCGGATATACTCTCGCATTTATGAGCTACAAAAATGGGTAGATGCATCTTCGTCATGGATAGCAAGTCTTTCATCTTACTTCTTCAAATGATATAATTGCTCCCATTTAAACATACTATCTTGCTCATATTTTCCTCCATTTCATAAAAACCTGGATAAATAATCAAGACTCTGATACCACTGTTATGTCGAGGAAGAGGCAAACCCGAAAATAAAGAAGATAAAGAATACCAAATTTTAGTGTGGAAAACCCTTCAAACCGAAGGTAAAAAACTATGGGGTCGCAAAGATCCAAAAGCTACACTATAATGATAAGAGAGTTATAAAATTTTTCCAAATTCTCTATACAATAAGTGCCAAATATGGAGCAACAACAGCAACAAGAGCAACAACAAATTAATTGAAGAAAGAGGTGAAATTATCAAATTAGAGTTGTTGTTTAGGGATCAAAATCAAATGCTATATGCCACCAAATCCAATCTCCACCATTAAAATCAAATAACATGATGTTATGAAGACTCAGTCAAAATTTCAGCCCTATCCAACAGTAAATGAATCAACAAACTTGATTTGAAGTTTGCTGGTTGGAAAAAAAAAACTGCAGCAAAACAAACACTTTTCTTCTCTCTTTTTCTCTTGATGAATGCTCTCTCAAAAACCGCTCTTATGTGTGTAACACTTTCAAATACTTGTACTGGTGAGCATGGAATAATTCTCCAAGGTCGTCCTATTTATAGATAATAGTCGTACTTTCTCTTAAAGCCAAAACCAACTCTAAATAGAAATAAAAATCAAATCCAATTCCGAATAGAAATAGAAACAAAAAGAGAATAGGATTAGGCGATTGTGCCTTTAGCTGGACAACATGGGATGTGTTTTTGATGCCCCTTTTTTCTAACACGAAATTGGGTTTATGACATTTGGGAGGACAACTCGTTCCCTTTTGGGAATTGGGTTTTTCAATTTAAGAGTCGCCACCTAATGATTAAGTGAATAAAATACTAAGAGGATATGAGTAAGTGCTACAAATTATCTCTAGGGGAATGTGTTAGGCACCCCTCAAGATCCACCAGTGTGATTCCCGGTCATGCTACAATTGTGACTTCGCATAATCAAGTAAGCAATTAAGGGCTACTACTGCAAATAAGTTAAAACTGTGAGGAGAAGTAAAGACGGCAGAAATTTAAGAAAGATTTAAAAAATTTCTAAAGGAAGCAGATAAAAAACAAGTAAAATGGAAGGGGGTCCTAGATTTATGATTAATATGGATCACGTCAATGCAATATAGTAATCATTACTCAAAAGAGGGGCTCTATGAGATATTAGCGTAGCGGTCATCATCTCCATATTATGACATTTCCACCTCGTAAAGGTTATTTAAAATATGTGGGTTGATCACGAATGCTTATTTTGGGCTATTACTCCTCCCATCCTATAAGTCCTGGAGGGTATTTAGGACTACTATTCCTACAAGGTAAGGACTAGGCTGAGCTCTTAGGTTTAAAGGATAAAGTTCTAAGCAACATACATAACAAATAGGACCACACATAAAGGGGGCACATAAAGACAAATAAAATCTCACAGATCCCTCCACAAGTGAACACGTAATTAGCACATCTCAAACATATTTAAGGTCTCAAAGATTGGACTTTTAAAAAAAGAATAGATAACATCATTTTAGAGTTAGTAAAATATAAATAAAAATCATTAAAGCACGGTCTTTGAAAGTAATGTAGAGAAGTGACTTGAAGACATAATATCTTAACGAGATGTAGTGCAGGTATTCAGGATAGCATGATTCTGGGCAGAGAGTGATGACTCAGTAGTTCGAGAAACATAATAGAACAAAAATCAAAAAATAGATGCACAATTTCAAGATTGTTTCAAGATAGGGTGGGAGTTTTAAAAAAATAGAGTGAACTTCAGGTAGGCAAAACAAGGATGGGAGCAGCAAAGTTAAAATATTAAAAGAGGCTGATTGGTGCTAAACCGGTAAAACATGATTAATTGATTCTTATTAGGCCTAAAGTTTGCCTAGGCGTCGTATGCTTTGCCTAATTATCTTAAAACGGTAAACATACATATTGATTTTTTCAGTTGTAAGAGGGATACACAAAGAGTTAACCATACTTATAGTATTAGATTAAGCATGCTACTTAGGTGTTTAACAATTGCAGCTCAGACAAGTATAAAACCCTAAGCAACGGGATGTCTAATGCATATAGGAATACCTAAGACATGATTTCTAAATGCTAATGATTATGAGAATGCAATAATAGCCTTATAACAACTTATTTTCTTGTTATAAGCTGATCATGGTTACGAAATGGGTATAATAACATAGTGAAAGTAAAGAACCTAGAGCAGGATCTCTAATGTATGAGATGCATGTCCTATACAGGTTATCGTTGCACAGATAAGTAAACAAGGTCCTATAGGCATTCTTCTACCCATTATTTAAACGTGGCATGCATAACCCCCAATATTCACTGTCCAATCCAAATCATTTGTTTACAAATTATTACAACCCAATGATAGCCGAATTACAGTAATAAAGAATAAAATAAGAAATTATTCTATTGGGAGCCTTCAATTAGGACCATTCTTCCAACCACACTCTGTCCAAGTTTCACAGCCTTGACATGGTCAGGATGCGACAAATCTCCCTAGGGGCCCCATTGGGTCCCCGGCCAATACCAACACCCAAACACGTACGAAATATTGGACAAGTGCAGTGTGGAATTACCACCCTCGTGTGTCAAATTTCAATGAGTACTCAGGGCTACTCAAAGCAATGCTTACACGAAGGGAGTAGAACATAATTTCTAAGAGTAATGTGAAGTGCAAGAAGAAGAGGAAAATTTGTAGTTTAAAGATTTCACAAAAATTGGAGTGTTGCACACAAGGATAATGGACAAAGGGGACAACTGGATCACATAATATCACCAAGAGATGCAAAGACTTATGCAAACTTACTAAGCATGAGTACACAAAACCAAAAGGATTTAAAGGACCTAGAAATAGTCGAATTTAGACATAATAGTAAGCAGTAATAGAATATAGTCATAACAGGGAAGATTAGGAGCAAACGGTGGTCATGAGCATGCAAGTATCAACATGCAACCATAGATTCAGCTACATGTTGCACAGTAGAAGCATAGGTAGAAAACAGTTAAGAATATAACACACTGAAGTAATAATATCCACATTGGTTTAGAACTTTGAAATTAATCATGACATACCAGCAACAAGAGAACACAGCAGAATGCAAGAGCCAAGTATAAGCACAATATTAGCCTTGGCATTTCAGCTGGCTAATAGCAGTCAGGTGTAGGGAACAACAATGGCACAAGAAAGAGAAGTAGCACAAGAGAGAGAGCAATGTTTATTGTTGTGTGTATTTTGGATATGCAATGTGTTAGTGTGTAATGCAAAAGAGAATAAAGGTACTTATAGTATTGAAGACGGGTAAACAAACAAGGTAGCAATCAGTAATTCAACAATAATTAAGGAAATGGGTATCAATCATAATCAAATTAGCATAAAGACTCCCCTTTAATAAAGGAATCAAAGCCAAACGGTAATAAACAATTATTTAAAAGGGAAGAAATCATAAAGCATAGTATGATCCCATAAAGAAACAGAATAGCATAAGGTATACAATAAAGACTAGGTACATGATATTTAATTAGGAAAATATGTCAGACATATCAATAGCGTATTCGTGCACATATATAGGGCATAATACTACTTTAATTCTTGAAAATAGTCTCATAGTAATGAATGAGATTAAAAATCTAGGGGATCAGAATTAATTGAGGAAGGTATCCCACAAATTAAGAAATTTGAAATCAATACCAAACTAAAAGGAAAATACACAAAATCACAAATTTTAAGGCAAGTATCACAGTCTTAAAGGGAACTTGTAAGAATCAATATAAAATTACCATGTAAACAATCAATAACACGAATAGCCAAGTTTACTAAATGATACCTAGCCCATATTGATCCATATCAGAGAAACCCTAAGCAGAGAACACAGAACAGTAGGGGATTGAAACACTGGCAATAAAACTAAAGCAAAGATCAAAGAACTCAAAGAAGAATCCAAAAGAACACACATGAGATCTCAGGGCATGGGAACCGATAAGATAAGGCTTGTCGCACCTCCTTTTTCCGGCATCCGTAGGGCGCAAGGAGTTTTTTCAATTAAAGGACAATCGAAACAGGATTTACCATTAAGATTCAGAGTCGCCACTTGGGAGGTTTATGGTGTCCCAAGTCACCAGTTGAATCCCGAATCGAGGAAGATAATGACTCTATTTAATAGTTCGCTAACCAAAAATCCGGATAAAGAATTCTGTTAACCCGGGAGAAGGTGTTAAGCATTCCCGAGTTTCGTGGTTCTAGCTCAGTCGCTCAAATGTTATGTTTAGCTTATTTATCTGATTTTCTACATGTTGTAAATTATGTGCCGAATTTAACTTTTAACCGCTTTTATTCAAATTATTAAAGAGGATTGAACATCGTCTAAGATATGTCTTTGGATTGCGCCGCATGAAATGAACCCGCAATCCTGAACATATCTAATTCGATATTTTGGGATTTGGATTTGGGTTGCATGAAATGCACACTCGAATTTAAGGAGGTACAATTATTAAACACGCGCCTAAAGATCCTACCGCGTTATTGCTTAGGAGAGACCGTGAAATTCGCTAAATGGCATATTCCGAAATCTAAAAATTTTAATAGAAACAATTATTGAGGGCCCCGCAAATTGCGGTTTTTTTTGTCAAGGCACACCTCATTTATTTTATGGATATCCTAAAGTGACTACATTCTATTAAATTTATCTCTACTTTAAAGAGAAAAATCCTAGTTAATTACATGCTAGAAAAGGCCATCAATTATTGGTTAACAACTTAAGACAAGTGCTAACGACATATCTACAATAAAATTGCACAAAGAAAAATTATTTCATGCCCTTATTCTATAAGCCAATATTCCTAAACTAGACAATAGATATAGCACGGGATTTACAAATAATATTCTCAAAATAAACTAATTATTATTTAACTAAACAAAACCCACGTACTTTATCTAAAGTTGGGCCTAACTACTTATTCTACATGTGTTCAAACTTAAAGAAGCATAAAATAAATGCGATGTCAAAGGAAACCTGTTTTTTACAGATTTAGGTAAGCAAGGTGTCAATTAAGATAGCTTAAGCCATTGAGTAATTAACCTAAGGCATGATGCGTATTGTTAACATGTTTTTAAAACAAAATAATGAAGCGGGCAGAATACAATTACTACACCATAAGTTCTTTAATTAACATCGTGGGCTATGAGTCCGCTTAAACTGCTACAAACCGCTCGGTTATACATATGTAACAATTATATGATTATAATAAAAGAAACTAATTGATGTTTATGCAACTTAGAATTCAGAATACAAAATAAATAAATTCGAAGTGTCAGTTCCTCATTTGTATTTCATGCTTCGAATAGCTTACAAAATGTGCCTGTGTATCAGTATTATGTACGTGGTATTTGGAAAGCAAAGAAGAGGAAGATCGGTAGGAGGCAATAGCAGCATACACACAGCAATAGCAGTTCAATAACACAGGAGTAGACCAGTGCAGTAGGAGTAGCAGAAAACCCAGGAGGCTGCAACCAAGCAAGAAAACCAAGAACTTCCAAATCAGAAAACCAACCAAGCATAAACTCCAAGCAACCATACTTGAATACCAGTAATACTAGAAAACAAATCAGACCAACATAGAAGTAACCAGTTGCCAAAAAAAGTAACTTTTATTTATTTTAACACACATGAAAAAAAAATAAGTTGAAGCTTCAATGAACAATAGCAGTTGATGCTGATTGTTAACAGTGAAGAAAAAAGAGTTTTTCTTTAATTTCTAACTTTCAAAAACTCCAAAATTCTGAAGATTCAAAAGTCTTTTTATCTTCCCTCAAGTTCTGGAATTCTTATCTCCAATTCTCTTCCCCTTTTAAGAGTCAAATGACCCCTATTTTATACCCAAAGCAAGACTCCTTCTTTTCTTTTTACCTATTTGCTTTTACTTTTAAACTATTATTACTAACTAATTTTACCTTTTTTACTTTCAAGCCCATCCGTGAGCCGAGGGTCGATTGGAAACATTCTCTCTGCTCTTTCGAGTAGGGGTAAAGCCTGTCTACATATTACCCTCCCCAAATCCCACCTTGTGAGACTATACTGGATAGTTGTTGTTATTGTTGTTACTTTCCAGCCCATATTCTTATAACTATGTGACTTTTTAACTTTTTATTATTACCTATACTATTTTTGATCTTAATTAAGTAAAAAGTAGTCAACACGGACCCCACAGTACCCCCCTTTTTCATTGATCAAAGAAAACCTCATTATTAACCCCCCTTATACTTTACATAATTATATCTTGTCCCCCACTATATTATTTTAATTTACTTTAATCTAGTGGACAAAGCACTTAAATTAAATAATTGTCCAAATGTTAAATTCCAAAAATAACCCCCAAATTTACTAAAAATTACTATCCTACCCCTATCAGCTATAACCAATTCACCTAAATCAATTAACCAAAATATAGCCGCTATAACCAATTCTTAATCAAATTCAATCAACAATTCAAACTAAATGATGAACAACAAAGAACCAAACTGAAATTATTTTGAGCAACATTCTTAACAAATATACTTTCATATTCAACAACAATAACAAAATTGAACATAACAAACAAGTAGACTCCAATCACTAAACTCAGATTCAAATTAAACTTAACAGAACAAATAAACAGATTCAAATCACAAAACTCAATAACCAATTTAACCTCAAACTAAATCTAACAATATCACAACCAAGATGAAGGATTAAAGTAATTAAACTAACACACTTCTATATTAAAACATAAACAAGAATAAATGATTGAAAACAAACTGAAGAAATAATCAATAAATGATAAACAACGAACAATAAAAGGATCAAACATATATTGATTTCAGATCCAAGAATATCAAACAAAATATGGACAGAAATAAAACTTAGACCAACTAACTAGATCGGAATAACAGCGAACTCGAACGGAAAGGGAAAAATCGAACCAATATTGTCAACGACCTCGACATTCACCTTCAACGCCCTGAAACTCGGACGATAAACGATAGAGACTGCTTTGGTGAGCGGGATGGTGGTCGTTTGGGCTGGTCATTCGACATGGGCTATTTGTGACGATGAAGATGGTGGACGTAAGGGTGGTGTGATAAGGGTTCGTTTGGGGTCTGATTGGTCGAACAACTTGGTCGTTCAAGGCTGGAGACAATAGTGAGGTCCAACGACGGAGCTAACTGGCTATGCCAGACTGCGGGTGGTGCAGCGGTGGTTGACGATGCTGAAAAGCGACAGTGATGGTAGTTTGGGACGGAAGTGATCGTTTGCTGGTGAAGGTCGACTTGAGCTGGAGCTTGTTTAGAGGACTGTTCATCGAGAGGGGGGCTGGTTTTCCGGCGTTCATGGCGATGGGGAAGAAGGCAGGAAGGGGTTGTCGGAGATGGCAGCGGTTTGGAGCTTGGTGGTTTAGGGTTTAAGGGTGTGTTTGGAGAAGATGAAGAAAGGGGGTGGGTGCTTAAGGTGTGGCGGCTAGAGAGTTTACGGTTTGTTTATTTGGTGAAGTGAAAGAGTGAAGAAATCTGAAAAAATGGGGGGTGGAAATTGACCGGGTCAAGGGGTTTTGGGTTGGGTAGAGATGTTTTAGGCCTAAGTTTAAAATTTAGGAAGAGGCCCAATTCCGAATTTGTTCTTCTATTTTTTGTTCTCGTTTCTTTTACTTTCTAATTAATAAAAATAAAATGCTAAGATTAAATTATAAAAACCAAAATTATCTTAAAATATTAATTAACTCCTAATAACAATTATCATCTAAAATTAAATAACAATTAAATCAAGAAATTTGCACGATTTAGCATTGAATGCTAAAATGCAAACGATGCATATTTTTTGTGATTTTTCATTTTCGCAAAACAAACCTTATTGCTCGCAATTGTAAACTTGAATTTTATGTGCAAATGCAATATATTTTTGTATTTTTATTTATTTAAACAAATAAACATGCATAAACAAATACAAATAATACAAGAGAAATAACACCAAATTCACAACAATCGCAAACAAACAAAAATCGTTTTATTTTGAATTTTTGGGAGAAATGCATATATAGCGCAAAAATCACGTGCTCACAGCTGCCCCTTTTTGTCCGAAAACGCAAAGAGTTTTTATGCAAAAATACAAAGGCCAGTGGCCCAAAGAAACGAAAGAATCGGCTACATTTTTCATATGATCTCCTCTTATAGATAGACTAAAAAATCGAACAGAGTTCTTTTTGTAGCACTTCGCCCCTCTTTTTATTTATTCTTTTATTTTTTATGGAATTGAGTCACATTTAGATGCTACTACCGTACTATCAAGAGGATTGGCTGCCAAAGGTATTTATCCAGCAGTAGATCCTTTAGATTCAATGTCAACCATGCTTCAACCTCGGATCGTTGGTGAGGAACATTACGAAACCGCAAAGTTAGCGGATACGAGCAATTTTTGCCCGTTCGAGTACTCCGTGTGAAGCATTTTTGAAATATTTGACCAAACCTCTGCTTTAAAGGTTTCCTACATATCCTTGGCCAAAAGGGAATCACGTCAACGTTGTTCGGGAAATTGTGGTAGCTGGGACTGCAATTTGTTGTTACTATTGTTGCATGTTGTTACTACTGTTTTACCGATCTCCTTATTACACAGTGCTGAAAGAAACTAAGAAGCTAGACTAAACTAGGAATTATAAAATCTTATCTATCTCCGACTTGCTCTGGTAGTCTTCCTTCTGATTTCTGTAGTGGAATTTATGCTGGGGGTATTTAGTTGTAACCCTCTGCATTACTGCCTTCTGACTTGAACTCGAATGTATTTCTCTGTTCTACAGGCGGGATCCTAACCTCAACACTTTGAAAATAAATACGCCTCTCCTCTATTCATGCGGGCTCGTTATTTAAACAATATTTTTGAAAATAAAATGCCTTTCCTCTCTTCAGGCGGGCTCCTGACTTCAACAACAACTTTAGAAAATAAATCGACATTCCTCTCTTCAGGCGTGCTCCTGACCTCAACAACAACTTTGAAAATAAAGACGCATCTCATCTCTTCAGGCGGGCTCGTGATTTCAACAACATCTTTGTAAATAAAACGCCTTTCCTCTCTTCAAGCAGGCTCCTGACTTCATCAACAACTTAAATATAATACATCCTCCATTCTCCAGGCGGGCTCCTGACTTCAAATTGGAAATGTATAGACTGAAATGATTAGCATCTTAGGTGAAAGATTCATTAGACTAAGATTTTCATCTTAGGTTAAAGTTCCAACGGACTATGATTCTGACCTTATTTTAGGTGAAAAATTCATCAGACTAAGATTTTCATCTTAGGTGAAAGTTTCAACGGACTAAGATTCTGACTTTATCTCAAGTGAAAAATTCATCAGACTAAGATTTTCATCTTTGGTGAAAGTTCCAGCGGGCTAAGATTCTCACTTTATATTAGGTGAAAAATTCTTCAGATTAAGTCCATTTTATTGTGATCTTAGGAAAAAGATTCATCGGACTAAGATTTGATATCTTAGGAGAAAATTTCATCGGACTAAGATTGTGATCTTAGGAGAAAGATTCATCGAACTAAGATTTGATATCTTAGGAGAAAATTTCATCGGATTAAGATTGTGATCTTAGGAGAAAGATTCATCGAACTAAAATTGTTATATCTTATCTTGGTAGAAAAATTCCATCGGACCTACATTTTGACTCTAAGAGATAATTCCTCAGACTAAGTCCATTTTTGTATGATCTCAGAAGAAAGATTCATCGAACTAAGATTTTGACTCTAGGATATAATTTCATAGATAAGGACCATTTTTCAAATCATAACTTTCTTAATTTTTTCCAAATTCAGACTTTCTTTTTTTTTTAAATACAGACTTTTTCTTCTTCTTTTTTCAAACTTAGACTTCCTTTATTTTCTTTTTCTCGAATTCTGCATTCCCTTCTTTTTAAATTATCATAGGAGAAGATTCAGTAGACTACGAATTTTTATATCTTAGGAGAAAATTCATCTGACTAAGATTGTTATATTATCTTCGGAGAAAAATTCCATTGGACCAAGATTTTGACTCTAGGAGATAATTCATCAGACTAGGTCCATTTTGTTGTGATCTTAGGAGAAAGATTCATCGGACTAAGATTTGATATCTTAGGAGAAAATTTCAATAGACTAAGATTGTCATATCTTATCTTGGGAGAAAAATTCTATCGGACCAAGATTTTATCTTATCTTGGGAGAAAAATTCCATCAGACCAAGATTTTATCTTATCTTGATTAGTTGTGGCACTCCTGTCGGGGATGAGTTTACCCTTTCTCCTTCCCTGCTCTACATCTTACACTTTCAAAGCTTGCTGGGGAGGATGTTATTTGTTGGTCTTAACATGACTTGCCCTGCGTTGCGTCGTCTGGACATCCTTCTTGACGACTCCTTATTCATAAGCCTTTCACCATTGTTTTCCACTTGTATCCTGACCACGCACATTCATATGACAGTGACTCCGCTTGAGGATCTTTCATTTTTTACTGATGAACCACTTTCTTTGTTCATATGTGTCACTGAAATACCTTTTTTGCTTGGGATATCCCTCTTCTTTTGTGGCATAGCTAGGAAACCGGCATTTCCCCTGACCTTTGAGTCTCATCTGAATCTCCAAGTCATGCCCGTCACTCTCAGCATCGTTCTCCTTTGATTTGTCTACTGGCCTTGGCCTTGAGGTCTATAACCTTTGATTCCCGCGGGGGATATCCTTCTTGACACTGGTCACTCCATTTGTCAATCCCACCTTGTTGGGGATATCCCGACACTGGCCTTGGGCTTGTTCTTTCCTGACTCATATCACTTGGATGTACCATTTAGATCTTGTCTTGCCTAATTGGAAGCTGATGGCATATTTTGAAGTCATTTCTCACTTGTTTTGACCAAACAAACTCTACTGGGGAATTTTCTATGAGAGGAGAAAGATAAAAGGAACATAAAAAATGAAGGAAAGAGATGACTCTCTAACAAGAGAAACTATAAAATAAAAACCTATCAAACGCGAATACTAACTCTAATGGTCATGACATGCACATGTGGCCTATCCTCCGTCGTCAATCATCTTTCAAGATCTTTTTTTGTGATTCTCCATCTGATTCTCACCCTTATTCGACTTGTAGTGCCCGAAGATTTTCACTGTCAAGCCTCTCTCATTTTGGCTTTTCTCTCATCTTTCATCGCCTTATGGTGCCCGTGAAGGTTTTCACCGATAAAACTCTCTTATTTATAATATTCTTCAGCTGAGGGTTGGGGTGTAACCGATAAGACTCTCTCACATATCTTCTCTGCAGGGGATAAAAGTCTTTCCTGCTGGGGATCAGAGTGTTATGTTCACTGGTAAGGCTCTATCATTTGTCGGATTGGGCTCTTTTGAAGATTGATCGGAAAGTCTTTCTTTGGACCGTAATATGGATTTGGATAGGCTAGAAAGAAAAGGTATTTAAAGGCTTTAAAACACATCAATTTAGTTTAAAATTACAACTTCCGGAACTAGATTATTTTATAATAAACACAACCTTCGCCCCAGTTTCTTGCTAGGAATTTTTTATTTTTTTAGTTACTCTATGACCGAGCTCTGAAGCGCCTACGTATCCTCTTTGAGGAATCAGGTCAAACGTAGTTCCCAATTTCTTGTTGTTATAGTTTTCTTTTTCACTTACTTTTTTTCTTATACTTCTTTTTTTTTCTTTTTTTTTTCTTTTCCATTTCCTTTTCTCGTTTCTCTTTTGTTTTTTGTTTTCTATTTTTGTTGTTTTCTCTTTTTCTTTCTCTTTTTCTTATCTTTTTCTGTTTGTGTTTCTACCCTTTGCTACTAATTCCGAAAAAGGGGTATGAAAGAAAAATAAATATGGCTCACAGGGCTGACGAAGAATAAAGTGTTTGGATAGCAGAATAAAATGTCTTCGTCATTCCAATCTCCAAAACACGCCAAGTACAAACAACACAATTAAACAATCCGCCGAAAACATTGGTAACATCTTTTGATTGCACCAGATAACCTTATCCACACATAACATCGTTGGTCAATACTCTCATTTACTTGCCCCAGTTTATCATGGTTTGGGCTTTAAATGATCTCAAATCGTTCTTATCTCCTTTAAATATCCCGATCACCTTCCACTAGTTTTATGATTAACTTTTAAGACTATACCCAAACTGCGTGCGCATGTTATATCACTAGAATCGGCGTATGAACAAAACAAAACAAAAGGGTAAAAAGGACTAAATAAAGTAGATGACTGGAGGTAACAAAAGACCAGAATTTATATTAGACAAATGGTTAAACAGTTCAAATAACAAAACAAGCAAAACAAACTGGAGTACAACCCTTATAATGAAATAGAAACAAAATGGACAACACTAAACAAACCACCATGACTAAACAAACTAGACAAAATGAAAGGAAAAGAGGGTTTGAGTCACAAGACAACATCTGGATTACCACTTTCAAAATAACCCAACAATAGAAATGACAACAACATCAGCCACCAAAACACTTCCCTCGCTAACCAAAAGATGGAGCATCTTTACAATCATCAAACTCAAACTGGCCATGGATTCTGGTCAATGTTTAGCACCTCTGGTGTCTGAACCTCGATCCTACTGGCGTCAATAAGACCTTGCACTGCATGTTACAGCTTCCAACACTTCTCGGTATCATGCTCGGGAGCCCGCGAACAATATTCACAGCTTATCGAGCGCTCCATATTTTTGGAAAGGGGATTTGGAAATCTGGGCATAACAGGATTCAACAAACCTAACTGATTTAATTTGTGGAGCAAAGCAATATAGGTTTCTCCCAACTCAGTAATGTTCTCTAATTCCCGCGGAAACCTGGCCCTGCAGGGTTCCTATAGGCCCTTTGTGGTGGATATGTGTTTTGTGGAGGTGGATATTGGGAAGTTGAAGTATGTCTATGAGAATTGTGTGGGGAAAAGTGGCATCGGGAAGGGCCATGTGGCACACGAGGATAATCACGGAGATGACGTTGATACTGAGGGCATTTAGCAAGGACGACCACTTGACCTTATTGTCGGGGCGGTTCAACACTGTCTTTTCTTTCCATGATAAAGACATCCTGAGCAACTTGCTCACTCCATTTGAGCCAGAACTTCCCAAAATCTTCAATAGGCTTCTCCTCTATCTGTGTTATAGAGGAGTGGTCCTGGACGATGTCTCATGGAAGAGTGAGGACGACACAAGGGTGATCGAGAGATACCAAATTTTGGGTGATGACATCATTGGAGAAACCAGGAGGTGGCGGTATGGGAGCCTTTCCAGCCATCCATGCCTGATACATGTCTGCCACATGCCGTCTCAACATTTTCACTTCTTCTTCCACCCCTTTGTTCCGTTCAACCAGCTGTTGTTGTTCATCGATATCGATCCACTCGGTTCTGAGGTTCTCTGTCATTGTCTTTCGACTTTGTTTTGCAGGGAAAAGTTACCACAACCAACCAACTTTCTGATTTGAACACAATAAAGTGAAGCCATCACGTTAGCGGTAGGGCATTCAACAGATAGGCGAACATATAACAGGGATGCAATGCACCTAGCAGTTAAACCGGTCTATCATGCATCTGCTTCAGTTATGTGCGTCATTCCGGCTTCTTGTAATTATGCCCCATTGAAAATTTCCCGAACTTCCCCTTATTTCTGATTTTTTTTTAGTGGTGGTCGAATCTTATATAGATTGCCTATATATCATGTCCCCACATGAATCAGACCTTGCGTAGTTCGGACAATTAAAAGGTCAATAACGATAAAATATTTTTTTTTGGAATTTGAAATTTTCAAAATAAAACAAACTTGATTACAAAGTTTTAAAAACTGACCACAGTAACAGACTTTGACGAAAAGACGACTTATAGACTTGGAAATCAAACAACCTACATACTCTAATCAAAAGAAATACAAATAAAAAAAATAGACTAACGCATTCCTTCCTAAATATGACAATTTTAACCAAATGGATATTCTTGAAAACGTTGCCCCTTCTCAATTTCACATTAATTTTGAAGCCGGAAAGAATTATTTTACAAACTTATCCGTTCTTTTACGAAAATAGCCTTACAAAAACTAAAAAATACTCTAAGGCTATCTCGGCAAGAACAGTTTAATACACTACCAAAGCTGACTCGTCTTATTTTGACCAAAATTTGAACGGCACTCACTTGCCCACTAAATCTTTTTTTAATTTAAAATAACAGACCAGATTTTGCAAAGATGGCTTTTCAGCACTTCGGGGATAAATATTTTAAGGTTGTGTGGTTCAATAGGCCAAAATCTAAAAAAATGATCCAAAGGTAGTTGTTTATGCAAAGTCAGCCTTCTGGGCCCCTTTCGGTAACATTCGGCTATTTTTGACTATAACGGCATCACCCGACTTATTTATGACAAAATTAAAATTGACATTTTTTTTGGCTATTTTAGCAAAATGGGTGGTTGTACATCACCCGACTTATTTATGACAAATTAAAATTTTGACATGGTTCTTTTGTAATTTTAGCAAAAGGGGAGGTTGGACCCGATAAGGGTTACCCACGTATTTCACACCCTGTGAGAATCAAACTAGCGTAGTTCGCCAAATGAACTATCTAATTTTTGAAAACAAACATATTTTTTCCTTTACGTTTATAGCAAACAAACTATTTTCCTTTCCGTTTTTTGAAAACAAAGCAAAATAAAAAATAGACTCTTTTCTACACATTTTCGGGTATTTTGGGTAAAACAAACAATTTTAAATGAAAAATATATTTTCTCTATTTTCTCGAAATTTCGGCAGAGTTCCGAAAGTACTTGGACATTGGTTTTTCTTTTAAAATTAATCATCTAACTCTCCAACTGCTATTTTTCTTTTTTTCTCTTTTTTTCAAATATTCCCGAGATTCAGAAGCCGATCAACATGCGGGTCTGAAACAAATAAATGCACAGAACACAAGTAAGATGCATCAGAATGGTCTTTTCTGTTTCATGTTGCTATTCCTAGACGGACCCAACCCTGTGTTGAGTCTCCTAAGTCAAAAATACACATGATGCAGATAAGAGTTCCTACTAGGGATCCGGCATGAAGTTGAGTTATTCTAGGTTCAGAACCTGGGTGTTTGTTTTAGACCTGGTTTACCTGAGCGGATAACTCGAGCCGAGGGGGGCAGCGTACTGGGGATACAGAAGCTAAACCCGGCTTTGCAACTTATCCGAACCTCGTTCAAAAAATGGGATTGACTCTAAACAGAAAAGAAGTCACACGAAGTGCACCCTGGTTCATGATTTAGAAGACTCGGAGAGGAGATGGGCTCGGCAGAATTTATATACGATTCACGAAATATCAAAGCGGTAAAAGCAGTCAATTAGCACATTAAGAACAGCTCATGTAACAAAATCAGATAAAGCTAAACAAAACAATTTATTCTAAGTTCAAATTCTAACCCTGAACCAGTGGTTCTGGGTCTCTATTCCCCAGCAGAGTCGCCAGAGCTATCACACCTCCTTTTTCCGGTGCCCGCAGTGCGCAAGGAGTTTTTTCAATTAAAGGACAATCAAAACGGGATTTATTATAAAGATTCAGAGTCGCCACTTGGGAGGTTTATGGTGTCCCAAGTCACCAATTGAATCCCGAATCGAGGAAGATAATGACTCTATTTAATAGTTCGCGAACCAGAAATCTGAATAAAGAATTCTGTTAACCGGGAGAAGGTGTTAAGCATTCCCGAGTTTCGTGGTTCTAGCTCAGTCGCTCAACTGTTATGTTTAGCTTATTTATCTGATTTTCTACATGTTGTAAATTATGTGCCGATTTTAACTTTTAACCGCTTTTATTCAAATTATTAAAGAGGATCGAACATCGTCTGAGATATGTCTTTGGATTGCGCGGCATGAAATGAACCCGCAATCCTGAACATATCTAATTCGATATTTTGGGATTTGAATTTGGGTTGCATGAAATGCACACTCGTATTTAAGGAGGTAAAATTATTAAACACACGCCTAAAGATCCTACCGCGTTATTGTTTAGGAGAGACCGTGAAATTCGCTAAATGACCTGTTCCAAAATCTAAGTATTTAAATACAAACAATTATTGAGGACCCCCCAAATTGCAATTTTTTTTGTCAAGGCACACCTCATTTATTTTATGGATATCCTAAAGTGACTACATTCTATTAAATTTATCTCTAATTTAAAGAGAAAAATCCTAGTTAATTACATGCTAGAAAAGGCCATTAATTATTGGTTAACAACTTAAGACAAGTGCTAACGACATATCTACAATAAAATTGCACAAGGAAAAATTATTTCATGCCCTTATTCAATAAGCCAATATTCCTAATCTAGACAATAGATATAGCAGAGGATTTACAAATAATATTCTCAAAATAAACTAATTATTATTTAACTAAACCAAACCCACATACTTTATCTAAAGTTGGGTCTAACTACTTATTCTACATGTGTTCAAACTTTAAGAAGCATAAAATAAATGTGATGTCAAAGGAAACCTGTTTTTTACAGATTTAGGTAAGCAATGTGTCAATTAAGATAGCATAAGCCATTGAGTAATTAACCTAAGGCATGATGCGTATTGTTAACATGCTTTTAAAACAAAATATTGAAAAGGGCAGAACACTTTTACTACACCATAAGTTCTTTAATTAATATACATGGGCTATGAGTCCGCTTATACTACAAACTGCTCGGTTATACATATCTAACAATTACATGATTATAATAAAAGAAACTAATTGATGTTTATGCAACTTAGAATTGAGAATACAAAATAAAATAAATTTGAAGTGTCAATTCCTCATTTGTATTTCATGCTTCGAATAGCTTACAAAATGTGTCAGTGTATCAGTATTATGTACCTGGTATTTGGAAGCAAAGAAGAGGAAGATCAGTAGGAGGCAATAGCAGCATACACACAGCAATAGCAGCATACACACAGCAATAGCAGTTCAACAACACAGGAGTAGACCAGTGACAGTAGGAGTAGCAGAAAACCCAGGAGATTGCAACCAAGCAAGAAAACCAAGAACTTCCAAATCAGAAAACCAACCAAGAGTAAACCCCAAGCAACCATACTTGAATACCAGTAATACCAGAAAACAAACCAGACCGACAGAGAAGTAACCAGTTGCGAAAAAAAGTAATTTCTGTTTTTTTAACACTCAAGAAAAAAAAGAAGCTTGAAGCTTCAATAAACAATAGCAGTTGATGTTGATTGATAACAGTGAAGAAGAACAGATTTTTTCATTAATTTCTAACTTTCAAAAAATCCAAAATTCTTAAGATTCAAAAGTCTTTTTATCTTCCCTCAAGTTCTGAAATTCTTATCTCCAAATCCCTTACCCTTTTAAGTGTCAAATGACCCCTATTTTATACCCAAAGCAAGACTCCTTCTTTTCTTTTAACCTATTTCCATTTACTTTTAAACTATTATTACTAACCATTTTCACCTTTTTTAATTTCCAGGCCATATTCTTATAACTATGTGACTTTTTTAACTTTTTATTATTACATATACTATTTTGATTTTAATTAAGTAAAAAGTAGTCAACACGGACCCCAGAGTCCCCCCCCCCCCCTTTTTTATTGGTCAAAGAAAATCTCATTATTAACCCCCCTTTTACTTTACATAATAATGTCTTGTCCCCCACTATATTATTTTAATAATACTTTAATCTAGTGGAAAAAGCACTTAAATCAAATAATTGTCCAAATTTTAAATCCCAAAAATATCCACCAAATTACTAAAAATTGCTATTCTACCCCTATTAGCTATAACCAATTCTTAATCAAATTCTATCAACAATTCAAACTAAATGATGAACAAGAAAGAACCAAACTGAAATTATTTTGAGCAACATTCTTAGCAAATATACTTTCAGATTCAACAACACTAACAAAACTGAACATAACAAACAAGTAGACTCCAATCACTAAACTCATATTTAAATTAAACTTAACAGAACAAATAGACAGATTCAAATCACAACACTCAATAACCAATTGAACCTCAAACTAAATCTAATAATATCACAACCAAGATGAAGGATTCAAGCGATTAAACTAACACACTTCTATATTAAACTTAAACAAGAATAAATGATTGAAAACAAAGCTGAAGAAATAATCAAGAAATAATAAACAACGAACAAGAAAAGGATCAAACATATATTGATTTCAAATCCAAGAATATCAAACAAAATATGTACAGAAATGAAACTTAAACCAACTAACCGGATCGGAAAAACGACGAACTCGAACGGAAATGAAAAACTCAAACCAAGACTGTCAACGACCTCGACACTCACCTTCGATGACCTGAAACTCGGACAACAAACTATATGGGTTCTTTTGGTGAGCGAGATGGTGGTCGTTTGGGCTGGTCGTTTGACCTGGGCTGTGTGTGACGATGAAGATGGTAGACGTGAAAGTGGTGTGATGAGGGTTCTTTTGGGGTCTGTTTGGTTGAACAGCTTGGTCGTTCATGGCTGAACACAATAGTGAGATCCAGCGATGGAGCTGACTGGTTATGGCGGACTGCGGGTGGTGCAGTGGTGGTTGACTGTAACGACCCGAACCGTTGTTTCCCGTATTTTTATCATGTATTCCCGTTAAATGCTAATTCATGTTTCAATATATGTACTTGGTGATATTGAGTCAATTCGGACCGAGTTCGGTAAGAAATGGAGCAATTAGTCTCTTTAATGTAGAATTAGTTTGGAAAAGTTCACCGAACGTTGACTTGTAAGTTAGAGGGCTTGGAATTGAATTCCAATGATTCGGTTAGTTTCGGGTGATGATTTAAGGCTTAGGAGCGCCATCGGAATTAATTTTGTAGGTCCGGTGAAGAAATTAGCCTATTTTGGCGAAGTTAGTATTTTGGCGATTTCCGGTTGATAGGTGAAATTTTGATCCCGGAGTCGGAATGGAATTCTGACAGTTCCAGTAGCTTCGTTAGGTGATTTTGTACTTGTGTGCAAAATTTTAGTTGATTCGAAGGTGTTTAGGTCGGGTTTTGATTGAATGCATGTTTTGGAAGTTTTAGTTTAACCTAAGCTTTGATTTGATTAAATTTGGTGATCTTGATGTTAACGATAATGTTTTGATGGTTCGAGCAAGTTTTCATGAGGTATTAAAATATATCAGTACTTTTTGTTGAGGTCACGGGTGCCTCGTGTGTGTTTCGGATGCCCAATGGGTCATTTTTGAAAGATTTTTGTTGTTTTGAGCATAAACCTGTAATGATCCAAAGGTCCATTTTTAGTTCCAGAGATCGAAATATGATTTTTAGGCTTCCAGAATTTAAATCATGAATAATAGGACTGATCTGGATATTTTGGTTTAATTTCATTAAGTAGCGATTGGGTTTGTAACGTGAAATATGAGTTAATTATTTAACGAGCAAAATGGGTATTAAACTGGGCAAACGAGCTCCAAATTGAGTTTCGATTGAAGTTATGTGTTGGTATTATTATTTTTGACTCATAGAAACAATGATCGTCTAATTCCGAGTTCGTATGGTGGAGTTAGAGCCATTTTAGTGAAAAATGGTTGCACTGCAAATTTCTTAAAAAGCTGTTGTATTTTCTGCAGCAGTGAACAGTACCCCGTAACAGTATCCATGGACAGTACCCCCTTAACAGTACCCGTGAACAGTCCCCGTGAACAGTACCCCTGTGAACAGTAACACGGGTGAACAGTCGCGGGATGAACAGTAACCTCAGAAATTTTAGGCAGAATGTTCATTTTGTGAAAAAATGGGACTTCGTTCCCGTTTTCTATTTTTAGCAATTTGGAGCTCGGCTTGGGCGATTTGTGGACAGATTTTCTTAGAGAACAATGGGGTAAGTGTGTTTAACTCAATTTTGGTTATGTAACTCGAATCTATTGCAAGTTTTGGTGTTTAATTTGAGAATTTTTGTTGAAAAGGGTAGAAAACCTCTTGGATAGAAATGGTAATTTGAGGGGTCAAATGAACTCCGGTTTTATGAATTTCGTATGTATAGACTCGTGGTGAGATAAGGAACATTTTGACGTAAAAATTTCTAGATTTCGAAACGTGGGCTCGAGGCTCGGGTTTTGCAAATTTCGTGAATTTCGATATTTTTTGAGTATTTTTTATTGGGTATTATCTGTTTAGTATAATGCAACACATTCGTTGTCATTTTGGGCAGATTCTTCACGAGAGAAGGCAAATTCGAAAGGCAAGGGCATATCGTAGTAGACGTTTGACCGTCTTGAGGTGAGTAATGATTTTAAATAATGCACTGAGGGTTTGAAACCCAGGATTGCACAACATACTGCTATGTTGAGATGAGACACGCGTTGTATGACGAGCGCGAGGTCATTTACTATTAAAAATTGTGACTTGGTCCATCCCAGCTGATATTGTATCACGTATGTAGTAAAGAATTACTGTCTTTCACCATGATTTGGGCTTACTGCCATACTTGGGCCTTGTGCCAATTATTTGGAATATTTTGTGAATTACATCACTATTTTTCTCACCAATCAAAATGTTATTTAAACTCAGTCCAATTGAATTATATTATTTTGTGAACTCAGCTACATTTATACTGAACTCGAGATTTAATAATATTTATAATGTTGTTTGAGCTGAGTATCATTATTTTACTGATGCCCAAGGGTCTTATGATTATATTCTAGAATGATTGAGGCCGAAGGCCATATGTGAGGATATGTTGAGTGATGTAAGGAGGCTTTCAGGACTCGAGTGTTATGTGAGGAGGCTTTCATGCCTTGAGTGTGTTAAGTGAGGAGGCTTTCAGGCCTCGAGTGTGTTATGTGAAGGCTTTCTGGCCTATTGATATTGTTCTTGGGCTGTAGGAGCCCCTCCGGAGTCTGAACACACCCCCAGTGAGCGCAGGATACCCATGTGAGTTGGGGGTGGGCCCGAGAGGCCATTTTTTGTGTGTGGTGAGTTGGGAGTGAGCCCGTGGGGCTGATACTATACTGTGATTTTGATATTAAGCCTGAGGGGCTAGATTTAGATCATTCTTTGCTTTTGAAATAAATGGTCTTTATTGTTTTAAAAAAAAAAGAATTGTCTGATATCCGTTGTTATAATATATAACTGGTTTTACTGCTTGAGATAGCGTTATATTGTGTCTTTATGAGATTCCATGCTTTCAGTTGCTATTTATTTTTACTACCACTAGGTCAGAGTATTCACATTACTCCCTACACCATGTGTGCAGATACAGGCAGAGCTGAGTTCGCTCCTGAGCGCTCATTCTTTCTAGACCAAGCGGTGACTAGGAGTAACGAGGTAGCTGTTGACGTCCGCGGCCCCGTTTTCTCCCTTATCTTTTGTTATTATGATATTTCCAGATTTGTAAAATATTAGTAAACTCTGTAGTAGCTCATGACTTGTGACACCCCGATTTCGGGCTGAGTCGGGATGGTTTAATTGTACTATCACGTTTATTTTGCACTCGTTATCATATTATCTGTGAATTAGACTTATTTTGCTAAGAATTTATAAGAATATGTATTTCTTGGTTGTTGGCTGGCCTTATCTTCATGAGAGGCGCCATCACGATCGGGTTGGGATTTTGGGTCGTGACAAGTTGGTATCAGAGCCTAGGTTACTACGTTTCACGAGTCATGAGCAGGTTTAGTAAAGTCTCGCGGATCGATATGGAGACGTCTATATTTATCCTCGAGAGGCTACAGAACCTTTAGTAAAACTTCACTTTCTTGGAATTCTTATCGTGCGTACTTGATTCAGCTTAAGATATACCTCTTGAAATTTCTTCCACATGTCAGAATGCGCACGTGAGCGCTCAGTACCAGATGTGCCTCGACGGCTTTTGATTCCCCAATCGAAGGGCGAAGTGTAATCTCTGTGAGTTGAAGTTAGTCCAGTCTGGAGGACTTGGCGCCGAATCTTTGCTTATGGCTTGAGCACTAAGGTGTTGATTGTGCGAGCTAGTGTTATGAACTTATATGTTCGGTATTGTCCCTAATAGTGGGAATGATGGTTTGATTGTTACCTGAGGAGTATGATAGTACTGCGAGATCTATCTATTTGATGAGAAGGTCTACTGGATGATTGATGAACTGTGGAGTGTATGATTTCCATTGTGATCGGATGTGTAGTCCCAAGTTATGGGCGCGCGAATATCTTTTCATGTCTCCTGGTTGGAGTGGAATAAAATTTCATGTTACGGCATGAGTTTAGACTCAGGAATATTAAGCGATTGTGTAAGGTGTATGGCAGTGGAAGGTATAAAAAAATATTAACTAAAGGTAAAGCTAGAGGATAATATACTTATGACGAAATTGTTGAGTCGAGGGGACCACCTTGGAAGTCGAAAACATTTAAAGAAAGAATATGTTCTTACTTGGTTGAATAGCCCGATAATGGAGGGTTGAAAGGTATTTTCTATGTGCTATGATTCAAATAGGTGCAACCATGTCCATGTATAAATTTTGATAATATAATGCATGTAGTATTGAAATTTATGCAATTGATATACATTGTGATGTTGTGTCAAGTTGTGGACATGTTGTTAGGATTGTCTTGGTGATTCTCTGCCAGGTGGATAGGCCAAATTACAAAGGAAACTCTGCCGAAACTTTTGGAAAATTTGGGACTTAGTAAAAATTTTGTCGCCTAAAGAGTGGGCATAACTGTTGTGTGAGTGAATGCAAAAATTGCAGAAAAGTTAAAATTTCCGAAGAATCGTGTTCTCACGAGCTTATGAAGGAGTGAGTTTAATCCCACCATGGCATTACGACAACAATAGAGTATATGTGTTGTGATCTATGGCTTCGAGCCAAGTTGGGGAGTTTGCTATTAAATAGGTCGATTGCATGATTATATGCTATATTGGTTCGAGTCTGATGCATGCTCGTGAATCAGTTCTGGTTATGGAAATTTGGTCGAGCATGGCACGAGTAAAGGATTTTTTTTGACAAGATGTTATGAGCTCGGATGAGCAGGAGATGAGTTTCGATGTTTACAGTAAATTGGTATTGTCTTCAGCGTCACCTAAGATCGGTGTTTTGTAAAACGGGTTTTACATCCTGGTTAAGATTCTTGATCGCTCTTCAACGTTAGTGCGACCGGTGATTTGGAGGTACGCTCCAGATATTGTTGTGGTATGTTGTGGGAGTGTGTTCCACCTGAAGATTATATAAGTGTGGCATGTGATCACTTGATTGATTAAAGATGTAAACCAAGTACAAAGTTTGTGATGGTGTAGTTAAATTAAAGATTCATTCCTGGAGGGCACTTGGCATATTGGGTTGTGAAATGGGGAGGATTACTCCGATTGTGATGGTTGTTCTTGTGTTTTATGAAGGGAATGGAAGTTATTATGGACCTTTAAAGGTTATCAGACTATTTCAGTGTGATCAGAATCAGCTTGAAGTCGATAGATAGATTTAATGTGAGTAATGGCTCTATATCAGGCCAGACATGTGCATTTTAGTAACGCGGCCTTCATGGATGAGTAGTTATATTGATGTTTCATAGTCAGATATTTCGCGTACTGATGCATTGCACCGTGTGAATTGTGATATGTGTTGATAATCCTTGTAGGAATGACGTTATATGAGCATATTGGCTCTTGAAATTCATATTTGTGCATCGCACCTCAGTTGTGCTTGAGTTTTGTAGCTTATTACGCTATATGTCCCTCAGAGATATTATTATGAACTTAGCAAGCTTGTGACAGATACTCGGTATTTTGTTGTAATGAGTAAATTTGGCTCGATGTGCATCTCCTTGTGTGAGATCTATGTGTGGTTCAGGTGGCACACCGCCACGAGTATGTTACCGGTATCGGGTTGCACGTCGCAATTGTTTGATGATGAATATAGTTTCTATATGCTATTTTGTATGCTTTGCTTCCTTTTTTTTAGAAGTCCGCATTAGTGCGTGGGATTGGTAATTCCTTCTAGAGATTATTAAATTTGAGATCAGTGCAATCTGATTATATGAAATAATTAAGGGGGCTAAGACCATTGTTTGGTTCAGAATGAGGTGACAGTTCTTGCGGGAATAATAGACCCAATGAATTGTTGATTCCGCAGTGTTATGAATTTATACAGATCTCATCCGTCATGTCAGCATTGTAAGAATTTGAACATGCTTGTGTATGTCATGCAGAGCATGGGATGTATAGTGATTCCTCCTAAGTGATTAGATAAATGATCTTCGGATGATTTGGGAAAATTATATTGCTAAGTGGAAGTGATTTGATGAGAGTATATGTCTCAAAAAAGGGTAATGTGATTAAACTGATTATATTTCAGTAGTATTGCGGCATGTTCTTGTTAGGCCCACTGGTGGTATTCGGGTTTGCTCGGAAGCACATGTAAATATCTAGAATCTGTCATGGAATGAAAGAGTATCAAATATGTACGTGTATTGTGCGGTGGAAACTAAGATCAGGTGTGATGATTTGTGTGCTATATGGAGTTGGCGACTGGGAATTCTCATGTACAGGCTATATTGTAGTTGTGGATCGTGTGTGTCGGTACTGTTTAACGACTATCAGGATTTGAAGGCTCGAGTGGATCTTT
Organism: Nicotiana benthamiana; assembly: GCA_034376525.1. Classification (NCBI taxonomy): domain Eukaryota; kingdom Viridiplantae; phylum Streptophyta; class Magnoliopsida; order Solanales; family Solanaceae; genus Nicotiana; species Nicotiana benthamiana. The sequence goes on from CM067338.1 coordinate 155,790,388, forward strand.
ACTTGCTGGTATGTTGGATTTTGTATATGATGTCAGAATTTAGACTGGTTGTCTTAGCGTTAGGCAATTCTAAACTACTGTGCCATGGGCTATGCCGGAAATGCCACGGGTTGAGTGGCGATGTGAGTTGGATTATGTTATATCAGGTTTGAGTGCTATGTGTTATTTGTTGCACCGTAGGTGTAATAATTTGATCTGACTCCAGCCATCAATTGAGCATGGTTATCGATTTCAAGCATAGTGACTTGAGGTGTTTCATGTGGAGTAGTATTTGGATAGATCGCGCGTTGTAGCAAAGTCGTGTGTAAACACGGCCTTGCAAGTCCAATTTGTGTGTCCTATTTATATGATGTGAGACAGGGTCTCAACCTTATGTTGTGGTAGTACTAGTGAATTTGAGGTACGACTCTCTTAGTTGAGTCATTTTCATGATTCGAGTATATTCGAACCGTTTCTTATTGGTGCACGTATTATGCAAGTTGTGGCTTAGGTATGTACTGAGGTCTTATATCACTAGAGTTGTGTGTTGGATTTGAGGTGATCGTTGGGAGCGGTGATGAATACGAACAAATTTGATTTCGGCTTTTAAGGAGGATAATATCGAGTTTCGGCTCGGGAATTTGTTGCGGTATTAGTCAAAAGGGAAGTGGCTTCATAAGTGGTTGATCTGGGAAAAAAAGGTTATGGCTTGTCGTGTGTCTCATTTATTATTGGCAGTGTAAAAAAGTGTTGGAATAAGACTTTAGCTAATAAGGGATTTTCTATTGTATTTGGTTGTTGTGGGCAACTGCCGTGAATAGAAATTATCATTTCAAGTGCTTGGATTATGCAATATATCATATGATTTCACCGAGGTTGCAGGTGTGGGTATTATAGCTGGTTCAAGGCTATTCAAGTATATGTGTGAGATTTTTCTCATATTGATGGTTTCAGAATTAGAAAGGAAGTTCTATGATTTCTTGGTGAGACTAGATTGTATAAATTCGATTTAAATGTGTTATCGGACGTATATGAGATAAAGTGACGTGGAATCACCCCTGGATTTATATCTGTTAAGGTTATTCAGCAATTGTTGGGGTTTTGGTACAACTCTGGGCACGTTCGAGGATGAACGTTTGTTTAAGTTGGGGAGAACGTAACGACCCAAGCCGTCGTTTCCTGTATTTTCATCTCGTATTCCCCGTTAAATGCTTATTCATGTTTCAATATATGTACTTGGTGAAATTGAGTCAATTCGGATCGAGTTTGGTAGGAAATGGAGCAATTAGTCTCTTTAATGGAGAATTAGTTTGGAAAAGCCAACCGAACGTTGACTTGTAAGTTAGAGGGCTTGGAATTGAATTCCGATGATTCGGTTAGTTTCGGGTGATGATTTAAGGCTTAGGAGCGCCATCGGTATTAATTTTGTAGGTCCGGCGAAGAAATTAGCCTACTTTGGCGAAGTTAGTATTTTAGCGATTTCCGGTTGATAGGTGAAATTTTGATCCCGGAGTCGGAATGGAATTCCGACAGTTCCAGTAGCTTCGTTAGGTGATTTTGGACTTGTGTGCAAAATTTCAGTTGATTCGAAGGTGTTTAGGTCGGGTTTTGATTGAATGCATGTTTTGGAAGTTTTAGTTTAACCTAAGCTTTGATTTGACTAAATTTGGTGATCTTGATGTTAACGATAATGTTTTGATGGTTCGAGCAAGTTTGAATGAGGTATTAAAACATATATGTACTTTTGGTTGAGGTCACGGGTGCCTCGTGTGTGTTCGGATGCCTAACGGGTCATTTTTAAAAGATTTTTGTTGTTTTGAGCATAAACCTGAAATGATCCAAAAATCCATTTTTAGTTCCAGAGATCGAAATCTGATTTTGAGACTTCCAGAATTAAAATCATGAATTATAGGACTGATCTGGAAATTTTGGTTTAATTTCATCAAGTCGCGATTGGGTTTTTGCTGCGAAATATGAGTTAATTGTTTAACGAAAGAAATGGGTATTTAACTGGGCAAACAAGCTCTGAATTTAGTTTCGATTGAAGGTTTGTGTTCTTATTATTATTTTTGACTCATAGGAACAAGAATCGTCTAATTCGAGTTCGTATGCTGGAGTTAGAGCCATTTTAGTGAAAAATAGTTGTGCTGCAAATTTCTTTAAAACTTTTATGTTTTCTGCATCAATGAATAGTACCCCGTAACAACACCCCGTAACACTATCCATGAACATTACCCCGAAACAGTACCTGTGAACAGTATCCCATGCGAATAGTGACACTAGTGAACAGTACACGGGATGAACAGTAACCTCGGAAATTTTGGTTCCATTTTTAGCAATTTGGAACTCGGTCTGGGCGGGTTTTGGACAGATTTTCTTAGAGAAAAACGGGTAAGTGTTGCTAACTCAATTTTGGTTATATAACTTGAATCGATTGCAATTTTTTGTGTTTAATTTGAGAATTTTTGTTGAAAAGGGTAGAAAACCCTCTTGAATAGAAATAGTGATTTGAGGGGTCAAATGAACTCCGATTTTTGTGAATTTGGTATGTATAGAATCGTGGCGAGATAAGGAACATTTTGATGTAAAAAGTTTTAATTTCGAAGCGTGGGCCCGGGGCTCGATTTTTGCAAATTTCGTGAATTTCGATATTTTTCAAGTATTTTCGATTGGGTATTGTCTCTTTAGTATAATGCAACACATTCGTTGTCATTTTGGGCAGATTCGTCACGAGAGAAAGCAAATTCGAAAGGCAAGGGCATAGCGGAGTAGACGTTTGACCGTCTTGAGATGAGTAATGATTTTAAATGATGCACTAAGGGTTTGAAACCCCGGATTGCACAACATACTGCTATGTTGAGATGAGACACACGTTGTATGACGAGCGCGGGTCATTTACTATTGGAAATTGTGACTTGGTCCATTCCGGCTGATATTTTATCGCGTATTCAATAAAGAATTACTGTCTTTCATCATGATTTGGGCTTATTGCCTTACTTGGGTCTTGTGCCAATTATTTGGAATATTTTGTGAATTACATCACTATTTTCCTCACCAATCAAAATGTTATTTGAACTCAGTCCAATAGAATTATATTATTTTGTGAACTCAGCTACATTTATCCTCAACTCGAGATTTAATGATATTTATAATGTTGTTTGAGCTGAGTAACATTATTTTACTAATGCCCAAGGGGCTTATGATTATTTTCTGGCTGATTGAGGCCAAAGGCCATCTGTGAGGATATGTTGAGTGATGCGAGGAGGCTTTCAGGCCTCGAGTGTTATGTGAGGAGACTTTCAGGCCTCGAGTGTGTTATTTGAGGCGGTTGTCAGGCCTCGAGTGTATTGTGTGAAGGCATTCAAGCCCCTCCGGAGTCTGTACAGACCCTCAGTGAGCGCAGGGTACCCAGGTGAGTTGGGAGTGGGCCCGAGAGGCCGTTGTTTGTGTGTGGTGAGTTCGGAGTGAGCACGATGGGCTGATGTTGTGTGCTGGTGAGTTGGGAGTGAGCGTGTGGGTCTGATACTGTACTGTGGTTTATATGTTGAGCCTGAGGGCTAGCTTTTGATCATTCCTTACTGTTGAAATAAATGGTCTTTATTGTTTTTTTAAAAAAAAGAATTGTATGATATCCGCTGTTATAATATATAACTAGTTTTACTGCTTGAGATAGCGCTATATTGTGTCTTTATGAGATTTCATGCTTTCGCTTGTTATTTGTTTTTATTACCACTGGGTCGGAGTACTCACATTACTCCCTGCAACATATGTGTAGATACAGGCAGAGTTGAGTTCACTTCTGAGCACTGATTCTTTCCAGACCAGGCGGTGACTAGGAGTAACGAGGTAGCTGTTGACATCTGTTGCCCCGTTTTCTCCCTTATCTTTGTTATTATGATATTCCAGACTTTTAAAATATTAGTAAACTCCTAGTAGCTCATCACCTGTGGCACCCCGATTTCGGGTTGAGTCGGGATGATTTTAATTGTACTATCACGTTTATTTTGCACTCGTTATCATATTATCTGTGAATTAGACTTATTCGTGCTGGCTGGCCTTGTCTTCACGAGAGGCCCCATCACGACCGGGTTGGGATTTTGGGTCATGACATTGACGACATTGAAATGTGATAGTGATGTTAGTTTGGGCCGGTAGTGGTCGTTTGCTGGTGAAGGTCGACTGGAGCTGGAGCTCGTTTGGAGGACTGTTCGCCGAAAGGGGGCTGTTTAGTTTTTCGGCTTTCATGGCGATGGGGAAGAAGGCGAGAAGGGGTGGTCGGAGATGACTGCGGTTTGGAGCTTGGTGGTTTAGGGTTTGAGGGTGTGTGTTGGAGAAGATGAAGAAAGGGGGGTGCTTAATGTGCGGCGGCTAGAGAGTTCAGGGTGTGTTTAGGGTTTGTTTATTTGGTTAAGTGAAAGAGTGAAAGCTCTGCAAAAATGGGGGGGGGGGGGGGGGTGGAAATGGACCGGGTCAAAGGGTTTTGGGTTGCGTAGAGATGTTTTGGGCCTAAGTTTAAAATTTAGGAAGAGGCCCAATTCCGAATTTGTTCTTCTATTTTTTTTTCTCTTTTCTTTTACTTTATAATTAATAAAAATAAAATGCTAAGATTAAATTATAAAAACCAAAATTATTTTAAAATACTAATTAGCTCCTAATAACAATTATCATCTAAAATTAAATAACAATTAAATCAAGAAATTGCACGATTTGACATTGAATGCTAATGCAAACGATGCATATTTTTGGTGATTTTTCATTTTCGCAGAACAAACTTGATTACTCCTAATTGTAAACTTGAATTTTATATGCAAATGCAGCATATTTTAGTATTTTTATTTATTTAAACAAATAAATATGCATAGACAAATACAAATAACACAAGAGAAATAACACCAAATTCACAACAATCGCAAATAAAAAAATCGTTTTATTTTGAATTTTTTTGGGAGTAATTCATATATATGGCAAAAATCACGTGCTCACAAGGCTTCAATGCGGTTGGTGGTCGAAAGGGGCGAGGCTGGATGTAGCCGGAGAGATGGTGAAGGTCATCAGAGAAGAAGAACCAGTAAGTTCTCGAGAGAAGGAAGAGATGGATAGAAATAGTTAAAATAATCTTAACAATAAATTAAAAGCGCTGAACTAATTAATAATATATAAATATTAATCTAAAAATACTGAAAATAATTTTATAATTGTAAAATACTATTGATCGTAAAATAGGTTATAATTGCAATTATACGCAATTTAGCTTTTAAAATACCAAATAAATTTGTAAAAATGTGCAAAATTATATCAATTATATTTTGGTATAAATGTGAGAATAAAATAAGTTATCCACCAAAATTATAATCTTGGAAATAATTATTGAATTTTGTACTGCTAAAATAGACAATAAACTGATAAAAAAAATCTAAAAAAAATAAGGAAAAATACCAAAACTCTTGGGCCTGCTTGTATATGCATACATATGCTATTTTGAAAGTATTTTGAGTATAAAAATATATAGAAAAAATTGGATATCAACATATGTCCGGCACTATCTTGTGCTTATGTCAAATCATATTAATATTTCATAATTTAATAATTTAATAATAAGAGAATAAATTAGTTACGACTGAGCGAACTAACGAGTCTATATGCCAACACATATAATACATCTATTAATTTGATTTAATCATTAGCAAATTAATTTTTGTTATCACAGATACAACAACGACAACTATACTAACATCAATAAAATTTATAAGTGGGGTCCGAGGAGGATAGATGTACGCACACCTTACTCATATCCCGAGGCGGTAGAGAAATTATTTCCAGAAGATCCTCGACTCACGAAGAAGAAAAGAGAGATAATATATCAGTACTATGAAAATAATACAATAGAAAAATAAAAAACACCATAAGAAACAAAATAACATTAATCACTAGCCGTCTAAGACAAAACCCTATCTGACTAGCCAAACACTTATACAGAGTAAAAAACTGCTCAGCTGCCTTTTAACTACAACCTAATGTTCGGCCTTCATACCTTCCTATCAAGAATTAAGTCATCGAAAATTTGATTTTGTTATCACATATAATAAGTGATTATTAAAAAGGGAAAAGAATTTTAAGTAGTTTGTAATTGGTTCATGGCAAGAATACAAGGATAGTGGAAAGAATCTAAAAAGATGATCCATTTTTCAAATAAAAGAAAAATCCAAGAATAAATGGGAAGGTAGATCCAAAATATGTTGAGAAATTCCATGTCTCTCTCTCTTCCCATGTCAGTTAGTACTAATTATTCTTCTCTCTCTTCTTTGTACAGAGACACAGTGGCCCCACCAGATACAAAATACTCCATCCTTCCCGCATTTCGATTTTTGCCATGACTTTGGACAATCTAACAAGCTTCCTATTTTCTTGGCTTGATAGACTCTTTTTTATAAAGTTCCACTTTTCTCTGAGTTAAATTTTACTCTTTTTGAGCTATCTCCTCTTTCTGGTTGATGGGGTTTCTTGGATTCCTTTGGTGTTAGCTAAGAGCTGGAGCTGGTGTTGAGATGAGTGATATTTTGCTGGTTGTATTTTGAGTTGAGCATTTTAAAAGACTTGGTCTTAGGTAATTTCTTGAAATTCTGTTCATTGTCTTAATTCTGATGACAATTATTGTGGATTTTTCTTGTAAAGGTCCTGTTTTTATATGTTTTATCCTCTCCTTGTTGCATATTTGTTTGTGTATATTTGCTGTATTGGGAGTGTGGTGTTGTTTCATCTCTCTTCTCTTTCTATTTTTTAAGTGTCTTGTCCTTATCTGTGCCTTTTGTGTCTGCAAGTTTTGTGACTGTTAATTTTGTCTTTGGATCTGTGCATTGCGATCTTTTTTCCCTTTTCAATGATTTTGTTCTGAATTTTGGTTTCAAAGTGCTTGCATTTTCAAGACTATTTTCAAGTTTTTGAGGTCAAATTTCAGGTGGGGTTTTCTGATGTTGTCTCCAACAAGTTCTTAATTACTCCAATTGGGTGTTTCAAGGGTACTACTGTGATTTTGTTTTCTTTTTCAAATTGTGCCTGCTTTTCTTTTTCAATATCTGCTGCTAAGGCTACACTGTTAAGTGCTTTCCCTGTTTATTGCTCGCTGAATTGTTGTGTGCTTCCATATTTTCCTTCATTTACTTTGAAAATTGAGTTTGGATGAGTTTACGGATCTTGTTATTGGGTTTTATGTTTTTCGAACTCTCACTTTGTGACAAATGACTCCGATTGAATCTGAAACAACCACGAAATGCTATATTTAAACATGAAAATTGATGACAACTTCTCATTCGAAAACCAATTCCTAATGCCAATCAAGTATAGCCTTAATTATACTTCATTACAATTTCTTTGTCGCATGAGAATTGTCAAAAAGGAAAAGAAAGGTTATGTTACTTTACATATGTGCCGATCATGCTCTTTATTAGTCTGGAGTGACTTCTGTTAAAATCTAAATCATGTACTTGCTTCGTTAGCAAATTTTGTTTCAAGAGAAAGAAAGGTGTTAGTTTTAAGGCGCAAACACTAGTTTGAAGCATATATATACATCTCCATCTGATAGTTTGCTTTTAGCCGAATCTCTTGGATGCTCTATCAGAATTAATGTTTCATGCTTCCTTCATCAGAGCCCAATATGACTTTGTATCAATTTTTGAAGTGGAGTACACTATGGAGAATTTTAGCATGTGTCCTTTAGTTTAATATGAAATTGCATATTCATGACAACAGTTGAGCTTCTTTTCGATATAATGCTCCTTGTCACATGAAACTCATACCATGACAAGTAAATATTTTGGTGTTGAGAACAAGAAACTTTGTTTTAATAGTCTACTGTCAACTGTTGGTCACTTTTATGAGTCCAAAGACATATATCCTTAAGTTCTCCGTATCTGTGATGACAATTTATCTTCTTCTTCTTCTTCTTTTTTCAAAATTCTGTTGTGAAAACTGTAATGAAACTGATAGGTTCATGCAATTTCTTTCCGCTTACAACGCTGGAAAATTCTGCTAGATTTGTTGGATGGCTCAACTTTGTCTAAACCAGGGGAGAGAAGGGCAAGGGAGAAAAAAAGAGGGGAGTGAATGAGTGAAGTTGTCCATTTTTGTTTGATTTGGGAAGCAAATAGGAGAATGTTGAGAAGAAAATAATTTTTCTCCTTTTGGAGTCTTGAAGGAGAGAGAAAATACATCAAATAGAAGATATCTCAAGAAAATGTGCACTATCCTATTTTATTTGTTATTGTTGAGCAAATGTGCGATATCCTGTTTTATATTATCATGCTACGTTCTTAATTCTATATCGTTTTGTGTTTCAGAGAGGTAGAAAGATGCAGTCCCAGAATATTACTACCCAAGAGATCATAATGCAGCCTCGAGTGGTAATTCAAGGTCAATATCCCACAATGATATTACCTGGAACAGTAGCAGAGGCTTCAATATTTCATTGCCTCAATTCGTGGTGAAACAGAACCAGGATTTAGTTCATCAGAAGGAAATATTGAGACAGATGATACTCAGGCATGAAGCAACATTTAGATATCAGGTACTCATTTGAGCTGTTTAATGTCATTGAAACAGATTTTAGTCATCTTCTACAAAAAGTGTCTATATTTGACTGAATCTTCAGTTTGCTTCTTATAAATACCTATTCCTGTTCTCATGTTTTAAAAACCTTCTGAGATGTTGCTAGATTTGGTGATTCTTCTTCCTAGATTCTTTCTCTCCTTCATTTCATTTTTTTGGTTGACAAATCTAGTTATTCAGCGAGGATTCATATTGCCGCCCCCAACTTGCTTGGGATTGATGCATAGTTGTTGTTGACGAATCTAGGGTATGCCTGCTATATGTAAGCTTGCATTTAGTCTCTGATTAATTTTGGTCTTTCTCAATGGTAACCTTGAGAGAGTGCGTCATTACTTGGTTATTCACTAAATACATCATGATTGAGCAGATATCTAAATGTGTTCTCTTCAGGTTAAAGAACTCCATCGCATATATGGAAGACAAAGGGAGTTAATGGAAGAGATTAAAAGGAGAAAACTAGTGGATGATCATTTACACTCGCAGTCCGAGTCAAATACATTTATGTCTCAGTTAAGGTCCGAAATTTTCGGAAAAACCTATTGGCCCATAGTAAACCTCACAAGCATCGAGCCATATGCACCAAGTAAAGAAATGTTTCAAGAGTCTTCTAATTCTACTGGTAAGACTGTGCAACAAGGCAGTGATTATTTTTCAGGACGAAATGTCCCGAAAGAACGCAACTTATCATCATCAAAGAGCAATATATCAAGAAAGAGAATGTTGGATCTTGAAGTCCCACCAGAAGAATACATTGACAATGAAGAAGGGGAGCCGTTTGAAGAGGAAAATCCTGTTAAAAGGCCCAATATTATGATCGCAGAGCTTCAACCTCAATGTTATTCTAAAGTCAACTTTGGAGATTCATCAATTTCTCTCTCAAGTTGCAGGGGCACTTCTCTTTTGCTTGACCTAAATGAACCCGTACATACTGTTGAATCAGAGTTGAAGAATTCTGCATTTGAATCTGAAAACATTCACGAGGAAATCAGGGAAAATACATGTGAACACATCGCTGATGTTAAAGACAATAAGGTCTCTAACTGCACTAGTTCAGGGAAAGGCATGGATTTAAATTTGACACCTCCTAACCATTTGTCTGAATACCAGTCTGCGTCTACCTCCAACATTTCCCGGCTTAATTTTCCTGAAGGAAGAAATGTAGATATTCATAAAAATTCTGAGGTTCTTGACATTAGCGTAGTTCCTGATTCTACACCTGAATCTAGAATATATACCAGGGATAATCACCTTGTAGCTGCTAGAATTGATAGCAAGCTTTCAACAACTAATATTTGCATTGACTTAAACTCTTGCATCAAAGAAGAGTTTTTATCGTCTAGTCCAAGTAAAGCAACGCCACCTACTGCAGAAAGAGATCTAGAAGTGGAAGGTCCTGTTAGCCCCGAAAATAAGGAGTGTTCTCCACCTAGAGGAGATTCTCAGGACATTATAATTGGTACATCACTCCATTTGTCAAAAGGAGGCCATAATGATCTCATCGAGGAACTTGACAAGGTTGCAGCTGATATACTTATTTTTATTTCATCATCTGCCGTTGGGGGGTATTCAAAGACTGCCATCAGTAAACCAGCTGAAGCTTCTAATAACTGTCTAAGTCTGCTTGCTGATGTTGCTGCTGCTTTGGTAAGAAATCTAGAGAATGAGGTTGAACAATGCATGGAAGTCCATTTTGAGCGCGATGTACCTCTTTCCGATAGGAATGACTGCAGTCGGACTATGAAGCTTAATCTGAGAGATTCAGTACCTGCAGTTGACTCTCTTTTGCATCAGGCAAATGAAAAAAATATTTCTCCCACAGCAATTATCAGGAGGAAAACTCCGAGTAGGACGAGTTCCAGAGCCAGGAGACGGTCCAAAATTTCGAAGAGAAAACAGTGTGCTCATTCCTGCAGCATACATTGGAGAGCTCAGTCTTATGTTTGGTCTTCTTTTTCTTTTTTAGCTGATGAGTAATTTAATGGAGATTATGGTGATGACACCACCTATATTATGGACTTATAAGTTAAAGTTATAACTTGGTAGTAGAGAATGGTGATTGCTAGGATTATCATTTTTTGTCTTGGAAATGTTATGTGCAGATATTTAGCTGAGAATTCATACAAGATACTTTCACTTAGCCTATGGAAGTGTTCACATTTTCCTTTGATTTAGGATTCTAATTTTTTGTCGTGTAAGTCTTTTAGGTTTAATTTCTTTTGATTTAATATAAAAATATTTTTAAGTGTTGAAACTGATTTTTTATACAAGCATTTATGTGTTTGAATAGACATGCTGAAACTGATAATAAGCAGTTGATAGAAAAGTGATAAGTTGTTCTTCTATTAAAATGATTAAAACACCCTTAAAAACTTTTATAATGTTATGAAATAGAAGATTCTTACACTTCTATTTAAGGTGAATGTCTTTAATGTATTTAATTAGAGAGATTTTAGAGTCCTATTATTGGTAGCAAGATCTTCCTCCTCCCTATAAATAGAGGTGCTCTCTACCATTGTAATTCACCCCTCTCAACTCAATAAGAACTCTCTCTACTCTTCTCTCTATTGCTATTGTTCTTGCATAATTGTTCTTGTCTTTACTTTAGTTTATAACACGTTATCAGCACGAGACTCTACCGTCTCAAGTATCATTCTCGAAAATCCAAGGTATTTTCTCTCTTCCTAATTTAATTTTCGAGTATGTCTGACATTATGAAAAGAAAGTTCGTTGCCCTTGAAATTTCGGGCAAGAACTATATGACATGGGTGTTGGATGCTGAAATCCACTTAGATGCTATGGGTCTCGGAGACACCCTCAAAGATAAAGAAAAAGCATCCACCCAAGATTGTGCGAAGGCCTTGATTTTCTTGCGCCACCACCTTGACGAAGGTTTGAAGATTGAATATCTCACCGTCAAGGATCCACTCGTTTTGTGGAACAGCTTAAAGGAGAGATATGACAACCTGAAGTTGGTCACTCTGCCACAAGCACGATATGATTGGGCCCATCTGAGGCTACAGGACTTTAAGTCCGTTTCTGAATATAATTCTGCTATGTTCAGAATTACTTCTAAACTGAAGCTATATGGAGATAACATCTCCGATTACGATATGCTTGAGAAAACGTTTACAACGTTTCATGCCTCTAATATGGTACTGCAGCAACAGTACCGAGAGAAAGGCTTTACGAAGTACTCTGAACTGATTTCTCTCTTACTAGTGGCTGAGCGAAATAATGATCTGCTCATGAGAAATCACGAAAATAGACCAACTGGGTCTACACCACTGCCTGAAGCAGATATGGTGCACTCGCATTATGCCAAACATAAAAGGGACCATGATCACGGTCATAAACGGGGTCAAAGCCAAGGACGTGGACAAGGAAGAAATTCCAAAGAAGTCCGTCACCCCCCAAAGAGAGATAACCACCGAAAGCAGAAACGGGGTCCAGAAGATCCTAAGGCAAATAGTTCAGAAACTATATGTTATCGTTGCGGTGGAAATGGGCACTGGTCTAGGATTTGCCGTATACCAAGACACTTGGTTGACCTTTATCAAGCATCTTGAAAGAGAAAAGGCCCTGAAACAAATTTTGTCTATGACGACAATGAGGATATCACCCACCTGGATGTGGCAGACTTCTTTGAGCAACCCGATGGAAAAATAGACCACCTAATCGGCGATGGATCCGTGATGAAAGAAGATGGAGTTATTTGATTTTGTTCTACTTATTTGTATTAGTTAGTGAATAAACTAATAGTCATTAGCATTAGCTCGTATTAGTTAGTTCATAAAGCAATGTTAGCAGTAGTTCTTTAGAATATCTTCAATATGATCAAATATCAATAAAACTTTTATTTTCCAGTGGGGGTAATCGACTAGCCTGAAAAACTAGTCGATTATCAACTATTTTCGCATTAAAGTTGAAAAACAATTGATCAACAATCGATTGTCTTTGGCTAACAATCGATTGTCTTGAAACAGTGAGGTCTGGAATTTTTCAAAAATCACCTACAATCGATTGTCTATATCTAACAATCGATTGTCGTTAGGCAGTGTAATCTGGAATTTTTCAAAAATCATCCACAATCGATTGTCTATGTTTAACAATCGATTGTCTTAAACAGTGTGATCTGAAGTTTTTCAAAAATAACAAATAATCAATTGTGTGTGTTTAACAATCGATTGTCTATGTTTCAACAATCGATTGTGTGTGTTTAATAATCGATTGTCTTATGAAAAACGCAGAAATTTTCAAACTGCATAGTAATTGATTATGGACAACATATCTTATTTTGTTTGTCAACTGTTAGTAGCAGATTTTGAAAATATTATGTGACACAAAAGGAATTGAACTTGCTTATTCTTATGTTCCTGTATTTCTTTTGTATGTCATACCATGGAAAGTAAATTGATCGAAGGCTCCGGAAGAGCCATTGTAACTCTGTCCAAGGGCACGACGTTAATCATAGAGAATGCTATGTTCTCCTCCAAGTCTATGAGAAACTTGTTGAGTTTTAAAGATGTACGCCGGAATGGCTACAATATTGAGACAATGGATGAAGATAATCTCGAATATCTCGTCCTCACTTCAAAGAATGTCTCCGGCCAAAAGAGGGTTATTGAGAAATTCCCGTCTTTATCTTGTGGCCTGTATTGGACAAGAATTAGTGCAATTGAGGCACATTCAACAGTAAATCTAAAGAATACTGAGTCCAATACATTTGTACTTTGGCATGATCGACTGGGTCACCCAGGATCAACCATGATGAGACGGATTATAGAAAGCTCATATGGGCATCCGTTAAAGAATTTCAAAAATTCTTTCAAGTAATGAATATCCTTGCACTTCGTGTTATCAAGGCAAGCTGATTATCAGACCATCCCCAACAAAGGTTGGGACTGAGTCACCCCAGTTTCTGGAACGTATACAAGGGGACATTTGTGGACCTATTCACCCACCTAGTGGGTAGTTTAGGTATTTCATGGTCTTGATAGACGCATCCTGTAGATGGTCTAATGTGTGCTTGTTGCCATCACGCAACCTTGCGTTTGCAAAGTTAATGGATAATAGATGAGAATAATCTTGAATTCTTCATGAAAACGAGGCTGCCCATTTCGGTTTGGGTTCACGCCATTTTGCATGCAGCAATGCTACTTTGTCGGCTGCCCATTTCGGTTTGGGTTCACGCCATTTTGCATGCAGCAATGCTAGTTCGTCTCTGACTGACGAATTATCACAAATATTCCCTATTGCAATTGGTTCTGGGTCATGAACCCAATATATCCCATTTAAGAAGCTTTGGATGCGCAGTATAGGTGCCTGTAGCACCGCCATCCCGCACCAAAATGGGTTTGCAAAGAAGGTTAGGAATATATGTTGAGTATGAATCGTCCTCCATTATTCGCTACCTCGAAACATTGACAGGAGATTTGTTCACTGCACTATTTGCAGACTGTCAATTTGATGAGACACTTTTCCCAAAATTAGGGGGAGAAGTCGGTGAAACCAAATGGGAAATTTTGTGGAAAAATGTATCATTATCTCATCTTGATCCACATACCTCTATTTGAAAGAAAGAGGTACAAAAGACTATCCATTTGCAAAGAATAGCAAATCAAATGCCTGACGCATTTACAGACTTGAAGAGGATAACGAAATCCCACATTCACGCGGAAAATGTTCCGATCCGTATTGAAGTCCCTATTGGACAAATATCTAGTGTCATATCCAATGAGTCAAATGCACGCCAGAAGCGTGGCAGACCATTAGGTTCCAAAGATCGAAATCCTAGAAAGAGGAAAAAGAACGATCTAAATGACACTATGAAAGAATCACATGAGGACGCTCATGATTTGATTAATTCCGAGATTCACGAAGAATCTATTGAGCCTGAGACTCTTGAAAATACGGAATGCAAGAATGTGAGGATCTCGAACCTCAGTCTGTGGTAGTACAAAATTAATTGAGAGCTCTCGAATAGCCAATTATTACTATGTTGGAGAAACACAATTGAGTATTGTGCTGTAGTAAGTCTCAAAGAAACTTATTCAGTTTCCAAAGTACACGCGAAAGCGATTGATTATATTGAGACTATAAATAAAGGAAGGCTTTGATTCTCCTATTACTACAACTTGTAGCGGGGTAATTTGTATATGAAAAGCTACCCGCTTTGTTCTCCAGTTTGTACTACACAAACGAAAGAATGCCATAATAAAGTGGATATCTATTGGTATAAAACCCATGTCATAATAAACCCGAAGTTTATTGATAAGTGCACATGTCATGGTGTAAATTTGAAGTTTACCAATATTGATAATTTATTCAGTTGGCATTCATGTTAGCCATCTCATTTTAAGTATGATGTGCAAATTCACATAGGTGAATATTAAAGAACTAGAAAGTTCTTTACGAATACTCTTGTGTCACTTGTTCTCATTAATGAACGGACCAACTAAAGAGTTCGGGTTGAAGCCCATAAATTCTGGAAATATGAAAGGTGAATATGGGCCCATTCACCTGCCATGTATACCACATATGATGCATCTATGATATGGTTACATGCGCCATTGTTATTAACCCGCAGCCTGGCCAGTGCTTGCGAGGTAAATCGCTCAGTAATCTAACTTCGAGCATAGTTTCCAGATTCTCTACTCAAGACAGTTCATCTTGATAAGTTGGTTTATATCAAAGTTGGTTTAGCAAGATAATTATTGAGTGCTTCCACTTAATAGCTAAACTGTTCCTTATGAGAACGAAGTTGTATATATCAGTTTGATATAAGTTGTATACAAGAGTATATTCTCCCCTCAAAAGTGGTTCAGGGTCAGGAACCAAATAATTTCATCTTATATTAAGGTGCTGTGTATATTGACATAATGCACAAAGATGATTTCCCAAAGTTGAGGAAACATGTTAGCTTTACTAACATGAGGGGGAGACATGATAAACACTTGAGAAAATGTTACATGGGATGAATTCTCATTTGTATATGTATATCCCCGAATAT
This sequence comes from Nicotiana benthamiana, assembly GCA_034376525.1. Lineage (NCBI taxonomy): Eukaryota > Viridiplantae > Streptophyta > Magnoliopsida > Solanales > Solanaceae > Nicotiana > Nicotiana benthamiana. Next base: position 155,805,977 of record CM067338.1, read on the forward strand.
CATGATATGAACCTGAAGTTCATAAAAGGGATAATTCAAATTGCAACATATTGCAAAGCATGCTTTACGCATTTACTGACCCAAAGAAAGTAACTAAATGGAAGAGATACAATTCAAGAAGAATTGATTCCATATGAAAGACATGTAGCTTTGAACCTATAGTTCATATGCTTGAAAGTATAAAGGCAAAGGTATGTATAGTCAATTTTCGATATCTTATTTGTTTAGCATGACATGAAACTTTGATATGCAGCTAAGTCTATTATGCGACTTATATGACTTAACTTGAAAGATTTAAGTTGCTTGAAGCATATGCAATTCTTGGTCCTGAAGTACCGCATCCTAAGTACAATTTGTGTACATATGAATCTTGCCATAACTATAAGCATGATGGATTTGAGAATGCATCTATGGAGATATTGAAGAGCTATTCCACGACATTATATGAAGATGTTCATATCTATCAAGAGTGATGATTTCAAGGTGCGGAATATTTATTCAAGTCAACATGGTTGATTTATTTATCAAATATCTACCAAAGATCGTTTTGAAGATGATGCACAAGGTTGGAATGCAAATGCTCAAGGATATAAATTGATGTACTCATTAGGGGGAGTTAATGCGCGTTGCACTCTTTTTCCCTTACAAGGTTTTGTCCCACTGGGTTTTCCTTGCAAGGTTTTTAACGAGGCAACCAATAGGCGCATATTCAAACATGTGTACTCTTTTTCCTTACTTTAATTTTTCCCATTGGGTTTTGGTTTTAAGGTTTTATGAGGCACATCATTGAATAGACATTCAAGGGGGAGTGTTATGAAATAGAAGATTCTTACACTTCTATTTAAGGTGAATGTCTTTAATGTATTTAATTAGAGAGATTTTAGAGTCCTATTATTGGTAGCAAGATCTTCCTCCTCCCTATAAATAGAGGTGCTCTCTACCATTGTAATTCACCCCTCTCAACTCAATAAGAAGAACTCTCTCTACTCTTCTCTCTATTGCTATTGTTCTTGCATAATTGTTCTTGTCTTTACTTTAGTTTATAACATATAAAATATTATAAATTAAATGGTTTCTATGTAAAGAGAAGGATGAACATCCGAATATAGAATAAAGAGAAAATTAGGAAATTTATTTTGGAAAAAATATCTGTGAATTAAAAAATATTATTAAGGATAAACTAGTAAAACCTTTGGTTAAACTAAAAGTGCTTATAAGCTGAAAATTTATATGTTGGGATGACCAACTTATCATTTATAACTTTTTAGCTTATAAGCACTTAGCTTATAAACATTATGCCTAAAAGTGCTTATAAGCCAATTTGAAGCTTAGCAAACACCCTCTAAATTTGTTGAACGTTTGGTTCAGTTTCAAAACTTTTGAATTAAACCAACTATAGTATGTTATATGATTTGCAAAACTCAAACGGTTTAATAAGAATTAAAATTTTTTTTTGGTTTCCCACCTGTTGTTCGGTACTCGCATTGGAGCCCGACTATATTCGAATTCGCACCGCATATGGTCCCATTCGGGGGGAAGCGCTCCCTACAGGGATGTCCATTTGAGGGAAAGCGCTCCCTACTCGGAATTATTCTATACCCAGTACTCGAACCCGAAATCTCTTATTTAGGCAGGAGCAATACTATTCATTGTACCACATCCTTCGGTGGTGAATTAAAAGTTAGAATGCACACGGATTAGGAACTTTCTATTTTCAGTTTTGGAATTATATTGTGATTTCTTCTTTCTACAAAAATAATCTCCTTTGCTACAAGTACGCTTGTTCTCACATAAATTTATCAATTCTAATTTCTAACAATAATAAGATCAAGCTCCTTTCCACCACTAGCTCATGAACTTCATAATTCTAAACCTCCCTCTTCTTTCTTATTCCTTTCTTTTCTCAAAATAAAAATTGCAACCAATTGTTTGGGGTCCTTCTTCCTTACATGTAAGGAACAGATACAATTTCAACTCCTCCCTTGAACAATTTTTTTTAACATTCCAGACTTTTTTTTCTTTATTTGTTAGTTAAAAGCTTCTTGATTGTCTTTTTTGTAGAATTTAGTTATGTTTCTTGATGATCAAAACAATTCTGTATCTGTTAACTCTATGATAATAATCTTTTATTTTGGTTGAATATTGCTAAACACCTCTGCTACTTACCTGAATGTCTCAATGGTATGATTTGTTTATAGCCCTCTGCCAGCCATATTCATCCTTTCAATTTTCAGATATTATTTTTACTGTCCTATTGATAGGATGGAACAACAACGATTACTTAGGATCACCTTAGGAATTTGTTGTACCGTCTGGTTTTAAGGGCCAGCTGAAGAAGGGGAGAACAATTGTGAGATGTTAGTTCTTGGAATATAAGCTTTTTATCATTTACATGAAGGGAATTTTAGAATATTTTATTTTATAGTTGGAATGTCATGAACAAGCAAGAATATAAATTTTATGTCAAAAATGGATAAGTTGATTAAATCTTGACGCAGAAATGTATGTGCTAGATTGATGTTCTCAGCCTCGATAATGTTAGTGATAATTTTGAACGCGGGGATTTGTCAATTTATTGTTCCTTAGGTGATGACAGTCAACTAAATGTCTATAATTTTCCTTTTTATACGCATTTTATGACAGAATGTAGGCTTAAGTCACACAAGGCAATGGATGAAAAAGAATCCCCAGCTGATCTTCACCAGTTAACATGTCCTTGTTTCTATCTATTTAGGACGCCAAACTTGTGAGGTTGACGGTTCAAACAACACTCGGCTACTTCTTGCTTTCAAGTCCTGGTGAGTAGTACTCTTTGTTTTGGATCTTTTAGAAGTAAAAAGAAAACAATCATAACAAAAAATATTCTTAGTATTATTGTAATATTGGATTTGGATGCGTTTTAATGGAGCAACATGGATAGTGAGGATTCATATAGCGGCCCCCAACTTTCTTGTCATTTAGGCGCAGTTTTTGTTTTTCTGTAAACAGAAAAACAATCACAATAAGTTTTTTTTGTTGCTTACTCTGAACCCTTTATATCATAATCTGCAGGGGTGTTGGTTTGTGATTTCATTTCCTTCTCTTAGTACAATGGCTGATATGTCTTGTGGTATACCTGAAAACCTGGAGAAAATTGAGCGTGTAGTCAGTCGTTTAAGAAGGAACTCAACCGGTAGCCTAGGATTTGAAATGGGTGGATCCAAGGTCTTGTCACGTTATCTTGGCGTTCCAACAGGTTCGTGTCACGATATGTGCAAGTCTGGTTTTGAACATGATTCTCCAACAAAGGCAAAGATTCCCCGGCCCACAAGATGTGGAGCAACATTAGGAAAAATCCCAGAAAGGAAGAAACTAGCAAACTCAACTAAACAATTTTCAGAGATCAAGATCCAAAAAACATGCCATGTCAATGGACAGGAAATCCCAACATCCACTAAAAGAGCTGATGCTTTTGTAAATCATCAATGTGATTCCAAGCTGAAGCCTTTAGAAGAAAATGCATCACGAAGGCATCACAGAAGATACAGCGACATCTTTATACCGGGGAGGTCTTCAAAACTTCAAGAGTCTCTATTGAATGGATCAAACAATGGACAAAACCACTGCTGTAAAACGGAGAAAGACGGTGGATCCTCCGAGCTAAGCAAGAAAAAGAGTGTTCTTACATCAACTGTTTCATTGTCTCCAAAATCTTCAGTGAAGAAGGTATCGGGCACAACATCCAGTAACAACTCCCCAAGAAAAGCATCTCAACTTAACAGTCGGACTAGTCTTACGCCAAGCAAGACTGGGCAAATCAGTCACGAAAATGTGATAAAGAAGACGTTGCACCTTAGAGAAACAAAGAACAAAAGCCACTCTTCCCAGGAAAATAATAATGCCAAAGAATCCTCCTTGGCTAGAGATGGTCCAACACGAGGTAAGACGGCTTCATCACCACTTTGCCCCCCATCCTCTCCTCTATCTTCAGGTTGCAGTAGCTCACGAAACATTGGTCCCGCCCATTCTTCCATTTCCTCATCTTCATTGGTGTCGCTACCATCAACTTCAGCAACTGATCAGTCTTTTAATAGTGATGCAACAGGCGTTAGCACCAGACAAACTGGAACGACAAACCAGAAGCAAGACATAAAACCTCAAAGGGGGGCTGGACAAGTTGTCCTAGAAAATGACGAATGCAGCCCTAAGATGCTCAAGTTCAAAAAGGGAAATACAACTGATTCCCAGTCTGAGAAAGATAGTAGTCCAAGGAGACTAAAATATAGGCAAGTCTCTGTTCAAGATCATGAGCGCGAAAATGGAAGTGGTGATCTTAGAGGAAAAGGCTTGAGAAGATGTATTGCTGATGACCATTCAGGTACTGCTAAAGACAATGTTTTGAAAGTACATCTTCGGCCCCAGGCTATAGAAGACATGAAAGAAGCTCCAAGTTTGTTCAACAATGTGATTGAAGTTACTGCTAGCAAGCTTGCCGAGACCAGGAGAAGCAAGGTCAAGGCTTTGGTGGGTGCTTTTGAAACTATAATTTCCCTTCAGCATCCAAAATCCTCTCCAGCAATCGGAAGATCATAAACTTCCTTTTCTCTTTTTGACACAAGGAGTCTGTGAGGGAGGTGCAGGAATTTAAGCAGTATTTCTATGATACTAATACGTTGGTACTGTCACTGTGACTATATTACTTTAGCTAGTTATAGGGATTGATCACTCAAATTTGATTTCTGATCGAGTTAATGAGTGCTTAGGACAGTCAATTTGGTTGAGTCTTAAGACATTCTTGGATGAGAGCCAAGAGGGGTTGCTCTGATGGTAAGCAACCCCCACTTCCAACCGAGAGGTTGTGAGTTTGAGTCTCCCCAAGAGCAAGGTGGGAAGTTCTTGGAGGGAAGGATGCCGGGGGTCTATTTGGAAACAGCCTCTCTACCCAAGGGTAGGGGTAAGGTCTGCGTACACACTACCCTCCCCAGATCCCACTAAGTTGGATTACACTGGGTTGTTGTTGTTGTTGTTGTTGTTGTTGTTAAGACATTCTTGGATGAGTAACTCCCCCATGTATGCTTTCAGTAGCTGAGGAACTTATTAGCGTATTAACTCTTAACATCAAGTACTGGATTTTATTCTGCATAAAAGCATAGTCCAAATTTTTCTGTTGAGGGGCACATGCTGTTATTTGCTTCTTAGTCTTGAATTCTATGTCTAAAGAGGGAATGTTTACCGGTTATTACTAGTCCAACGAAAGAGTTTCTGTTGTTGTATGCCTGTAAGAATTTAGTCCAAAAATTTAGCAGGATGACTCTGAAGCCAAGTAGAAATCAACATGTTGAATCCTGTTTATCAAACATTTTATGTAACTTTACCAGATAGGAAAAAGAAAAGGAAATGCCATCAATAAGCAGAACATAATTAACTGCTTGCAGTAGTAAAAGTTTCACTCTATTGTAAAATTTAAGAGTTTCGCTTCATTTCATCTCCCGTTAAAGAGTCCGCTAAAAACCACACTGTCTCCTCCTAATGATGCCTCCCATTCTGTGGAGGAGATCCTGATTTGAGATAACGCAACAACCACCTCACGCATTTCTGGTCCGTTAATTGCATTTTCACTTAGGCACCAGTCTGCAATTTCTACCATCTGTATAGAGTAATGAGAAAGTAAATGTCAGCTCTAAATTCATAGTTTACTGGCTTTATAAAAGGCGTAAGAGACTTGAACATCAAGATATATTTAGATGGCCAAACCTTGTATACATCATCCAAGGGATAGCATCCCTTTATATTTCCATCTATAAAGGATTCCAATGCTGACTCTGGATCCTCATCTTGGAATATTTCTTGAATCTGGCCATTCAGTGGACACAATCTTTCATTAGTGAAAGACTCACTATGGTGAAATAAACATAGGCCCATATAAACTTAAGCTGTAACAAGCAAGGCAGTTATCTCCTGACATCTCAGTTATTCTTGTTTTAGGTTCTTTTTGTTTTTTCATGTAAAAATTTTGCTGTTCCATCATGTCCTAAAAAGTGTCAATTTTCTCTGCTAGTCATTGCTGTGATTGTGTTTCATTCTTTACTATGTCTGCTAAATGGTTGACTTACAATTGAGATGAGTGATTTCATCTTGTTAGGATCTCCATTTTCGCGAATGAGTGCCCGTTTGCCAGTTATTAGTTCTGCAAGAACTACTCCAAATGCAAAAACATCTGTTTTAGTAGTTATCTGCAGCTCTTTCACAGATCTGTAACATATATGAGTCATCAAATGGATTTGACATTGCTAGAAAATATGGCATTCCCTTGTATAAAACACAAAAGAGACTAACAAGAATGTGTAAATTCAGATACTTACTCAGGGGGAAGATACCCTGGTGTTCCAACTAGGCGAGTCGCTAAGAATTCATCTTCATTGGTTCGACCAACTAGTTTTGCCAGACCAAAATCTGCAACCTATAAGAGACAACTTTCTTGGATGTATATTTAATGAAAACTGTAAGAAGTTCTAGTCCATTTCTGATTAAAAAAATATACAAGTTCTAAATGTTATATCGGTGTACTTGAGGGAAGAGTCGAAGAAGGCACCTTAGCTCTCATGGCTTCGTCAAGTAGAATGTTGCTCGTTTTTATATCACGATGAACATACCGAGATTTTGTATGGTCATGGATATACTCAATACCCCTTGCAGTATCTACAGCTATCTGTGTTCTTGTAGTCCAACTTAGAGGCTTATGACCTGGTTCACAACAAAGTTGATGTAAGCTAACTAATTCTTCTGCATAATTTTTCTTTTTAGTTTTCCAAATCTTTGTTTTCGATGTGCTTTACAGGGTTATAACTTATACAGTTTGTGAACTTCAGTTATACTACATGTCACATTAAATCCTGTAGCAAAATGAGGTCAAAGATGGAATTACATGTTATAAAGAGTACCTTTTAGCATTGGTTGATGAAGATGTTCATTGAGAGAACCATTTGGGATATACTCGTACACCAAATAGAGGTGATCATCCCCACTGGCATAACCCAACAGCTCCACCTACAGGATGAAACTCTTCATAAATTCTGGATCTTCATAAAAAGTAAAAAGGGCATTCCGGATGCACCAAGATCCCGCTATGCGCGGGGTCCGGGGAAGAGCCGGACCACAAGGGTCTACTTACGCAGCCTCACCGTGCATTTCTGCAAGAGGCCATTTCCACGGCTTGAACCTATAACCGCCCGGTCCCATGGCAGCAACTTTACCCCTTATGCCAAAAATAAGTACCTAACAATTTGATTTACTTATCACATTTATGTGGTGGATCTTGCATAAGACTTTGAGCTCTGCAATAAACTCCTTGGACTTGTCAGACCTCATCTTTTTTATTGCAACTTCCTAGTATCAGTGTGGTAACTGCCTTTTAAATACATCTGATGAGCAAAAATGAAGAAATAAAAACAAAAGGAATTGCTATATATATACCTGCTTCCCAATTGTCCCATAGTATACACTCCCATATCCACCTTGTCCGATTATCCTAGACTCGTCAAAATCATACGTAGCTTCTGCAATTTCTTTAAGACTGTATATTACTGGCCTTTCGGATTCAAAAAACTGGAATGTCTGCAGAGTTGAATCAACTGATTTTGTTACTTTTTCTATAATTCAATCTTCTCATGTTATCATAACAAATTGACAAACAGTAATCAAACCTTCAGTTTGATCTTTGTACATGTACTCCTTCTGCAAAGACATGGTTTTGTTAGTACTTAAGCTTTTATAAATAGCTGCACGATCTTCCTTGGCGCGTTTTTGCAATCTATTTCTCCTGATAATAAATATCATAACAGTACACATTGAAAGTACTGTTACAGCTGACAATATTCCAACTAGTATCGTCCATTTGTGCGCGTTGTGCTTCTTTCCTGCTGAATGATGGGGAAAATGAGGCAGTGGAAATTAAATTTCTATGTAATAATTGTAGATACCATCGGACCTCTCTATAACAACAACGCTATATAACAACAACAACAACAACAACAACCCACTATAATCCCACTTTGTGGGGTCTGGGAAGGGTAGTGTGTACGCAGATTACCCCTACCCTTGGGTAGAGAGGCTGTTTCCAAATAGACCCCCGGCATCCTTTCCCTCCAAGAACTTCCCACTTTGCTCTTGGGGAGACTCGAACTCACAACCTCTCGGTTGGAAGTGAGGGTTGCTTACCATCAGAGCAACCCCTCTTGTCATCAACGTTATATAACAACCATTCACTATAAAAGTCATTTCCTTTTGGAACCAATTTTCATGCTATGTTATAATATTTTTTTTTTTAAAATAGCACTTCGCTATAACAATAAAAAAAAATCTGGAACAAACGAGGCTATTATTGAGAGGTTTGACTGTATAAAAGCCATCCAATATCTACAAACCCGGTACTTGATAGAGGAGCTCCTTTTTTGTACATGGGCAAATATAAAAGCCATCCAATATCTACAAACTGTGGACTTGTCAAGGAAGGATTCAACTTCTCTATATCACTAACTAGAGAAGTAAATCTCCAATACTTGATAGCGTATCGCGCTGCTGAACAGTATATGTCACCACAGTTTTCTGGTCATCTTCTACACATCCACATAAGAGATGCATAGTTACAACATCCTCAGCTTTGTAGCTTTGTTCTTCTCCACCAACTTTCTAAACCTGGCCACTATAAATATCATTAGAAACATTTGCAAATGTATCCAATAGCTGTAGCTTATAACTTGTGTCATAGAAATATCCAACAGTTCCATTAACATCTTTACAAGTACAAGGTACAGTTACTAGGTAGTCTTGTCTGTCATCGTAGCTAATCGGCTTAATTGCTGATTCATTTATAGAGTAAAACTTGGTGATATTCTGTTTTGACAGGCCATTATGCTGATAGAGGAACGCGTTGCACGTTTTGATGTGATCCGAGCATGGAAAAGGGTAGATATTAGTTAACTGGGTAGGTGCACCAGAAGCCAAATTTCTTGTAGCTTTAGGGGAAATCAGAGGAAACAGAAAATAAAGAATAAGGATGCAACCCCAAGAAGCCATAAGTTTTTGAGTGAAATGAAATGAAAGCATATCAGATCAAGAAAATCATGATCATGATATTCTAAGTGAGTATTTCCTTTTGTCATTGCTTATTTGTTGCTTTGTCCTTGACCTATAATACATAACATAATGCTTCTTAGTTATATTCTGATTATCTTTTCAAATAGTGAACTACCATATATTGAAACATAGTATTGTATTCATATTGTATATTACAATGTCTGTTTCAGGATACTGCATCAGCTGGAATTTTTGGTTTTTAATATTCTACTGCTTACAATGCGTACTTGCCGATTTTTACAATGAACAAATGGAAATATATGAGAATCTAGAAATAATGTTACTCCTACTATTTATTTATTTTTTTGGGAAAACGACACTGAATAGCCGCTTTCAAAATAATAGGCGAAAGAATGTATTCCTATATTTTTTGTATAACTTTTTGCATATATATACATTCTGTATGTTATATAATTATACAAAATTTACTTTATTTTTTCGGCTATCGAATATAAATAATTTTTTGCGCGGAATAAAAATTAAAAATTTGCTCCCAAGCAAATTGTTTTGAAGGCTAAATTACAAGTTTTATTGTAAGCTATTTAAACCAATGCAGTGGAGGTGGAGTTTCCAAGTGAGAAGGCCAATTCATTTAGAAATGGATAGAACATTTCATGAAAATGAAAAATTATCTGAAATAATCAAACAAATACTCATTTCATTACAATGTATACGAGCAAAAGCAATTCTGTTTTTAATTTATTCAGGATTTAACTAAACCAATTGTTTTTTCTCAGATCATGTATACCTATGAAAAAACCTACAAATGGCGCATAAATAATAGATCGCACCTACTCTATAGTCTGAACTCATTTAACTCTACATTCATATCCATCTTTGTGCATGGCACTTTATTTCATTTTTGAAAATCTCAAAGTTTCTCACACCAATTACACTAATATAATTCACACCAATTACACTAATATAAAGACTAGTCTATACAACTTTCTATAATTCAAAATTATTTAGCTCTTCATTTTCTAAAATATCACTTATCTATCAGATTAATGTTCAGCCATTATATTAATATCTTTTCATCTCCTTGTGATGATGGTCTTTCGGGAAATAGACTCTTTATCCGGCCATATAGTCGAAATAAGGTCTGCATAGACACTACCCTCCCCAAACCCACTTGTGAAATTATATTGGGTTGTTATTGTTGTTGTTTACCACCACTATATATTACCCAACTCAAATTAGCAAATTAAGTCTGTGTCTAACCAAACGTGTCATATAAAAAGGGTTAATTTCTGTCAACTATGTTTCAATTTCATTGAAGTTACTTAACTCTTTTTTTCACTTAAAAGTAATTAAACTTTTACATTGTCACTTAAAAGTCATTTTTGCTCAAACTCCTACATAAATATGACATGACATAAAATTTAATGAGACAAATCCAAAAAGAAATGCCACATAAGTTTAAATGGATCATACCCACTTTAGATCAATTTTTTCTTAATGTGATTTGACTCATAACCCAAATGCTTTCAATAAAGAAAATATTATATTTCATATTAGTTTAAAATTATTATCCTATATTACAAAATTCTTGCCTTTTCTGTTGCATAATGCACGTTTACAATTATTCTATACTAAAAAAACTTTTATCTTGTTTGTATGCCCCTCCGAGTCGTTTTATAACTCTACTAAAGTTAAAATACTACTGTGTCCAACTCACATAAGATATTTATAATTTTCTAGTGAAATTAAAGTAGTATTGTATTCTTTTTTTTTGGTAGAAAGTATTGTATTCATCTTACATAACATGCATATTAATGTATCATAAGCATACAAGAATAATAATAAGCCTAAAAAGAGTCTATTTTTACAATGAACAGAGTCTATTTTCACAATGAACTTACAGACAACCTATTGCAATTGTTCAGGCAAAAGAAACATTATATTTGTACGATAAAAACCTCACAAAAAATTACAAGACCTAATTTTATTAGAGGTGTGTATCCCCCCCCCCCCCTCCCCCTATTGAAACTCATTTGGGTTATGGGTCAAATCGCATTAAGGAAGAAATGGATCTTATTTGGTTAGAAAGAGAAATATCTGCAGGAATACAACAACGTATCGGACCTGAATATGCCGGCCCTTTAGGAATTCTTCAAGCTCTAGCAGATGGGACAAAACTATTTTTGAAAGAGAACCTTATTCCATCTACAGGAGATACTCGTTTATTCAGTATCGGACCATCCATAGCAGTAATATCCATCTTTCTAAGTTATTCAGTAATTCCTTTTGGTGATCACCTTGTTCTAGCCGATCTTAGTATTGGTGTTTTTTTCTGGATTGCCATTTCAAGTATCCTTTTGATTTTTTATTACAGTTCTATATTTGATTCTATATCATATATATCTCTCACATTCTATATTTATTTCAAATTCTAATTGTTTAATGGAATGGTTAGTTATAACTAATGAGACATTCCTCCGCTTTCAGGCGAAAGTGAAGATAAAAAAAAAGAATCGACCGTTCAAGTATTCCAAATTGAATGGCAAAATGACAGGAAGAGGGACATATAGATGGGGTATATATCCATCTATATTGAATTGCAAAGTGGGTATGATCCATTTAAGCTTATGTGGCATTTATTTTTAGATTTTTTTCATTAAATTTTTTGTCATGTCATATATATATAAAATGATTTTTAAGTGATAATGTGAAAGTTGAGTTATTGTTAAGTGACAAAAAATAATTGAATGACTTTAGTGAAATTAAGACATAATTGAGTGACCATAAGTGAAATTAACCCCATATAAAAACGAGATCTTAGTATATGAAAAGAGATAAATTTACATTCTTTTTTAACCAAACCAGCATACTCCGCTCATAAAACATGACTGATTCAAAGCCGAGGCAGATGTAGCCTAGAGTTTATTGAACCCATATTTGACACTAAGTATAAATATATATGTAAAACTCTATTAAAATCTAAATAAATATTAGATCTAAATCCATAGTTTTATCAGTATATGTTTAGTTGTCCCACATCGGAGGGATTTGAGGTCCTTGGTCTTTTTATATGGCTTGGGCAATCCTCACCTCATAAGCTAGCTGTTGGGGTTGAGTTAGGCCCAAGGTCCATTCTTATCATGGTATCAGAGCTAGGCCCATCCCAATTATTGTTACCGATGTTGGGCCCCCATTTATGTTGTCCACGCTCCAGAGATCTGGGCGTGATGGGGGGTGTTGAGTTGTCCCACATCGGAGGGATTTGAGGTCCTTGGTCTCTTTATATGGCTTGGGCAATCCTCACCTCATAAGCTAGCTTTTGGGGTTGAGTTAGGCCCAAGGTCCATTCTTATCAGTATATTGAGTTTAGTGAAAGTGTGAACTCATTGAATTTAAATCCTAAATTCGTCTCCGATTTGAAAAATTAACTTTTATAATGAAGGAGCATAACCCTAATCTTAAGCTCTAATCGTCCTTAACATATATATATATATATATATATATAAAAATTGAGCTTACTATATTAATGAAGACTAAAGAATACCAAAGTCAAACATAAGCACTCAATATTTGTGGAACATTTGGTGGACTTTCTTGATGCCGGCGAACCAAATAAACTTGGCTTTAAGGAGATGAATGCAAAATCATATGGAGGTAGTAGCAGTAAGTCATCGTTAATTAATCATATGCCGGCCAACTATTTATGATTACGTTATATATACTATCTAATTTTCTTGGAGTCTACTGTCTAGTGCTGAAGACACCAAAAGAATCCCCTCTTGGCATCTTAAGGTTGTTCATGTGTTTGATCAAAAAGTATTAAATTTTTTGCTAAATTAATTAATGATGAATTAGAGGGTGAACTGTTTAAGAGATCATATTTAAAATCTAGACAAAAAACATGGACATATCCGTAGAATGAGATCATGTTTAAGAGTAACGAAGATCAGTTATGTGTTCAATGATTATCAATTAATGTTGCATTAAGAACATGCAATAAATATAGACAATGATAACAAATATAAATAAAGAGGAATTTATCCCCCAAATATTATATGGTTTGAGTAATTCTCCTTTCAGACAGCAACGTGAGACAAAGGTAATGAAGATGGATAAGGAATCTTTGGATCTGTTCATAAAGAATGAATAACATGTGTTGAGATCAAGAATCAGTGAACAAGACAATATTTGTATATTCTCTTTTGTCAACTCTTTACAAAAGTACTTTATCAAGAAGTCAAGACCCCCTATTTGTTCTCTATCTCTTCCTATTTATAAGGGATATTCTCAAGAAATCTTAAAAAGTACAAATAGAAAATATTCAAAGAAATATTCCTTATGTCCATTTCTAAACCTATCCTATCGTTATTTTTTTACTTCAGTTGCTCGTCCTTGACAATAATCCCTCTGAGGATGACTCTCTGCTATTATGTCAGGTCGACCCCGTCATCAACCCTGTTTGTCTACCGTTATCAAGTCACCAAATATAGACCAATACAGTTAGTCCCTCCTCTTGTTGAGGTCGTGATCTTGCACGCCCTCGATAAGCAGACTCGGTCTGAGCCTGTTTAAAAGAAATTTGGTTGTGTTGACTAAGTTGAATTGGCCGAGGTTGAGGATACCGCGTAGCCAGCGAGGCTGCAGTTTGTGTGGCTAGCGTGGGGTGACGTCATGGCCCGTGCGTCATCATTACGCATCTTCCCGATACATCGTCTGTGCGTCTGTCACTTTGTATTTGGTGCCATTGATGGTCCTTTGCTCTGATTCTTATGCCAAGGTCGAAGAATTGAATCCTGCTGAGAAAGGCAGAATAGCCGCTATGGGTGAAGCGACGGCCCTAGAAGATGCCCTCCGCATTTGCACGTCCGAGCGGGCTAATGAGGTGGAAACACTGCCGCTTAAGGTGACGATGTCAGAAGAACGGATCCAAGGTTTGGAGGCAGAGTTGTATGGTTTAAACGAGCATGTCACTGGCTTGAGGGCCGAGGAGGCGCAATGGCGATCACATCCGTCCACATCTCATACTTATGTTGATCCCGGTGTACTGCGAGAGTTGTATGAGATGTGTGTTCATGTCAAGGCTCAACTTGACACGTATAAATCTTTGAAGATTATCAGGAAAGTTTCCGAAACAGAGCTTGAGGGCGCCCGTTTCAAGGCATCGGCAGCCCGTGAAGCTTATGGTTACGACCCCGGTACGCTTGGCGAGGATGAGGATGATGACAACACGGACAGGTTTGCCTCTAATACTTGGTACGATGATGAGTATGCTGATGGGGGATGATATGGCGTGAAGCTATTGTACTTAGTTTTTATTTGCTTGATTATTTTTGTGAGGGCGTCTTTGAGCCCTTTATAAAACGGGTTGTAATTTGATAGTTGAATAGGAACAGTTTTCTTTTTGCTATGTATTTCTTGATTCCTGTTCTTTTTTCTTTTTGCTATGTGGGGAAGCCCCTGATTTCTTGATTTTTTTGTATATGGTTGATATTGGTTGTGTCGAACGTAGACCGGCCTGAGGTTAAATTTAGCTCGGATGAGATCGAGGTTTGATGAGGACGAATATCGAATAATTCGAGCAAGGTCGAATATAAAGTAATTCTAGCGAGGTCGAATGTAAGATAATTCGAGCGAGATCGAATGTAAAATAATTCGAAGGAGGTCAAATGTAAGATAATTTGAGCGAGGTTTAATGTAAAATAATTCGAACGAGGTTGAATGTAAGATAATTCAAGTGAGGTCGAATGTATGATAATTCGAGCGAGGTCGAATATGAAGTTATTCGAGCGAGGTCGAATGTAAGATACTTTGAGTGAGGTCAAATGTAAAATAATTCGAACGAGGTCGAATGTAAGATAATTCGAGCAAGGCCGAATGTGAATTAATTCGAGCGAGGTCAAATATAAAATAATTCGAATGAGGTCGAATGTAAGATAATTCAAGCGAGGTCGAATATAAGATGTAAAGTGACTTGGTGGAGTGCAAAGATGCTGTTTTATTTCATTTGTTGGAGAATATTATATATTTTTGTTTGTTCCATACATATATTGGAGAAGTTCCAGTGCACCTAGTCCCTTCATCGTTCGTCTTGGAGAAGTAGTCGGTACGCGGGGTGATGAATTATACTCCAACTTCGAGACGTCCCCTTCATTTCCTCATTAAAAACCTCTCCGAGAAATCCCAATTGGGAAACAAACTGGGCGAGGGAAAAAAGTACGATTTGGAGGGCATCCGTTCTCGGAAGTTGAAGTATTTGAGGTAGGCAACGTTCCAATTATTTTGTAACAGCTTTCCCTCCATTGTTTCTAATTGGAATCGTTCCAATTATTTTGTAATAGCTTTCCCTCCAATGTTTCTAATTGGAATGATTCTTGTTGCCGTGATTTTGTATGGCCCGTCTCAATTGGTTCCTAGATTACCTTCTCTTGAATCTTTGCTTGCCTCTGTTTTGGTCTTGAGTACATAGCCTCCGACTTTGAGTGGTCGTACTTTGGCCTTTTTTTGTAGTACCGTTCTGCTTGTTGTTTTTAGGCTATAATTCTTATGTAAGCCATGCCTCTTCGCTCCTCTGCTTTGTCGAGGTCTTGTTTCTTGTTCTCATCATTGCTTGGTCCACTTTCATTGGAGTATCTCAAACTAGGGCTATGCACGGACCGAATCGGCTCATATCACATTTTGATTTCGAATTTCGGATTTAAGATTGAATTATTATGCCTCAAAGTTAAGACCATATCAGGGCACATATGGATTGGCAGATGACTTGCCCTTTAGGACTTTGAGTACGAGTCGGCACCTGCGAGCGGCTAATATGTGATATCGTGCTCACTAAATTTTATGGCCTACCTGGCAAATCTCCCCGACATTTCGGTTTTATGTAGGATGCTCCTTAGGGGGAAGGTCGTCACCACCGATATGGGTTGACATTGAAAGTAGGTTCTAAGCATTCATGAAGCTACGAACAATGCCAAAGCTATTTTATCGAGAAGAGGGTACCTTGTTTCGGTGTCGACCAGTGTTTTGTTGATGTAATAAATTAGAGATTATGTATCTTTTTTCATGGACCAGTACTACACTTACTGCGACCTCTGACACGGCCAAGTATATCAGGAGGCATTCGTCGGGTTCTTTGTCGGCTAGTAGTGGGGGCGAGGATAAGTATGCCTTTAGTTCTATTGAGGCCTCGATGCATTCTAAATTCCACTGGAGCTGGTTATCCATTTTTAGCACGTTGAAGAATTTGTGGCACCTGTCGGAGGATCTTGAGATGAACCTCGACAAGGAAGCTATACGACCTGTCAGTTTTTGCACATGTTTCGTGTTGGTTAATACTTCAGGTATTCCCTCAATGGCTTTGATTTGGTAGGGGTTGACCTCGAAGCCTCTTTGTGATACCAGGAAGCCGAGGAACTTGCCCGAAGTTACGCCGAAGGTGCATTTTTCGTGGTTTAGCTTCATGACATATTGCTTTAGCATACCGAAGGCCTCTCTCAGCTGGCCGATATGGTCCTCCTTCCTTTTTGATTTTACCAACATGTCATCTATATAAACTTCCATTGTTTTGTCGAGTTGGTCATTGAACATTTTGGTGACTAACCATTGATAGGGTGCCCCTGCATTTTTCAACACGAATGTCATGAATCTGTAACAGTACGTTCCTTGGTAGGTGATGAAAGTAGTATTTTCCTAGTCCTCATCCTCCATGAGTATTTGGTAGTAACCTAAGTAGGCATCCAAGAAGCTTAACAACTCATGCCTTGTTGTTGCATCGATGAGATGATCGATATGAGGAAGCGGAAAGGAGTCTTTCGGGCAGGCCTTGTTTAGGTCCGTGAAATCCACGCACATCCGCCACTTCCCATTTTCCTTTTTCAACATGACTATGTTGGTGACCCATTGGGGGTATTTTGATTCTCCTATGGAACCGTTAGCGAGTATCTTATCCACTTCATCACTGACGGCCTCATAGATTACGTCGTTGAACTTTCTTCTTACTTGCTTGACAGGGGGGTAGAGTGGGTCGACGTTCAACTTGTGTTGTGGCAATATCTTTCGGGATACCTAACATATCTGCATGGGAGAAAGAGAACAAGTCGGCGCTGTCAATTATAAATTTATGGAATCTACCTAGTTTTGAGAGTTTATGGCCAATGTAAGCCTTTTTGTTGTTATCGTTGTTGTCTAGTTGGATGGGATCAAGGTCTTTTACCATGGACCTTGCGGATTCCACGATGTTAGGTTCCTTGATAACGTCTTTTGGTGCGTCGAGTTCGGCCCCTGACTTTGGTAATTGCTATGATTCTGAGTCTGTTCCCTTTAGCCATTGAGTGTATGTACAAACTTGAGCGATACGATAGCATTCTTGAGCTGTGCGTTATTCACCTCGGATGTTGAATATCTTCCATGGCGTATGGAACTTGATTACTTGATACAGATTGGAGAGGATGGACCACGTGGTGTGTATCCGCGGTCGCCCTATGATGGAATTGTAACTCGTGTCCTGGTTCATGACATGGAACATTGCTTCTATATATATATATATATATATATATATATATATATATATATATATATATATATATCAGATACACAGATGTATCACTTAATGAAATGATATGAATTTCTCTCTCTAATCTAGAAGCTTCTTCTTCTTCTTCTCTGTTACTGCTTCTCTCTTCTTCTGCATCATCTATCTTCTTCTTCTTCTTGTTGATCAATTATAACTCCATGGTATCAGAGCAGTCAAACTAATATGTTAGTTTTATTTTCGATTCAATATCTAAATTCCGCAAAAGTTCATAATCTCTGCTTCTTGATCTTTCAAATCTTGTGTCTATGGCTACCAATGAACAACTAGCCGGAATTCCATCAATAGGTGTTCCTACAGCATGAATTCCATCAATAGGTGTACCTCCAGCAGCAATTCCTAGTGTAAACTCAAGTCAAGGAGGACATGCAATTGATTACAATCATCCGCTATTTCTAAGCCCATCAGATGTAAGTGGCATTCAGATAATTTCTTTTCAATTTACTGGAATCAAGAATTATTCATTATGGTTTCGTTCTATGAGGATGGCATTGTTAGGAAGAAATAAATGGGGCTGGTACATGGTACATGTACTAAAGAAAATTTCCCAGAAAATCTGTGGAATCACTGGAAAGGGTTAATGCAATTGTACTTTCTTGGTTAATGAATTCTGTTAGTAGTGGGTTGCTTTGTAGAATAATTTAAGCATCAAGTGCAAAAGTTGTGTGGGATGATTTGCATGAGAGATTTGACAAGGTAGATGGGTCAAGGTCATATAATTTGCATAAAGAAATTGCTACTCTTAGTCAAGGGACAAGTTTTGTGTCAATTTACTTCTCCAAATTGAAAGATCTGCGGGCGGAGTTTGAGGCACTAGTCCCTGCACCTGGGTGTGAATGTCCAAGGTCAAGGTAAGATGTTGTGCATATGCAGAAACTGAAACTGTTTCAGTTCTTAATGGGATTAAACGAGTCATATAGTCAAGCTAGAGGTCAAATTCTGCTCATGAGTCCAATGCCCACAGTCAATCAGGCATATGCCGTGGTGATTAGTGATGAGAGTCAAAATTTAGTAGCAGCAAATGCTGGAGTGCTAGGACCTAATCCCACTGCTACAATCAACCAATTTGAAGCAGCAATGTACACCAAAACAGGAGGAAACTATCAACAAACTAGGAGAAACTATAACATATTCTGTGATGTATGGAAGATGAAAGGGCATTCTAAAGAAAATTGTTACAAAGTTATAGAGTATCCTCCAGGATATAGATCAAGGAGAAAGAACACAAATATACATAGGAACACAAATATTCATAGTGCATACAATGTGCTTTCTGATTTGGCTATACAGGGGCAACAGTCTGCTAGAGGAAGTTGGAATGAGAATTATCTATAAATTCTCAATTATCAAACAATGTTGTTAATACCAACAATTCTCAAAATAGTGGACAAATCACAAATACTCCTTGGATGGGAGAGTGCACATTCACAAAAGAACAGTATGAGCATATTGTGCAACTGCTAAACAAAGACACCTCAAATGGAGGATCTACAACAGCAACACCATCAGTTAATGTTGCAGGTGTTCCTTGTGCAAA
This sequence comes from Nicotiana benthamiana, assembly GCA_034376525.1. Taxonomy (NCBI): domain Eukaryota; kingdom Viridiplantae; phylum Streptophyta; class Magnoliopsida; order Solanales; family Solanaceae; genus Nicotiana; species Nicotiana benthamiana. The sequence continues at coordinate 155,825,173 of CM067338.1, forward strand.
ACAAACAAGACAATCATTTCCTATTAGTAGTATAAAAACAGTTACTTGTTTTGAATTAGTTCACATGGATGTATGGGGGACTTAAAAAGTTTCTACTGTGAATGGAAATAGAGTTTCTAGAATGACATGGATTTTCTTATTGAAATTGAAATATGATGTTTGTGCGCGTGGGACTGAATTTGTTAACTCAACTTGTGAAAAGTATTTCAAAGGTTTAGGAGTAATACATCAGAAAACTTATCCTTATACTCCTCAGTAAAATGGAGTAGCTGAGAGAAAACATAGACATATACTAAATATTACTAGAGCTGTAAGGTTTCAAGCTAATATACTTATAAAGTTTTGGGGTTATTGTGTTCTTGCAGCAGTTTATCTTATTAATAGACTGCCTAGCTCTACTATTGACAATAGAAGTCCATACGAAAGATTGTACAATAAGAAACCTTCTTTACAACATCTTAAAGTTATAGGATGTCTATGTTATGCAAAAATAGTTAATCAGAATGATAAACTAGTGCCTAGATCAAAACCTGCCATATATATGGGGTATGCTACAACTCAAAAAGGATATGTCCGATATGTCCTTTATGATCTAATAGATAAAATCTTCTTTGTAAGTAGAGATGTGCAATTCAGAGAAGACATGTTCCCATTTAAGAACAAACAAGACAATAACAAGGCTATATTTGTTCATTCTAATACAACAGATTTACTATGTCAACCAGTTCAAATTATAATCCCAGAAAATAAACAACCAAATGATGTCATACTTGAAGGCACACAAAAAAATACTCAATATTATGATGATATACCAATAGAGAGCAATCAGGACAATAGTCAACAAGTCCCAAGTATACAGCACAACGATCAATATCCACAAATAGTCAATATAAAGAGATCAGAATGAGGAAAGAAACCACCTATATGGATAAAAGATTATGTGTCCTTAATTGCTCATCAAGATGAACCTTATGGATTATCCAAATACATAACCTATGATCACATAACTAGTAAATATCAAGCATACTTAACAAAAACATCAAATATAACTGAACCAACCTTATATTCTGAATATGTAAAGGATCCTAAATGGATAGAAGCAATGAAAGCTGAAATTAAAGCATTACAAAATAATCATACATGGGATATAGTGATTTTGCCTTTTGGAGAAACACCAACTGGATGTAAATGGATATATAAAATTAAAAACAAAGCTTCTGGGGAAATAGAAAGATTTAAAGCTAGATTAGTATCTAAAGGGTTCAGTCAGAAAGAAGGGATAGACTATCAGGAAACTTTTTCTCCTGTTATTAAGATGAAAACTGTAAGAACTATCCTAGCTATAGCTTCCACTAAACAATGGCATATACACCAAATCGATGTATATAATGCATTTTTACAGGGTGACTTATTAGATGAGATATATATGCAGTTACCTCAGGGATTTGCAAGTCAGGGGGGATAATAAGGTATGTAGACTTATTAAATCCCTATATGGTCTAAAACAGGCTCCTAGACAATGGAATGCTAGACTAATAGAAGCATTATTGAATATTGAATTTAAACAAAGTTAACATGATCAATCACTGTTTTTAAGAAAACAGTAGAAGGTATAACAATGGTTCTGATCTATGTAGATGATATGTTGATAACTGGTGATTCTTTGAAATTAATAGAGGAGACAAAAGACCATTTACAACAGTCCTTTAAAATGAAAGACCTAGGTGAACCTAGGCATAGAGTTTGCTAGATCAGAACAAGGGATTCTTATGCATCAAAGAAAGTATGCCTTGGAATTAATCTCTGAAACAGGCCCAGCAGCTGCCAAACCATCCATAACACCAATTGATACAAACATGAAACTAACAACAACTGAATATGATGAACATCTAAAGAGAACTAATTCAGCTACTTATATGGATGAAGAACTAGCAGACTTGAATTCCTATCAAAGACTGATAGGTAAATTACTATACTTAACAATGACTAGAACTGATATATCTTTCAGTGTTCAAACTTTAAGTCAGTTTCTTCAAAAACCAAAGAAATCACATATGGAAGCTACTTTAAGAGTTGTTAAATATGTTAAAGCCAGTCCAGCAAGGTATTCTATTATCAAGTAAATCAAACAATACCATTACAACATATTGTGATGCACATTGGGCAGCTTGTCCATTTTCAAGAAAGTCAGTTTCAAGTTATCTTATCAAGCTTGGAGAGTCTCTAATAGCATGGAAATCCAAGAAACAAACTACTGTGTCTAGAAGCTATGCAGAAGCTGGATGCAGAAGTCTAGCTACAACTGTTGCAGTAATTGTTTGGCTGACTAGTCTATTGAAAGAAATAGGAGCTGAAATAAAACTACCAATTGAAGTGTTCAGTGATAGCAAAGCAGCAATCCAAATTGCTGCAAATCATGTCTATCATGAAAGGACAAAGCATATTGAGATCGACTATCATTTCATCAGGAAAAAATATTACAAGGACTTATCAAAACTACCTATCTGTGTACTAAGGAGCAGCCAGTAGATTTACTAACCAAAGGTCTTAACAAGGTGCAACATAGATATCTATCATCCAAGCTAGGTGTTCTTAATGTATTCACAGTACCTAGCTTCAGGGGGGGGGTATAGAGAGATGTAACATAAAGAAAGAAGGGTAAATTAGTAACTTCACATAGTCCGGCTGTTAGTTAATCTAACTAGCAATCCTAGAGTTTGTTAGGTGATTAATACCTACTTAGTCCAAGTTAATATAGATTTAGCTTTTATATATATATATATATATATATATATATATATATATATATTAGATACACAGATGTATCACTTAATGAAATAATAAGAATTTCTCTCTCTAAGCTAGAAGCTTGTTCTTCTTCTCTGTTGCTGCTTCTCTCTTCTTCTGCATCATCTATCTTCTTCTTCTTGTTGTTGATCAATTATAACTTCAAGATGAAACAGATTCATCTTTCTTTGTTCATCAGCCATGAAAATCCAACCTGGAAATCCCACTCCCAAACACCGCTTTTCCACTAGTTCTGGCTCATGATATGAGTAACATCCTTTGACAAGTCGAAAAACTCGCGACTTTCTTCATTCCCTTCTTTCTCTGCGAGCATCAACCATGGAACTGCTGGAACTTCCTCCCTCATATTACCTATGATTTTGATGAAATATTTGAGAGACCAAATTAATTTAACTATTTACAACGAAGAATCTAAAGGGTCGTTTTTATAAGGAGTAGTCAAAAATCTGTTTCCATAAGGTTGGGAAATATAATCCTAGTTTGTTTAAACCTAGGTGTAGTTCATCAGTCAAATTAAAGCCATCGTTACAAATTATTTAGTACCAACTTACTTGCCAATTTTGACAATGGGAAATGGTTTTTAGTCCCTAAGTTATTACCTTATTCCAATTTTGGTTCCTGTGGTATTGGACAAATAGTAATTTATTTAACCTTCAACTGGACAATGTAATACCCTGTTTGACCAAGATTCTAAAATTAATTTATTTTGAGAAGTATTTTTCTTCTCAAAAGTATTTTTAGTGAAAAATAGTTTGTTTTTAGTTAATTAATTTGAAAAGTATTTCTGAACAACAATTAATATTTGACCAAGCTTTTATATAATGCTTCTAACTATATTTTTCGCAAAAGTGTTTTCGAGCATAAGTTACTTTTTTTACTTCTCCAGAATTACTTCTGCTTCTACTCAAAAATATATTTTTTTTATTCTAAAAGTTTAACCAAACACTTTAGCTTTTGGCTTTAGAGAAGCCTAGCCAAACAAACTATAATAATTACCAATTTTATCAATGGGGAAATAAAGGTTTTTAGTCCCTAAGTTATTACCTTTTCCCAATTTTAGATTGGACATCTTCAATTGGACAATTGTTAATATTAGTGCCCGTTTTTCTTAAAATTTGATGTAAGATTTTTCCAAAAAAAAAATTTACTTTTTTCGGAAATCAGCATTTGTTCATAAAATTTTTAATTTTCACTTGAATATATATTTTGTAAATTTTCGAAAATTTGAAAACTGCATAAAGCTATTTTTTAAAATTTTCACTCAAATCACTCACAGAACTTAAAAAATAACCAAAAATTAAAATTTATGTCCAAACACAATTCTAAATTTTAAATACCATTTTCACTTGAAAAAAAATTTCACCATTTTTTGGAATTTTACCATTCTTATGTCCAAACGCCTACTAAGTCCAACCGTTGACAAAAACATAGAAAGTCACTTAACAGGCTATGAACTTCTATGAAGGGTAAATCACGATACTATTTTCAGCTCCGAAACACCTAAAGACTAGTTAAAGGAAGAAAATTACACAATTAAGAAAAATGCAGCAACATCAAGTAAAAGATCGTTGATGAAAATTCCTTAGGAAAAATTATTGGCTATAAGACTAGTGATTAGTGGAACATTTAGTAGCATAATTGTTTACTTGTTGGAGCACTAGTAAGTATCTCTAAAGGGAGTAGTGTTCCTCATCGACTAAGAAGAGCTTATTTTCCACTTTATAAAGAATGAGAAATTGACATTTTTATGCTAGCCGGATGAAAATTTGACACCAAAAAGGCCCAAAAATACCATTGAAGCTTGGTTCAAATTTTTTCATTTTGTCTAATTATAATTTGTTTCGATCGGGTGATATTGGATTTTATTGAAAATATCTTAAGTAGCTTGAAGTTCGATCATAAATTGTTTAGAGAAGATTGGAGGTAGATTTGAGCTAATTTTCATATTGAAAAATTCAAGGTTGATGATGACTTCATTTGTGCATATTTTCTTATATTTTGTTTTTTGGTAATTAAGATATACATTAAAAAACATACTAAGAGTCATTACATAATTCATTACAAATGGGAATTGTTCTAGGACACAATGTTCATAGCTTGTCCCTTTCCAAAATAGAGATAACAAAAGTAGGAGGACTAAGATAAATTATTAAGCTTCCAAAAGTTGAGCTGCTTCCATTCTTCGTCATTGAGTCAACCGCCTGGTTAGCCTCTCTGAAGACGTGCTGCAAAGGCAGATCACCTGCTCTACTCAATAGGCATCTGCAATCATCAATTAGGTTACAGGCATAGTTTTTGTTGTGGATTAAATTGATGAGTTCCTTACAATCTGTTTCAATAGTAAGGGGAAGGAAGTTGTTTCCTATAGCTAATTTTAAACCATGTAGCAGTGCTAATATTTTCATATATATATATTGGTGGCATGCGAAATACCCATGTTGTATCTCAACACCCAATCCCCATTGGCATTACGAATGATTCCCCCTATTCCACCCTTGCCCGGGTTACCTATACACGAACAATCCACATTCGGTTTATAGCAATTTGCTTCAGGTGGGTTCCACTTGATGAAGATAGTATTTCTAAGTGCAGGAGTCCGAGATTGATTTGTAGCTAGGAGTTTATATTCCATGGCTTTGTTAGCAATGTTTTTTAGTAGGAGAGGTTTGTTATTATTTTTTAATATCGTCTCATTTCTGTGCAGCCAGATGTGCCAGAGGATAAAAGGAATGACTTCAGACCAGACAAGATATTCATTAAAGACAGTGTGGGAGTTACATTGAGTTTATAACCATTGGTGTAATGTGTATTTATCAGGAGGCTCCGGTGGTAGCTGGCTAAAACCCGCTTGAGCCCAAATCGAGTTGGAGTGCCTACATCTAAAGAATATGTGTGTTGTATCTTCCCTCTCAGTGCTGCACATGTGACAATTTGGAGAATTGGTTATATTCCTGTGGAATAGAATTTGAGACGTTGAGAGTTTATTATGGATAGCCGTCCATAGAAAGAAATTTATCTTATTAAGAGTTTTGATTCTCAATAGCCATTTATAGTCATGAGTATCCCCTGCATCCTTGCTTTGTAGAATCTCATAAGCAGATTTAATGGTGAAAGATCCGTTTGAGTTCATTCCCCAACTATAGTTGTCTTGGATAGGCTGAATTTGCTTGATGTAAGTGCTATAGATTTTATTCTTTATTTCAGGGGAGTTGGAACGATAGATTATTCAAACTGAAGGATCTATTGGCAATGATGTCAGTTAGTGTTTGCTGTTGTTCGTGCTTCATTAAAGAAACTTGTATTTGAGCTCGTGTATTAGCTTATATTCCTCTATATAGTATATGTTTATTTCATGTATACTAGTTTTACAGTACGCGCGTTGTGCATGTATATCATATCAACGATTATAAATATTTTAAAAATTACAATTAAAATATATTTGTGTTATAAAGTTAAAACTAAAAAAATTATAACTACGAGTTTGTAATAGATTCAATTTTATGAGATAAACATAAATATAAAGATAAATCTGAATGAAAAAATTGTTCGAAATTCGAAAAATGTTCCAGTATAATTGATAAATGATGAAAAGTACATATTTTTTACGATATTTGCATATTAGTTCTTGTGTGAGTCGCGGGAGAGTAAATGGTTTTTGTAATGAAATATACTCACTATGTGTTTCTTATATGTAGGAACGAGTGTGGATGATAAATGAGCAAAAGATATCAAATTCGATACAAAAGGAAGAATTTAAAGGATTGGGAGCTCGTCTATTCTCGTGCGTGGCACAAAGTCGGACGCGAAAAAGGAGAAAAGTTAAGACATAAAACAGCAATGCAAAGTAAAGGCACGGAGTGCTCGGCGAAATGGGAATTTCAAAAGTTGGATCCGCGTCAAAGTCCGCGTCTAATGCAAAGGCAGACGCGGTGTCACGACCAGGATTTCCCAACTATCTGGAGTCGTGATGGCACCTGCTATCGAGAGCTAGGCAAGCCAACCCTTAACTATCTTTTTCATTAACTAATTACTTCTTTTAACAATTACCAGTAATAATATGAAAACAACAGAATTGAATATAAAAGCGGAAGTCTTAGAGAAATAGAAAATAAAAATGCACAATAGCCAATACATGTCTCTACCCAGCAACTGGTATTACAACATACACGAACTGTCTAAGAGTGCTAAATATAAAAGTCTGAAACAATAAAATAAAATTCTGTCTCGGTACAAAGGGAACAGGGCATAAAGAGATAGAAGAGATGTCGGGCCTGCGGACGCCTGCAGGACTACCTCGGAATCTCGTGGACTGAAGGACGACTCCTTGGTTAATGTTGTTGTCCAATACCTGGATCTATGCAAAAGAGCACAGAGTGTAGTATCAGCACAACCGACCCCATGTGTTGGTAAGTGCCTAGTCTAATCCCGACGAAGTAGTAACGAGGCTAGGACCAGACTACCAAATAAACTAGTGCAGTTCAAATATATATACAGCGGAAAAGAAATGCAGGAAATAACCAGTCAATATGGGAGGGGAAACATACTGTGGGGGAGATAACAGTTCCGAATAGAAAACATCAAGTAAGGAAAGGTGCAACAAAACTAGAATATCAACGAGAATCAGAATCAACAATTTGCACGGCATCACCCTTCGTGCTTTTACTCTCGTCCTCACCCAAATAATAATCATGATAAAAGGTTCACGGCATCACCCTTCGTGCTTTTACTCTCATCTTCACCAATCAATCTTATAATAACAATATGTGTGGCATCACCCTTCATGCTTTTACTTTCTTCTTCACCAATCAATCTTATAATAACAATATGTATGGCATCACCCTTATTGCTTTTACTCTCTTTCCTCACCATACAATCAATGAATATCGGTACGGAATGGTACATCGTATGGCACGACATCACCCTTTGTGCTCTACACTCTTTCCTTACAATAGCTAACAATGCACGGCATTATCCTTCGTGCTTTAACACTCTCCCTCACCCAAACAATAATAAAAAACAAAGGGGAAAGGGAGTAGACAAATAATGATAGAAATTCCGGCAAGGGAATACAATTTAAAAAACAAAATCCCGTCAAGGGAACAAGATCAATAAATCTCAGTATCCCGGCAGGGGAGATAGTTTACAAGCAACAAACACCCTGGCAAGGAATAATTCAATAACTCTTTCTCTTTCTTTCACTTTTTACTTCATAATCCACTATACCACTTAAGCCAATGATCCAAAGGATCCAACTATCTCATATACTTTCACAAATCGAATTATAACTCGAGTCAATGCTCCTCGAAGTTCAAGGGTCACGGTTTCTTTTACAAGCTTCTCACAACATATAGAAATCATCATCAAGACATGAAAGATATCACAAAATCAGAATATTCACAATATAAAGACCCACGGTCATGCTAGACACTAACGTATAGAGACTCGTCACCAAACATATACGTCGTACTTAACAAGTATCATATAGCAAATAGGACTCAACTCTTAATCCCTCAAGCTAAGGTTAGACCAAACACTTACCTCAACCTTTCACGACCAAATCAATCCTCAATTACCGTTTTCCCTCTCGAATTCGGCTCCAAATCGATTGTATCTATACAATAATGAATTTAATACATTAATAACTGCTAAACAATGCGAACTCAATGCCTAATTATAGCTTTCCAAGCATTCTTTCAAAAATTCTAAAAATTGACCCCCAGACCATCTTGGTCAAAAACGATATTCGAACCAAATCATATCACACATTCACCCACGAGCCCGAATACATAATTTATTTTGAAATTCGACCTTAAAACAAGGTATAAATCAAAATAAAAATTAAAAATCCATAACTCTACCCAATTCTCTAATTTATATCCTTAATTACATATTTTAGGCCAAAGATTTCAATAGAAGTTGAAGAAAATGGAAGAAAACAAGCTACGAATTACTAACCCAAGAGGCTTTGATGACGAATTGCTTCAATGGTCTCCCAAGAGCTTAGAGAAGAAAGGTTTTGGTGAAATTTTTGGTGTATCCCGCAATGACACTGTTCTGGACTTTTAAAATTTATTTAGGCGAAATTACTCATCGCGTTCGTGACAGGCAAGTCGCATTCGCGATGAGTAACACTTAGCAGGCCATCGCGATCGCCAAAAAAGGAACGCGAACGCGGAGAGTAAAAATGTTGTGGCCAAGAAATTGTTCTACACGAACGCATGGGCCATCACGTGAACGCGAAGAGGGAATCCTACAAAGCTTATTGCGAACGCGAGAATATGCTCGCCAACACGATGAGGAAAAGAAGACTCAGTCCTCAGCGTCAAATAACACTACGTTAACGCGAGGGCTGGGATGCAAATGCGAAGAAAGAAAAAGTTAAAGCTTCGCGAACGCGGGAGATGTGACACAAACCACTCTGAAACACTCCCGAGTCCTCGGGCTCCTAACCAAACACATAAACTAACTCAACAACATCGTACAGACTTATTGAAGCTATCAAATCGCCTAAATAATCTCAAAAACAATGAATCAAACCTCAAAATCAAGAATCTTTCCAAAACTTCATCAAGTTGAAATTTAGAACTTTAAGTCCAAAACACGTCAAACGACGTCTGATTTTAACCAAACTTTACAAAAACATCTTAAATCATATATAAGACCTGTACTGGATGCTGAAATCAAAATACGCGCCGGATACCTACACGTTCTAATCAAATTTCATTTCAATTTTTCTTGACATTTTCAGAAAAATAATTTCCTTTAAAAATTTATTTCTCAGGCTCGGGACCTCAGAATTCGATTCCGGGCATAAGCTCGAGTCCCATATTTTCCTACGGACCCTCCAGGACCGCCAAATCATGAGCCCGAGCCCCTTGTACCCAAAATATTGACCGGAGTCAAATTTTATTCATTTTAATAGTAAAAGTTACCATTTTTCACGGAATTTTATATTTAAGCTTTCTGGCTACGCGTTCGGACTGCACACGTAAATTGAGGTGGCTCTAATTGAGGTTTTCAAGTCCTCAAAAGCACAAGTTGGATAAGAAAATAGGTGATGACCTTTTGGATCGTCACACGCGGATTCCAGCTTTCCCTAGCCGAATAGGGATTGGAGAATTTCGCTCTTTGGCAACCCTAAGTGATATAAATACATCTTAAAATACAAATTTTAGAGGAGGAGACGCTACTTTAGGGTTAGACAACTTCCTTGAAGTCAAGAACACGCTTGGAGCAAGGAGGAAGATTCAACTACGAGTTTTTTCCCTTCTTCTTCCTGTTTTATTTGTTGGTTATGAATTGGAGTATTGTGTTTTCACATACTTTTATGAATAGCTAATTTATTATCTAGAGTTTTGATGGAACCTCTTTGAGGGTGAATTCTTGTTATGTTTTAATATAATTTAGCCTTTGAATTTATCTACTTGTTTCAACTACGTGCTTATTTCAGTTGGTTGAATGGCCATCGATTGACTGTCCCTATATGTGTTGCTTGAGAAAGAATATATATTTAGGTGATTGTTGAACAACGTCACTCCTAAAGTATATGACAAGTCAATACGGTAGTTTTAAAAATGGGATCAGAGATAACGAGGCTTTGGCGTGGTCACAGTGAGCGGTTAGATAAAGCCAACTAGCGTAGTTCGAGAATATATGCCTAGTAAATTATTGCAGTTACTCGAGGGAGAATTATGGTACCTAAAATTCTCACGATCAGTAGAGAATACATAGGCGAAATTACAGGGAACATAGTGGGAAGGATTTCGATAATTTGGAAAATCATAACTCTAGACTTTCTCAATTTAGTTTCCAACCCTTAGTATTTTTAGTTGTTAAGCTACTGCTTTAGTTTGTTAATCAATTATTTAGATATAAAAATCTTAATATTTATAACTTAGAAATTTATTCGAGCTTGTCTTTTTAGTAATACTGAAAAATTATGGCGAAACCTTAGTTATCTGTGGGATTCGACTCTGGACTTTTAGACTGGATTATATTTGCAGCGATCAATTATCCTTTTTAGAATAAGAGTTTGGCGTGATGAATAATATACTGGAAGTCCAATATAATATACTATTACACCAGTATAATATACTGGTCCAGCTTAATATGCTGGAAGTTCATACACTACTCCGATCTCCAGTATATTATGCTGGAACTTTTCGCATGTTGGAGTTCCAGCATAATATGCTGGAAGTTCATACACAGGTGCATCAATCTACAATATATTATGCTGGAACTTTTTGTGTTGGAGTAAAATATTATCTATTTTCAATGACTTTGCAAATACCGGCTATTTTTTACTTATCAGTTCGAAAACTGACTAGCCCCTGCTATTTTACGGGGATACACATAATATACAACGTGATATACACATATCACAAAAACTCTTTTCTACGGCTAGAGTATAACTCAAAAGATAAATAATGTAATTTAGGTGAAAAATAAGAAATAGCAAGATTTGCAACTGGTAATTGAAAATAGTAAAGTTTTAAAAGTAATCGAAATTTAGTCATTTTTTATGTATAGATAAAATATGAACAAAAATACATTTAATCCAAAACAAAATCAGCATAATAGGCCAGAGTTCAAATTTTTTACATATGAGATTTCAGCATATTGTGCTAGACTTTCATAATACCTGTAATTTTATATGCATGAGCTCCATAATCTAGCATATTATGCTGGAACCTTCCGTGTATCGTAGTTCTAACATAATATGCTAGAAGTTTCTATGCAGAAACTCCATTAAAAAAAGGGCAGCCCGGTCCACTAAGCTACCATTATGCGCGAGGTTCGGGGAAGGGCCGGAAGACAAGGGTCTATCGTACACAGTCTTACTCTGCATTTTTACGAGAGGATATTTTTACGGCTCGAACCCGTGACTAGCATAAACTCCATAATCAAACATATTATGTTGGAACTTCATACATATTTCAGTAAAACAGTAACTATTTTTTAATTATTAGTCTGACAACTGGATAGCCCCTCAATACCCTACGCTCGTATTAACCCCATTGAGAATTCATATGTGAACTTCAATGCTAGCTTACGAGTGCCAAAACATACCTGTCAAATATTTGATGCTATGTGGAAAAAATCTAAATACCTAACTCAAAATTTTAATAATAGAGTGACCCTTACTTAATCCGTGTGAATTAACAACAATATAACTCAAACAACTTGGACTGTCTATTAAAGAAAGCCAATAAGCGTGTACCAATGATATCATGCATCTTGGAAAAGTCTTAAATTTCTGGAAGAGGTTTTCCATTCAGTTACTACAACAACAACCCAGTATAATCTCACTTAGTGGGGTTTGAAAAGGATAGTGTATACGTAGACCTCTACCTTTAGATAGAGAGGCTGTTCCTAAATATACCCCCGATATCATTTCCTCCAAGAACTTCTCACCTTACTTTTAGAAAAACTCGAACTCACAATCTCTCGGTTGAAAATGGGGGTTACTTAGTTAGTAATATGGGACATATAGAATGTCAAGGAAAACATTGTCCTTCCTTTTCAAGTATACAAATGACTCCAACCACTTTTTTTAGGTCCAGCCTATGACAAAGATGCAAATGGTCCAATGTAACCTCATCAAACGCCTTAAATTCTGCTTCTTTAATGCATTGGGGTACGAACTTTTAATTTGTTGCAATATTCAACTCTATCACCATCCATATGTCATTTCTAGAATTTTTCTCATTTATAATACGGATGTCTAAATTACACCCTTGAGCAAGCCGTGGCACTCTTGTGGATCTTATGTGACTATAGAATATTATGTATCGAACTGTCTTTTTTATAATATGAAAGTCGTGTTATATATCAAGAGACTGCTTCATGTACAACCCACAAAATCTTTTCGAGATAATCTATTGGTCCTCGATTTTTTTTTCTTTTCCTTTTATATTCCCTTTAGTAGGAGGATGACCACTTCGTGAGTTGTGATGATGAAAAGTCAGAGTTGTGAATCAAATTTCATAATGTCGGAAGAAAAAAAATTCTTTCACAATGACATCCATCTTAATCTTATTTGAGTATTATTTAATTATATTTAATTACTTCAATTAAATAACAAAATTGACAAATAATAATTTGTTTAAAACATTGTTCAAGAAAACATTCTACAAAAAAAAGAGTAAAAGGAAGTTCAATGCTTGGATATTGCACAATAAAACTTGGATAATATCTTACAGGATCTGTGCGCTTAAATGCATCAAATGCACGAAAATAAGAAAAATGTGGTATATATTATGATCATTCCGTTTGCCTTCGGTTGAGGTTTCCTTGGTTCAAGTTCTTGCTTCTTGTCTGCATAGACTGATTATTGGCCTGCTGCATATACTGTGCTGCCAACTGGTTATTGAACTCCATGTTCATTGACTGTAAGAAAACCACCAAATAAAGAAACTCAGAATTACCAAAACATGGAATTAATATATATTGGTTCAACATTAGCTTTCTATATATAGTAGACCTAGACAGATGGATATTAGCCAAAGTGAAAATCTAACTTCAGCTTTATATCTTTTAAGAAAATATTAATCATATAAATAACAAAACCAATTTTCTTTTTTCCAGAAGTACCTGTATATACATTTTTTTACCTTCTAATCGAAGTATTGAAATTTTATAAGTTATGAGGTGAAATATAGCCTTGATAAAAACCTTACTTGGAAAAAAAAAGTTATATAATTTATAAATAACATTGTTGATTGGATGAAAAAAGGTCTGTCAAGAGGAGTATAAGTACCAGGGGCAGAGGCAGGATTTCCAGGAAGGAGATTCAAAAAGAAAATTTGTAACTAGCGGGAATTGAACCTATGATCTTATGAGGGTTTTCAACCCCCTTGATAACTAAAGTACACTTTTGGGTAGTGTTAAAGGGGTTCAAAACTTAATATATAAAGGTGAAAAACAGATTTTACATTATATATACACTGTAATTTTTCGGCGAAGGGGGTTCGGCCACCTAAATGTAACACTGAGTGTAACTACATATATTAGATCATGTAAAAGATAATCAACAACCTTCAAGTAATACTCATATTAAATGAGATAACTAACCTAAAAGATAAGACAAGCTAAGTTACTTGCTACAACAGATTAAAACACATTGATCGTGTAAATTTTATTTGTACGTTAACAGTGTATAAGTACTGAAATTTGTCAAGAACACAGGATTAACTTACTTGCGCTAGAAATGCACTACGGGGGTCGTTAAAAGGGAATGAATTGCTGACACCGGGGGCAACTGCAGCTCTGCTTGCATTGGCATCGCCATTAGCTTGTGGCGGAGTAGGTATGGTCGGGGCCATGGCGAAGGCCGGTGACATGAAGGGAGGACAGGAAGTAGCAATTGAGGTTGGATAAATGAAGGGAGCAGTAAAGGACTGATGAGGAGTTGTTGCAGCAGCAGCTCGTACTAAATTAGCAGTCATCATATTGTTAAGCATTCCTGGTGCCATGCCCATTCTTGCTAGTAAAGGCATTTGAATATGTGGTAATTGCATCATCATTTGAGACTCCATGTTTCTTGCACTGCTTATTAACTGAATTTGTGCTTGAAGCTGCTTTAAGTACTTTATGACTTCGTCCAGCATTGACGCTTTATCTGTCTTTATAATCATTAATTATATCAAAATTACATAACCCAAAATTAAGCTTACTAGTTTAACTGTAATATCATATCACCTAAAACATAACGGGGGCGGATTTAGGTGGGGCAAAAATTACACTACATATATAATCTCTGTATATTAAGTTTTGAACCCACTTAATACAACCCAAAAGTGTAGTTTAGTGGTTAAGGGGTTCAAAATCTTTATAAAGTCATAGATTCAATTCTCACTAGATATAATTTTTAATTTTTAAACCCCCTTAGTGGAGATCCTGCCTCCGTTACGTGATGAATATGTGGAAAAATCTCATTTATTAGTGTGATATTACATATTTGGTAGCTAGGTAACTCACCTTACTTGCATTTGGCACCAACTTCTGCAGAACTTTCATCTTTTCGTTGATTCTATCTCGGCGTCTCTGCATCCCCCAAAGAAAACGAAATATGTAATTATAATTGGTAAGTTCATAAATAAGGCCTCTGCCAAATTTTAAATACTACTCCTTCCGTTCCCATATATGTTTGAGTGGGAACGGGTTTTAAGAAAAAATAAAAAAAATTGGAATTTATGGTCCTACACAAATAAAAAAGGGGCCCACGGTATTTGTGTGGTTATTTATAAAAGCTTCTCGTTAAAAATAGAATTGTAAGTTTATGCTACATTGTTTCCAAATTTAGAAAAGGTCATTTTTATGGAACGGACCAAAAAAAATAGGTTCACATAAACTTGAACACATGGAGTATTTTCTATCATTTGTCCATATATCCATCTTATAAGGTTTTTGTATACCACCTAATTAAGGAAGACATTAATATATATACTTAATTATAAGGGTATTTGTCTAAAATCCCCTTTGTTTCTATCTTAAATATTTCACTTATACCCTGTTTGGCTAAACTACTAAAATCAGTTTATTTTGAGAAGTGTTTTTCTCAAAAATACTTTTAAAAAAGGTGTTTTTGGTGAAAAGCACATTGTATTTGACTAATTAATTTGAAAAACACTTTTGAACAGTAATTAGTATTTGGCCAAGCTTATAAAACTGTTTCTATGTGTATTTTTTTTAAAAGTGCTTCTCAGAAAAATGTTTTTGGGGAGAAGCTACTTTTTTCTCTTCTCAAAAACTGCTTCTGCTTCTGCTTCTCCTCAAAGATACTTTTTTTCCTTCCAAAAGTTTGGCCAAACACCTCAAATTTTGATCAAAATTGCTTTTGACCAGAAAGAAAAAAAACCTTTTGGCCCAAAACAAACTTGGCCGAAGAGGCTATTATTCTTGAACTAATTGGTGCAGTAATAATGAATTTGAATAATAAATGCTTCTTTAGTTTTTTTTTTCCTAAATGTCAAATATATATTTATAAATAAATTCATGTTACATAGACTGCAAATAGCTGTTTCACTACCTTATTTTTTGATGTTATATTAGGTATTCATCCCTAGTATAATTAAGGTGCATTAAATCCAACATATATACCCGCTCTGACTGATTATGAACAGCAGCTGTTCGGCTGCGTCTTAACGTGTTGGAGCCTTTTGTTTCACGTTCTTCCTCCTTGTTTTCCTGTCACAAAGTCATGATCCAATATGAAATTGAGCGTTTGATACATACATACATATATATATATATATATATATATATATATAGAAAGTACTAGATATATATACCACTACAAAATAATCGAAAGTACTATATATAGTACAAGAACATAGCATTATATCATCATATATACTGGCTACAAAATATACATTTTTTAGTACACGGATTACTGGCTTCAAATTAGAAGGATCTAACATTTTTTGTGTTGAGATGGATATAAATTTGAAATATATATATATATATATATATATATATATATATATATATATAGGAACCATGTGAAGAGTTATTTAACTATGACAATTCTCTATACTTAACCATATCTAAAGAATGTTTTAAGTCATTCTTTTGGAATCATACGAATGGAGTATATGTTTACTTGTATGTATATAGAAGAACGAATTATATTTCATAGAAGCATGTAATGTTGTCACGTATAAAGGGGTTGTAGGTAGGTTTTAGTTACAATAGAAGGTAATCGTAGGTAAATCCTTATGATAAATATTAACCACTAACTTAATATATAATAATAGTAATAACTACTAATTTACTACTCCCTTTTTTTCAAAAAGGTTGTCAGTATTTCCTTATTACTTCCACAGTCCACAATAAGTAGCCAATTTACTTGTGGCATATCCATTAAGGAAATATTAAATTCTAGATAAAAATTATTAGTGTGATTAAACTACCCTTCATTAAATATTACACTATAGTTATAATAGTAGTTACTTCTCTTTTCAAATGTGAGGAGTAAATGACTTTTTAGGGATACGTACATAAGGGTAATTTTACAAAAACAAATTGAATTTTTTCTAAATGGACACTCATTTTGCACCAAGATAAAAAAATAAATTGGTCACTTATTGTGGACCGGATGGAGTATTTTGTTCCGAAAAAGTTGACACCTTTCAATACCACAAGTTTTAAATATTTTACGGCCAATGGCTAATTTAAGACCATATATTTTAAAAGCATATATTCTTTATTAAAATTTGTGTTAAGTCAAATTGAGATAATTTTTTTGAAACGGAAGAAGTAATAAGTTAAATCTACATTAATAAAAAAATCTTTATATCCTTATATATAAAATTTAAATCCAAAATAAGAAAAGGAGATTATAATTAATCCTAGCTAGCAGTACTAGTATAGTTGCACATATAGAAAATTACCAAGCCAGCAATATGACAGGTAGAATCCTCATTAAAAGTGGCTTTGGACTTAAAGCTGCGAGAAGACTCATCAAGGGAATGATAGTTAGGCCATGTCATAACAGTGTCCCTAGCACTAGATTCAGCATTCTGATCAAAAATATTCTTATGAAATTCTCCTACTAATCTTCCACTAGTCCCATATAATTGGGGGTCAGAATCTGATCTCATCCTCTTTTTCACCACTCCACCTATCGTTTCTTGCTTCACAATATTCTCAGTATTGATGTTTGCCTTATTTTTGTCACTTCCCTTTAGATCAAGATTTTGCATTTGACAATTAGTGGCTTGATGCACAACAGACTCTAATGTGTCACTGGCCCTTTCCCATGTGTGTTTTTCTTGCTCATTGGGAAGGTTGTTTCCAAGTCTGTGCATAGCTAGTTGCCCATTTTCCCATGTTAGCTCTGCAACTTCACATTTTGACCTGAAATTTTAAATGAAAATGGAATCATTAAAGGAGAGCCTTAGTGTAATTGGTAAAGTTGCCGTCATGTACGTGACAAGAAAATCACGGGTTTGAGCCGTGGAAGCAGCCTCTTGCAGAAATGTAATATAAGATGCGTATGATAGACCATTGTGGTCGGCCCTTCCCCGAATTCCGCGTATACTGGGAGTTAGTACACCGGGCTGCGGAATCATTAGTAAGGTTATGATTTCTAGCAGCAGCACAAATGGTTTTCCTTATTTACTGAGCATGAAACTTTGATTATTTGAACAAAGAGAATCAGATAAGTAGAAAGCAATAAAATAAGTTTCAAGAAAAATGTTACTACTGCTATGTTGGTAGGACTCTCCAAAGATGTTGATAGGTGCGTATCGAATCCTTCAAAAGTAATATATTTTTGGAGAATCCAATACGGGTGCGATAATATTTTGAAAAGTCAGCACAGCATAGACTACAAGTAGTAA
The DNA here is from genome assembly GCA_034376525.1 of Nicotiana benthamiana. Taxonomy (NCBI): domain Eukaryota; kingdom Viridiplantae; phylum Streptophyta; class Magnoliopsida; order Solanales; family Solanaceae; genus Nicotiana; species Nicotiana benthamiana. The sequence continues at coordinate 155,843,325 of CM067338.1, forward strand.
AAGAGAACATACATGGGGACAAGATGATTCTGAGGTTGCTGGTTATGCACGTGTGGGTATCTGTTTTCCTCTTCTGGTAATTCTACTGTTTGTTCTTGTCTTTGTTGCCTATGATTCCAACTATGACTCATTGTAATGCCTTTTGACAGAGTCTAACTCTTCTCAGTGCCAGACTGCCACTCCTAATAATGAATACATTGGCTTACTCTCTCTTTTATACTAAATGTACTTAATGTCATTCTGGTCCCCTGTAGGAGTTGTCATATTCAGCTGACTATATACTGTATACACACCATGTATACTGTAGCAAGTAGCAAGTAAAACCTGGATTTCCAAATGGATAAGTTTTGGCTTCTTCCTCTCTACTGTTCATATCTGTCAATCAGATATTCCATCCGTTTTAAAAAGATAAACACAATTTTCTTTATTTGTCTTTTCCAAAAAAATTAACTTCTTTCAATATTTCCTTTATAAGAAGCATTTTTAGTCACACAAATGTTGTAATAGATTTCAGATCATAATGTTTGGCTAATAAGTTATGTATGTACTTATTAAACTCTAAAACAATTGAAAATAATAAGGATTAATCGGAATCAAGAGTAATATGGACTAGAGAATATCGTATAGCTGAGATCTGTGATTATAGTGTAAGCGATTTGAGACATAAGAACAATAAGACAAGTAGTAATCTTTACACAAGAGAGAGATAGAGAGAAAGAGAGAGAGTTGTATATTTCCAATGGCAAAATACACGTGAGTCTTTACAAAGGGAAGGTCCTTTTAATATATATTAAGGGACCTTCCTCGAAATAATCAAAGAAAAGTACAAGGGTTGTTGGCCTCAGTGTACAGGAGAGTCAGAGCTTCAAACACCATCGTAGTGAGTCATGTCACTCGGTCCATCCGCTTACTGAGGCCGACCTTACTCGAGTCGACCTCAATTGGCCGCTCTCTCCGTTAAAACCGTTCATAGATAACATGAGAACGTAGGGAACCAAATTTGCCCAATACAGATAGTCCCTCCATTTGTTGGGGACGTAGCCGAGAGACGTCTTCAACGAACGGACATACGCACTTGACGTTTCTGGATATTTGGCCGTACCTATGGATACTGCCGGAAAGGGCGTGCTCATATATGAAGGTGTTATGCCATTGAAATATTACCTCCTTTTGGGGCTCCTTTTTAGGGTGGCGTCATCGATCACGTGCATAATCATTACTTTTGCTCCTGAGGCGGTTCAGGCCATGACGTGACGTTTTGGTTTCCTGCGCGGTTTTCGAGTCATGCCTTTTCGATTTCCGTGTGCCCTTTCTTACAAATAGAGTGGAGGTAGAACTTGATTCATCTTTCGAACTTTTTCAGAGAGTATTTCCTCAATCTTTTCCTCATCTCTTTCTGGTACTCATTGCTCTTTTCTTTTTGAAACTTTCGTTCCTAGGAATCGAACCCGCAACCTGAAGCGCCTTTTCTCTTTTAACTTCCGTCATGGTTCAGCGCCGCCACGATGGTACAAGAACCAAGGACGATGCTCCTTCTAGGGCTTCGTCATGTTCAGACGATGGGGAAGCCGAGAAGGTTCTCGTTCCTTTATCGACGGCCAACATACTCCCACTGGACATGGATACACGGAAGGATTTTAAGAAAAAGTGTAAACTTTCTCCTTGAGAACTCAGTGATCTGATGCCATGTCACTTGGCCGCTCTCAGGAAGTCGTATAATATTCCTGACTATGTTGAGATGGCTCCCACGAGGATGAACTATGCACATGTGCACAGGCTCGGGTACTACACATTTTACGGGTATGCCTTTCGGATAGGGTATAGCTTCTCGCTCAATCCTTTGGCAGAGGAGATTTGTCGTCTGTTCGGGGCATGTCCGGCTCAACTTACACCGTATGCGCTGAAGGCGTGCAGGATTCTTACCACCTACGCAGCTAAGGCCGATGGAAGGTCTCTGTTCGCCATCTCCTGCAAATGTTCAATGTGAGTTTCATGAGAGGCACCATGCTCCAGTTAGTGCATCGGGGCAAGAAGAGTCTTGTGGTGCAGGTGGATGACAAGGCTAGTCATAAATTCTGGAAGAAATTCTTCTATGTTCATACTGAACACCTGGTGTCTCCTGAAGAGTATCCGGAGGCGTGGAACGAAGCATGTAAGCGTTCCTGTATGGCAATCTTATTTTTCTTGCTTTAACCACTGTAGATTTCTTTTAACCTTTGTGTAGTGACAGCTCACCCTCATCGAAGGATTGACGACATTAGGTCGTGGGTGCAAGCATTGATACCGTTTGCAGAAGAATGTCGTACCTGGCCGTAATTCCTCAGGCTCTATGGCCCGACAGGTAATGGCCTTGCCTAATTTTTCCTTTCCGTTCTGGTTTGGGGGTTCCCCATAATATTTTTGCCCATCTCATACATATTTTGGTAGGTCGGGGTGCTCCTAAGAAGGAGCAGAAGAAGAAGAAGAAGACTGTGGCCGGCCCTTCTCGGGCGGTATCTAATCTTGAAGAGGAGGATATGATCCTCGTATGTACGTCCAGAGGCTGTGCTTTTCCCCCTTCAAGACAAGAGGTTGCATCAGAGGTGGCTCCAGATTTAGTGTCTGAGGCAGTGCCTGGGGCCATACCTGAAATGACGCCCGAGAAAATATCGGGGGCTGTGCCTGGGGCCATCCCCGGGGTTGCCCCTATAAAGACTCCCACTGTCAAACTGATGCCATCTGAGCCCGACTTGCGTCCCACGGAGGGGGACCCTGAAGAGGAGCAGACGTTGGATTTTAGGAGATGTCGGATTCTTACTGGCAACGCTGTGGCCACTCAGACAGGGAAGGTTAAACTACCCCGCCCTGAATCTAGGCCGGTCTTTATGGCGCTCGGGGAGGTCTGCTCTTAGGAGGGAGGCCGCGAAAAGAAGGGGTGAAAGTGTGGACGTGGCGGGCCCGGAGATCGCCATGGAGGAGCGGGCAGAGAAGGCGGGTCCTTGGATCAAGTGGAGATGGTGGTGGCCGGCCAGTCTTCCCGTCGCATTGTGATTCCCATCCATTATAATTTGTTGGAGAATTGCGAGGAGGCGGACACCAGCATGACACATTTGTGTGCGGGTGCTGAGAGCGCGGCCCTCGCGGAGCTTAGCGCCAAGGGCTTGGCCGGAAGAGTGGCGGGTGCGGCCTTGCAAGTATGTCTTTTGTCTTGATTAACGATTTTTCTTTTGCATTAGTGGGGGCTGATTTTCCTTGTACTTACTTTTCGGTTTTTTTTAGACTCTTATCTTGGAGGCGGAGAGGGGTCGACGCCTGAAGGAGAAGGTGTCCAAATACAATAGGTTGGTGGAGAAATACAACAGGACGTGTGAGGCGCACCAGACCTTGGACGATATGTACAAACAGGACCCTAAGTTCAGGGTGATCCGTGAGGGTCTCGTGCAGTCCAAGGAGCAGTTGAAGAAGAGGGTGGCTGAGCTGGAGAAAGTCAATGAACAACTCATGGCCGCCGTTGCTCGGACTGTGGACATGGAGGTCCTCATTCAACCTAAGGACGAAGAATTGCAGCTCGACCGTGTAGTGGCGAAGGAGGCGGTGGAATTGCGCCCTCGGGTTGCGGCCCTAACGGCGGAACTTGATGCCAAAAAGTCCGAGGTTGAGGACCTCAAGCGAGCTCTTGCACAAGCCGACATGTCTCGTGAGGCACACGAGATGTGGGTGTATGTAGAGGCCCGGCTGGTCATGCTTAAAGAATATTTGGCGGATGGGCGAGCATTTGAGGCAGAAGTTGAGAGCTAACGTTAGTTGGTTAGAGCTTCCCATGAATCGGCCGGCTATAGTCCCGAATCGCCGGCCCGGGAGGGGGGTAACTCTGCAAATGTTAATTGTTTGGAGTCTAGCTCTTGGATTTCCCAGGCGTATCCTCCTGGGAATGAGGATGGGCCACATGAAGGCCAGGCTGGGCAGGATAAGTAGAGGACTTTAGGATCTTTGTAAACATGTTTGTAAATATCAATTTTTGTATCATGGGTGTTGACCTTTTGAGGATAAAGTTAAATGACCTTTGCTGTAGTTAATCTTATTTGTTTTTTGGCGCGTTGTTGTATTTTTGCCGTAGTTGAAGCTAGGTAGGCCATTCGGTGGCCTTGTCCCTATAGAAATGATGGTCGTGGCCATGTAAGATTCGACGATCGTAGCCGTGTAAAATTTCACGGCCTTAGCCATGTAAAAATAATGGCCTTATCCATGTAAAAATGATGGTCGTAGCCATGTAAAAAATATGGCCTTAGCCATGTAAAATTCGACGGCCGTAGCCGTGTAAAATTCGATGGCCTTAGCCGTGTAAAAACAATGGTCTTAGCTTGTAAATATGATGGCCGTAGCCATGTAAAATTCGACGGTCGTAGCCGTGTAAAATTCGACGGCCGTAGACATGTAGAAATAATGGCCTTAGCCTTATAAAAGTCGACGGCCGTAAACATGTAAAAATGATGGTCGTAGCCATATAGAAATAATGGCCTTAACCTTATAAAATTCGACGGCCTTAGCCGTGTGAGAATAATGGTCGTATCCTTTTCATACATTTGGAGTTGGCCGTAGCCTTTTCATTCATTTGGAGATGGCCGTAGCCTTTTCATATATTTGGAGATGGTCGAAGCCTTTTCATTCATTTGGAGATGGCCGTAGCCTTTTCATTCATTTGGAGATGGTCGTAGTCTTTTCATTCATTTGGAGATGGTCGTAGCCTTTTCATATATTTGGAGATGGCCATAGCCTTTTCATATATTTGGAGATGGTCGTAGCCTTTCTATACATCTGGAGATGGTCGTAGCCTTTCTATACATCTGGAGATGGTCGAGCCTTTCTATACATCTGGAGATGGCACTAATCCAGTCCCTGTATCATGTTTGGCTTGGAGAGTACACGGAGAGGCTGATATGATACACTTGTACTGCAAACATCTCCAGGTGTTCCCTTTGCCACCTCGTTAAAAACCTTACCAAGAAAACACAATTGGGACAAAACCCGGTAAGGGAAAAAAAGTACAACTCAGGGGACGCCTTTTAGAAGTGGAAATGTTTGAGGTAAGCGACGTTCCAGTTGTTCTGGAGTGTTTTTCCTTATATTGTCTCTAGGTGGAATGCTCCTTTCCCGGCTGCCGCCGTGATTTTGTAGGGTCCATCCCAGTTTGTGCCCAGTCTTCCTTCACTTGGGTCTTTTGAGGATAACGTATTGGCTTTGAGGACGTAGTCTCCTAATTTGAGGTGACTTATTTTCTACCTCTTGTTGTAATATCTTTCGACTTGTTATTTTTGGGCTACCATGATGTGGGCCATCTCTCTCCTTTCTTCGGCTTCATCAAGGTCTTAGAGTCTGCTGTGTTATTTTTTATTCCCCTGGTGTGTGAATACCTTAGGCTGGGTTCGCCTACTTCGACAGGTATGACTGCGTTGGTTCCATAAACCAGTGAGCATGGGGTTTCCCCGGTGCTGGAATTAGGTGTAATTCTGTGTGCCCACAAGACTTCGGGTAGTAGTTCGGGCCATAGCCTCTTGCCATCTTCGAGTTTATTTTTCAGTATGTTTAGGATTGTTTTGTTGGAGGACTCTACTTGGCCATTGGCGGCGGGGTGGTATGGCGTGGACAGTATCCTTTTGATGCGCCATTTCTCGAAGAACTCGGTTGTTTTTTTACCGATGAACTGGCACATGTTGTCGCAGCTGATTTCTTTGGGGATGCCGAAGCGGCATATGATGTTCTTCCATATGAAGGCGATGACTTCTTGTTCGCGTATTTGCGTTTATGCACCTGTTTCTACCCACTTGGAGAAATAGTCAGTTAAAACAAGTAAAAATCGTACCTTTCCTCGTCCTGCGGGAAGTGGGCCGACCATATCCATTCCCCATTTGATGAATGGCCAGGGGTAAGTGACGGAATGGAGGGGTCTCCTAGTTGATGCATCATTCGGGCGTACTTTTGGCATTGCTCGCATGGCGGACGTACTCACCTGCCTTTTTTTCATGGTGGGCCAGTAGTAGCCGGCACGTACGATGCATCGCACAAGGATGCGATTGCCAGTGTCAGGTCCGCAATGGCCTTCGTGCACTTCTTCGAGTACCGGCATCGTTTGGTGTGGCCCTAAGCACTTGGCTAGAGGGCCACCGACGTCCTTTTGTAAAGTTCGTTGTCGATTATGCAGTATCGGGCGGCCTGTATACGAAGCTTCTTTGCCTCCTTTTTATTGGAGGGTAATGTCCCATCCTGTAGATAAGATATGAACTAGTTGCTCCAGTCCCAAGTTAGGTTTAAGGAAAGTACCTCGGTGTGCTCAATGGCTGAGTAGAGTAGTGTGACCATACTTTCTTTGTTGATGTTTTTGGTGGCGGCGGCCAACTTTGCCAGGTTGTCCGCTTCGATTCCATGCTCTAGGAATCTGTTCGAAGCGGCATTCATCGAATGCAGCCATCAGTTTGTGGATTTGTGCCTGATATTTTTGTAGCCTCTGCTATTTGATTTGATAAGTCCCAGTGATCTGGTTTACCACATGTTGGGAGTCGCAGTGGAGGAGGATTCGGCGAGCCCCGTAGTTGGTGGCCAGTTTCATGCGTGCAATAACGGCTTCGTACCTCATTGTTAGTCATTTTGGGGCATCATATGGACCACAAGTTGGGAGTCCCATTAGAGCTCAACGACCCATATGGCAAGTCACTCTGAGAGATTGGGTTTGAATAGGACACTCCTCAAAGGGAAGGTCGTTACTACCCTTGTGGGATGGCATTTGAAATAGGGTCGTAGCTTTCGTGAAGCTACTACGGGTGCCAATGCTAGCCTATCAAGGTGTGGGTACCGGGTTTCGGCGTCCACTAAAGTTTTGCTAATATAATAAATAGGAAATTGCGTACCTTTATTTTTGCGCACTAGGACGGCGGTGACTGCGACTTCTGGTACGGCCAAGTATACCAGCAGCGGCTCGCCTGAGTTGGCTTTCACTAGTAGGGGTGGTGATGACAGATATTCCTTCAAGTTTTTTAAGGCCTCGACACATTCTTCGTTCCAATATAGTCCATGTTCTTTCTTCAATACACTATAGAATTTGTGGCACCTGTCGGAGAGCGCTAGATGAACCTGGAGAGGGCAGCTATCCGACCTTTCAGCTTTTGCACTTGCTTTTTGCTGCTTAGCGTTTCTGGGATGGCTTCTATAACCTTGATCTGGTCTGGGTTGACTTCGATGCCCCTTTGTGATACCAGAAATCCCAGGAACTTTCCCGAGGCTACACCAAAGGCGCATTTTTCGGGATTCGGTTTCATACTGTACCTCCTTAATATTCCAAAGGCTTCTTCTAGGTGGACGAGGTGGTCCTCCTTCTTTGATGACTTGACCAGCATGCCGTCAATATAGACCTCCATTGTCTTGCCGAGTTGTTCTTTGAACATCGTAGTCACCAGCCTTTGGTAAATTGCCCTTGCATTCTTAAGCCTGAAGGGCATTACCTTGTAGCAGTATGTCCCCTGGTAAGTGATGAAGGCCGTTGTCTCCTGATCCTCCTCGGTCATCATGATCTGATTGTAGCCGGAGTACGCATCAAGGAAGCTCAGCAACTCATGTCCTGCCGTTGTGTCTATCAGTTGGTCGATATGGGTAGTGGGAATGAGTCTTTTGGATATGCTTTGTTTAGGTCGGTGAAATTTACGCACATCCTCCACTTCCCATTTTTCTTTTTGACCATTACGACGTTGGCGACCCATTCCGGATACTTGGATTCCCTAATGGAGGCATTAGTCAGTAGCTTATCTACTTCTTCCTTCACCGTTTCATTGATGGAGGCATTGAGTTTTCTTCTTGCCTGCCGTACGGGCGGGTATAATAGGTCGATGTTCAGTTTGTGGAAGGCAGTTTCTCGTGGAATTCCTGGCATATCTGCATGGAAAAAGCGAATAGGTCTGCATGGTTAGATAGAAATTCACGGTACTTACCTGGATTTGATATGCCTTGGCCTATGTAAGCTTTCTTTGCAGGGTCGTTGTTGTTCAGCTGGACAGGGTCGAGATCTTTGGCTGTAGTCTTGCTAGCCTCAATATTGTCGGGATCTTTGATGGCGTTCTCTGTCGGGCAGACCTTAATCCCCGACAGAGCTGATTTCTATGCCTCTGCACTCGCTCCCTTGAGTTGATTGGTGTGCATGTAATCTTGAGCTATTTTATAGCTCTCTTGGGCGGTGCGCGGCTCGCCCCATATGCTGTGCACCCCCCATGGGGTTGGGAGTTTGATCACTTGATAGAAAATGGAGGGGACGTCCCTCATGGCATGTATCCATGGAAGCCCAATAATGGCGTTGTATGTCGTTTCTTGGTTCATTACGTGGAAAGTGGTTTCCATCGTAACTTTTCCTGCCAGAACGGGCAACGTTACCTCGCCATAAGTTCTTTCCACTGCATTATTAAAACATGTTACTGTTATGCAGTGTGGAATTATCTTATCCTCGAGTCCCATTACTGCTAGGACTCTTGGATGAATGATACATGCGCCACCGCCATCATCGACCATGATCTTTTTAACATCAGTATCCACTATGCGTAAAGTAATAACTAAGGCTTCATAAAGAGGGAAAAACAAACAGTCGGTATCAGAATTACCGAAGGTGATACTATCTTCGAAGTCGTCATACCGTTCGTGAGGGATGGTTCGCTTTAACTTGTGAGTGGTGGTAAATTTGACATGGTTTATCGCTGAGTCATTGCCAGCCCCAATGATCATGTTGATGGTGCGTGTTGGTGAGGGCGGCCTTGGCGGGCGGTGAGGTTGTTCCCGCCCGCGTGCGAAGTTTAGTTTTCCTTTGTCGCTGAGCAGTTCTTTCAAGAACCCTTGGTTCAGCATCCGGACCACCTCCTGTCGGAGATCTATGCAGTCTTCTGCTCTGTGCCCCCGATCCTAGTAGAACTCACATAGGGAGTTTGATTTTCTGGTGGCGGGGTTGGACTTTATCTTTGCTGGCCATTGCACTTTGTTGCCTAGCTTTTCCATTGCGTACAATACTTCTGAAGGAGATACACATAACTTATGTGCAGATAATGGAGGGGGCATACCTTTGTCGTTCCTCAGCAGGGCGACATGTCTTTGTAAGGCATCTGCGTGCCTTGGTGGCGGCGGATGCGAGGATCTAATGTATGGTTAGTGTCTTTCCCTGTTGAGGCGTGGGACTTATTCCCGTCGTCCTTCGCTGCGTCGGTCATTTCGGATTTCTGGGTGCACCGTCGTCAACCGCCGGGTTGGGCCGTTAAGTCATCATCATCTCCACGTACCTCGGCACAGTAGGCGTTGAGGATCTCTTCCCAGGTGGTGGGGGATATTTCAGAAGGCAACTGAGCAGTTTCTTGTTTGCCCTTGAGCCGTCTCTGCTAAGTCTATTCTGAAAAGTTGCGACATCCATCCCTTCAGACACATTTGGTAGGCTCATTCTAACCTTGTTGAACCTAGCTAGGAACTCCCTGAGTCCTTCTCCCGGGGTCTATCCGACAGCAAAGATGTTATTGACCCGTGCTTCCGCCTTCCTTGCTCCTGCGTGGGCGGTGGCAAATTTATCTGCCATCTCCTCGAACGTGGAGATGCTTTTGGCCAGTATCTGTGAGTACCACGTTAGGACCCCTCCTGTTACCGTTTCGCCGAACTTCTTCAGAAGTACGGATGGTACCTGCTTTTTTGAAATATCGTGGCCTTTGACGGCTATGACATAGTGAATCAGGTGGTCCTCGGAATCTGTGGTCACATCATATACCTTCAAATTGGGGGGCATTTTGAAGGTCTTTGGTATGGGGTATGGTGCTGCTTTTTCTGTGTAGGGTTGTTCAACGAACCTCCCTACGTCTCGCTTTGGCAGTAGCTTAGGCGCACCTGGGATTTTGTCCACCCTTTCTTGGTGCTCCTTCATCTGGTCACGAAGCGACCTATTTTCTTTTTCCATTTCCTCCCTCTTTTTTAGGATGGCTGTGAGTGTGCCGCCGTGAGCCTGAGCATCGAGGGGCACATTGTTCGTTCGCGTGACCTCGAGTTCATCTTCAGCTGCAACATGGTCTGTTGCTGGAGTGCATCTATCATTTTGAGGTGGCTTCTTAGCTAGACTGCTCAGAGTGTTTGTCATCCACTCTTCCAGTAACCTCTTTACCTCCGGGGGTGCTTCTTTAGTTGTAGATGTTGAAGCCTTCCTTTCTCGTGGGACCACCAGATCTTCCGCCAGGGAAGGTGGGTTTTCCACATTTATCAAGGTACTGGGGGTTGTATGTAGAGCATCCCCTCCAGCAGCCGCGTTGAGAGCGCCTATGAGATCTGTTCTATTATCCACGATAGCTTTCATTCTTGCATTGTTCTCAGCCATTTTAGGTTGTAGAGAGTAGTTTTTTGAAGGATCTCTAGAAGCAAACTACAGCTTTGATTCACGAAATCCCCACAGACGGCGCCAAATTGTTTGGCTAAAAAGTTATGTATATACTTATTAAGCTCTAAAACAATAAAAAATAATAAGGGTTAATCGGAATCAAGAGTAATATGGACTAGAGAATATCGTATAGCTGAGATCTGTGATTATAGTGTAAGCGATTTAAGATATAAGAACAAAAGACAAGTAGTAATCTTTACACAAGATAGATATATATATATATATATATATATATATATATATATATATATATATATATATATATATATATATATATATATATATATATATATATATATATATATATATATATATATAAAGAGAGAGAGAGAGAGAGAGAGTTGAATATTTCCAATGGCAATATACACGTGAGTCTTTACAAAGGGAAGGTCCCCTTTATATATTAAGGGACCTTCCTCGAAATAATCAAAGAAAAGTACAAGGGTTGTTGGCCTCAGTGTACGGGAGAGTCAGAGCTTCAAACGACGTTATAGTGAGTCATGTCACTCGGTGCGTCCGCTTACTGAGGCCGACCTTACTCGAGTCGGCCTCAATTGGGCGCTCTCTCCGTTAAGGGCGTGCGTAGATAACATGAGAACGTAGGGAACCAAATTTTCCCAATACACATAAGTTTCAAAAGTTTTACCGCCACACAAATGCTATGGTTTATTTAACACACTACATATCCTAAAAGTCTCTAGTACCAAGATCGAGTCCTAGAAAAGCGGATCTAATTTTTGTAGCCGGAACAGTAACAATGAAAATGGCCCCCTATTTAGTGAGATTATATGAGCAAATGCCTGAACCAAAATATATTATTGCTATGGGAGCGTGTATTACAGACGGGATATTCAGTACCGATTCTTATAGTACTATTCTGGGAGTCGATAAGCTAATTCCTGTAGATGCATATTTGTCAGGTTGCCCACCTAAACCGATAGCAGTGATAGATGCTATAACAATACTTCGTAAGAAAATATTTTGAGAACTCTATACGACAAATCATTTTTTTACTATCGCAAGTTTCATGTTCAATACAGTATTCATACGGCAAATTATGATCTCCTTTTTTTATTAAAGTTTGTACCAAATCAAACTAAAATAATCTTTTAAAAATGGAGAAGGTACTAATTAGTATATTTCTTCATTTCCTTGATAAACTCTGGTGGGAAATTAAGACTATTTATCCACTTAAAGATCTGTAATATATGGAAGTATTCTCTTCTTACCTTCCAACAAAGATATTTTCCACTTAGATGGGGTTAAAAGTATTCAATTTGATTGAATTTGTCGCGATCTATATTTGGACTTTGGTTTCTCAATATAATAACTAGTGATTCAGCAATCTTAATTTGTGTCCCACCTCATAAGTGGAGGTGGGACTGGTCCTTTATAGTTTATCTCTTGTCACTTTCATCCCTGATTTCCTAAAGCATTATAAAGTTCTAAGCAATCTTAATTTAAAATTAGAATCTTTAGACATCTCAAAATCAATTTAAATGAATTCTAGGATTTATTAGTTAAGATTAATTGGTAATTAGTTTTCTTATAACTAGTACTTTACTCCAGCTTAGTTGTTTCTTATTGAGTACTACCACTATAGGCTATTACGAAACAGAAATTATGCTGCTTTAAGAAAACCAAGAATTCTCATAATCAATACTCTCTTTCATTTCATGTTACCTTTTGTAAATCTAATAGTGATATACAAGGTAGGGTAGGGGTGTTAAATGTCCATGAGTATTTAAAAATTGACTAAACTGTCGAACTGATTTTTACATTTCTTTTAATAAAGTCGTAAGTTTTTATATAAATTTATAATTATATCGATAATTATGATAGGTTTTTAATTTTATGAAAATAAACATAGAAAATAACGAATTGTACCAAATAAATTTATATTTGATAAATACATTTATATATTAAATTTAAAAAATAAATCATTAAATTTTTCTTTGGGCCTTGGAATTATGAAAATTACAAGCCAACAAGTAATTATTCTCAAAATCCTAATTCTTAAACCTATTATGTTACTCGTATTGAGACTAAATTATTTTCAACATATTCACTAGTATAATACAGGGTATTCTAGCGATTATGAGTAGCAAATTACAATGTATTAAATATGTTTCTTTTCGTGTATTTAATCTTCTATAGGCTTTATTCTTTAGTCTCATTTTGGTTAATATCTTTACACTGGATCTATACTCTGGCCATCTTTCATGTTTGCTAAAGTCCTACAAAAGTCATGTACAAATGTTATTGCATTATGCTTCTACTAGTCACTTTTACATAACATTTATAAAATATAATAAAATTAATCGAACCATTCCGATTCGAAAAGTCTAATTTTCATTATACATAATAAAATAACCAAAAATTAGTATGATATAAATTTTATAAAATAATTAGCGGAACCAACCATTGACACCCCTAGAGTAGGGGTCCTCATAAAAACCCCAACCTTTTTTAGTTTACATATATTTTGAATGCAACTAATAGATGAAGAATCCAAGGGCTATTGTCTTAGCATTTATCATCTCAAGAGACAAAGATGCTTAAGTCCTGTGTCAAACACTTGCTAGCTTAGGCAAAGGGACAACAAGTTTTCCTTAAGTTGGTATTTCTTTGTTGTGAATCAAACATGTCAAGTACTTCCACAAGACCTTGTGCTCACGTGGAAGATTGGGGTGAGAAATGAATAGATATCATTTATGTGATACTGTCCAACAAGGAGGTCCCACGTAGAGGCGTAGCTACGATTTAATGTGTATGATTTCGGATTAAACCCGTTTGAGTTACTCTTGCAAAATATGCCTCTGGTTCTAAAGACATATATGTTTCACTCAAAAAATATTAAAATCTTTTTGAACAAATCAATCAATAATGCAAGGGTTAATCTTAGTCAAACTTAATTGATTCCAGATAGAAAAATTTAATAGCAATAATTGTATATGGGACGAATAAACTATCAATAATCTTATTAAGATTCAACACTGCCTTCTTCATCGATGGATGAGGAAGGAGGATTACAACTGTTTTTCCTCTAATGGAGCTTTGTTCTTATTTTTCTTCTGTGAGAAAGATGGATAGCCCCCTTGAAAGCCTTCCTGGGCTATATATATAGTCGAAGCCTCCTCACCCTCACCATGACTTGGCGTGCATGTGCCAGCTGCGCGTTCTGGGCGTGGCTAGGCATTGCTCTTTTCGATGTGTCGGATATCTTGAAGGAGCAATGAATGGACTCGATTGCTAAAAAAGGGTCGTGGGCAACCTGGTCGTGGTGGTCAGATTTTGACCAATACAATATATCACGTCACGGTTGATTCTGGACAGACATATTTGAATGTTCTTTGCTACAACAACAAACATTTCAACGTATATTGCACTCAATTGTAAATGCTTTAGATATGGTCTCATGAAAGGAGTCAGGTGGGCACCAATAATCAATTCCAGAAGTTGATTTACCTAGACCTATATCAGAAATAATTTGGTTGTATTACTTGTTTCCATGTGATCCTTATTAATTGATATTTCAGATATTGATGTACAAAATCTGAAAACTGCAAGTCCACACTTAGATATGGAAATGGAATGTCCAAATAACTAAATAGAGGCAGTTCACAATCTGTTGAACCATTCAAACTTTTTTTCTAAATAGATTAATTCTCTTCATAATTGTGATAGAAGGTGCGCGTTGGAGCAACGGAGAAACGCGTTTCTACAGGTGCCCAGGGGTTGATCTTTGGAACCAGCCTCTCCCTCTCCTTCCCCCGAGCGAGCCTAGGCAGGAGTCTTCTGGCACTACGGTCCACCTAATGATTGAGATAGAAGTCGTAATCTCTAGCTAGGCCGGCTCTTCTGGTTTCTGAGAAGCAAAATTCATGGTTCTAACTATCCCTGTGTTAATTATAATGACAGGATGGCATTTTCTTTGAGTCAGCGGTCTGTCACATGTTACTGTATTGGTCCATCATCAGGCAAAAAAAGGGCCACCTTTGAATTCTGCTTGCTCATTACCATACATAGATTATCAAATGAAAATGACAGTTTTACTTTTGAGCAACAGTGAGTTTAGTTCATCATTTGATGTTTATGATGTCAATAGAAAACAGGAGACAACATGCTGTTGAAGAGGTTGCAACATGTCGGCAAGGTTCTGTTGATTGTGCACGAACAGAATATGAACTCTTCGGGAAACCAGTAACGTGTAAACCATGTCATGATGTCAAACTACAGCACAATAGCAGCAGTTGCAGTTAAACACTTGAATTGGCATGAACCTTGGTTTTTCTTTTGATTACATCTGCTTCTTGTAGTGAAATGCAGTACAACAGAATTAATGCATTTCAAATGTTATTTACCAATCATTACACACCGGGACAACAATCTTTTAAGTTGAAAAAAGAGCTGCCCGGTGGATAAAGTATCCCACTTTCCCACAGGGTCTAGGGAAGGGCCGCACTCCAAGGGAGTGTGATTTAGGCAGCCTATCCTGATGCAAGCATCAGTGGGCCACTGTGGCTGATTCCACGGCTCCAACTCGTGACCTATAGGTCACACGGAGACAACTTGACCGTAGCTCCAAAGCTCCTCTTCCAATATTTTTAAGATGGGTTTCGATATTAAAGCCAGTACAAGTTTGTGGAATTAGAATTTCAGTGGATTCCAATTTTCATATTCAGATCTCATACTTTTTTACACTTAGAAGAAGAAACATTTAACGGAGACATTTCCTGTTGATCTAATCTTATTTGATTTCTCTTTCACAATAGATTCTTCATATTTTCTTTTCTCTTCAGCTTGTGTTCTTGCTCCTTTAGCAATATGATCAATCCTAGCTAGTTTATTTTTGTAATGCTGCAAATTCCTTTTCATAGCAAGCTCCAATTGATTCTGCAATTTTCTAACAACAGTCATTATAAGCTTTAACACCATTTTGCACTATTAACATCTCAAAAACTAACCTTTCTTCTTTCCATTTGTTGTTTTGCTATCATCTTCTTTTCATTTTCCCAAGCAAGAATTGCAGAAAGCAGTTCATCATGTCTGAAATTAGAGAATATTCTTTGCATTAAGATATCACTAAATTACAATATATATTGCAACAAAAGATTAAAAATGTGTATTATATGTGAATTTAAAATCATCAACCTCAATAACATTTAAGAAAAAACATGCAACAAAAATGTACCGCTTCCTTATTTTCGCGGTCTGAGATTTCTCCCAAGCATCAGCTTTGTTTTCAGCCTTTCTGCTTCCTTTTGAAATTTCATTTTGAATTTTATCGTTAGCAGCAGGAGTTATGGTCGTTATTGCTGGTGAGTTTTACCATTTGGCATCGATGGCCTTCTCGTTGGAGCTTCAAATCAAACATAGTTTAAGTTCTATGCACTAACAGTTGTAAAAGATATTTTCACGTAAATATCAATGATAAGTATTAATCGGAAAGCTGGTAAAAGTAATAACTGTAACACCCCAGACTATAGACAGAGTCTCACATCGGCAAAACACAAGAGAGACGCTGGGTATATAAGTTAACAAGCCTTAGACCCTATTCACGCGTTTTAAACCTGTGAGGGCTTAGGGCTTAGGCCCAGTGCGTGTTGAGTTGTTCCACATCGGAGGGATTTGAGGTCCTTGGTCTCCTTATATGGCTTGGGCAATCCTCACCTCTTAAGTTAGCTTTTGGGGTTGAGTTAGGCCCAAGGTCCATTCTTATCATGGTACCAAAGCCAGGCTCATCCCAATTATTGTTATCGATGTTGGGCCCCCATTTATGTTGTCCACGCTCCAGAGATCTGGGCGTGAGGGGGTGTTGAGTTATCCCACATCGGAGGGATTTGAGAGCCAATATCACTAGCTGGCTGGACTGTTACAATAACTAATATATTTAATTATACTGATGATGTAACTGTCAGTTGTATATAACTAAAATCCAGGGAAAATTATGTACGCAGGGCAGAGATTACCTGCTTCTGCAGGCTGAAGGGGTCCTCTTGTTTTTGTCTGATATTGAGAGCCAGCATTTTCTTCAAGGGAATATATAGCAAATGCAGAAGCTGCAATTGCTGCTGCAATTTCTCCATCTCCCAAATCATAATGTTTTTTCTCATTTATCTGGCTGGTATCTGTTCTGGTGTTTTGCTAACAATACTAGGGCTATTAAAACTTTCTGAATTCCCCCTTATATTCAATAGCCTGGATCAAAACCTTGTATATGTGTTTTCTTGGCTTCAAAAGTTGTTATGAAAATACAAGGAATTACAGTTGAAAAATAATTAAAATGAAGAAAAATAAATAAATATTCGTTAGGCTGAGGCGCGGATATTTTACTTTCTTTAAGGATATTCAAGCTCAATGTGGTAGAATCTTCAACGATTCAGCACTAATACTCTTGACTTGTCCTCTTCCAGGACACAACAGCCCGATAACGTCGAATGAATCTAATAAACTATGGACTAATTGTTGAGTCCAAAGCAAAGTAGGCCTTGATGATAATTGTACCAGCTACAGATTAGAAACAATTGATTGAAAAATCTTGAAAATCAAGAACCAAACAAGACTAAGAAGCCTTCAATTTGTTTCTATTTTTGAGAAAGGACTGTTAACATTGTTTACTTAAACCAGATGTTTCATTTGCTGTTTTCAATATTGCCACTACCTCAAATTCATGTAGACCTTTTTTAACCAGAATCTTCTAATTTCAAAGCAAATACTAACATTTGATTTTCTGTTGTAACAAACTCTTGTATAACCAGGTTTAGTATTTAGTTCATGAACAGAAAACAGGACTATACATACTCCCTCCGTTTCAATTTGTGCGAACTCATTTGACTGGGTACGGAGTTTAAGAAAAGAGAGAAGACTTTTGATCTTGTGGTGTAAAAAGAGACACCTTTATTTTGTCTGGCTATAAATCAATGTGTAAAGGTAATTTGTTTTCAATAAGGAAAGGGATCATTCTTTTTGGCACGGGCTAATAAGAAAATAGGTTCACATAAATTGAAACGGATGGATGGAGTATATAATATATGTCTAATATAATGTGCAGAATCTTTGCAACTATGTTAGGAATAGTTTCTTGAAAAAGCAATGGACTTTTGATCTTATTTCCTATCAATCTTTTCCCAAGGCATATCCCATGTGGCCAAAAAGAGAGAGAGGAAGAAGCGAATAATGAAAAAGCAAGCTTTAACCAAATTGACAAACATTTTCTATCAACTTGACTTCTTGAAGTGTAAGATCAAAGTAAGTCTTGGAGGAAAGGTATGTCTCTTGTTTCTGTTGCATGTCATGCTGGAAAGGCATCTCTTTGGAGTTTTCAAGAGTTTTTGTGGCGAAGTGCACAAACAACCATTCTTAGATTATTATTTAGGGATTTGCCGGTATTTATTTTGTCCTGAAATTTTGAATTAAAACTGAATTCAGGACGGAAAAACTAAAATTCAAACCGTGTTGACTAATTCCTAAATAATTATCCTTTAAAGTGGTTATCTGATGTCATTTCGACGAGTTTTTGTACGGTCAGCCCAAGCGGCCCAAGGGATAGGTATTTGGGCCTTGTAATTTATATGGCCCAACTGTAACTTTACTTTACTGGCCCTACTACAATATCTCGTGGCCCAACCCATTTAATAATAAAACTAAGTATGCTAAATGGGTGGGTCGGATTGGGTATGAAAAAGTTGATATCGTTCGGATTTCGAACTGGGCCGGTTATGGATTAGGGGTTATCGAATTTAACGGATTCGAGTTTATTCGGGTAAAAAATGAATGGTAAGGGTTACGGGTCCAAGGGGCCAGACCGGGCCAGGTTACTGTAATTTTTAATATATTTTTTTGTATTTTGTATAACTATTGTAAGTTATATTAATATAAAGTGAAAATATAAAGGATACAATGAAGATGGAAAAATTTGCTATGATGACCCAAAATATCTTCTTTAATTTAAATAATTATCTCAATTTTTTAAGACTTGAAAAGACTTAATTACGTCCATTATGACTTATGTGCAAAATTTGAAGTCAGTCGCACTTGATTTGATAGAGTTTTGCATCGAATATAGAAGTTGGACGGTCTTAGTTTCATTAAGCTTGAATTGGGATGTGATTCGTGGTTTTAGTATTTTTTTATGTGATTTGAGGTTTCGACTAAGTTCGTATGATATTTTAGGACTTGTTGTTATATTTTGTTGAGGTCCCTAGGGCCTCGGGTAAATTACATAAGGTTAACAAGAGGGGTTGCTCCGATGGTAAGCAACTCTCACTTCTAACCAAGAGGTTGTGAGTTCGAGTCTCCCCAAGAGTAAGGTGGGAAGTTCTTGGAGGGAAGGATGTCGGGGGTCTATTTGGAAACAGCCTCTCTACCTAAGGGTAGGGGTAAGGTCTGCGTACACACTACCCTCCCCAGACCCCACTAAGTAGGATTATACTGGGTTGTTGTTGTTGTTGTTGTTGTTAACGCATCAATTCAGACTTGAATTTAGCTGCTTAAATTTTCTGGGCAGCTTCTACATTTTTCGCACGTGTGAACAGTGACCTCACATGCATAAACAGTATCCATATACATTATCAGTGTACAGTATATGTGAACAGTATCTGCAAATAGTATCCGTATACAGTATCTATGAACAGTAACTATGAATAGTACCCGTAAACAGTACCATGAACAGTAAAAACACGTGAACAATCCGGAATTTTTGGACAGATTTAATTCCACCAGTCCGGGTTTTGGGTTTATTTTTTTACTTCAAAGCTCGGATTTTGGCAATTTTGAGCGAGAAGTTACGGAAATTCTTGGGGTAAGTGTTCTTGGCTCTCTTGTGATTATATTCCATGAATAAATCTTCATTTTTGGCTTTAGATTATTGATACTTGAAGAGAAATGGAGGAACTTTCTAAAATTCCATGAAGGTGAATTTTTAAGATTTAAAAGCCGATGTCGGATTTTAGTAATCTTGGTATGCTTAGACTCGTGGTTGGATGAGGTTTCATATTCCGTAATTTTTGTCGGGTTCCAAGACGTGAATTTTTAGTGCAATTTCGGATTTTTAATGAAAAATGTAAAATTTCATATGGAATTAATTCCTATAATTTTTATTGACTGAATCAAATTGTTTATGACTAGATTTGAGAACTTCAGGCACGAATTCGCGAGGCAAAGGCTTGTTGGAATTTTGAATTGGTTGCAAAGCGAGGTAAGTGTTTGGCTTAACCTTAGATTGAGGGATTAGGAGTTGTTTCCTATTTGCTATATGTTATTTGTTGAGTATGGCGTATAGGCATGGTGATGAGTATCTATTCGTTGGTCTCAAGCATGCCCGTAAGTCTTATACTTTGATTAATGTGACTCTGTTTCGTATTGTATATGATCTATAGGATAATATCTATTGCGGAATATGACTTGTGGAAGTATTTTTTCTAATTGAACATTGTAGAGCATTGACTCAAGTTGAGAATTGAATTATTGAACATTGGCTCAAGTTGAGAATTTAGTTGTTGAACATTATATAGCATTGGCTCAAGTTGAGAATTTAATTGTTGAACATTATAGAGCATTGGCTCAAGTTGAGAATTGAATTGTTGAACATTGTAGAGCATGGGCTCTAGTTAAGAATAGAATTGTTGAACATTAAAGAGCATTGGCTCAAGTTGTGAATTGAGTTGTGAAGTAAACGTGAAAGAAGAAAGGAGAAAGAGAATCATGATATTGTTTCCCTTGCCGAAATTTTATTGTAATTTCATTTATTTCCTTGCCCTTATTTCTTGTGATTGTTGTTTGGGTAAGGAAGAGTGTTAAATCACGAAGGTGATGCAATGCACGACGGATGATGTCGTGTTGCACGATGTACCATTCCATACCTATTATATTGATTTTATGGTGAGGATGAGAGTAAAAGCATGAATGGTGATGCCGTAATTTTTGTATTGATTCTTATGATAAGAACGAGAGTAAAAGCACGAAGGGTGATGTCGTGCACTTATCCTTGATTTTTTCTGATTTTAATTAAGTTACGTTGACTTTTACATTTATTTATTGATTTTCTGTTATTACTTGATTTTATTTCGATACTATATATTCCGTTACCCTATTTTCTTTGTGTTTGTTGATTGGGTAAGGAAGAGTACAAAGCACGAAGGATGATGCCATGTATTGTTTTGGTGAGAGAGTGTTAAAGCATAAAGGGTGATGTCGTGCACTTTCTGTTTGATGTGTTTACTTGTTATTAACAATTCAAGTGTATTAACTGTTTAGATCCATTTACTGTTGTGATCCTTTGTATTGGAATCCATAGTGTCTACAATACCTCGCCTTAAATTCTTTTTATGTGTTCAATACTTCAAATTTCAACAATTGTTATATTGTTTTTTAACTCAATTAATTTCTCAACTAAATTTTCCTTAAAATATTTAAGGTTGTACTTTACTTAAAAAGGAATTTCTACAATGTTTTGAGTTATTGATTTCTCGTATTAAAGATAATGATTCATTCGATATTGTACTTTAATTAAAAGGGGTATTTTCTTCATCAAATAATTTTTAAAAATAACTTCACCTTTTCTTGTTGATTATCCTAATTGGGCTGGAAGTTTACTCTACTTTATGTTAAGCGAATGAGGCTCCTTGAATATTCTTAATTGTATTGGGTATGAAACCTATGAACTGAGTAACACGAGAATATTATTATGCAATGCGAGACAGAAATATGTGGGTACAAGGTACCGGAAAAAATATTATGGTTTTATTTAATGACACGTGAACTGTCTGTGTGGTTGTAATATAAATATGGGCACGAGGTGCCGTGAAAATATGAAAGTGGTCTGAGACCTATATCATTTATAATTATGAAATAAGGCGTCACAAGGTAACTTTTACTTGAAAGAAAATATCCGAAATATATTTGAAAAGCATATTATCTTAGAGATTATTACTTGAAGGATTTATACGCGAATATTTATATTTGAAGGACTTGATAAATTGATAGCACTTGTATCTATTATTTGTTCATAAACATTTATCGTATTCTTGTTGCCTGCTATTTATATCACTGGTTGATCATTGCTGCCATCATTTTTATCTGCATCCTATTATTTTTGTACGCTATGTTGCACATGTCTACTTGGTAGTCTCGTCCTAGCCTCGTCACTACTTCGCCAAGGTTAGACTACGTACTTACCAGCACATGGGGTCGGTTGTGCTGATATTACACTTCTGTATATTTTTGTGTACAGATCCAGGTACTGGATTGTATTGGGTATGAAACCTATGAACTGAGTAACACGAGAATTGTGCAATGCGAGACAGAAATATGTGGGTACAAGGTACCGGAGAAAATATTATGGTTTTATTTAATGACACGCGAGCTGTGTGTGCGGTTGTAATATAAATATGGGCACGAGGTGCCGTGAAAATATGAAAGTGGTATGAGACCTATATCATTTATGATTATGAAATGAGGCGTCACAAGGTGACTTTTACTTGAAAGAAAATATATCCGAAATATATTTATTGAAAAGCGTATAATCTTAGAGGTTATTACTTGAAGGATTTATATGTGAAATATTTATATTTGAAGGACTTGATAAATTGATAGCACTTGTATCTATTATTTGTTTAGAAACATTTATGGTATTCTTGTTGCCTGCTATTTATATCACTGGTTGATCATTGCTGCCATCATTTCTATCTGCATCCTATTATTTTTGTACGCTATATTGCACATGTCTATTTGGTAGTCTGGTCTTAGCCTCGTCACTACTTCGCCAAGGTTAGACTAGGCACTTACCAGCACATGGGGTCAATTGTGCTGATACTACACTTCTGTACATTTTTGTGTACAGATCCAGGTATTTGATCGATAGTAGCTATTCGTTGCGGTGAAGACTCAAGATAAACCTGCTTTAGCATTCGCAGTCCTCATAGTCACCTTCAATTGTACTTATTTTTATTTGTTCCCTTTGTTTCGGAACATGGATGTATTTATCTTGTATAATTACTCTTAGAAAAAGTTATGACTTGTACAGCCGGTTTGGAAATTGTAAATTGTTTAGAGAAATTTCATTTGAAGTTAAAAAGTATCAATGTTATTTCGGTTATTGTTAGGCTTACCTAGTTTAGAGATTAGGTGTCATCACAACTCTTTCGGAGGAATTTTTGGGTCATGAGAATTGCACTTATAAATTGCAAGTGCTTTTTCTTAATTCAAACTTACAAATCAAAGTTTGCATTTAACAAGTAAATTAACGAAAAAAGAGTAAAACTACATTTTCATGCATAATAATTCTTCAAATTAATCTAACAAACTAAAACATTAAGCATAAATACGTCTAATAATTTTAAAATAATACAAATTGTCTCAAATCAACTTAAATACGAATTTCTGGAGGACGCTCAAGATAACTCTTCATATGCCTCCTTAAACAGCTTGTGCCCACCCACTTTAGACAAAGATTTAAAACTCGACCACAATTATTGCACTGTACTTTGTGAACTTCTTCATTTTCTTCTACCACCTCAAAGTGTTCCCAAACATATGAGCGCACTCTAGAAGTACGGGGCATGATTTAATTTGAATTGAGAATTTGAGTTTGAGAAATGAGAGATGAGTGAAGAAATGAATAAGAGGAGGGGGTGTATTTATAGTTTTTTCAAATGGCTAAATTAGTAATTACAAAACGTGTTAATTTTTTTTTTTTAAAAAGGGCTATTTGTTCAAAACAACCGTTAGGCAACGACCCCTTGGCATTTCTGACAGTTGCCCATGTTAACAATACGAGGGGATAGGAATAAAAAACATGGAGTTTGGAATGTGGTATCAACTCGAAAATCTCCCACAAAAAAGGATGGTTCATTCATACAACAGAACAATGGTGTTCGACTAAATGACTCTAAGGTTAATGCCAACTCAAACTCATTCGAGTTTCTAGCAGCTACTGGGGATCCTGAAGTGGATGCAACATTTCTAACTGGTCAAGGGATGTCCAAACAAATAGTGGCAGTATCTAGAGATGAACGAGGAAGGTAAGACAGTGTGGATTTTGACAATAATATAGGTGCTCGACAGAAGGACTCAAAGAACATATTAGGGGCTGAACTTATTAGTATTCAAGATCACAGTACCAATACACCTGCCATGTATTTTTCAAGTCCCAATGTAGAACAAATCATGAAGGACGCTCAGCATGAAATGATGATGAAAGCTACCATGGTTAAGCAACCTTTAGTAACTTTGAACAAACACATTTCTAAGGTCCATTCTCAGTCAGTGGGTTCATTTGATGGTGAATCTTGGCAGCCAATGGTGTCTACTGGAATTAATAATGAAGTAATAAAGGAAAATATGAGGTTGATGGTTATTAATTCCAAATTGTGGCAACAACAAAGGGAGGAAGATGATGAAGATGATTATGGAGATGGATTTGCAGGGTATGAATCTGAACAGGAGGTGGATCAAGAGAGTGCAGGCGAGGAGCTTGATTCTCCAAGATCACCAAAGCTTCAGGCGACATGTTCAATGACCCCAAGAGTAAATTGAACCTCAATGCACCTGTTTATATCCCCAGAACCAATCCAATTGCTGGTAATCAAAATACTACAGCTGGAAGTTTGATTCAGTCAGTAACATCTCCTAAGCAAGCAGCAGGTGCAACTTTGATACATGCTGCAACAACATCGTCCAAGCAGGGTGCTCCAGGTATTTCTACGAGTCAAATTGTAGTATCACCACCTGTTGTGCAGCAGTATCAAAGAGATCCAAACAGAACTGAAAGCAAAAATGAGACAGCAAAGAAGAGGCAGCAACAAATAGTCACAACTACGCAAGCTATGTCGCTAGATGATAGAAATCTGTTGGATGCATTAGGAAACAGGATGTTGTACAAACACAACAACAACACAAGGCAAGCATAGTTAAAGCACAAGAGGAAACTACATTAGATACACGACACATGTACAATCCAAGATTTTCTGAAATGCAAGAAGCAGCAGACGTGATTCAACATGCTACAGGAAATAATGTGCAACAACACCATCGCTCAAGTGATAACTATACTTCTAATACTTTGGCAATACATTCAGAAGATGCAAAGCAACAGCAGGATACAAAGAGAATACAGATTATTTTGGATCCTCCCTCATTTAGCACAGGTCCTGCAAACAAGAGCAGCGGACAACAAACAGTGGTGGCAATTTTACATGGAGAGACTGCCTTGGTGGCACTTGATAATGCCAAAAATAGCCCACAACCTGTGAAAATGGAGAGAGAATTTTTTGGACATGGAGAAGAGGATGAAATGTTACAACAATGTAGGGATGAAGTGGCAAGAAAAAGTGATCTATCACCTATGCATAGCGGAAAAAGCAAGAAGTCGCGCACAAGGGATACGAGTTGGGACGGGAGAGTAAATGAAGATGCAAACATAAGGAGACTCCTAGTGAGAAGTACAAAACAAAAACACGTCATTCAAACTACATCTACAAAGTCCAATCGTTCGGAAAAAAAAGTTTGATTTTTGAATACTTTTTGAAAAGAGTTGTGGACGAAGTCAAGATTCTACAAATTGAAGATTTCACAAGGGTAGAGAAAAGAGAGCACCATGGTGGTTTTTTCATATTTTTATTTTACCATCACATCAGTATAGTTCTATGTAATATCAATGTTATAAACTCTGTGATGATCATAGAGTACCTAGTTCTAGCTAGTTCTTTCTTTTTGCATGCTTGCTAGAGAGGTTATTTATGCCTCAATAGGATTAGTATAATAAGGTTAGCCCGGTTGAGTTATATGGGTAACAATATCGGTGCTATTGTACGCCTTATTTGTATTTTTTCTATTTGTGCCCAAACAAAAAAAGAGGTTGGGTTCGAGCCGTGGAAACTGCCACTTGCAAAAATATAGAATAAGACTTTGTACGATAAATTCTTATGATCCGACCTTTCCCCTGACCCCGAGTATAAGGGAGCTTAGTGCACCACACTACCCTTTTTAATTATTTATTTCCAAACTTCCAAATTTAGAATTCACGTAGGTTTTATTTTCTAATTAAATATCCATTGGCTTTGACTGATGTTGACCGAATTCAACCAAATCTTAGTCAATTATAAAAAGAATTCATATAAAATACAATTCTGAAAAAACAAAGAAGTACCACTTCTATTACTCAGCCAGTATTCATCTCATTTTTGACAGTTAGCCACTGCTAACGACAAAGTGACGGCATCCCTATAAGCTTAAGACAACTCACAACTGGAAATCCAACAAATATATTGGACTTATGGTCATGCCACCTCACTCTATAAATTTTGTCTTTCCTCTTTCTCATATTACTGTCTAAACTTCAAGAATGCCAACTGTTTTATACCAAAACCTTTGATTCTTGAATGTATGTATGATTTAATAATTGTTAATAGTACTATTTATTAGCCCAAAAAATTTAAAAAATGCTGTTGCCTACTTTAGCTGAAACACTTTGAAATCTGACACTTGCCCTTTTTTTTACTTAACACCCTTTTCTTGTCCTTTACCTGTGCATTCTTTTCTCCAACCGCAAGGTACTGTGCTCCAGTGTTTTCATTCAAAATCTTGTAGTGTTTGAGGTAATTTCTCATCTGGGTTTAGCTCTATTTATTGTATGTGATTTAGCTTGATGTGAAAGGTCTTAGCTTTTGTTGATTTGCACTCAATTATGAGTTTGTTTTGGTTTCCCATCCGGTATTCGGTACCCGCATTGGAGCCCGACTATATCCAAATTCAGCATGGGGCTCATTCGGGGGAAGCGCTCATACCAAGGATTTTTCCATAGTCGGGCTCCAACCCGAGACCTCTGGTTAAGGGAGGAGCAATCCTATCCATTTGTACAAGGGACTTTAAGTAATAGTTGGATCTAGTTCTGATTGGCTGATTCTGATTGGTTAATTTGCATGTTTATCATATTATTATGCTAATGGAGACTTTGCTTATACTGCTGGTATATGTGGCTAATGGATATGAATGCTTATATTCTAGTATTTGTTTTCTTCAATAGGATCTGGGGACAAACGTTCAAAACTTATTATTTCAAATTTGAGTTTTTCTGTCTACACTCCATGATTAGTGTCTTTTTAGCACTCCCAAAGTTTGATTATGTGCACTTGACCTGTTTTGGTTTTGAGCTACTAACATCTGACCAAGATAAGCAATTTGGTTTGTACCCTTATTTCCTGCTCATATTTTGTTTGTCTAATGCTTTTTGACATTATGTTGGCAAAGGCGGATCTAGGATTTTAATAAGCTCGGTTCAACCTTTAGTTTTTTACCATTAAATCCATTATACTTTAGAAATTGTGAGTTCAAAATGTTTTTTAGAATTTTAGAGACTTTATACATATACTCCATGTCGAAAATAGTGAGTCGGTTGAACCCATTGTTTACACGCATCCGCCACTGTATGTTAGGAACCTAACCAATAGAAATTGGTTGAATTCATAGTTTGTAGAAGGGTTTTTTGTAAATAGTTGTTAGATTCCTCAAGATATGGAAAGAGCTTTTAATACGGAATTGCAAGAAGAAGTTATTTTTGTTAAGCTGCTTAATAGGAGAATTATTAGCTTTCTGCTTGATATTTTTCCTCAATTTCATTCATGTACAAGTTCATTTTTTTTCTTGGTAAACTTTTCTTAAGTCTTAACACTTAATTCGTTAGCCGTTGCAGCTGATGGTCCTGTTCAAAGAGGGGTGAAGCTGAGGAGATTAACAGAAAATGAGCTTCCCACCCTTTTTGTTAATCTTTCTGGCGGTATGTCCTGCATTTTTGGCACAAATAGTTGAAGATACAGCACTTTTGATTGATGCAATTGTAAAAATTGCTGAGACTGATGCTAATTATGTATGCGCTACCCTTGACTGGTGGCCTAAAGAAAAGTGTAACTACAACGAGTGCCCTTGGGGCTACACGTCTCTGATGAATCTGGTAAAATCCCACTTGTTATTGTCATATTGCTTTGCTAATAGTCAGTTTACATCCCTAATGCAGTTTCAGACGATGGAAAGAGCAGTTAACATTTATGATTTTTCTTTTGATTTTTTCAGGATTTGTCTCACCCCTTTCTGGCAAATTCTATTCAAGGTTTGCATGTTTCCGTCGTGTTATAACTTTATCTTAACATTTGAGATCTTGTGGTTCTTACTCTAATTAGCAAACTTTGATTGGTAAACACGATAACTTCACCTTAACATCAAAAGCATCCATCTACTTGCAATAGTGAGCAAATTAGACTTAATGCTTGTTTGGGCTGCTCATACATTCTCTTCTGTCCTGATTGCTGCTACTTAATTGGTGGTACAGCTTTCAACCCTTTGAGATTACGACTTGGAGGTTCTTTGCAAAACCGAGTAATATATGATGTAGGCAATCTGGAATCTCGTTGCCATGCATTTACCAAGCAGGAGGATGGGTTGTTTGGATTTTCAAAGGGATGCTTACATATGAATAGATGGGATGAGCTAAATAGCTTTTTCCAGAAGACAGGGTGAGTTATTAACTTTTGTGCTGGTTTCTTGTTCCAATTTTGTTTTTACATTGCATTTAGAGTACCCTAAAGTTTAACTCTACTTTTGTGCCCTAAACTAATTTAACTCTACTTTTATGCCCTAAGCTAACTTTCTTTCTTTCTTTCTTGAGTAAAATTTGCCCCAATCCTGTGTAAGTTTTTCAAAGCGGATCAGTGAATCTACATAGATGGATATTTAGAGTATTCCACTGCTTAATGACCAATAAGTATACTAGGCTTACACAACTGAATTCTTCTACAATTCATGTTTCTTCAAGATATGCAATTGAGAATCCAAAATTGTGAATGCTGATAGGAATCCTGGATTAGCATTTAGTAACCAGACTCTTGTACATTTCAACATTTTTTTTTGTGAGTCCTGCAACCTAGAAATCAAGAATTTAAGCTCTGAAAGTTATTCCCTTTTTTAAATGCTTCCCGTTCTTTCTGGCGTAACAGTTCCACCTGAAAATTTGGTATTAATTTGAATTTCTTATGGTACTAAGGAGTATGTCGAAACTTAGGCATAGTATGAATACATACATGTACTTTCGCTGATAGCTTAAACTTTTAAATGAGACGTTACTCACTTCAACATGGTATCACAGCCAAACAAGGATCCTAGTTTCAAGTCTCACCACCATCTATTGACAGAAAGTATTCCACGTGCTTGGCAAAGTAGGGGGAAAAAAAAGAAGCATTAGGCTTGCATGTGAAGGATGTGTTAAGGCGTAATGAGATAATGAATGTGTACCCTTTAAATAGCTCAACTTTTAGATGAGGTGGCCACTCAATTCAACAAAGTTCATCCCAGTTTCACTGCTTATGCTGCAGAGCACTTGTGACCTTTGCCCTGAATGCATTGCATGGAAGGCAGCGGGTGAGTAAGCGTGTGTGGGGAGGGAATTGGGATTCCAGCAACGCTCGTGATTTCATAAATTATACTCTTTCCAAGGGCTACCAGATACACTCATGGGAATTTGGTATAACTGGTGACATTTCCTTCTCTCTTTTTGCTTTTTTATGGTAAATCACTCTTCTTTAATAGAGGGTGGATTTCCTTAAAACAATTCTTCCCCTTGGTTTGCAGGAAACGAGTTGAGTGGTAAGGGTATTGGTGCAAATGTCGATGCTGAGCAATACGGAAAAGATGTTATCCATCTTAACAATCTCATAGACCAATTGTATAAGAATTTACAACCCCAACCACTTCTCTTAGCACCAGGAGGATTCTATGATAAAGAGTGGTACGAGAAGCTCCTTGAGGTGTCAGGGCCAGGCACTGTCGATGCCTTGACTCATCATATATATAATCTTGGTCCAGGTAAGCTAGCATAAATGTTTTTACGCTAAGCTTGGCGCTGTATGAAAGCTTCTATTGATATAGAAAACCTAGTGCAACAATGATTATGTCAAATTTAAGTGATGACCACTTTTTCCTGCCTCATGATGTGTTTCAGTTTATAAAATATTTTTCACGGCTTCTATGAAAATTTCTTTGTCACTTATATTGTAACACCTTGGACATCATTAGGAGGTTGGGAACCATCTAGTAAGAGAGTCTTGTTTGTAGAACAAAATTAGATAAATTCAAATCTGCAGTGCATCTTGCAATACGATATTCAGCTTAGGTCTCATTCTATCATTTCACTTACTTTGTTGAGTGGTATCATTTGAGATTGCAAAATGGTGCCTGAAGATTTTTCTCTTTTGCTATTTATTTTATATTGATGTGAATCACGGTTACTAACTAGAAACGTATATGATCCTTTTTCACAGTTATAGAAGAGAGTGGGTAGGTGAAATTATTCGCGAATCTGTGTTATCATTGGCAGCACATTTCATAAACATAAAGATTGGTATTTACTTCTGTTAAAGTCGAATTATGAGCGACTGCTTAGGTAGTTGGGTGATTTTACTTTATTTATGTATCTTTTTCTCATTTGTTTTGTGTGCAAAGTTACGTTAATTACTTGTGTTATCTAGATTTGTAAGTCGATTTGCTCATGTTACTCCATTGAATAAAACCAGAAATGTTCTGTTTCAGGATCGGACCACAATCTTGTCAACAAAATTTTAAATCCTCTGCACTTAAATAAAATTGCTGACACATTCAGTAACCTTAGCCAAACCATTGAAATGAATGGTCCTTGGACTTCAGCTTGGGTTGGAGAATCTGGTGGGGCCTTCAACAATGGAGGTCATAACGTGTCTAACACATTTGTGAACAGTTTTTGGTAAATTTCTTGCCCGGCTTGATTTATTTTTTACCATTCTGTAATCAGTTAATTGTTTGTGTGATGCCTTATCTTGACGTGGATTTTAGGTACTTGGATCAGCTTGGGATGGCAGCCAAGTACCACACTAAAGTATATTGCAGGCAGACTTTTATTGGAGGAAACTATGGGCTCCTTGACACAAGCACATTTATCCCAAATCCTGATTATTACAGGTGAGGTGATTGGCTTACCAATTCAAGGTTGATTCTCTCTGCTACTAAAAAGAATATCTTCCTTAATTCTTGTTATCAAGTCCCTGACCATCTGATCTGAAATCGTTGTCCTCCTCTTTCAACGAACACAGTGCACTTCTTTGGCATCGGCTGATGGGAAAAGGAGTTCTTGCTGTTAGCAGCAATTCATCATCATATCTGCGCTCTTATGCCCATTGTACAAGAGATAGAGTAAGAGCTCCGTGGATTTTTGAATCACTCACTTATGGAATTTAGATGCATCATTTGGCTGGAGATACATTAACCTTTACAGGAAGTAATTTGACGGTTGCCTGAAATGAAGTCTTAAAATTTCACACGTAATTGCTGGTTCAATAATCCTTGTCTATCATCAATAGTGATAATTACTACTACTGTTGCATCAAGTCCATTCATGCTTCTGGTCAATCTGTTTGTTAGTAGAGGCTAAAGCATCACACCTACTTTTAGTTAGGCAGCAAAGATGCAGTGAGACTTCAACTATATGAGCTTTGCATAGTCAACCCAAACCCGGATTAAGGAGGAGGGTTGTGGTAGGTTGGTTGTCAGCACAAAATAGTCAAAATATGTTAAAACCTCTAAATGGGCAAGGTATTCCATCACATCGTTGCGTTGGTGTGAGAGAGTTTATGCTAAGTTCCAATACCATGAAAGGCCTAGGTCCTGAAAGTTATTTGCACTGGAATGAAATGGTTTGAATAGTGCAAAATAGATATACAGGATTCATGTAGCCCCAAAACTAAATAGTTCGAATAGAGGGGAATGAATATAGAGGAGTCATGTAGCCACCGGCAACTTTAGCATTGAGGTATAGTTAATTGATTAATTGATAGCAAAGCAAGCTGTTTTTTCATGATTATTATCTTTTAGACCATTTCAAAATTGTAACTTGTAAAGACCATATGCTTTAACGCTAATGCTTTGAGTGTTATAATCAGAGTTGATGCAGTTCAGTCTCAACTAGTTTTCTTTCCTAAGAGATGCTGGCTCTCCCTTGTGCTTAGTTTTGTAGGCGAACTTACTACTGGTGGATAGTTAGAACTTGAGTGTCTACACTTGGATAGTGTTAGAACCTGAATATCAATCAGATGTAGGACAGAATGCCCTTCTATTGAACCATTTTGTGGCATATTCATATTGGTGAAGCCAGCTTCTGGTTGCTAATATTACCATTTTATCCTAGCCATACTGCAGTAATTTAGTTCTCTCATTAATGCATACTAGTTTCAAATTAACATGTGATGATTTGCATGTGCTTAAAGTTGCTGCCATGTGACCAGGAGGTCACAGGTTTGAGTGTGGAAACAACCTCTTGCAGAAATGTAGGGTAAGGCTGCGTACTATAGGCCCTTGTTGTCCGGCCCTTACCCGGACCCCGTGCATAGCGGGAGCTTAGTGCACCAGGCTACTCTTTTTATTTGCATGTGCTTAAAACTTAACATTTCAATTTCCTGGTGTTTCCTTTGCGCAGGTAGGTGTGACATTACTTTTGATCAATTTAAGCAACCAAACTCAGTACGGAGTCAGCATCGAATCTAGTGTAAACACCTCCTCGCATGCCAACGAGAAATCAAATAACAAGAAGTCGTTTATACACGGTCTTAAGAAAACTTTTTCATGGGTTGGAAGTAAATCATCAGACGTTACATTGTCACGCGAAGAATACCATCTGACTCCACTAGATGGCAACCTTAACAGCAAAACTATGCTCCTGAATGGATTACCATTACAACTCACAGAATATGGAGACATCCCAAGTTTGTCTCCGGTCCTTGTAAACATAAAGTCTCCAATATCAGTTGCCCCCTTATCCATCAAATTCATTGTATTCCCCAACTATAATTCTCCAGGTTGTAGATAGGATTAGGAAATAGAGAGCTCTAATGTAGCACTCTGTGGATTCATGCCTTAGTAATTGTACACTAGCTACAATAAAATGCAGCCAATTTTTTAAGAAGTATGTATTATATAGCTAGATATATCCCTTTCCCTACTAATAGTGTTTTCCAGGAACATGTGTTATGTAGTGCAAGTTAGTTATCAACTAGCATAATATTGTAAGCAGACAAACAGTTGTATTTAAACATTTGCCACAAGCAGGAATCATGTTAAGGGGATGGGAAATGATTTTTGTTCCAGCCAATATTGGTTAGAAAGGTTTTGAAGAATAAAATGTAATTGTGTTTTCTATCGGTGTTTCATAAGCTGTACATTTGTGTTTAACATTATTAGGACATCAAATTATCCCAAAAAAAAAAAAAAGAAGAAAAAAGATGAATTATCAACAACAAACCCAGTGAAATCCCACGAGTGGAGCCCGTAGAGGGTAATGTGTACGTAGATCTTACCCCTATCTTATGAAGGTAGGGAGGTTGTTTCCGATAGATCCTTGGCTCAAGAATAGTGAAAAAGAATTAACAAACAAACAATAGTAATAACAAGGTAATAGAACAACGGAAGCAAATGCCACAATGTGTAATAAACAAAGATCTATGAATACAAAATACAAGAATAGTACCAATACCACTGGTAAAATTAATGCAGATTGAACTTATTTCCAATATCATAGAGTCCAAAGTACAATTAAAATTTACAATAACAAAATATTAACAGAAAAGGGGGTTTGTGAAGAACTCAGAAGAGTTGAAAGGATAAAGAACTGAAGCAAGTTGACATCCAAAAGCTCATTAGCAAGTCTAACAGATGTCTACTGGTTTACTTTCGAAGCAAACGGTGAATCCTCTGGTTGGCCCCTTTAACTCTGATAGCAATCTCATCAACATCATCTTCTACATGATCCAATGCCTTGTTCTGCCTGTAATATCCAACAGCATACACAAAAATTCTAAGAAATTGTGGAGAATTCTAGTGCTAGAGAATGTTCTTTCAAAAAAAATATTGGATTGCGACAGGTTTAAATAAAATGATATGGAAACTGAGGATTCATAGAGTCCACGCTAACTTGGTTGGAATTGAGGTGTAGTTGCATATACAAAATTCTTAGAAGTGACGAACACAGTACTTTAATGTGTCATGATACAATAAGCAGAACGTGGAAAGGGACAGATAAAGGAAGACTAACCTCTCAATTTCAGATCCCATGTCCATAGCCATATTCTTGAGGTCCCCCAACAGATTGCTGAGATCTGATAGGCCATCATCTTGCTTTGCTTTCTCAAGCTGTCAAAATTTCAAATGAAGTAACTTAACTAAATGATATTACTATTCATATTCATGCAAAAGGCAAAGAAAAAAGGGGAAAACCAAGGAGGAGCAGAGCCATCTTCAATCTGGTCGCCAAGAATTAACATTTTTTTGTTACTAGGACTTTAAATTTCTGCCAGAACTAGTTAGAATCATCTCATGGTCCAACACGCCAAAGCATTACAAAGGCAACCTTTTCAAGAAACCTAAGTTACTGCAAAGATCACAATCTTTTACTACTTTTGTTGTTTAGCTTTGGGGTTCCTCAATGAAATTTCTCTCAAATTTAAAGCCACAGTTGGAGCCTTGGTGGGCAAAGTTACCAGGTACCTGGTACCTATGCTAGTGGGAGGTAGTAGGTATCCGGTGAAATAATCGAGGTGCACGCAAGCTTGTCCGGACACTACCGTCATAAAAAATAAATAAAATAAATAAGCCACATTGAAAATGGAACAAGGTTGTCTCTCAGTCTTTCACTCAGAGATCAGCGCAACTATTTTCTTATATTTCCTGCCTTCGTGAATACAAATAGAAATCACTCTTCCAAAAGCAAGTGGATATTTCCTCCAGTTAGATCCACTATTGTTTTTCCTCCGTTCACATTTCTTTACTCATCATTTAAATGAAGTTCGGGAGAAGTTGAGTTTCTAGAATTATATTTCTATCTCACCAAAAAAGTTTTCAGTGAATATCTGAGTTAGAAATAAGGAACCAAAAATTAAATGAGCAAGTTCCTGAGATCTACATACACACTAAAACTACAACTACCCAATATGCAGGATACCCTATTGATTAGTTTTGGTCACACTTAGGTCTGTGGCTTTCTGCATCTTTCCTCACTTTGCCATCCATTTTTCTAGCATTTTCACCTTTTCATTTAAAGTTGCAATTTACCAGTTGAAACATTGATGATTAAAAGTATATAACAAAATAAGTTAGTATTTCCTCATTTAACTTCGCAGAGAGAAAATTTTATTATCTAAATACCAAAACGAAAATATCATAGAATAGAATTAAAGAAAGACAAGAAAGATTCAGACACGTAAACACATTGTCACTTCTACATAATTCTTTTAGTCGGCCAGGGTTGTTATTGTGCAATCAGAGGTACGGTTGATCCTGCATAATTACACATATCCAAACCCAGCTTCGGACAAATATGCTTTAAATCAAAATTCACGCAATACATACACTTGGATACGCGGATCTGACTCTCTTACATCCAAGAGCCACATCTACGAAACGGGATGTGAGAGCACAATAACTTGAAGCAGACTATAATAACTGATTTTAAAATGCCACAAATCTTAGTTTCACTTTACATGGTTTTAATGATTTCAGAACGGAGTTGATAGACACTGAAGTGAACAAATGACAACGGCATATTTCTGGTCTGTTTTCTTTTATGCTTTTTATTTCTATCTTAGCTCTTCCTAAAATCACCATGAGGCACAAATCGTCATTTCCAAACCCATTTTAGCTAGAAAAATGACTTTCAAGGACAAAGTATCACAAATCAAAGACTATAGGGAGCAACTTTGACTTTTCTACTCCATGCAACGTCAATTCCATAACTCACTCAACGACTTTATAAAAGAGTTCTTGTAAATCAGTATTATCTATCATGTATCAAGCCACATGCAGATACCTCAACTTTCTGTAGTGCATTCGCAGGTTCTGGGGGTGGTGTTCGTGAACTTGACCTTGCCTTAGGTGCAGAGCTCAATCCTAATTTCTCCCTCAGCTCCAAGTGGTTCCCCCTTCTTTGAACTGGATCATCTGCCGCATTAACACAGTGTCAGACTAGCTATCATTGTTAGGTGACACGACCTTTCTGTTACTAAGCATCTTGTAGACATTTAATCCAGATATCAAATCATATTAAATGAATAAGAAGAACAAAATTAAATGAGTCACCTCTTGTGATAACGGGTCCTGTAATTGCGCGATTCTTCTTTGGCTTCCAAGTCTTAGAAAAGATGCCCCCAAGACTTCCCACTAGTTTTTCGCCCTGAAATAAAATTTCAAACTTAAGTCACCCAAGATAACAAGCAACAATAGCAAAACAGCTGCAGAAAGAAATTAAATGCAAAATCTACCTAATCAAGAAACATGTAATGAAGGATTTACAGCTCGTGAGACATCTTTAAAGGCACGAGGACGTCTAGGTAAAGGGTAAAGCAGATTCTTTAGGATCTAATAAAACCCTTACCAAAATCTATTTCCTTCTAAAAGATGCATATCGGACAAACGAACAAGTTTCATCTTCAAATGAAATAGAAAGTAGAAACTATCACTTGAACCCAACAAACAAAGAAAAAAAATAAGAGAAGATAGTTGCTTCAGGAAATAATTAACAAAATTATCAGAAATATAAAACACATAATGGATATGGGCAGTTAATTAAAGCCAATAACATAGATGATAATGTTGGCCACAGTTGTCTCTGCTTTTGCAGAAAACCAAAAAAAGATATCAGTGGACTAAACAAGCCATACCCTGCTAAGATCATGGTCAATGTCGGCTGCAGTCATATGGGTTCTTGTAATTTGTTCTCCCTGTTGATGTAAGGTGATCAATGTTTTAGTTGCATCCTCACGAATCTCTTCTGCAATCTTCAGGCAGCCGTTAACAGACTTTGTAGTCTCTTCAGCCTTGTATACAGCATAGTCTTCCAATTCCTCTACAGTTTGGTTTTCAAATCCTCCAGACTCCCGGAAATCATTCTTGTATTTATTTCTTGCTGTCGAAGTTGAGTAAGGACGTGAAGGAGTCTCTTTAATTTCTTCATCATCAAAAGGGTTTGCACTCAAATTTGGGGTCGCTACAGAAGGCTCTGATGATGTTCTCCTTGGTTTGACTGTTTGCTTCTTGTCAGATTCATCATCAGAATCAAAGGGATTTGAGCCAGATTTACCATGTAATGCAGGATCTGCAGAGTTTTTTCTAGCATTCCAATGTAAAGGAGACTTCTTAAAACCATGCATTTTTTATGGATATGAAGCAACCGCACGGGGGTGGGACCTGCTACAGATTAAGGAACTATCTGCAGAAAGACACAAGATCAAATTAAGAGCACATTAACAGAAACAATAGTTAGATTGTCTCTGTGAGACACATACAAGGAGGAAATTCAGTTAAAGATCCCACTTATATGAACTGAATAAATGAAAGTTAATGGTATTGAACACAACAACTGGCAAGGAGCTAAAAGATTAAGAGAGATAAAACCCTCAATTAAAAGACTCAAACCAAGCTTTGTTCAGATAGGAAAAACACAAATATTCAGGATTACAGAGAAATAGCACTAATAAGTAATGGAAAAGCCAAAAATCAAGTATGCAATTCTAATGTAATAAAACTAATACGCCTTAACTCAAAACTACTTGTGGTTGGATATCTGAATCCTCAATATCTGTTTAGCTCTATTTGGACTGATAAAATACAAATTACAAAGACAGGAGAGGATAGCTTGTTGGTAGCTTCCACCTCCAACCTACAGGCTGACCTAAGTTGGAATACTGTTCTCCAAGGAAAATTCGAGAAAAAGAAAGAAAAATCCCACAACAAAAGCAGAGACAAATCTAGGATTTTGAGAACGTGAGTGCACCACCGAAGAAGGGAAAAAAAAGAAGAAGTACTAACTACTAAGTGATCAATTCACGTTCCCTTGTATTAACTCAATATTCAACCAGGTGTATCATTCAAACTTTTTGGAGTTATATATATATATATTAGTGGAAGACCATGAGTACACGGTAAAAATAGCCAAAATCCGCCCAGACAACAAGGACCAATTTCTACAAGAATAATATCGAAAATTAAGGTGCATATCTGGTTCTATTTACATCTCCATAATAACAAAACGTGGAATTTCAAATTTCTTCTGTAGAAGTAAATTACAGCAATAATCCTTTAACTAAGCAGAAATTTAAGAATATTCCCCCACTCATATAGTCATATACCTAACTGCTTTCATGCTGATTTCTCAAAGACCCAGAAATCATATAAGAAAACCCAAAAAAGAAACCAAGAATATAGCTACAAGCATAGGAGGTTTTCCCTAAAAAGTAGAAATGATAGTTCCAAATGATAAATTCAGAAATAAATTACACAAAAAGGATAGCAAAAATGAGCAAAGACATATCACTGTAATGAAGTTTTAAGTTAGAATCAACCCGTATGAATATTTTTTTTTAGCATAAACTCAGTATATTCAGATGTTGACTGAATTGGAATATCATGACTGAAACACAGAAAAAAGAAAGAATTGGGTGATGTGCAGTTACCTGAAAATCCAAAGAAATAAAAGTATGCAGAAAATCTAGAGAGAAAGATTGATAGAATTGAAAAAACTGTAGTTTGGTCTATATATATTGGGGATGACTTTTGTGAAAAAGCGTGGAGCAGGGATGTTAAAGACTTTTTGAACTAAGCCAACAAATTGGACCGTTTCCTCTCCGTATGCCTACGTAGACTTGACCTGCTCTTGTCAACTGCTTTTATATTTCCTTTCCTTCTTTTTTTTTTTAAAAATATCCGTGCTTTTCAGGCATCGCATTGCGAATCCGACTATATCTACCGAGACCTGCTATTTTAATGCATGTACCACGGTTAGTTCTACGGTGCCCTGATGTCACGATCTGAATTTCCCACCATCGGGAGTCGTAATGGCACCTACTAATAGGAGCTAGGCAAGCCAAATATCATATACTTCTCTAGCGAACATCAATAATATTAACAATATTAAAACATTTAACACTAAAGCGGAAGTCTCAAACATAATTCTCTGAAAGAAATGCGGAAGTTTAAGAATCCTTTACCCAAGACTGGTATCACATTACTCACGAACTTCTAGGATTACTAAATACAATCATCTGCAAGAAATTATAACAGTTTGTTTCAGTACAAAAGCTAACAAACTGAATAAAGATAGAAAGAGACTTCGTGCCTACGGACGTCAGCAAGGCTACCTCAAGAGTCCTTGGACTGAAGGTCTGCTCCCGATCTAATACTGTTGCGGTCCGAAAGCTGCATCCTGATCTGTGCAAAAGAAATGCACAGAGTGTAAAATCAGCACAACTGACCCCATGTGCTGGTAAGTGCGTGGCCTAACCCCGGTGAGGTAGTGATGAGGCTAGACAGGACCTACCACAAATAACCTATACAGATATATATGCAATAACATAAAATATACTAATATAAACAATTAAAGGGAAGGGAAACATGTTGTGGGGTACGATAGTCTAAACATAGAAATCATCGGTAAACAAATGAAAATGAACAATAACAACTGATAAGGAAAACACAGGAAATCTCTACATACGAAAACAATACACTCAGTCCATACTCCGTTGCGGCGCGCAACCCGATCCTCAACAGATATCATCGTGTGTCCTGCAACCCGATCCTCAATAATCAACGTTGCGGCGTGCAACCCGATCCTCAATATTCAATATCGTTGCGGCGTGCAACCCAATCCTCAATATTCAACAATATGAACTCACCCAAACAACAATCGCAATTCAAGTGCGAGGGGAGTAACAACAATGTGCAAGAAGTCCTAACAAGGGAACACAATTAACAGCTAAACGTCCCAGCAAGGGAGGAAATAATAAATGCTTAAATCCCGGCAAGGGAATAATCGCAAGACTTCCTTATTAATTATTTACTCCTCGAATAACAAATTCTAGTCTGAGCCAATGCTCCAGATGACAAACTAATCACAAACTTTCCTCAACTATCCACTTTTCATATTAAACTTAGCAGCCAAGCAAGAAAGATGTTCCATAAATTCCGAATCAAAACACAATTAGGACTGACGGTCATGCTAGACTCCGGTGCATAGATAACTGTCACCATACATATACACCGTATTCCACATTTAACAAGTAGCAAATAATATCTTAATTCTATTCCCTCAAGCCAAAGTTAGATCAAATACTTACCTCAGTCCGAAAGTAGCAATCAATTCTCCAACACCGCCTTTCATCTAGAATCCAACTCCGAAATAATGATATCTAACCACAATTTAGTTCAATATTATCAATAAGGGCTCAAAGAAACTTTCATAGCCTAGAAATGAATTTTCTATCATTCTTCCAAAAATACCAAAATTCAACCCCAGGCCCACGTGGTCCAAACTCGAGCCTCGAACCAAAATACGTTCATCCACAACCCCACAATTTCAAATATGTAATTTGTTTGAAGATTCGACCCAAATTGAGGTTGAATCACCCAAAATTCCAAAAGCCCTAGTTCTACCCAAATCCCCCTATTTCTAACTTGATTTCATGATTTAGTGCTAGGAAATTAGTAATTAGATGAAGAAATAAAGAGGGAATGATGTTAAGATTACATACCCAAAGAGTTATGGGGAAAGGGAAGCTTGAAATTCGTCTTTGGAGGGTGAAAGAGGAGAGTTCGTATGAAAATAATGAGGGATTCCCGTGCACACTGTTCTGTTTTAACATTAAAAGCACTCGACAAAAATGTCCTATGCGACCGCATAAGAAGAGTGCGATCGCATAGGGTGGGGCTAGTGTAACTATGTGATCGCATAAGAAGACATGCGAACGCATAGAGGAAACTTGTGGGCTACTGAGGAAGACACTATGCGAACGTGCAAGGGGTGTGCATTCACATAGGACAAAACTGGACCCTTAGAATTAACACTATGCGATCACGGGAAGAGAGTTCGATCGCATAGAAGGAAGAACTGGGTGCGATCGCATGAAGGCAATGCGATCTCATAGAAGGAAGAACTGGGTAACAACAGACTGCATTTTCTGCAACAAATCCTAAGACCAAAACCACCTCGAACCACCTCTGAATCACTCGCGAGCCCTCGGGGCTCCCAACCAAACACACACACTAACTCAATCATCCTACAACTTAGTTGAGCGATCAAATCGCCAAAATAAAATCAAATTCAATGAATTAAACCTCAAAATTATTATTTTCCATTTCAAACTTAATAAACCTTTACCTTTAAATATTTGGGTCCGAAACACGTGAAACGATGTCCGATTTTGACCAAAATTCACAGAAAGTGCTTAACGTATATTTAAGACCTGTACCGGGCGTCGAAACCAAAATACGAGCCCGATACCTATATTTTCTAATTCATTTTCTTTTCAAATTCATATCATTTTCAGGAAAATAATTTCTTTCAAAAATTCCATACTCGGGCTTGGGACCTCGGGTTTCGATTCCGAAAATACGCCGGAGTTCCATATTTTTCTACAGACCTTCCGGTACTGTCACATCACGGGTCCGGGTTCGTTTACCCAAATTGTTGACCAAAGTCTACTACATCAATATTAATATCAAAATTCTTCAAATTTTCCACAGAATTCACATATTTTAACATAAAAAAATTTTGGCTTTGCGCCGGGAATGCGCACGCAAATTGAAGCAACTAAAGCGAGGTTTTCAAGGCCTCATAAGCATGGAGAAATGGAGTATTACGGTGATGACCCTTTGGGTCGTCACACCTGAAGACGCGAACGGTTTGTAATGCCTCCAGTGGCCCTACGGGGGCTCGCACTGGTGACCTGAAGGACTTTCTCCTCAGACCGAGCTACCCCTCAGGGTTTTTCCTTTTCTTTCTTTTTTATTTTTCTTTTGTTGATTTTTTTAATCACAATTATTCCCTCTACTTCAATTTATATGTCTGAGTAGTTTGACTAGACGCAATATTTAAGA
Source organism: Nicotiana benthamiana (assembly GCA_034376525.1). Taxonomy (NCBI): domain Eukaryota; kingdom Viridiplantae; phylum Streptophyta; class Magnoliopsida; order Solanales; family Solanaceae; genus Nicotiana; species Nicotiana benthamiana. The sequence continues at coordinate 155,884,666 of CM067338.1, forward strand.
AAGTCTATTAAATTTTATATTAAACTAATAGTGTATAATATATCAAAATACCCTTAAATCTTGTGATATTAAATATGTCGTACAGAAAATTAGAATTAACTTACAAAATATAAAAAGAGATATCTATTTAAAGAAAATTAAAAATAAAAATAATACATATAAATCGAAATAAAGTGATTATGAAGGTGTTTGTATTGAATTTTAAGCTGGTCAAATCAGCTTTTAAACTTTTTTTTGCATTTTACGGTGTTTGACAAAGTTAAAAAAAATACTTAAAACAAGCCAAAAACTCTAACGTATTGCCTTTTTGCTTAAAAACTACATTTCTAATGAAAAGCTACTTTTTAAGTCAATTCAAACGAGTTCTATGCCACCATCAATGGCAGAGCCGAATTATACATGAGAATTTTAAAAGTTACACGTAAGATTTAAACTTGTGATTTAAATCTACTTTTAACATCCCTTAATCATTATATTAAAAAAATTATGTTAAGGGAATTCAATAATTCATACATTAAACAACAAAAATTGTTTTTGCCTATTTTTTATGACTTTTTAGATGTCTTGACTATTTATTTCAATTGTATAAATCTTATTTTCAAGTCAAATTTTAAAAAAATAATTAAAACTTTATCATTTTTGGCTAAATAAAAATATTTATCCTAAATAATGTAGTTATATTATAAATTTTATTCGAAAAAAATTATCTAAAAAATTAATATTGTTAAAATATTTTAAAAATTATTTTTCGAAAAATATTATTAGTTATACATTTATTCTCTTTCTCCTATTCGTAAGAGTAGATTTTAAATTTATATTGAATGATGTATTTTGACATATTTAAACTATCATGTAATAATAAGTAATGTCAAATACTCAATATTTTTTTTTGTAACTAATTATCTCTATTTACCAAGTAAAATATGTACACAAACAAAAAGCGAAACACCCCACTGGACATGCAGCCCTAGTTTAGGTCTCCTACACTTTGACTTTTCTGCTGTCCTATCTTCTAGCCTTTCCCATTATCTAACTATTATTTACTTTGGGCATAGCCCTCTATAATCTAGGGAACATGGTGGCTCTAATGTGTATCTCCTGTATGATCATGCTGACGATACTTTCTGTTTTTCTCCTTTCCTGCTTGAAAATGATATTGTTTCTTTCCTGCCATATATAATAAACTGCAGCTGCTAGAGTCATTCTACATAATGCTGCTCCTCCACTTCTACCTTTTGCTACTCTTAGTATCCATATCAACTCTTCTTGCCATTTTATCTGCTTCCTTTGTATTCCCTGCCAGTGTAACAGTTGTTGTCATATTGCTCCTGTCATTGCATAGTCAAAGAATAGGTGCTCAACTGTTTCTGCTTCTTGTTGGCATAGTGCACATGTGGTCTTTATGTTTATTCCCTATCTGACTAGTCTTTCCTTTATTGCAGGTCCTTCCATGATAGCAAGTCTCAGTATGAATATCCATTTTGGATGCACATAGTTGTTGCATATGACTTTCTCCAAGCTACCTTCTGAAACTCCCCCTGCATGGCTTTATATACTTCCTTGATTGAGAATTTTTCTATCCTTTTCACCTTTTGTTCAGCATAACCAGCATTCTCAAAATACTTCTTTGCCTTGAAAATCTATTGAATGACCCAAGATGCATTCTTAGGTGTTGTGTTCCCGACTGTATTCCCTTTTATGTAGCGTGCATTTACCCATTGTATCTACATTTTCTCCTCCTGCTTACATATGTTCCATAACAGTTTGCATATTGCTGCCTTGTTCCATAGTTCCACATTTGTAAAGTTCAATCCCCTTGCAACTCTTGGACTACACAACTTTTCCCAAGCTATCAATGCCTTTCTAGTAGGTTCTGTAGTCCCAGACCATAGAAATATTCTACATATTGCTTCAATAAACTGAATAATCTTCTTTGGCAATATGAATACTTGAGCCCAAAAGTTCTAAATTGCAGTCAAGACACTCTTTATAAGCACATCTCTCCCAGTATAAGACGGGAATTTTGTTGTCCAGCATTGTATCTTGTTTAGCATTCTGTCAATTAATGGCTCACATTGGACAATTGAGAGCTTCTTTGTACTTAAGGGTAGCCCTAAGTATCTGAAAGGTATCTCTCCCTTAGTATATCCCAACATGTCCATGATCTTTCTTTGGTTCCCAAGATCAACTCCTCCAAACTATATGCAACTCTTGTTTTGGTTTGCAATTAGTCCTGATGCCTCAGAAAAGATTTTAAATTGTTGATGCATTTTCCTGACTGATTGTATATCTCCCCTGCAAAAAAGGAGCAAATCGTCAGCAAAACCTAAGTGTACTAAATTAACTTTAGAACACTTAGTGTGGTATTTGAATTCTCTGTTCCCATTCAGGCTTTTAACAGTCTGCTCAGATACTCCATTGCCATCACAAATAGCACAGGGGACAATGGGTCACCCTGCCTAAGCCTCTTCCTTGCTTCAAAAGGCTTTGATGGTTTCCCATTGATGATTACTGTATAGTGCACAGTACAGATGCACTTCATTGTCCACCTCACAAACTTCTTAGGGAATCCTAAGAGCTTCATCATTTGCTCAATATATACCCACTCCACAGAGTCATAAGCTTTTTGCATATCAATTTTCAGCATACACCTTGGTGATATGTTTTTCCTTCCATAACCTTTGACTAGCTCATGGCTCATAATGATTTTATCCACTATCATCCTTCCAGAAACAAAAGTTGTTTGACATTTTTCTTTTAGTTCTGGCATGGCTTCCTGTAGTCTTGATGTTAGGATCTTTGAGATTATCTTGTAGAGCACTGTACAGTAAGAGATATGCCTAAACTCCTTGATGTTTGTTGGGTTCTTCACTTTAGGTATCAAGGTAATAGTATTGCAGTTTATGGCTTTTAACAGATCTACACTTTCAAAAACTCCAATACTGCTTCTGTAATCTCCTCTCCAGTTATGTTCCATGTCCTCTTAAAGAAATAAGCATTATAACCATCACATCCTGGTGCCGTGCTATCATTTATACCCTTCATAGCCATCAGTACTTCTTCCTTTGTTACTGGTTTTATTATATGCAATTGATGTTCCTTGCTCAACATATTTCCTCCTCTTATTATGTATAGATTCACTACTGTAAAAGTAGAAGTTGTTGTACCAAGTAGTTTTTTATAGAACTGCAAGATCTCCTCTTTCACCTCTTTTGTGTTCTGCAGAATGTGCCCTTTATTTTGAGCTTTCCAATGTGATTCCTTGCCTGCCTATTTTTTACACATGCATGAAAGTATGTTCTATTGGAGTCCCCCTCTTTTAGTCACTTGACCCTAGCCTTCTGTTTTAGTATGCTCTCCTCTACTTCCATCCACTTGGCCAGTTCCATTTTTGCCTTTTTTATTCCTCTATCACTGCATTGTCATTCTCTGGAGATTGCATGCTTTGTTATAGTTGTATAAGTTTGTTTTTTGCTTCCTTTATCCTGTCCCCCACATTTATGTATTCCTGAAAGTTCAAACTCTTTAGTTCCCCTTTCAGTGTTTTAAGTTTGTACTAGACCTTTTGCATTGTGTTTCCTCTATGCCCCTTCCTCCAGCAATGGTTCACTATTCCCTCAAATTCTTGGTGTTTGGCTATACAATTAAAAAATTTGAAAGGTCTCTTCCCCTGCTCTGCTTCTTCTTCCATAGTTATCATCAAAGGGCAGTGATCAGAAAATTCAGGCTGTTTGATGACCCCTTTCACTTGAGGCCATTTTTGAATCCATTCTGCATTGACTAAGATTCTATCAATTCTACTATGGACTGTGTTATTTGTCCATGTGTAGTGTCTTTCTATTGTTTTCATTTCAGATAGTCCAACTTCCTCTACAAAATTTTTGAAGTCTCCACTTCCATATCTTTTACTGGATTCCCTTGTACTCTATCTTCAATGGACATAATACTATTGAAATCCCCCATGCATATACTTGACAAATTAACTCCATGCATTAATCCTTTGAGGTCACTCCACATACTCTTCCTATCTTGGATGTTATGCTTTCCATATTCTGCAACAAACAGGAAAGTACTTTGAAATTTCCTTATAGTTATCTGCCCTGCTATGTATTGCTCATGAATTTGTTTAACTTCATAATCCACTCTTGCCTGATCCCACACAATCCATATCCTCCACCTGGTGCAACTTCATAATTTGTTATCCACATCCAGTTCCCAAATATTTTTCTATTATTGCTTCAGCCTTATTTTCTTTGACTCTATTTTCTAAGACTGCTATCGTTGCTACATTATTCTCCTTACAGAAAATTTTTAGTAGTTTTTGCTTATAAATATTATTCATACCCTTTACATTCCATGTTATGACATTCAGCATGATAGATTTGTTGTTTTGGGATTGTCCTCACTCTCCTTCCTACTACTCCTTCTTCTTTTCTCCTGTTCTTCATAGAATAGCATTATTCTCTGATCAGTGTCAACACGGACTTTAAAAGCATTGCCTATGTTGACTTCATCACCCCCTTTAGCTCCCATCTATTTCTTTGAAGCAGACTTTCCACTAGCAATCTGCCATTGATTTTCATCCCCTTCCTGTTGTGGAATTGTTTCTTCTTCTACCTCCAATTGTTCTTTGAACCTTCCTTTCCCATCTATCTTGTCCACCTTTGGATTGAGCTTCCTTACAAATTTCCATTCCTGCTTTGGCCTCTGATTAGTTATCCTTTGTTGTCCCTCTATATTTTGTTGTTTCTTCTGCTCCTTACATGGGTGTCCAAGTTGACATCACTCTTGGCAATATTGTGGCCTCCAATAATATTGCACAATCTGATCGAATCTTTTCTCAGTAGGATCACATAGTTTTATTGTTCCTGGTATAGGCCTAGTAACATCCATCTCAATTAGGACTCTTGCATATACTACTCTATCAGTCATAATAGTACATGCACCAGCATACAAGGGTTTACCTAGTCCACTCCCTATCTTACTTAAAGCATTATTACTCCAGTATCTTAGTGGTAGTTTAGGAAATTTCACCCATATTGGAATAGTTCTGAGGATTTCATCATCAATATCAAACCCTCCTTCCATTGCCTAAGGATAATTGGTCTATTGTTCAGTGTATAAGGCCCGTTCACCATAACATCATCCCTTTCAACAATGCTATGCATCAAAATAATGAAGTATCCATCGATATGGAATAATACCTTAGGCTTCCTGATTTCCCCCCATTGCTGAGCTATACATCATTCCACTGCACCAATTGTAGGAGTATTCCCCAGAACATATAGGATTAGTGATCTGCTCCATTTCTGTTGCTCTTCTTCGATGTCTTCTTCCAGTAATTGCACCACTACCTCCCCGTCTTGTATCACTGGTGGGATATATGAGAGATTCTGTCACGACCCGGATTTCCCACCACCGGGGTCGTGATGGCTCCTACTATCGAAGCTAGGCAAGCCAACCTTTTAAAACATTTCACAAAACATTAATCTTAGCAGTATAATAAAATAAAATAAATAATTATAAATATGCGGAAGACTTTTAACGAAAACCATAGTAAAGTGCAGAAGTTTATAACAAGTCTCTACCCAGTATCTGGTGTCACTACTCACGAACTGCTAAGAATTTACTAAACACAACCATTCGAAAGAAAAACATAAAACTGTTCATCTTGAATACATGAGATAACAGACTGAATAAAAGATAGAAGAGATGCCGGGCCCCGCGGGCGCCTGCAAGGCTACCTCGGAGTCTCGCTGAGCAAAATGCCAACACTCGTACTACTGCTGCTACTGTTGCCCGAAACTTGTCTCTGCGCGAAGTGTAGAATCAGCACAACCGACCCCATGTGCTGGTAAGTGTCTGGCCTAACCCCGTCGAGGTAGTGACGAGGCTAGACAGGACCTACCACAAATAATATGTGCAAATATAATATACAAGTACGAGAAGAACAATAACAAAGTAATACAAGGTAAAGCTGGGAGGGGACATGCTAGCGGGGAGTACTAGATGAATATGGAACATTAGAAACAACAACAGATCTACTCCGGGTTTTATGTTACATATGTTTACATTGGACGGCGTGCCACGCGATCCCATAATATATAACATAAGTGGACGGCGCGCCATATGATCCCATGATGTACAACATAAGTGGACGGTGTACCACACGATCCCGTTGTGTAGTGTATAAGTGGACGGCGCGCCACACAATCCCTTTTCATATAATACGTTGTAGGTGTACCACTCGCTCCGATCATAATATATCGTGGTCGGCATGCCACACGATCCCAATCATAGCATCTCGTGGTCGGCGTGCCACACAATCCCAATCATAATATCTCGTGGTCGGCATGCCACAAGATCCCAATCATAATATCTCGTGGTCGGCGTGCCACACGATCCCAATCATAATATCTCATGGTCGGCGTGCCACACGATCCCATAATGCAAATGAATAAATCTAATAATCTCTCCAAAGGAGGTCCCAATAGGGAAATAACAATAATATAACAGATAAACCCAGAAAGGGTACAACTAACAACCCAAATATCCCGGCAAGGGAGAATTCAATAGTCACAGTCTACTCGTCCCGGAAAGGGAATCATTGCTTCACAACTCTTTTAATTCATTTTGTTCTTAACCAACACTTCACATGAAAATTATCAATTTAACAAGACAGTTGTATCTTATCTTTCGATTCAAAATCATTTACGACTCACGGTCATGCTAGACACCGGTGTATAGATACTCGTCACCATACCTATACATCGTACTCGATCATTTATCAAATAGCAATAAACACTCTAATCATATTCCCTCAAGCCAAAGTTAGATCAAACACTTACCTCGAAAGCATTAAACTCAACTCACGCCTCTAGGATAGCTTTGCCCCTCGAATTTGCCACAAAAACGGTCGAATCTAATCAGAATTTACTCAAATGTATCAACAAATGCTAGTTAAATCAATTTGAATGCATAAGAATGAATTTCCAAAAAGTTTTGCCCAAAAATTCCCAAAATTCCCCCGGGCCCACGTGGTCAAAACCCGAGGTTCGAACCAAAACTGGATTACTCATTCCCCCACGAGTTCATATATATATGCATTTTATTTTGAAATCGGACCTCAAATTGAGGCCCAAATCCCCAATTTAGTGAAAGCCTAGGTTCTACCCAAAATCCCCATTTTCACCCATGGAAAACCTTGATTTTAAGATGAAATCATGATAAAAGATGTTAAAGATTGGAGAAATTGAGTAAAAGTTGACTTATAAATGATTTGGGGAAGAAAGAGCTCGAGAGAAATCACCAATGGAGGTTTTAGGTTTTGAAAATATGAAAAGTGAGCTTTAAAATCAGTTAAGTATAAAATGTGCAGGTGCAGGTATGGGAATTACGAGGATTTTGTTCGCATTTGCGAACTAAGGCAGGAAAGGCGGACATCGCATTTGCGAAGGGGGTGTTCGCAATTGCGAACTGTGGGCTTTAGGACAGGGATCACATTTGTGATGAATGCCTTCGCATTTGCAAAGTCTGGGCTAATATACTAACATCACATTTGCGATGTTTTCTTCGCTTTTGCGAAGTCTGCTGCATAAGGGGAATGTCGCAATTGCGAGGCTGGCTTCGCAATTGCGAAACCTTCAGGTCAGGCATACCAGAAATTTTTCAACATGCAAAAATGAACTTGCGGCCTTTCCAAAACCCTCCCGAGCCCTCGGAGCTCCAAACTAAACATACACGGAGCCTTAAAAATATCCTACGGACTTACTCGCACGATCAGATCGCCATAATAACATCATTTACATAGAATCAAGCCTCAAAACTCGTGATTTCCATTTCAAAGTTCATAACTTCCAAATTTTCCATTTTAGTCCAAAACACGTCAAACGACGTCTAATTTCGACCAAACTTTACAGAAAGTGCTTAACGCTCATTTAAGACCTGTACGGAGCGTCGGAACCAAAATACGAGCCCGATATCTATATTTTCTAGCTTATTTTATTTCAATTTCTCAAATTATTTTCAGATAAATAATTTCTTTTAAAAATTCCATACTCGGGCCTGGGACCTCGGATTTCGATTCCGAAAATACGCATGGGTCCCATATTTTCCTACGGACCCTCCGGGTTTCACATCATGGGTCTGGGTTCGTTTACCCAAAATATTGACCAAAGTCAACTATATCAATATTATTATCAAAATTCATAGTTTTAACACAAAGTTCATATATTTCCATATAAAAACTTTCCGGCTTCGCGTTCGGACTATACACGTAAATCGAAGCGACCAAATAAGAGATTTTCAAGGCTTCGGAAGTACAGAGAAAGGAAGAATTACAGTGATGACCCTTTGGGTCGTCAAAGATTCATTCCTTTCGCAGCTAATTTGTTCTCACTCAACAAACCAGCCCACGATCTTCTCCCATCTCTCTGTGGTTGCTTCTCTTGTATATCCTTGTCATTTCCTTGTGTTCTAATGGTCTACTCCATAACTACCTTTGGGTTTACTGTTCCATTGCTAGGGTTTTTGCTCGAACTTGCTTCTTCAGCTCCGATCTTCTCTGCATGTGTGTTTTTTGTGCCAGAGTTCATCACTGGTGTTGCTCTGGCCCTATCTTCTCCGGCATTTTCAATTTCAGCTGAGCAGTGCTCAGATCTGGCCAATTCAGCTCACTATCACTTTCCAGATCTGGGTCTTCTTCGTTCATTTTCTCCTTAGCTTTCCCTGTTTGTTTTCCTTGTTCCTTGACATTAACAGCCGTGAATTTTCTAGCGTTTTTCCTTGGTCGTCCTCTTCCTTCCATTTTCCGAAGAGGTGCAGGTTAGAGCACTTAACATGCGCCGAGAGAGAAAGAAGAATCCTAAATATTCCAAACACTCAATATTATTGCTTTGGAATAACTATATTTTTATATTAATTAGAATTTTAAATTTATATTTCACTTTAAGTTTTTTTATTTTCATTGAATTCTTTTCTAAATAGTACTAATCGCAAATTGTACATACTGTCTTTTTCGTAATTTGATGCTTAAAATTGCTTTTTTAAAAGATTAGCCAAACACGATGAGCTTGCAAAAAGTACTACTGACACGAATCGGCCAAACACAAACTACTTATTTTGCAAAAGTACTTTTTTATAACGCGCTTTTCAAAATAAGTATATTTTGAAAGCTTGGTCAAACGGGCTCTAAGTATGAAAAAAAGAGAAAATTACTAGTCTAATTTCTCCTAATTTCCTAAGGTCCAACTAAATTACATTTTCTCCAATTTAAACGTCAAATTCTTTTCTCTAGATACTCTCTGTTGCCTGCCAACTTGAGCCTTTAGATGTGAATAATTTATACAATGCATAATAAATTAACTAAAACATGTCATTTTGCAAATTAGATACTCATTTTGCTATAAAATTTGTTTTTGGAAGTGCTGGAGCATTAGGTTTTGACCTATATCAGTAAATATGTTGAAACTAGCTATTTAATATACTCTATTTTAAAAGTGAATTAGTGCTAGAGTACCCTTTCCTAAGTAGCAAAAAATTATCACAAGAAAATTAACCCTTCCAAAATATTTTTCGAAGGTAATATAATACTTGAAGAAAATACTGTACTCATTCATTTCCCATTGACAATTATATTATAACATAACATAAATATTAATCTCAATAAAATTTAAATTTTATAATGAAGTATTGTAATATAGAAATATATAAAGATATCTGGATGTATGAGGGAAAAAAAAAAGGGATGTGGTTCTAGATAGCAGAATAAGTAAACAGGTGTTAACATCATTGTATTTATTGATACGTAAGAACTTCATCGTCATTTGCTTAACATAGAATTAGAAACATTGAATTATAGCTGGTTTGGCCAAGCTTCTTGTCACGATCCACTTTGAACAAGTCAAAATCGGTATTCGATCACTAAATATGATTGAGCGAACCATTTCTGTTTATCAAACCTATTATAACTCCAAACTTTATATGCAACAAAACAATATTCTCATCAAATACTTTTGATTAATTCAGATATATAAATAAATCAACTCCAAAACTTTGTTGGGGAAAAAAAATTACCCTTTCCCGTAAATTCTGAGATCTCCGCCCCTTTTGTAAAGAGAAAAAATGAGAAATAAAAACAACACAAGAATTTAACGTGGAAACCCAAAACCGGGAAAAAAATCACAACCGTTGTCAAAAGACAACAACCGACCACTATGTGAAAAATTTTTACAATCACATAAACCTTAGTACTTTCTCCTAACAAAAGGTGTTAGAAATACATTTGGTTTGATACATTTGAAAACATAACTTAAGCCCCCTTATATAGGCAAACCTCCAAGCTACTCTTCAACATTTTTCCAATGTCGGAAAATGACCATTCTCATTTTTAAGCAAAATCCCAACAAACTCCACCTTGATTAAAATGATCATAGCAGCAGCTATCCGTCATACTCCACACTGCTGAACACCTGTCATACTCCACCATAAAGAGTATCGGCACTTAGAATAAACCATTCTAAGAATTTCCACTTCGGCTCATGTCGAAAAACACCTTGCTGATCATTATGGTGCAACCTCCATTATTGGCTCTCATTGGAAGTCCATCAGCTATCGACATAACTGTTTCACCACACACCTTGAATTCCTGCCAAACCAATGTCCATGTGTAATTCCGTTATTAATCTCACATCCTTCACCATGGCAAATAGCGGCATGCCATAAGGATGTACATGTCTTTGGGTCATATAAGGTCATATAGGCCCCTATCAAAGACCATATTAACAGCATCACTTGACTTGGAGCCTGTAGCCGAACCTGCTCCACATGCTTCTGGTTTTCCCTTCAGGGCCTTGTGTAGACCTGATTGAATCAATATATCCCTGACTTGAACTTGGCACAAGCCAAAATTGATTCTTCCATCAAATTTCTCAACATCAAACTTGATGCTTCCCATTGTAACCGTATCGCTCACCAATATCCGTAGATGAAAAACACTTGCTTAGAACCCCGTCTGTAGCTCGTGAACAGCACACCAGGTAAGTTTCCAGGAAAGAGAGGTAGGTTCGGTGTGACCACTTAATTACCAAGTCTTTCCTAGCCACAGCTTACCTAGACATGTACCTCCACACTTGATTCTAACCGCCAGAATTCACCACAAGCCTCGATACTCCAATTGCACCAACTTCCCCTCCTACAAGCTTCTTGAACCAGAAAATCTTTTCTGATGTTGAAGATCAGCCAAGCTGCGGCCACAGAGCATACTAAGATTCCCACCTCAAGCTAGGCGACCTCGCTCTGATACCACTTGTTGGGACCGTGCGTACCCTCATCCCAACCCAGCATTAGTATGATATTGTCCGCTCTGGGCCAAGCCCTCACGGATTTATTTTTGGACATCTCCCAAAAGGCCTCATACTAATGGGGTTGGGTAACCATATGTATGTTGGTCTATTTTCTCCTTTTCATCCGATGTGGGATGGGATTTGCACCCCAACAAACCTCCCCTCAGACCCAGACCACACAATCACGTGACCTCCCCTCCAGCGAATATCCATTTCTTATCTGCCACCCATCTTGCACCGCCGCAACTACCACGGGACCCGCCGCCCAACCATCTGTTTCTGTCGGGAAGACTTTCGACACAAGGCATTTCCGCAGACACCTTACCCCGCTAGCCCGGAGATCACCTCTTGTCCAGTTTGGCACACCATCGAGAACTCCGCACGCGTCGGTCCGCTACTCCGACATCCGAACCTGGGCTCTGATACCACTTGTTGGGAAAAAAGAAATAACCCTTTCCCGTAAACCCCGAGATCACCGCCCCTTTTATAAAAAGAAAAAATAAGAAATAAAAACAACACAAGAATTTAACGAGAAACTCAAAATCGGGAAAAAAACACAACCGTTGTCAAAAGACAACAAAAGGGGCGGAGATCTCGGGGTTTACGGGAAAGGGTAATTTCTTTTTTTCCAACAAACTTTATTCGTAGTAACTACTGAATTACTGCTAAGTATTATAAAATAACATCTAAATCTCAACACAATGACTATGTCTATGAAGCATCTACTGATAATCTGACGCACTGCTCATGACATGATATTTCCTGGATAGTTCTCTAAGTAAACAAAGAAATAACTAAATAAAGATGACTCTAAAGAATACTCCACGAACAAAAACGGAGCTCACCAGTAGCACTAGAAGAGAAGGAAGTCCGAACTCGTAGCTTGCTCGCTAGCAAATTCGGTTCCTACGTTGTACCGCAGACCAACGTAGGTTCCCAAAAAAGAACGTCAGTACCATCCATTCTACTCAGTGAGTCTCGACAACAGGGGGCAAAACTTAAATAACATATACATTATGAGCAAAGGTTCTAAATGCATGTAAAACATAAAACTTATAAGAATAATTCTAAATAATTGCATAATAGCAGTTTATGAATATTCTAAAAAATACTTCACTTTATACTTTGGGAGTTCCAACCATCCTGACTTAATTCTGTCTCAGTCACCTTGTGATCGGCACGGATTCGATCCCAACCTAATCGAATAGGCCCAATCCACGAGGTGCCACTCGTTTCATGGTTCTCAGTGCTCATGTATCATACCTTAGCATGTCTAAGAAATTTCTCAGCAACGAGACCCTCGGCTCGTGTGCTCCCTGCTTTGGCACAAGTAGTTTCGGGAAGTCAACGTCTTGGTCAGGACCCTCGGCCTGGACGATGACCAATTCTCAGAATAAATGATACTCCCAAAAGTCTTTTCTTTCTAAAACTTCTTCTTGTGACTTTTTAAGTCTAAATCTTTTATACATACTCATACCGGTATCCTTAAATGCAAGGCATTACACAAGAATGAAATAAACATTCAAAAGTATTTACAAAGGTTCTTGATCCTCCATGAATTTTCAACATGAAAATGGCATATATGAATGACATAAAAATCTGAAATTTATGTACATACATCCAAATAATCATCTAAACTTTAGCTAGAAAATAATTCTAAGCTAATAGGTACTTACTACTTCAATTAAGTATATATTAGCTCTTTTATGCAATTCATCAAAAATCTTGTGTGCGTGCTTTTGTGAGTTAAACCACTTCAATAAAGGGTTATATAAACCCACCTCAACTTCTCGAGCCAATACGTAGTCTTCAGTCCAATTGACATCAGTCAAACAATCGATTCTACAACAATCAGTGTATTTTAATCAATTTTAAATTACTACACCTAAATATGAAATTTATTGTTGATATAGAGAGTGAATTAAATTAACACTTAATTCTTACCTATTACTACTTAGGGTAATTGACAATAGGAATTTTATATACGTGAATTTAAAATAAGAGATTTGAAAAGGACCCTAGATCTTTTTCGTTGACTGCGCAAGTCTTTGTTTCAGTTTCGTAGCGTTCTGCTTCAGTTTATTGTATGAAGCTTCTTTGCCCTTTTTGGCTTTGTTGAAGGAACGTGTAAACTTTTGTTTTGTTAAGTTTTTTTTAGCCTTCAGACCTTTTAATTTTATTTTGTTTAAGGTTTTGTCTTTTGCCTTCCCAATTTATGGGCTTTAGGCTTTTTTTTTTTCTTTTTAACTCAATTAATAATTATTGATACTCATTCTTAGTAATTAATAATATAAAAAAATATTAATATTTCCTAATTGTATACCCAAATATATATATAAAATAAAAATAATAAAAATAGCAATAATTTAGTTCAATACTTAGCGTGTCTCAAAAATTTTATAAATTTGAGGAGTGTTACACTTTTCGAGACTGAAAAGTAATTTTTTTCTTTCTAAAAGCACTTTTTTTCCTAACTTGAGGTGTTTGGCCAAGTTTTTTTGGGAGAAAGTAATTTTGGGAAGAAGCAGTAGCGTAATTTTTGAGAAGCAGAAAAAAAAGTAGTTTCTTCCCAAAAGCAAAAGCAGAAGCAATTTTGACTTTTCTTCTTACCTAAAATACCCTTAACAAAATATGGTATATACCAAAATAACTGTTAAACCTAATACTTAGGATATTAATGTATGAATATTTCTTCTTATTTATAGGCTAACTTTCTAATATATAGTGACTTTAGGGGGCAAATGTTTTTATATTTGTTGAATAAATTTTAATATATTTAACCTATATTAAAAGAATTAAGAACTTTTTAATTTTATTTTAATGGTTTACTTAAATAAAATAAAAAGATTTAATTATTGCATGTAATAACAAAATTTTGAGATTATTTATTTTCTTATAATATTAACTACTATTAAGTAAATCTATTCATGTCCTTATTCGTAATTTGATACTTAAAGAACTTTCTGAAAAGCTTGCCAAACACAAATTATTGCTCAAAAGTGTTTTTCAGAGTGATTAGCCAAACTCAAATTGCTTCTCTCCAAAAGTACTTTTGAAAAAAATACTTTTCAAAATAAGTTAATTTCTCCAGCTTGGCCAAACATACAAGTAGACTAGAAATTCCATTATTTTTATTTTCTAAAAATAAAAACATCAACCTCTAAACTTACCAAATTAGCAAGTTGTGAATTAATTAAAGCCAATACTAGCTTACTATATTTATACTCCGTCCGTTCACTTTTACTTATTCGCTATTTTAAAAATAGATTTTTATTTTTACTTTTATTTGTCTACTTTCACATATCAAAAAAAATTTTATTTTTCTATTTTTTCCTAATATTAATTACTCACTCTAATTCATTTTTCAAGTCCATTAAAACTATATACCAATTAATATAGATATTATGGTAAATTATATATTTTCTTTATTATTTTTTAAAAGATGTGAAAAGTCAAAGCGTGACAAGTTTGTTAACGGTGGGAATATCTAACAACAAAACTTGTAAATCAATTCTCCCTCCGGTCCAAAATAAGTGATTTTTTGATCTTTTTGTTGTGGTCCAAAATAAGTGATTTTTCAGATTTCAAGAATGAATTAATTATTTTTTTCGTAGATTGTCCTTGGAGTAAATAGTGTTGGAATATGTGTTAGGAGTGTTTATGTGAGATAGTAAGGTTAATATGGTCAATTTCATTGCTAATTAATACTAAAAGATGAATTTCTTAATTTGTGTGAAAACATTTAAAAAAATACTTATTTTTAACCGGAGGGAATATTGAATATCATATTGCCGCGTACCAAAACTGTCAAGCAAAAACAAAATAATATTTTGGGGCTTCTCATTAACATAATTAATGAGGAAGTCTAAATGATCCATGGCACTTTTGTTTTTTAAAATAGATAGAGACCATCAGGGTAAAAAATTGTTCGTATGGCTGTTTACATCAATCAATCGAGATATGACTTGTGTTATTAAATAAATTTATAACCTTTGATTAATTAATATACATTCTCACCTTATTAATTCACTTAACCATAATAAAATAATATAAATACTCGATGCAGAAAAATTTAGATATAGAAAAATAAATGCTTAATCTGATTTGGAAATGAGAACAAATGGGGAAGCACACCTAGAACTCTAGAAGACACCCTTCACGAAAGGAGCTTTTGCAGTTTCTTAGCAACTTCCACGAAACCAGTAAGATTAATGATATTTTATAGAACAATTCTTAACTACTAAGTTTACATTGTGAATTAAGCTTGTTGATTCAAAATCTCATCAACGTTTAAGCACTACAATTATAATAATTCAGTAAAATTCTGCAAGTGAAATTTAGAAAGAATATTATATACGTAAATCTTACTCTAATTTTGAGGGAGTAAAAAAGTTATTTTCGATAAACAATCGGCTCAAGAAGACGAAAAAACCAATATATCAGCATCAACAAAACAAATCATGAATATGAAAAAATAAAAATAATAGCCAATAAAATTTTTATACATGTGTATTATGTTCTTTTCTTGGTAAGGAAAAAAATAAATATATATATATAGAGAAGAGGGGACAGTGTGTGTTTCGGCCGACTGGTCATTTTTGTATTTTGCCCCAAATATATGTTTGAATTTAATGCCTACAAGCTTATTGGGCCTGTTAATGATGGTACGGATAGTTGGACTAGAAAGGCCTATAAGAAATTTTAATCTCCTATAACAAAGGTTAACACTAACATCGTATTTAGTTTAAATAAATATTATTTAAAAAATTATATTTTTTACATACCTTTTAAGGTTTATAGCAAAATATTTAATTTTGGTTACCTCTTAGCCCTAAGCCATTAAATACGCTAATCAGTTACAACTTTTTCCTTATCTCTGCACTTTGATACATCTCATTCTCTTCCCTCTATCCCATCAAAATTTCTGATTTCCTCCTTCCACCGGATTTGTACAAAGCCCACTTTAGAGAGCAAGTTCACTCTCTCCTTCAACCGGTTTAAAATTTATGAAAAATTTAATCCGATTGATTTCTCAACCAACAGTAGCAGCCGCCGACATATAATAGATGCAGAGATTCTTAACTAGCATATATCCACCCATCTTCAGGGATGGACGTGGATAGAAGACTGGTTCAAGGCCATAACAACGTTGTTCATGAAGTTATTTCGTAAATCTAGGTGGCCCAATGATGATTCTTTCAAAATCCTTAGCTCTTTTAATCCGGTTGGTTTTTCACTACCGGCTTCCGGTGAACGGCGAATTTATCGGAAATTAGGGTTTTTGTTGAACAAAAACGATGGAGTTTGGGGCTGAGCAACTTGATTTTCTATTAATATATTTCAATGTATTTTCATGTATTTCATTGTATTCATTGTCTTTTTTTTTAATTATGATTCAAGTATCTCGTTGTATTACTTGTAGTTCATTGTATTTACTGTCTTTTTTTCTCATTGTATTCAATGTATTCCGTTGTATTTTATATTTTTTTTATTCATTGTCTCGCTATATGCCATGAATGTATTCATAATTTTTTTAATTAATATAATTTATGTATTCATATGTATTATATAATTTCTCTGAAGATTGCTATGTTTTTGAGGTATTTTTTAGTTGAGAATTTTTTTTATAACTGAAAATACAAAATTTATGTGTTATACTTGAGTTAGTTGAGTTATACTAGGAGTCTATTATGTTAATTGATTCACTTTTCGTTTTAAAAATAATGTAATCCCCTATTTCATTCCGTGAATACAGTCGAATACACTTGAATACTTCATTCCGTGAATATAGTCGAACACACTCGAATACAACAACTGATTAGCTGGACTTTCCTGATTCACACCTATTTTTGCTATTGTATTCATGAATACAATAGCTTAAATATATCAAATACATCTTATAACCACATAAAAGGTATCTATAACCCGTAATATAGCAAATGGTATTTATAAATGGCTAATTACTACTAAAAATAGTGCTTTATGAAAATTTCTCTAAAACAAATTAGGAGATTCTTTTAATATTTTATTAAGAATTCCACCTTTGGATCAAGTAGAGAGGCAAATAGTCTCCGGTGGCGGCTCGATGGAATGCGGAGCCTAAAGCTAAATCGTTATTAGAGGCCTCCGGAGGCAAAAATATTAATGTTATTTATCTATTATAGCTCAACCAAATTCTCCTTGAAAAATACCATAACATTGGGAACTATACTATAATGATTATTGACATAGTAAATGATTTATCACAAGATTTACTTATCATTATAAAGAATTATATAAATAATTATTTAAAATATACTTATTATATATATAACATGAATAAAATTTGGGGCCCTATATTTTTGAGGGCTTAAAGATGTGGCTTTAGTTGTCTTGGGGTTGAGCCGCCTAGTTTCTATGCCCTCTTAAGGTTGGGATAACACGCTAATTTTTTTCAGATTACAGAGAATTTATTGTGTTTATTTTTGTTTGAGTCCAAAATTTTAGTCTCTTTAAGTTAGTGAATTTTAAATTAAAAATTTGTACTTATTCGATCAAAATTGTTGTTCCTCGAACCCGTAGCTAGCTCCGCCTTCTATAATCTAAGTGGACTTGGTAGTTGAACAATGCTGAATATTACTATGACGACTAAAGGCTTGAGGTATACCTTTAATCATTGAATTTTTGGTTGCCTATACAAAGTCTAATACCCCAGATTTTTCAATGGATAAACACCTAATCATTTTATTTGGTGGTCCTATATACTGAGTCTACATTTCTCTGTTGTATCTCATTTATTGTGGATTAATATAAAGAAATATAATGAGATGTGTTGTCATGTTTTATTGTAGGTGCCTAAACAACTACCTTTTGAGCTCACTTTCTTTAATTGTTTACAATATAGAAATGCCTTTTCTCCTTCATGACTTCATACTCTAATCCCATCTTCAACACCTCATTACCAATCTCCCTTCAATGTCAAGAAAAGGTAATTAAAATCAGAATTTTTTTACTCTTCATAACAAGTCTAGCTCAACTAGCTAGGAGCTAAAGTGTATTAAAATATCAACCCAAAAGAGAAATCAAGTTTACATCTTGTAGAAATAACATTCATTTCCTTAAGCAAATGTAAAAGAGTGCCTAGTGGCTCAAGGTGCCAAATGCAGAATGTTACTACTCTGAATTGAACACTTCAATTATGTAAAGAATTAAATGAATCTGCACACTTATAAACCTTGGATGAAAGATAGAAACCCGATGTGAATCACGAGATGAATGAGATCCCTCCATTCTTTAACTAGAGGTCTCATGTTCGTACTCTAAGAATGGAGTAACGAGAGGTCTCACGTCCGTCCTTCAGTAGCTCCTACGTGACATTAATCCAAATTAGTCACGCCAGTGAATTTTGAATATTGAATGCATAAAAGGACAGTCTGGTACATGAAGATCCCTCATTTACGCAGGTCTGTTGAAGGGTTGCACCCTAAGGGGCGTGATGTAGGCAGCCTACCCTGATCAGTGGCTGATTCCAATGGTGGAACCAGAGTCAGTTAGAAATTTGGCTCACTAGTTGCTCATGTTTGAGGCTGCTTCCTATCCATCATTTTTGGAACCCAACATGTTCACTGCTCTCTTCTTCAACTGGAGCAGGCAAGTTAAGATCCAAAAAGTCTCTAATTTCTGGTGTTGGTTTCTCTAATATAACAGCTTGATTGTTGCTTTTGGCCTCAGCAATCAAATGAGATCTCTTATGACCACCTAAAGCTTGACCTGATTGGAAAATTTTGAAGCAAATTGGACACTCATACCCCTTTATTTTCTTGGACACAGAACTTGTCTCAATTGTACTGTCATTGCTGCAATTCTTTGTGTTTCTGATCTTGTTATTAGCAGCTAGATTTTGCATATGCTCAATCTCATCAATAATATTTTCACAGCCTTTAGTCCTTTTGTGGCTTGCTCTATGACCACCAAGAGCTTGGTAAGAGTGAAAACTCTTGTTACAACTAGTACACTCAAATTTGATCTTTTTCTCAGAATCAGAATCTTGATCTCTTAGTTTCTTTGTGTTGCTATCTACACTAATATCACACTCATTCATTTCAATGTTTCTTTTCTTGAAGTGAATTTCAATTTCAGACTCCTCTAATCCACTTTCTTTATCCTCTTTAATCTTCTTTTGCTTATCATCTGATTCCTCCGATTTATCTATTTTGTAACCATTTCTTGAAATCCTTAGAGTTCTAGCATTTGACTTTGACCTCTCATTTTTCTCTGGCTTCCCATTTTTGGAGATCTTACTCCCATTTTCATCAGTAAAAAAATTTAGGCCAACCCCATTTCTTGAATCCCTTGAAAGAATGATCAAACTCATCGCAACCTCCTCTTGTTCTTGTTCAATCTCAGTTACAGTAGATGAAGTTGTAGTTGTTATGTACCTTTTATTTTTTCTTGATGATCTCTTTTTCTTATTAGGAGTTGCTGTTTCAGTATCAGATTGAATATCCATAACCTGATTTTGAACTGCATAATTAGCATTATTGTTCCAAGAATCTTCTTCAACAGTACTGTTCATAGATGATATTATTTTCTCTGAGTGACACTTCATATGGCCAAATAATGCTTTCCAAGATTGGAAACTTTTGCCACATTCTTTACATACCTTATTCTGATTTGGAACCAAATTAGTATCTTCATTTGACTCAGCAAATTTTGAAGTCTTTTTTGGATTTTCTCTTAGACCATATTCAGCAATTGGAGAACTTGTTTCAATAAATGCAAGCTTCTTTTTAGTCTGATCAACGGAAGAATTGATCAAATGAGACCTCATATGACCCCCCAAGGATCTACCACAAGAGAAACTTTTGTTACAAAACTTGCATAAATACTTCTGTTCTTGATCTTCCTTCATTGAAATGAATGAGAATTCAAGAAACAAGAATCCAATCAGGTGATCAAGACTATTCCTCGCAACAACAACAACAACCCAGTTAATTCTCAGAAGTGGAATCTGCGGAGGGCAAGATAGAACACAACCTTACCCCTATTCAGGAAGGGCAGAGAGACTCTCGACTACTAGTATTCCTCACAAGCTCAAAAATATGTTTGAACTCTGTATACCATTCTACTAAACCAACAAGCTAATGATATAGAGTCAACCAAGAAAGAAACAGAACCAATTATAAACCAGATAAGAAGCTGAAATATGAAATGGGGTTTCAGAATTCTGAATTTTTAGCTCAAAAAAATGAATTTTTGATCAAAAACAAGATTTACTAGGCAAGAAAAGAGAGCTGAAGAAGCTGGTGGATAAACAAGCTACTAAAAGGAGAGAAGAAAATTTTAAGTATTACTAGTAGTTTACTGTCTCTCTCCAGTTTCTCTATTTGGAATTAGGAGGAGAAAACCATGCATGGAAGCAAAAGATAAAAAGAAGAGGTAAAGGAGAAGATGGTAGTGACACGTGTACTTAACTGAGAATCCTACGCTAAACCAAATCCAACGGTTGACATTAATTTGAGCATCTCTATGGCTGAGCTGACCTTAGCTAACTCCTGCTCAAACACACTTACACAACTGTTTATAACTATTTTTTCCCTTTGTCTTTCTATAAGGAAGCCCACAACTTCAAGTGATTTAAAAAAGCCAGCTAGATGCTTATGATATCTCATATTTTCGCATAATCCGGAGAAGAGTCGTATTTTAAAATGTATAATATTATAGGCGAATTCAGAATTTAAGCTTTATAAGTTTAATTTTAAATATTTTTAGTGTTGATCCCATTAATTATATTTTTAAAGTTACGGATACATATCCATTATTTTTGTAATTTTAATAAATTTTTACATATAAATTTTTATTCCGCGTTAAAAGCTATGGGTTCAATGGAACCCATCGGTATAACAATACATCCTCCCCAGTGTAATGTAGGTATTAGCGACAACTTCCATGACTCGAATACATAACCTATACACTACTAGAAATTCGGCAAAAACCAACTAATTTCGGTCGGATTTTTTTTGCAATTATTTTTTTAATTTAATTGACCGACCAACGTTGGTCGGTAATTTCCGATCAACTTTGATCGGTATATTAAAACGACCATCAAAATACCGTCCAAGCGTATTTGGTCGTATTTTGGTCGGTAATTGGTCATAACCGATTAAAGTTGGTCGATTTTTTTTGTCGTTATTTACCGAATTTTTAGTAATGATAGGTCATACGAAAATAACTTTAACATTGCTCCAAGTTCTCCTTCTAAGTGATAGAAAAAATAAATAAAAATTCCACTTTCTGGTCTTCTCCTTTGTTTTCCTAATTATTCTATTTTTCCAGAGACTTGTAGGTCCTGCCACCTCCCTTATTTGCTGTTGCTTCACTAAGTCATTCGCTATATATTGTATAAACCAAGCTCTTACTCTACTTTACATAGTGACAAAAGATTTACATCGTTTTATTACAATAAACTACTTATTATTTTTCATGAAGTTAAGTTGACCTACTATGTCAAGTGCATCCAGAACGAGGATGGAAAAGTGTTGTTGGATGAGGCACTTATTAGGAGAAAATGACAGACATACTTTCATAAACTGTTGAATAAGCAGGGGATAGACGCATTGTACTGGGTGAGTTGGAGCACTCCGAAAGTCGGCGGGATTTTGGGTACTGTAGGCGGATTACGGTAGAGGAGGTGGAAGGGGTGATGTGTAAGATGTGCAGGGGCAGAGCGAGGGGCCCCGACGAAATCCCGGTAGAATTCTAGAAGAGTACGGGGCGGGCAGGTTTGGAGTGGCTTACTAAGCTGTTTAATGTTATTTTTAAGACAAAGAAGATGCCCGAAGAATGGAGGTGGAGTATGATGGTTCCGCTTTACGAGAACAAGGGTGATATCCAAAATTGCAATAATTAAAGGGGTATCAAGCTGTTGAGTCACACTATGAAGGTTTGGGAGAGGGTGGTGGACGCCATGGTGAGGAGGTGCGTGTCTATTTCCGAGAATCAGTTTGGATTCATGTTGGGGCGTTCGACTACGGAAGTGATTCATCTGGTATGGAGACTAGTGGAGCAGTACATGTAGAGGAAGAAGGATTTGCATATGGTATTTATTGACCTTGAGAAAGCATACGATTTAGTTCTGAGGGAGGTCCTATGGAGGTGTTTGGAGGTTAGCTGTGTTCCGATGGCGTACATTAGTGTGATTAAGTATATGTATGATAATGCTAAGACTTGGGTGAGGACTGAGGGTGGTGACTCGGAGCATTTTCCTGTGGTAATGGGGTGTCACCAGGGATCGACTATTAACCGATTTTTATTTGCCCAGGTGATGGATGTATTGTCGCATCACATCCAAGGAGAGGTGCCTTGGTGCATGTTATTTGCCGACGATATAGTGTTGATTGACAAGACACGTAGCAGAGTTAACGCGAGGTTGGAGGTTTGAAGACAGACCTTGGAGCCTAAAGGTTTCAAACTGAGAACCAAGACGGAAAATACTTTGAGTGCTAGTTCAGTGACGGGACCCATGATGCAGACGCAGAGGATAAGCTTTATGCTCAAGTTATCTCCAAGAGAGCGAATTTTAAGTATCTTGGGTCTATTATCCAGGGTAACAGGGAGATTGACGAAGATGTCGCGCATCGCATTGGAGCGGAATGGATGAATTGGAGGCTCGGTTCCGGTGTACTATGTGATAGGAATGTGCAGCTTAGACTTAAGAGTAAGTTTTATAGAGTGGTGGTTCGATTGCTATGCTGTATCAGGCTGAGTGTTGGCCAGTCAAGAACTCCTACGTGCAGAAGATGAGAGTAGCAGAGACGAGGATGTTGAGATGGATGTGTGGGTGTACCAGGAGATATAGAATTAGGAATGAAGATATCCGGGACAGAGTGGGCAACACTTCCTCGTAGGGTCACCAAAGCAGGCTCCTTTAGCCGCTTCGATTGTTAGAGCTCACTGAACACCAACAGAATCGTAAGCTTTCTTCTCCGCCTCAGCTTGAGAGCTCTTTTCTACATCAAGATCTGGCCCTTCCCCAAGGTAGGTAGGTTTATCCTCACTCGATCGACTCCGGCTATGGTGTGATTCCTGGCATATGTACACCACAGTAGCTAGCTTTCGTGGAGGAAAAGATGCGGGAGTCGAGGCTGAGATAGTTCGAACATGTTAAGAGAAGATGATTGATGCTCCAGTTAGGAGGTGTGAGAGGTTGACCATGGAGAGTTTGAGAAGAGGCCGAGGTAGGCCTAAAAAGTATTGCGGAGAGGTGATTAGGCAGGACATGCTGCTGCTTCAGCTCACTGAGGACATGACCATTGATAGGAGAGTGTGGAGGTCGAGGATTAAGGTAGAATGTTAGTTGGTAGTTTATAATTGTTCACCGATAGTCTTAGTAGTATGCATGTCCCTTTAATTCTTAAATTTTTATTATGTTATGTGGTTTTGTTCGCCTCAGGTATTGTATTTCCTGTTACTATTATTTGTGCCACTTATCCTTTATCTTTCCTTTTTTTTTCTTTTTTGCTTTTATCTTCCATCTTTCTTCCTCCCTTGCTTTCCTCTTCTTCGCTTGCTCTTCCTGAGCTAAGGGTCTATTGGAAACATTCTGTCTACCTGAATTAGGTAGGGGTAAAATCTGCATACAGACTACTATCATTACACTTTACTTGTTGGGATCAAACTGAATTTGTTGTTGTTGTTGTTAAGTTGACCTGCTATAATATTGAGTAATTTTTAACGAGCCCTATATAAGATAGCCTGAAAAATAGAGCGATAACCTATTGTACTGTTTGAATTGCGTTGATAGTGTAAAATTGAAAGGTTGCCGGCCTGTCTTGGTTACAGCCTGCTATGATAATATCACTAATCACAACGTAAATATCTAATTATATGTTAAGGATATTAATCACTTTATAGGAAGGTAGGTAGTGAAAATTGTTCTCCCTTTTGCCTATTTTATAAGTCGGCAACTGCAGCACGAATGAGAGTCTTGGCGTAATTGGTAAAATTGTTATTATGTAATTAGGAGATCACAGGTTCGAGCCGTGAAAACAATTTCTTGCAAAAATACAGAATAAAATTACGTACAATAAACTTTTGTGATCCTATTCTTCCTCGAATTCCGCCACACATATCGAAAATTTAATGCACTAAGCTGTCTTTTAACAAAGTTGTAGCACATAGGGTAGGGGAAGTTGTTCTGTGAGGCAAAATGTCTTGTGATTGGCTAAAGATTGTTGGGTTTTAAAAGGTGAATTCTTGAGATCATTTTTTGAATTTTCTAGATTGATTAAGCACTAGGTAAAGATAATTTTTTTTTAGGGACAAAAATGATTGGGAGGAAAACACTGTATCAAATCTTATTTTCTGGTCAAGTTTGAGCAAATTAATGCTGAGGTTTAAGCACAAGTGAGTAGAACAACTCATTATATAGCTGTCATGTCAGTGTTTACTGTTTATTTTATTTTTTTAAAATTTAATTTTTTATTTTTAGTAGTTTAGACTTTAGAGTTTATATCTAACTTCTGCTTGGTGTCTAATATTAAAAAAATAGGACAGACTTCCCTATTCACAGTTAATTAAGAGGAACAACGACATGCACATGTGGATTTTTGTTGGCTCTCTAGAAAGTATGATTTATTATCAAAGAAGCACTGCTCCTCATATTAATTTAATTTAATTTACAAAAATAATAATTTAGCACAGTAATTCATAGATAAGGACGTAAGGTCAATGGCGGAGCTAGACTATAGCTTACGAGTTTAGTCGAACTAAGAAACTTTTGTCCATACTCTATTTATTTAAGAAATTTATTGATTATTATAAATTATTAATTTAAAACTCAAACAACAATAATAATAACAACGATTTTATGAAATATTACTAGTGGAGTCTGGAGAGGGTGGTGTCTACGCCGACCTTACTCCTATTCCGAGAAAGTAGAGAAATTGTTTCCGAAAGACCCTCAACTCAAGACAAAAAGATAAAAGAAGACAATATCAGTAACGTTACAGAAATCATAGGAAAAATAGGAACAACATGAAAGCCAGAAGAAAGATACAAAGCAAAAACGAAATAGTATTCCTACCAAACTAGTTTATTAAAGTAATGACGTAAGGCAAGACTCAACTACATTTTAACCTTTAGCCCTAACTTAATTAAAAACTCACTGACTTAAATACTAGAATTTCAAACTCATAAATTTAAATCAGGCAATGAAATTGTGGAAATGTAAGAAAGTATGTGTAATAACACAACAGGATAATAGGTTGTATTTTTTTTTATATTTTATGCTTTTGCACCACATTTCCTCTAGCTAACTTACTAGATGGCTGGTGAGAAAACTGCTCAACCACTTTGATCATATGGTGGCATATATCAAATCAATTGTATACTTATACCAACATAGTAAAAGATGTTTATCAAATTAGATCACTTATAACTTAATCAGGCTTAAATTCTATGATAAACATTAACAATTAGTAGTAACTAGTAACAATAATTACTAACTTATACTGATAGTGTAAAAAACTATTTGTATTATCAGTATATGTGACACAAAACTATACATCATTGCTTAGAAGAGCTTCTAGCATGTGGCAATTTAATTTCATTGCATACTACTTGGCTAGCACTAAAGAACCACAAAAATTGTTATAATAATGCAGCAACATAGCTTACAAAGTAGACAATTCTAAATTGCTCAAATACAGTGTGGACGTTTATATGGCATATATTTTTTATTGCCCAAAGTGACTTCACTTGAGAGTGAAGAAGTTTTAGGACTCTTATTTTTGCCAAAAAGTAATGCTCCAAATTGACAAACAAAGACACTCTTCCAAGTAAAGTTTTGTCACTCCCTGTCTTCTTCAATTCCATGTCTTGAATACCCATTATTTACTCTTTAAGATAAGATGCCCACTTTGGCTTTATGCTTTGAGTGTCAAGTTCCTTCTGCTATCAAATTCATGCCCTTTTTCAGACTTAGCCTTGAACACTCTCCCACTAGGAGAAATAGGAGGGGGTGGGGGGGGGATTATATTGAATTACTATTACTACTAGACAAGCTAATTTTCCACTAGCTATAAAGCTGGCCGGCCACCTACTATTCAATATTTTCTTTATCTATATACTAGAAGTGCAAATCCGTTTGACCCGTCCAACCCGCTCAAGATTAGGCTGTTCATTGATTCGTTTATTTATTAAATTTATCCATCTCGACCCAATTTATTTTAGTCCATTTAAAGTTAGGCTGATCTTTAATCCAAATTGACCTTGAGTAACTTTGCTAAGACCATAACAAAAGAAAAAAAAAGTTTTATTTAATAATTAAATTATTCATAAGAAAATAATACACATTAATTAAAGTTTAGTAAAAAATGGGCAGGCAGGGCTACGCCGAAATTTTAGTCCCACTTGACATAACCGATCTCAGCCCAAATTACTTTTGGGTGGATCATTGACCCGTCCATTTATTGACTCGACCCATTTTAACCCGCCCCTTTTT
Source organism: Nicotiana benthamiana (assembly GCA_034376525.1). Classification (NCBI taxonomy): domain Eukaryota; kingdom Viridiplantae; phylum Streptophyta; class Magnoliopsida; order Solanales; family Solanaceae; genus Nicotiana; species Nicotiana benthamiana. The sequence goes on from CM067338.1 coordinate 155,911,489, forward strand.
GACACCCCTAATCTAAACCAATCTTGATTTCCTTTTCTTTATTATTTTTTTGTCGAAGCAGAGCTTTAGAGAAACAGTGACCCATAGTCACGTATTCGAGCTTTGGAATTAATCGAATAGGCTATTTACATTACACCTTTTGAAGTGTAGCTCCTTCATGGACTGTGCATAAACGTGAAATGTTTAGTGTCCTGGGTTGTCTCTTTTAATTCATTTGATTCACCGCCTACAATTTCCACTATTCTCTTCTTTCGTGTCCTTTCTTTGTCACAAAGACATTATCGTGCTGGTATTTTCCAAGGTTCCTTATCTTTGTTTGGAGTAATCAAAACTGCAGTCCACAATTGTCATGGATGTTGTCATTAAAGTGTAATTTCATTAGATATATAATGATCAAATTTGTAACCAAATTATTGGAGTCTTTTGGTCACTTTTACCTCAAGTCAAAGTAAGATCTACTAGCCTGCCTTTGTTGGTCACAACTCACAAGTGAATGAGTCTTGTTGAGGAGCTTCATTGCCTCACAAGCAAACAAATAAAGCAATATAATCTTTGTTAAGGACTGGCCAACTAGCAGTAAAGCAAGCAAGCAGGTCACAGCTTTATTGGTCCACTATGTGATACCAGATCCATAATTAAACAATTGGAATATGAGAAAAAGATTCATTGATTGTAAGCACGTCGAGCATTAATTGATATATTAAATATATAGACATAACTAGAAAATACAGTGTTTTACCATTGGTCGAGCAAATTTAATGGTTTTAGTTCAATTCCTGTACATGTATTAAATTTTTTATTAAATATGTACAAATATTATATTTTGAATCCTAGTTCTGCCTGCATATGTCACTTCATACGAATAATAATGGTGCATATGTCCACGGCTGAGTTATCAAATGCAATATTCCTACCCTAGGATAGAGAGATTATTTCCAAATAAACCCCCGACATCCTTACCTTCAATAACTTCCCACCTTGCTCTTAGGGAAACTCGAACTCAGAACCTTTCGATTGGAAGTAGAAGTTGCTTACCATCAAAGCAATCCCGGTTGTCTAATAGAATAAAGGAATACGAAACAAAAAAGAAAGCCCCATAAAAGCAACTTGAATTTCTTAGTCTTTAGGATGGATCATGCAAGTAAGAGTTAGTTAAGCACATACCACTAATACTTCGACTTTAGTAGATTATTGATACTTTCCCCTTCTGTATAACCAAGCAAAGAGGCCCACCTTGCTACTAGCTACTTCCTCCTTTACAATCTAATAGTCATGTGGGGTGCCAGAATAAAATATTGTTTTTATGTACTTAGTATGATATGTTAATTGCTTTTTCATGTCTAAGCAATGTCCTTTTCTCCTTCTATTATTGCTTTTTCAGGAAAAAGAGCAGAGTCGAAGTAAGTTGATACCATACATGACTCTTATCCTGCATTGGAAAGAGATGATGGCTCTTTTCAGGACAAAACTTCTCACATCATGTGCAGGTGAAACAATATTTTGCCCTACAGTCCGAATATAGATCTGATCACGATAATATCATAGTTACCCTTGGAATAAAGTACTTCAAAATTCATTAGGCAATCTTAATGTTTTCATGGTAATTAGACAAGGGAAAGGTAGTTGACCATCAAGAAAGCTGGTAATGGGAAAAGCTGCACTATTCACTGAAGACAGAAAGAGAACAAACCACCACTTTCAGAACTAGAACCAGAAGAAAAGCCTTTGATGTATAGTTAGATGACAGCAGGGTACATTTTAAAACTTCTTTTTTGTCCATGGTTATAAAAAAAGAATAATCAACATTTGGCACATATCAGAATTTAAAAGATATCTTTTTCCACTTCTCCAAATATGGCTCAACTCAGCCATAAAACTTTACATATATAAATACTAAGCGCCTACCTGAAAACAGCTTGTTTCAGCCACCCCAAAGCAAGGTTGAAAATCTCAAATTGGTGCGTTTCAATATGAAACAATGGCAATAAAATAATTTGATAACAGCCACGTATAAATCAGCTGATGTACAACCCCCTTGCATAATCATTTCTTACATGCTTTCTCATTCCACCACTAACAATATACAAGAAAAACTGGACTCCACTCTCCATAAGAAGCATTCTCAGGATGATGCAACTGCAAAAAAAAAAAAACCGGTGCAGGTTGGCAACATTGGGTGAATATGTCAGCGCTTAGCCTAAACCATGACCATCTCTGTTCTTGGAACTCCAGGCTCCATCTCCAAAGACTTCCTCAATCATAGTGCAGGTTGGTAAAAGGTCAACTTTATTTTTAGCACAGCTTAAGTACCCCCCAATGTCCCATTCCTTACCATTAGATGGCCCCATCACAAAATCATGCCCACTGCCACTTCCAACACCAGCAAAATTACTTGCCCAGTGATTAGAATTGTCAGTCTTTCCTTCTGGTGCTTCTGAACCAAGCCCAGCTGCATCAGTGGTACAAGAGTTATCTTGTACATCATGGTCACCTATTTCATTTGAATGTCTTTCTAGAGGCTGAATATTGTGTCCAGAACTGTTGTTATTATCATTCAACCTATCAGGACACGCTTCTGACTCATCACTCAAGACATTCCTCCTGCCAAAATCTATAGTCCTATAATCTTCCAAGGCTGCACCACCAGCTTCCTCATCATATGCTTTTTTATCATTTTCATATATCTCATAGCTACCAGGATAATTTTGGTGTACTGGTGATTCAACCACGGAATCCTCATCCTCATCCGTCATTTTAGCTTCAGCAGCAACAACATCATCATCAATCTCCTGCCATTCATCATTATCACTGTCTATATTTAATGGGTCAAACATGTTCTGCTTGGCACGTTTCCGAAACATAAAGACATTAAAATAATAACTAACGAGTTCTCTCCTGCTCCATGAAGGAAATTCAACAGCAAGTTGGTTCCAGAAATTCCTGCCTAGCGAAGAAGGATTGGAAAATACAACCTCGTGAAATAATTCCTCTTCTTCTTCACGCCATTTCTCTGCCACTACCTCTCCCATATCATAAAAACCCAACCTAACAAATGTTTCCTCACCTAGGGCTTCCTTAAGCTTCAACCTTGCTTCCATGATATGCAGTTGAACACATCCGAAGGAACCAGCATCTTCACAGGAGCACTCAATTTTTCCTGCTCCCACGTTCTCCTCATGGTCTGCAGGTAGCTCTTGTTTAGGCATTGGAATGATACAAGTACCAGCAAGTTTACTCTCTTCATCACAATGATCCACAATATCTGATTCTAGATCTTGAGATGGAAGATTCAGGCTTTCATTCGTGCACTCCTTGATGGATTTATTCTTACTATCATATGCACCCCATTCTGGTAATTCAGCTTGGAAATCTGGTCCAATGGGGACCAACTTTCGTGGAGAATTGCTCAAAAGAGAGGCATAGACCTCCCTTGGATGAATAACAACTCTGAATGGAGGATCAATATTGTAATACTCAGAGGCTGTCAATATGTGAAAAGGTGCCTCGGACCTGATGTCTTCTTCGCTGGTGCTACTAGTGGCCCAGGAAGAGTTCGAAGCAGAGCCATGAAAGCTCATCTCAGTTCCTTTCTCAGTAGAAATATGGACTTCAGCCACATTGCCACTACCAGGTCTCTTGTCAGTGGCAGCTTTGTCATCTTCTCCACCTACCAAAGAGCATAGATATTAAGCTCATCGTAGAATAATGAACCCAAAAATTCATTCACATCCAAACTTTTGTTGCTAAAAGAGCAATCTTGTAAATAAAAGCATTCCAACAATTACTCACAAAGCAGCTAAGACAATGCAAAGCATTTCGGAAATTTGATAGGATAATAACCTCTTCCTAACCTGAAATGTAACGCTTAGGAGGAGCCTCTGATTCACATGGAAATTCCAAAAAGGAAGCTAGCTGTCTACTTGGTTCTACATGTCTCGGTTGCTTCGATAAAACTTTATACAACTCTTCTTCACCAAATGGTCTTTTCTGCACCATATTTAACTGCAAGAGGAAGTTAAGTTGAAGAGGTGTTAAAAGGATACAGAACGTCACTAACAAAACTACTGCTGCATGTATACTAAATATATTATATGTAAGAACAACCAAAACTCAACTATCAATAAAGATAGTAAACGATAGACATAAGACCCCACTCTGTTTTGAGCAAAGAATTTAGTTGGTACCATTGACCCTCGAGAGGTAAAGGATCAGTAATCATTTGTTTTTATGTTTTTTAAGTAGTGACACGTGGCACGTGTACAGTGAAAATGGAGTGGCTAAGAGAGTTTTATTACTAGACAATAGAATTCGAAATATTTAAAAAAACTAATTTTTTTTAATTGAATGAGCAAAAATTTCAAAAATAAATATAAAAATAAAAATAAGGTTTTTGAGGTTTAATAAAGCCAAAATTATCGGAAAAGATGACGGTTTTAGTACCTGGAAGAAGTCTTCGTAAAATAGAGCAAAAGATCTTTTGGTTTGAGCTGATTAGGATCAATTGACAATCGGAATCAGAAATTCGGATGAAATATTTTTTTTTATGGAATTGCGAGCGAAAATGATTAATTACAATTTTAGGAAGAAGAAAAAAAACTAATCCTAGATCCCCAAATTTAGATTCGAGGCTTTAAAGAAACCAAAAGATCAAATCAACCAGAAATTGATGCGATTGAGCATAAGAAAAACGGATTAAACAAAAAATCCCCAAAATCCCAAACTATTAATATGAAAAAAATCAATCCTTTTTTTTTCTTTTACAAAGGCGAGAGAAATGAAGGGATACTGACAAAATTGAGATACAAAAAAGCTTAATTTCACGAATCCTACGACAGAACCAAACAGATCTGGTGAAAAAACTATATATCTGAAACCCTAACCTCGGAATTCGATTTCCACACGGCTAGAGCCAAAAGAATTATCAATCGATAGAGAATGAAACGAATTAGAAGGATCGGGGGTTTATTTTATCGTCGAGAAGAAAAATCGAGGTCGATTCGAGGGAGAGAAAAAGAAATTAGAATTGGGGAAAAAATCTGTTGACGAGAAAAAAGGGTAAAGGTGGGTCAAGGGAAATCTGTTATTGGGGTGCCCCGAAATAGTAAAGCGGGTGGTCAAAAAGGACTCCGTAATTACAGGTAATTACGCCAAATGCCCCTACCTTTGGAAATAAATCTATAATGGCTGCGCGACCAGGTGTTGATCTGTGGGCTAAAGAGTTGGAAAACTCAATTGGTCATGTGTTATAAAGAAACGTACGTGTCATGTACTAAAAAATTTATATAATCAGATTACTTATGATATAATTATAATAATTTAATTGATGATTCGATAAAATTAATATTTAATCTACTATGATTGGTTAAACAATATAACAATTTTTTTTGACATATTAGTATATCTAATTCAATTTTTTCCCTTATCTTTTTTCTTTCTCTTGTGAAACTGCTTTATTTTACGAATATAGTATAATACTAAACATATACCATGTGTTTCATGAAGTCAATGTATATAATTTTTTTATTGTACAATGTCAATGTCTTTAAATATCACGGATCCTATGATACTTTTAAAGACATATCATATCTATTTGTTTTATGATGTCACCAATTTGATCAACATTATGTCTAACAATGATAATAGTAAAACAATATGAGTATTGATGTCAACATATAGTTGAGCAACATAATCATTAAGTAAAATAAAAAACGGTATAAATAATGTTAATTTTTTAAGCGTAAAAACTTGATAGTATATTGTATTGTTATTCTCTGTATTCTCTGTAAAGTCCAAGTGGCCTCCCCCCCTCCCCCCATCCACGTAAAATCTTTGCTTTTCTAACTATTAATAAGGCAGAATAAACACAAAGGAGGTCAACATTCCTGCTTGGCATAACTGAGGGTATTTCAATAATTTCATGAAAACTAAGAAACATGACTGGCCGAAAAGTCATTTTACAGTAGCTATAGCATATTTTTCATTGCCTTGCCGAAACTGCCCTCTGCTTATCTTATCAACCATCAGCACACCACTTTTTTAATTTTTGTTTTTTGCTCCTGTTTTCATCAATTATTACTTAGTTGCCTGCATGTCTTTTGGTCAATATGGCAAAGTTTGAGCACATCTTATATACTGAAAAGCAGCAGATGTGATGTCAGAATTTTTTGAAGTTTTTTGCCGCTGTTTTCATCCTTTGTTGCACAGTGACATGTTCTTGAACTTAGATGATTGAAAAGTTGAGATAAGAGATAGAGATTGTCATATGGGGCGTGTTAGAATTTATAAATAATAAATTTGTGTCAAGAAAATAAAATTAAGATCGAAAATATCGCAATAATCGTAGTATTTTTATTTTGAATATTTGAGTGTACAAGTGGATGAGAAGATGCGAGAAGCGAGGCTGAGGTGGTTCGGGCATGTGCGGAGAAGAAGTCCCGATGCCCCGGTGAGGAGCTGCGAGCGGCTGGAGATTGTTGGCGGTCGGCGTGGCAGAGGGAGGCCTAAGAAGTATTGGGGAGAGGTGATTAGGCAGGACATGACTAGAATGCAGGTTTCTGAGGACATGACCCTTGATAGGAAAGTCTGGAGGTCTAGAATCAGGGTTGTAGGATAGGGGCTCCTAGAGTTTTTCGTACGCCTCATCCGGGTTGGGTGTGGGTCAGCAGGGTTACCCACAGACGATTTGTGTTTTAGCTTATCTCGCCCCTATGGCTGTTAGTTATGGTAGTTACTGTATGATATTATTGCATGCGATTGTATTTATGTTTCGTATGTTTAGATAATTATTTACGCTATTTACGCTATTTCTGCTGGAGTTACTAATGCTTTGTTGTTTTTGTTTTTGTCTTTGTTTTGTTTTACTGCTGTTTTTCCTTTTATCCTATGAGCCGGGGGTCGATTGGAAACAGCCTCTCTGCCCATTCGGGTAGGGGTAAGGCTTGCCTACATATTACCCTCCCCAGACCCCACCTGGTGGGAGTATACTGGGTAGTTGTTGTTGAGTGTACAATCTTTATGAATCATCTGATTCTTCTTTTCAATAGTAAATAAATTCAAGGGCCTTTGAGCTTAATTTTGAATATATAATTGTCGCCACGAACAATGATCTTGTTCTTGAGCTTTAGCTTGATTGCTTGACCTTGACCTTGATTTGTTTTTCGTTCTTGAACCTGCACTTGATTTATTTGTTGTTTTTGAGCTTAAACTTGATTGCTTGAAACTTGTGGAGGAATTTGCAGTGTTTGATCCACGAGCTCTTTCTTGCTTCTTGTTATAACTTCTGGTCTCTTTTTTGAGTTATGAAGACCCCTATTTATAGTTGTGGAAGGGAGGAGTTGTGATAAGAACTCTTTCCAACCAATCAAATTGAAGCGTGACATGGCCGCATTTGATTGGCCAGAACATGTCACTTGCACACGTGGTGCAATTTCATTAGCCTTTTAACGTGACTTGGCATGCCTTATCATTTTGACACGTGGTGCGATTTCATTAGCCTTTTAAAGTGACTTGGCATGCCTTGTCATTTTGACACGTGGCATGGTCCTATTAGCTCTTTTGTTTGACTTGGCGTGCTACGTCATTTGACACGTGACACCAAACTTGGGCCTCTAGGAAGATGGCATATTGAGCCTAATGAAGTGGACTCATTATTTGTAGCCCAACTAAATGGACAAGCCTAGACTTGTGCACGAATCAGATCGGATCGGATTTAGCACATTTCGGATTCGAATTTCGAATTTAGGATTCAAAAAAATGCAATCCGAATCCGATCCGAATTATATCGGATTGGATCGGATTTTAAAGTTTGAATCGGGCCGGATTTTGGATCGTATTATTATGCCTCAAAGTTAAACTAATATGTATATTTTCTTTGTAAAAAAGGCAATACATTAAGAAAAATTCATGTATTATGCAATTATGAGAGTATTATGGTGTCAATATAGCTAAATCTAGCAATTGTAAAGGTAATAACTTGGAGGTTGATGTAAAGGAAGTAGTGACTATCCGAAATTATAGTGTAGTATTTATACATGCCCTAATAATTTCGGATCAGATTAAAATATACCAATTTCATTCCCATCAGAAATCCAAAATTAAAAAACACAATCTGAAATCCGAAATCTGAAATCGAAAACTGAATGGATCGGTTCGTATTTCGGATATCCGATATGAATGAACAACCCTAGACAAGCCTGATGGATTAAACCTTATTTATTCAATCCATATATGTTGGACTTATATAAATAATCTAATTATATTAACATAATAAATTTATTTGGACTAATATATTTAAAACACAGTCCGCATTATTTTATCAATTTAAATTCGATAAAATTTAAATGCTTACCACTTCTACTTAAAAGCACTTTTTTCCTTTTACGAATTTGGCCAAACAACTTTAACTTTGTTATAAAATATTCTATTTAAGGTGAATGTCCATATTTAGAGAGATCCTAGGGTTTACTACTTGGTGGCTAAGTCACCACCTCCCTATAAATAAAGGGGTTCTCTCCCATTGTAAATCATCCTAAAGTATCAATAAGAATACTCCTCTCTCTACTTATCTCTCTATTGTTCTTGTTCTTGTATTATTGTTCTTGTTCTTATATTATTTCATAACACGTTATCAACACGAGTCTCTAACCAATTGAATTTGATTTCTTCCTTCTTCCAAAAATTTCTATACGGAAAAATAGAAGAGATGGTATCATCATAAAGTAATGCAACGGGATGGAAACTCAAGAGGTATATTTGATATCACAACATTTATTGGTATACCTTAAAGGTAAGTAATTTACTTTTCCCTTTCAAATTCTTGAAATTCTACGATTTGATTTCATATACAAACATAGACAACAAAGTTTGATTATAACTCTAATGGAGTTTGTAAGGAATTATAACCACGTGAAGTGGTAAAAGTTCTATGTCTTGCCATGATTAAATTCATGTATGATTGTGGGCAAAGAATTGAAAATCCGTCCCATTGAATTTGCTTCATTCTCATTCCCTTTAGAGAATGTGATAGCAGTATGTGATAAGTCTGAAAGAAGACAAAATTGTTACCGTGAAGGTATCAATGGATGTGGACATGGCAATAGACGGAATTATAATCGTCATCATTGTGATAATGAGAATAATAAAGATTCTCAAAATAATCTTTCACTTTATGAAAGTAATATTTGACATGAGATTGTATATAGCACATACAGATGATTATGATCCATTCCCTGAAGTGAATGTGATAATTGTAATAAAGCCCGTAAGTATGGACACGCTCTTGATGTAATTTTGTTTTATATCTGACATTATGAAAAGAAAGTTCGTTTCCCTTGAAATTTCGGGCAAGAACTATATGACATGGGTGTTGGATGCTGAAATCCATTTGGATGCAATGGGTCTTGGAGACGCCATTAAAGACAGAAATAATGCATCCACCCAAGACTATGCTAAGGCCTTGATTTTCTTGCGACATCACCTTGATGAAGGTTTGAAACTGTGCTAAGGCTTTGATTTTCTTCCGCCATCACCTTGATGAAGGTATGAAAATTGAATATATCACAGTCAAAGATCCACCTATCTTGTGGAATGGCTTAAAGGAGAGATATGACAACCTGAAGTTGGTCACTCTGCCACAAGCACGATGCGATGAGAATCCAAAAGCAAATAGTTCATAAACTATATATTATCGTTGCGGTGGAAAAGGGCACTGGGCGAAAATTTGCCGTGTTCCAAGACATTTGGTTGAGCTTTATCAAGCATCTCTAAAAGGTAACTGCCCTGAAACCAATTCTGTCTCTGACAACAATTTTGACATCACCCACGGATGTGGCAGACTTCTTTGAGCACCCTGAGGGGAAAATAGACCACTTAATTGGTGATGGATCTGTGATGAAGGAAGATGGAATTGTTTGATTTTATTTTACTTATTTGTATTAGTTAGTGAATAAACTAATAGTCATTAGTATCAGCTCGTATTAGTTAGCTTATGATATAATGTTAGTATTAGTTCTTTAGAATGTTTCAATATGCTTAAATTTCAAAGATATTTTTATTTTCCAGTAGAGTTAATCGACTAACCTAACAGTTAGTCGATTATCTAATATTTCGCATTAAAACTGGATTTTTCCGCAAGCTAAGTTAGTCGACTATCTGATTTAGATAGTCGACTAACCTGATGAATGTTTACTAAGTTAGTCGACTAACTAATATTTCGCATTAAAACTGGACTTTTCCGCAAGGCAAGATAGTCGACTATCTGATTTAGTTAGTCGACTAACCTAATGACTGCTTCCCAAGTTAGTCGACTATTAACTAAGTTAATCGACTAACCTCAGCAGATTTTGAAAATATTGTTTAATTATGAAGCAACGGATTAAATTTGTTTATTCTCATGTTCGTATATCTCTTTTGATTAATTGATTCATGTACCACACATATGATATTCAAAGAGAAGAAATATTACTCTCATTTAAGTATGTGTAAGGCAGATGTTACTACAATTTCTGGTAGTAGTAAATTGATTAAAGGCTCCGGAAGAGCAACTATAACTCTGCCTAAAGGAACAACATTTTAGAGAATGTAATGTTCTCCTCCAAGTCTAAAAGGAACTTGTTGAGTTTTAAAGATATCATTCAAAATAGATATCATATTGAGAAAATAGATGAGAATAATCTTGAATTCCTCATTTACTCATGAAAACGAGGCTGCCCACTTCGGTTTGGGGTCACGCCATTTTGCATGCAGCAATGCTAGTTCGTCTCAGAACGATGAATTATCACAAATATTCCCCGTTGCAATGAGTTTTGGGTCATGAACCTAATATATCCCACTTAAGAATTTTTAGATGTGCAGTATATGTGCCTGTAGCACCGCCATATTGCACCAAAATGGGTCTGCAAAGAAGGTTAGGAATATATGTTGAGTTTGAATCGCCCTCCATTATTCGCTACCTCGAAACATTGACAGGGGGTTTGTTCACTGCACGATTTGCAGACTGTCAATTCGATGAGACACTTTTCCCAAAATTAGGGGGGAGAAGTTGGTGAAACCAAACGGGAAATTTTGTGGGAAAATGCATCATTATCTCATCTTGATCCACATACCTCTATTTGTGAAAAAGAGGTGCAAAATATTATCCATTTGCAAAGAATAGAAAATCGAATGCCAGACGCATTTACAGATTTGAAAAGGATAACAAAATCACATATCCCCGCAGTGAATGTGACAACATCTGATTCACGAATACATATTCATTATTGGAAGAATATGAACATGAAATTGGTATTGAATATACCACACTCACCCCTAGAAGGAGGTTTGAGATGATATATGAAAATAATGTCATTGTTATGGCATGAATAGTCATTGGTCACGTACCTATTGTACGCCAAAATAATTTGTCAATGTGATTATCAAAGGACAATAATAATGCAAGAAACATATCTTGCATATAATTTTGACATGGCCATAATGGTATAACTTTTTCTTTAAAGAGATATTCACCACATGGATGTTGATGAATTTGTGGTAGTACAAAATTAATTGAGAGCTCTAGAAGAGCCAATTATTACTATGTTGGAGAAACACAATTGATTACCAATAAGGTATTGTGTTGTAGTAAGTCTCAAAGAAACTTATTCAGTTTTCAAAGTATATGCGAAAGCGATTGATTATATTGAGACTATAAATAAAGGAAAGATTTGATATCTTCTATTACTACAACTTGTAGCGGGATAATCTGTATGTGAAAAGCTACCCGCTTTATTCTCCAGTTTGTACTACACAAGAATACCACAATAAAGCAGACGTTTATTGATATACAAACCCATATCATAATAAACTTGAAGTTTATTGATAATTGCACATGTCATGGTGTAAATTTGAAGTTTATCAATATTGATAATTTATTCAGTTGGCATTCGGGTTAGCCATATCATTTTAAGTATGATGTACAGTAATAGAGAATTCACATGGGTAAATATTAAAGAACTAGAAAGTTCTTTACGAATTCTCTTGTATTACTTGTTCTCATTAATTAATTGACCAACTAAAGAGTTCGGGTTGAATCCCATAAATTCTAAAAATATCAAAGGTGAATATGGGCCCATTCACCTGCCATGTATACCACATATGATGCATCTATGATATGGTTACATGTGCGATTGTTATTAACCCGCAGCCTGGCCGGTGCTTGCGAGGTAAATTGATCAGTAATATAACTACGAGCATAATTTCCAGATTTCCTATTCAAGATAGTTCATCTTGATAAGTTGGTTTATATCATAGTTGGTTTAGCAAGATAATTATTGAGTGCCTCCACTTAATAGCTAAACTGTTTCTTATGAGAACAAAGTTATATATATCAGTTTGATATACGTTGTATACGAGAGTATATTATATTCTCCCCTCACAAGTGGTTCAGGGTCAGGAACCAAATAATTTCATCTTATTATTATTGATGTGCGGTGTATATTTTTATTAACACCATAATGCACAAAGATGGACTCTCAAAGTTAAGGAAACAAGTTAGCTTTTCTAAACATGAGGGGGAAACATGATAAACACTTGAGAAAAGGTTACATGGGATGAATTATCATTTGTATATATAGATCCTCGAATATCATAATATGAACCTGAAGTTCATAAAAGGATAATTCAATTGCAATATATTGCAAAGCATGCTATACGCATTTGCTGACCCAAAGAAAGTAACTATTTTCTCACTGCAAATGCTCATATTAAGTCCCAGAAGGACAAAGTCTTTGATACGCTTAAAGCGTATAGACAAATCGGTTTCAAAATAACTTCTTAATAAAGAAGATGAGCAAATGATCAAAGTGATCATAATGGGGAGGCAAGTGATCTAGAAGATCACATGACATAACACTTCATAAAATCTCATGAGAGATTCAAGTACCTGAATATATGAATAAAGAGATCTCCATGTTATGTCTTTATGAAAATTTACTGGAACCGATATAAAATGTTCGTCGACGACATCTATGATAGCGCTAAATATCGATGAGGATCTTATGTTTGTCGAATACAAACAAAAATATTGGCTAAATGGAAGAGATACAATTCAAGCAGAATTGATTCCATATGAAAGACATGTAGTTCTGGACATGTAGTTCAAATACTTGAAAGTATAAAGTCAATGGTATGTGTAATCAGTTTTCGATATCTTATTTGTTTAGCATGACATGAAAACTTGATATGCATCTAAAGTCTATTATATGGCTTATATGGCTTAACTTATATGTCAATCCATGAAAGATTGAAGTTGCTTGAAGCATATACAATTCTTGGTCCTGAAGTACCACATCCTAAGTGCAACTTGTGTACATATGTATCTTGCTATAACTATAAGCATGATGGCATCGAGAATACCTCTATGGAGATATTGAAGAGTCATTCCACGACATTATATGAATATGTTCATATCTATCAAGAATGATAATTTCAAGGTGCGGAATATTTATTCAAATCAATATGGCTGATTTATTTATCAAATCTCTACAAAAGATCGTTTTGAAGATGGTGCACAAGATTGGAATGCAAATGCTCAAGGATGTGAATTGATGCTCTTTTCAGGGGGAGTTAATGCGCGTTGCACTCTTTTTCCCTTACAAGGTTTTGTCCAACTGGGTTTTCCTTGCAAGGTTTTTAACGAGGCAACCAATAGGCGCATATTCAAACATGTGTACTCTTTTTCCTTTTCTATAATTTTTTCCCATTGGGTTTTGTTTTAGTTAAGGTTTTAACGAGGCACATTATTGAATAGACATTCAAGGGGGAATGTTATAAAATATTCTATTTAAGGTGAATGTCCATATTTAGAGAGATCCTAGGGTTTACTACTTGGTGGCTAAGTCACCACCTCCCTATAAATAAAGGGGTTCTCTCCCATTGTAAATCATCCTAAAGTATCAATAAGAATACTCCTCTCTCTACTTTTCTCTCTATTGTTCTTGTTCTTGTATTATTGTTCTTGTTCTTATATTATTTCATAACAAACTTTGGGAAAAATTAATTTTGGCCAAAAAAAGAAGAAGAAATTTTGGCCGAAAAGCAACTTGACCAAACAGGCCGATAAAAAGGGGTATTCTGGTTAAAACGTTTTGTGAGACTTTTAACTTTCACGCAAAAATGTTCTTGTTGTCAAGAGGAGAGTAATTAATTTTAAGAATAAATAGTAAAGATTCCTTATTGTAATCGTCATTCTATTGTTATTATTGAAATATATTTTGTTACAACTGGACTTCTTTCACTTGTAGTTCATCCCACACCGCAAGCAGAGAGGAGAAGTGAGCAAATGCAGCGATATAAAAGATAGGCTGGGCACAAAATGAAACATACTTACCTGGACAGGGTCAATGAGCGATCAATAAGGCTCATGGCCTAGGTTGGTGACCTCCATTGCACTTTGGAGGGGTGCCCGCCTAAGGTCGATCCAAGTGGTCGAACCTATGTCATAATTTGTGGCAGTGGAGACCTGCGTTCGCGCGGTCTCTTCTCAAATCTAAGCCCAAAATTGGACTACTGTTTGTCCAAATCTGTTTACACTCGGTTATTATAATGTAAAGTGATCATAATATCATAAAAGGAAACAGTTTCAATTCTAGGCTTGAATGGAAAAGAAAACATTGGATTTAGCTCTCATGTTTAGTACTTATTCAATGGGGAAGAGAATTTGACTTCTTTATGCAACAACAGGCATATCCTTAAACCATCCATCTAAAGTTTTTCCAATGGAGTAGACGATGAACCCGATTTCTCTGAGCTTCTCCACATCAACATTGTTTCTTCCATCAAACCCAAATGCAGGCTTTTGCATGTTATCGTAAATCCTCTTGAAATCAAGAGTTTTGAACTCATCCCATTCTGTCAGAACACAGATACCGTGCGCGCCTTTTGTGGCCTCATAAGCGTCCCATACTACGTTGAGTTGCTTCATCGCGGTAGGGCTCATTGGCTGAAGATGAATTGGATGATCCAAATCATACCTGCTCATTGACAGATCCCTTTGGATTTGATCCTCAGTGACCTGCAGATCATATATGCTCAAGTGAGCTTTATCTCCCAATAAGCCTTTGCACACATCAAGCGCGGGAGTCTCCCTAGTGTCATCTGTGTCTTTCTTGAATGCAAATCCAAGAATAGCAATCTTCTTGCCTGAGACTGTGTTGAACATAGAGGAGACTACTCGGTTAACAAACCGACTCTTTTGGTAGTCTTAATCACTTGTTTCCAGTAATTGGCAACTTCTGTGAGACCATTGCACTGACATATATAAACCAAGTTGAGAATATCCTTCTGGAACCAAGAACCACCAAAACCAACACTGGCATTAAGGAACTTGCGTCCGATTCTGCTGTCCTTACAAATAGCATTGGAAACCTGTGCAAAATCAGCTCCAGTGGCTTCACAAAGAGCTGACATTGCATTAACTGATGAAATCCTCTGAGCCAAGAAGGCGTTGGCAGCGAGCTTCGACAGCTCAGCTGACCAAAGATTGGTGCATATTGAAAACATGCTCAATATCGAAGACATTTAGAGAGAGAAAGTAGAGAGAAGGAGGAGAATTTCGGAAGACTCTCGAAGAAGAGAGAAGATATTATTTCATCAAATGACCCCTCAGCCCTGTCCAAATGACCCCTAAGGCTATATATCAAATATAGCCTTTGCAAATGTAGCCTAATCAATTACAGAAATAGCCTACTTACACATATAGCCTAACTACAGAAAATAAGCTAATTACAAGAGTAGCCTACTTACATAAGTAGCCTATTAGGCTCAGATATGACTCCCTTATTGACCCTTAACGGGGGTTTATCATCATCGCCTATATATATCTCAACACCCCCCCCCCCCTCAAGTTGAAGGGGGGAAACCACCATCAACTTGGACAAAAGAGGAGAGAGAGCAGTCCCAGATAAAGCCTTGGTCAATAAATCAGCCAGCTGCCGAGAAGTAGAAACATGGGAAAGCTTGAGGAAACCATTGTGTAACAAAGTGCGAACATAATGACAATCCACCTCAATATGCTTAGTACGCTCATGGAAAACAGGGTTATTAGCAATGTGAACAGCAGCCTGACTATCACAAAAAATAGAAATAGGAGAAGGAACAGATACCCCAAGATCAGCAAGTAAGCGAGAGAGCCAAGATAATTCAGCTGTAACCTTGCTTAAAGCCCTGTACTCGGCTTCAGCAGATGAAAGAGAGACAATTGGTTGTTTTTTTGATTTCCAACTGATCAGACTACCACCCAACAACACACAAAAACCAGTAACTGACCTTCTAGTGTCAGGACAAGCTGCCCAGTCACTATCAGAGTACCCAGTCATAGAATAATCAGCAACATCAGAGTAAAAAAGACCCAAAGATGGAGTGCCTTTAAGATACCTCAAAACATGCATAGCAGCAGACATATGGGGAACCCTTGGGCATTTAAGATATTGACTCAGATGTTGCACGGCAAAGCATATATCAGGTCGAGTATGGGTTAAGAACAATAATTTGCCAACAAGACTCCTGAACTGGTCAGGAGCGGGCAAAAGATCACCAGAATCAGCATGTAGTTTGATAGAAATGTCCAGAGGGGAGACAACAGGGGAAACAGAGACACAGTCAAAAGCATGCAACAAATTAGTAACATACTTATGCTGATTCAGATGTATCCCACCAGGGACATGTTTAACCTCAAGACCCAAAAAATAATGCAATGACCCCAAATCCTTGATCTTGAAAGTATCATCCAAGAAGACTTTTAAGGCAGCAATCTCATCACAGTCATGCCCAGTTACAATAATGTCATCAACATACACAGCAACCACAACAAGGGAATCAGGAGTACCTTTTAAAAATAAAGAATAATCATTCAAAGAGTGCCTGTAACCTCTGGAATGAAGAGCAGATGACAGTTTAGCATACCACTGCCTGGAGGCCTGCCTGAGCCCATACAAAGATTTCTTTAGTTTGCAAACCAAAGGAAGAGAAGAAGAAGAAGTAGAAGAAGAAGAGTGAGAAGCAGAATCAGATACCACCAAACCTGGAGGAAGTTTCATATACACTTCCTCATCCAAATCACCATGAAGGAAAGCATTGTTAACATCAAGCTGATACAATGGCCAGTGGTTCTTAACAGCCACTGCAATAATGCATTTCACTGAAGTCATCTTGACAACAGGAGAAAATGTGTCTGTAAAGTCCACACCCTCAACCTGTGTATCACCTCTAATAACCAACCTTGCCTTATATCTCTCAATAGTACCATCAGATTTATATTTGATTTTGTAAACCCACTTACAGCCAATAGGTTTCTTGCCTGGAGGAAGATGCACAATGTCCCAAGTGTGGTTAGCATCCAATGCATCAAATTCCTTTCTCATGGCATCCTGCCAAGCTGGTACAGATGCAGCTTGAGAGTAATACATGGGTTCAGATTCCAAATTAGAGGAAGAGGAGCCAGAGAAGGCTGGAAGCTGGCAAACATAATCTTTGAGGTAAGAAGGGGGATTGTGGTGTCTAGTGGATTTTCTGGGCATGGGAAGGGGCTGAGAGACAGGTAAATCAGGAGGAGAAACATTAGGATTAAAAAAAGGGGAAGGAATGGATACAGGAGAGGCAGGAGAAGAACTAGAAGGAGAAGAAGGGGTAGAATCAATGGAAGATGGTAATATAAAAGATTGTTCAAGGATGTCATCAGAAAGGGGAATAGGTGGAGGAGGAGAGGAAGATGGAGGTGCAGATTTAAAGGGAAAATGTGTTTCATGAAAGACAACATCTCTAGAGACAAAGCATTTCTTAGAATTCAAATCATACAGTTTGTAACCTTTCTTACCAAAAGGGTAACCAATAAAAACACAAGAATGAGCTCTAGACTTAGTTTGTCCCTTTGAGGGATAGGGACAGCAGCATAAGCTAAACAACCAAAAACCCTTAGGTGAGAATAGGAAGGAGGAGAACCATGTAACAATTCATGAGGTGATTTATAGTGAAGAACTCTAGATGGTAATCTATTAATGATGTAAGTGGCAGTTAACAAACAATCTCCCCAAAATGATATAGGCAAACCAGACTGGAAAAGAAGAGCTCTACAAGTTTCAAGTAAAGATCTGTGCTTTCTTTCAACAACCCCATTCTGTTGAGGAGAATGAGGACAGGTTGTTTGATGCACAATCCCAAGTTCACTAAAAAAGGAAATCCCTTCTGCACTGGAACCCAGTTCCAGGGCATTATCACTCCTGACAACCTGGACCATGGAATGGAACTGAGTCTGAACATAGGAGATAAAAGATTTAAGCAGAGGGAAGGCATTACTTTTAGAACCCATCAGGTGTGTCCAGGTGGCCCTAGAAAAATCATCAACTATGGTGAGAAAATACTTACTGCCAAGGGAAGTGGAAGTATGATAAGGGCCCCAAGTATCTACATGTATAAGTTGGAAGGGTTTAGTAGTGCTAATGCTACTATCAGGGAAAAGCAGTCTGGTTTGTTTTGCCATAGGACAAACAGAACAAGGAAAAGGTTGTTTAGCAGCAAAAGAAAAAGGTAAACCAGAAACATGGTTCATATTGGCAAAGGAAGTGTGAGCTAATCTCAAATGCCAAATATAGTTCATATCAGCATTAGCAGCATTATTACAACTGGAAGATTGCACAGTTGAGCTAAAATGTTTGCTATCAGAAACAACATCATCATTACAAACATTTGAAACACTATGCTCAAAAGTAGAAGAGGGCTTGGAAGAGGCAGAAGAGGAAGGAGGTGACCAAGAGTACTTGTACAGACCAGCCTCCTCTTTACCAAGATCCAGAAGCCTCTTCAGAGAAAGGTCCTGTAACAGGTAAAGGAGACATGAGGTTGGTGTGAACAGAACCAAGCAATTCAATTGTTTCATCAACTTATGAACAGAAATCAAATTATGTTTGAAAGAAGGGACGAAGAGCACATTGTGAAGAGTAAGAGAAGAAGTCAATGCAAATGATCCTGTACAAGTTACCTTTACTTTATAACCATTAGGAAGGGAAACAAGGTAAGGAATAGCTAAGGGTATAATATCAAAAAGTAGATTTTTATCATAAGTCATATGATTAGAAGCCCCTGAATCAATGATCCAGGCAGTAGAATTTATGTTTGTAAGCATGCACAATTTGAAATCAGAAACAAGACTCTCAGACATCATAGTACCAGCAAAATTAGCAGAACACATGGGAGAAGAAGCTTGATCACTAGAATCCTTTGAAAGAGTCTGTTGAATCAAATTCACAATATGAGCACATTGCTGTCTGCTCAACCCTGGTATCACAGGTTGGCTGGCAATAGGATCCCCTAGAGGAACAGACAGACTTGAGTTTCCTGTATCATCAGACACACAATCAGGACTAGTAGAAAGATGAGCAGCTGCAGATTTCCTTCCCTTGGTGTAAGAGTTGTTTTGAGGAAAACCATGGAGCTTGAAACACTTATCAATTAAGTGTCCAGACTTCTTGCAATATCTGCAAAATAAGTTTCCTCTATTTTGCTCAAAGTTGACTCTAGGTCTGAAATTAGAACCAGTCAATTTACCCTGGTTGGACCCAGCAGGAGGCCTGTCAGCGTTAACATTAAAAGACATAGAGTCTGGGCTGATATGAGAGACAGACTTGACTTGTCTCTGTTTCTCATCATTGAGCACAATATTATAAACACTGTCAAGGGAAGGAAATTGCTGCATCATTAACAAATTACTCCTTACTCCCAAATATGTCTCATTCAATCCCATAAGAAACTGATAAATCTTGTTTTCATCATCTTCCTCAATAATACCATTCTTGGCAGCACAAGTGCACCTCTGTCCATGGTTTGGGCACATTGTCCCCAATTCATCCCACAAACTTTTGAGTTTGTTGAAGTATGAGGCTATATCAAGGGAGCCTTGGGATGTCTGAGAAAGTTCCCTTTTAATCTCAAAGATTTTGGTTTTATTAGGGGTACCATATATTTTCTCAAGTTGAGACCACATGCTTTGAGCAGTGTCAGAATATTGAACGCTATCAACTATTTGAGATGACACAGAAGAAGTTAACCATGACATAACTAGCATGTTACATCTATCCCACAACCTCTGTTGGCTCACATTATTACTAGGTCGGGAAAAGGAACCATCAATGAAACAAATTTTATTTTTAGCAGATAAAGCCATCGTCATCTTACGTTTCCAACCTCCATACCCACTACCTGAGAAAGGAGTGGAAACAAGGCATGCACCAGGCACATCAGAAGAATGTACAAACAAAGGACTGGAAGGATCGATAGAACCAGAGTTACCACCAGAACCACCAGCATTCATGTTAGCAGCCATGCTCAAATGAATTAAACCTTTTGCAAATATCACCAAAATCAATATTCACAATCTACACAGTCAGTACTCACAACTCAAAGAGGTTATCCACAGCTAGAATCAAACAATCACACGCACAATCAAAGAATCACAACCAAAGAATAGGAACGAGGTTACCGTCCTTCTTCGCAACCTGAGAAGATCGGCCTTTAACAACAGATAAAACCCTAGGTATGAACCCTAGGAGTAACCGTCAAAACTTTACTGCAAATACCGTCAATAATGTCGCAACAGTACCGACAATAACCAAAACCTCAGCAAAATGAGTATCAAACCACCGGATGGCAATCAAACAAGCGATTTGACTACCAGAAAACCCTAGAGGTTGAAAACTCACCGGAAGATCTCCGAAAATTTCACAATAGACGATTGAACCGTTCAATAGAGAAGGAACAGTCATAGATCGTGAAGGTAGAGGCTCGGAAGAACCCTAATAGGGTCAAAAACATCATCGATCTTTCGATCTCAGAAAAACCTCGAATTTTTGATCAGAAAATAGTTCAAATGAACCATTGATTCACACAAGAGCATCATCGGATCATTATACAGGCTTTGATACCATGAAAACATGCTCAATATCGAAGACATTTAGAGAGAGAAAGTAGAGAGAAGGAGGAGAATTTCGGAAGACTCTCGAAGAAGAGAGAAGATATTATTTCATCAAATGACCCCTCAGCCCTGTCCAAATGACCCCTAAGGCTATATATCAAATATAGCCTTTGCAAATATAGCCTAATCAATTACAGAAATAGCCTACTTACACATATAGCCTAACTACAGAAAATAAGCTAATTACAAGAGTAGCCTAATTACATAAGTAGCCTATTAGGCTCAGATATGACTCCCTTATTGACCCTTAACGGGGGTTTATCATCATCGCCTATATATATCTCAACACATATGATTCTGTCTTCAGGTACCCAATGAGCATAAACTGCCTTCAGAGATTGGATTGCTTTTTGTCCCTCAGGGGTTTCTCGTCCTCCAATTAGAACGCGATCCGGATTAAAAGGGTCCTGAATAGCAGTCCCTTCAGCAAGAAATTCAGGATTTGAAAGCAAAGATGATGTCTGCTTCTGAAACATGTTTCTCAACTTCAGTGCTGAAGTTTAGGTTCTTTCCTCGGCATTGTTTCACTACATCTTCAAGTCCTAGCTCATAAATAGGCTGATGATCACTGTTCCAGGCCGCGATACGAGCAACAGCTATATCAACAACAACAACTTCAATTGCAGGGCACTATGACTGCCATTGTTTGTCCACCAACATATCCAGCTCCAAGAAACTATTTTTCTTGTCAAGAACGTTTCTCTCGGTTTTTGGCTTTCTCGAAGACAATCGCATTTGCTTCTAGTTGAATGATATATATATATATATATATATATATATATATATATATTAACCTTCTTTCCCTTTAGGTTAAGGAAAATATTAATGACGGTGACTTTACGTAACTAAGCCCAAAGTTCTTAAAATTGGACTTGTACGATTTTCTTATCAAAATGCAAATCTCATTCCAAATCGGAATCAGACTTCGGAAGTTTGAATCTGCCAAATTATTACATGGATTTTTCCATGAAGTCCAACGTGAAAGTTGGATTGCAATAATGACAAATCCATTGAATTTTCCTTATAAGTCATTAATTAATATTTTGCTAAAAACAAATTTTAAATCCCATAACAAATAGATTTCGTGTTGTAGACGTCTCTTATGGGATTTATCTCCAAATTGGATACTTAATTAATATTTATATATCTCCTATATATAAATAAATATCAATTATGACTACTTAATATATATCATATTTATTCAACCGAGAAATAATTTATTTTTTTTATTTCAAATAGAAAACTTTAATTTGTTCACCATATTAATTATATCCTCTGTGCTAGCGAAGAATATAATAATATTTTACTTGGACTAACAACTTTATTTATTTGACTAATCAAATTCTTTAATTCAATTATCAAATAATAAGTTAATTAATCCTTTAGCAAAGATTTGAACACTCGTTAATGTGCGACCACATAGGTTTAATACTAAACTGATAGTAAATTGATCACATTAATATACTAATTAAGGGTGACGTCTAGCAACACTCCTTAACTACCGGATAGAATGAAGTATACAATTTACTCTCAAAGAATAGGCAATATAATTGCATATAGCTGTTCATCAAAGAAAACTGTTAAAACTCTGAGATTTAAATAAACTTTATCTACATTACATTGATACTCAACCCGATATATTAAAAAACTATAGGTAAAACTTATAGGAACAGACCACACTGGGATTGTATTATCTTTCATGGGATACTTCAGATGTGTCAACATATCCTTTCCAACAAAACGATAAAATGGACCGATGATATAAAGGACTATCTCTATGACTACGAGCAGCAGTAATATAAGCCAGTCATGCATGTGAATTCTTGCAACTGATGACCCATGAGACTTAATAGTATGTCCACATCCTAGCTCAATCTCATTTGTATTGCCCTGTTTCATTTGAAATAGAAATATTAATATGTGATGTTGCAAATCCGAATTAGTATTCCAAATTTGTTACTAAAATATGCATTTTACATGAACAATAATAAGAAAATCAGACTATATCTAATATTATTCTTACCAACGTGCAAGCTGCAATTTTTGAAGTAAAAAGTTTTGCTAGGAAATTCAACCGGGTAATTTTTGAAGTAGTTGGAACCGGACCGGACCGATCCGGTATTGATGAACAGTGGACCAAACCGGGTAAATCGGCCCGAACCGGCTCGGTTAAGGCTGTATTCTGTCCCGGGCCTACACGGGCCTGACGGGCCGGGCTTCACGGTCCCGGGCTTGGTGTGCCGGGCCTGACGGTCCCCACGGTAGAGACGGCCCGTTACGGGCCTAAGCACACTGCGGTCCTGGGTCTGGCGGGCCGGGCCTGACGGGGTTTTTTTTTTTAAAGTCAATATCTTGTATAGTAGTCATTAGTATAGTGTAGAATATATTTTATATGGTGTACTAAGTTATTAGCATAGTATATATTGTGTTGTAGTAATTAGTATATATTGTATATTATGTATATATTGTGTTGTAGTAATTAGTATATATTGTATGTTATGTATATATGGATATATATGTTATGTATATATTGTGTTGTAGTAATTAGTATATATTGTATGTTATGTATATATGGATATATGGATATATGGTATGTATATAATGTGTTGTAGTAATTAGTATATATTGTATATTATGTATATAGTGTGTTGTATATTATGTATATATTGTGTTGTAATAATTAGTATATATTGTATATAATGTATATATTGTGTTGTTGTATTTAGTATATTGTGTTGTATGTTATATATTGTATGTTATATAAATATTCAAGGATTGATATCGAAATAAAGACAAAGAAATATTGAGAAAAAAGATATTAAAGGATATGATAAAGAGCATATTTATTGACCAAAATGGCATATCTTTCTTAGTCTTCCTTCCCCCAATGGAATGAGCACAACAAGGTACTAATACCACCATTAAAAGGAAAAAAAAACTAAAAGAAGACGTGCCAATGTACAAGTTACATCATAATTTACGTTGTATTTCTAACAAATCTCATAAATCCGTCAAGGTTGGGAGGAGGCTGTGTTGGCGGTGGTGGAAATGAAGCTTGTTCATTACCACTTCCGGTTGAAGCCGATTCCTCAGAAAGTTCTGTTATCATTTCTTCATATGCCTCATCTATTGCCGGTTGTGATTCTACTATGCCAAAGTTTCTTCTTTCCGCGCGGATCCAATCTCTAAAAAGCACTGATTTTTCCAAGCTCTCCCGCATCGACGCTCTGTGATCACCGATTTGTAGTCTTGCTTGACTGAAAGCGCTCTCCGATGCAACAGTTGAAGCTTGAATTGACAAAACATCCCGAGCCATCCTTGCAAGAACGGGAAAATGCTTTTCCCTTGACTTCCACCATTCCAAAAGATCGAAAGAGCCGTCTGGATTCTCCTTTTCTAGTCCCTATGACAAGTAAACTTGAAACTCATTTAGATGGGAAATCTCATCAAAATTATCACCTTGAGAACCCCGGAACTCCATCCACGATTTAAGAGTTGTTAAGCCATCAACTCTTTTAGACGATTGTGATGTAGACGAAGTAGGGGTTGGAATATTTGGCCTAGCATGCTCTAACGCCTGTTTATAAGCATTATAAACAGTTTGAGCATTAATTTTAATTGATGCTTTCGCATCATCAAGTGTAGCAATTTCGTCTTCTGAAAGATCTAAAGCTTTATAAATATTAGAATACCAAAAGTGAGGACCTCCTAATTTCATTGTTGGATTTAACATAGCAGCTACACCAAAAATAGGAGGGATATGAAAAAAAATATTTTTTAAACTTTTGTTTCATTTCATTTATTGCAAGTTCATAAATATCTCCACTCTCGCTAAATTCAACAAACAAATCAGCTAGTGCGACAATATAAACTAAACAGTTAGAAATAGTCGGATAATATTGCCCAGAAAAAGCATTTGTAGCAACTTGAAAATGTTCTAAAAAATCTAAAAGAATTTTAACATTAGTCCAATCTTAGGTAGTTAGCATTTCATCATCATCCTCACCACCTACCCGAGAACTAAACGTAACATTAATTGGGTTTCTATATTCATACCCTACTACTAAACTTTCGTACATGTAATTCCACCTAGTCGGGCAAAGTTTAGGAACCTTTCTTTTTCTAAGGCCATATTCGTCACATTTTCTAAAATACTCTCTAAGTCTAGTTCTACGGTTTGAATAAAATGCCAATTAAGAGCCATTCTCACCTTTTTAATTTCTATGTTTAATATTTGCATACCATCACCAACAATTAAATGATAAATATGACAACATCTAACATGGAAAATATTACTAAATGCAGGATTAAGGGTTTGTGTTTGCATGCCTATAGCACTAGTGTTGCTAGAAGCATTATCCATAGAAATTGCCATTATTTTATCACTAAAGCAAAAATATCTACATATATCTGAAACAGTGTTAGCTATAAACCTACCCGTGTGCCATGAATTACTTATTCTATATGCAATTATGCGTTTTTGCATTGTCCAGTCTTCATCTATCCAATGACTTGTTACAGTTAGATAATCACAGTCATTATTACTTCTACCAATATCAGTTGTAATAGAAATACGATTAGGTATATGAGTAAATAAATAGCGCAAATATTGTTCATATTCATGCTTGAATTTATAAATATCGGCCTTTACTGTTGCGCGAGGGCAACCTTTATAAGTAGGATTAAAGACTCTTCTAATATAATGAATCCAATTAGGATTAGAAGCAAAAGTATAAGGCAAGCACATAACAGTAATCATTTTCGCTAATTCTTCACGATCCTTATTTGGATCGTAATATAAAATACCTCCAGTGACAGTGTTTATTCCTGGTTGAACTAGATTTGAACCAGTACTAGGGTTAACTTGAGAATCTACACTTGTCCCCCCCTCTTGTTGCGCTTGCATTTTCAAAAATCTAGCCCTATCTCTAGGGTGTAATTTTATATGCCTAGTCAAACTACCCGTGCCGCTACGATCTCCAGTATACCTATGAACAAGTAATTTCCCACAAGTTTTACACTTAGACTTGTCGTGCTCTCTTACTTGAGTAAAAAAATGCCAAACTAATGATGTTTCTTTACGTTTAGCAGGTTGTCAACTAAAAGTGGGAGTTTGTACAGGTGGGTGTGCCGGTTCATTACCTAAGTTATGAGCAGGACTAGTAGGTGTATCATCTAAATCTGGTGCTTGGGTTTCATCATCATCATCCTCATTTTCCTCTAAGATAGGTTCATTAGGATAAAGAGCATTCATAATATCATCATCTAATCTATCACCTACTGCAACATCATGTAGAAATTCACTATCGGTAAATTGAAAACAAGGGTGATCACTATCAAGTATTACGAGAGGCAGATTAGGACGTCTAGGTTGGCTACTACTTTCAACTTGCTTATCGTTTTTAGGTCGGGGAGCCGGGGGAAGGGTAGTATTATGGCCACTACTTTCACCGGTTTTACCTTTTCCTTTACCGAACATTTTTTTTCAAAGAAAATGTCATACTAATTAGAATTATGCAAACAAAAAACACAAAAATATATTATTAGCAGGTAAGAGTTAAAACGAGTTTACCGGATTGCCGAACAACTTCTTGAAAATTGAAAATCGTTGAACTTGAACACTTGAAAACTTCTATTCAACAACTTCACAATTTTTCACGATTTTTCAACAATAAGTTAAGCACTTGTACTAGAAAGATTGAAAGAGAGCTTGAGAGATATTGATGAATTGGTGAATAAAATGAAAGAATGAGGGGGTATTTATAGTTGAGAAATAAGAAAAATTGTAATTATATAAAGTTTGGGGTTTTGGGGGCCAAATGGCTATTTTTCAAACATCGAAACGGCTACTTTTTGCAAAGAGCCGTTACTGAATTTTAAAAAGAAAATTTTTTTTCTTAACAAATAGCCGTTGGGCCCGCCAGGACCGGCTCAGGCCCTCCAGGACTGGTCCAGGCCCGCCAGCCGGTCCCGGGCCTAACGGTTCGAGGTGTGAGACCGGCCCCTCATGGGCTTTTGGGAACATTAGTACCGGACCGCCAGGACCGGCCCAGCAGGACCGGTAGGCCCGCCAGGACCGGCCCAGCAGGACCGGTAGGCCCGCCAGGACCGTGGTCCCGGTCCGGTCCCGGGCCTGAACCGGGACACCGTACAGCCTTAATATATATATATATATATATATATATATATATATATATATATAAATATATATATATATATATATATAAAAATATATATATATATATATATATATATATATACTTATGCTTTACTATTTACTAAGTATAAGTGTATTAAGTATTACTGTATTGAATATAGCTTATATATATAATATATATGTACTTGTGAGCACGTGATTTTCCCTACATGAGAATTGCTCCCAAAAAAGTCAAAATAAAATAAATTTGTTTGTTTGCAATTGTATGAATTTTTTGTTATTTTTCTTGTATTATTGATATTTGTCTGTGCATGTTTATTTGTTAAATTAATAAAAAAATATACAAAAATATGTAGCAATTTTTCATTTAGTATTTAATCCAACCCGACCCCGTCCATTTCCCCAACCCTTGTTACCCTTCATTCTTCAATTTTCAACAACCCTAATCAGATAACCCAAAAACACCCACCGCCTTTCTTCTCATCTCTCCCAAATGCCCCTCTTGCACCCCCTCTGCCATCACTCGTCTCTCGACTGTTGGAAATAAATCCCCTACCAAAATAATATTCACGGTAATAAAAGCGGAATAATAATGTAGCACCGAGATACGGTAATTAAGAAGAATAAAAGAGTAACAATGACACCAATATTTTTATGTGAAAAACTTTTATGAATAAGGGAAAAATCCACGGCCCTGAGAGGAGCAGCTGATATCACTATAGTAAGGAATTTTACACTTTGTAGTTCCGAGTAAAATTCTCCAAAGACCACTACAACACTCAAAACAAAATAACCCTCTTTTGATATTTCCAGCTCACTACAATATCGCTCACTCTCTATTTTTCTCACACACTATTTTCTTATATCCTGTCTATGAAACCTTACTCTTTTTCTCTCTTTTGTTGGTGTATCAAAATGAGAGCCGAAGCTCTCATTTTATAGTGCAAACACTGCCAACCATTGTTGATTTTCAGCACACCAAAACTGAAAAAACAAAAAAACGTGGGCTGCTTTAGTAGCCACTTTTGACAAAAGATTAAAGAAGGAAGAAAACTTCTTCCTTGATTAAATGGGGCTGGACCCCATCAATCTCCCCCTCCAGTCACATTTATCTAGAGGGGATAACACAGTCTTCTAGTTTGAATGCATGCCGACAAGTTCTTTGTATAACTCGAACTTGTTCCTTGGTACCACCTTGGTCAGCATATCCGCAGGATTTTCGCTTGTGTGAATCTTTTTGACCTGTAAAGATTCGTCCGTCACTTTCTCACGAATCCAGTGATATCTCACATCTATGTGTTTGGTCCTTGCATGGTACATAGAGTTTCTGCTAAGGTCGATTGCACTTTGATTGTCACAATAGACGACATACTCCTTCTGATGCAATCCAAGCTCTTGAAGGAACCGTTTGAGCCATACCAACTCTTTTCCAGCTTCAGTAGTGGCAATATATTCTGCTTCAGTTGTAGAGAGTGCAACACACTTCTGCAACCTCGACTGCCATGATATAGCTCCCCCTGAAAATGTAAACAAATAACCAGTAGTGTATTTTCTGTTGTCAATGTCACCTGCCATATCCGCATCCGTATAGCCCATCAAGATTGGATCCGATACTCCAAAGCATAAGCAATCTCCCGTGGTACCTCTCAGGTACCTGAGTATCCACTTGACTGCTTCCCAATGTTCCTTTCCAGGATTTTCAAGAAACCTGCTGACAATACCAACTGCGTGAGCAATATCAGGTCTAGTACATACCATAGCATACATCAAGCTTCCGACTGCTGAAGAATAAGGAACTCTGGCCATGTTCCCTTTCTTCTTCTCTGTTGTAGGACACATCTTTTTGCTCAATTTTAGATGACTACCAAGAGGTGTGATGACTGGCTTAGCATTCTTCATGTTGAAGCGTTCTAGTATACGTTCATTGTACTTCTCCTGAAATAGCCACAACTTTCTACTTGTTCTCTCTCGAACTATCTTCATCCCTAGAATTTGTTATACTGGGCCCAAGTCATTCATATCGAATGACTTGGACAGATCTCCCTTCAACTTTGCTATCATTCCCTTGTCTTTTCCTACAATTAACATGTCATCCACATACAACAACAATATAATAAAATTATTCTCAGAAAATCTTTTGAAGTATACACATGGATCAGAATAGGTCTTTATGTATGTTTGACTTTTTATGAATGAGTCAAACTTCATGTACCACTGCCTTGGTGCCTGCTTTAGTCCATAAAGACTCTTATTCAATTTGCACACCATGTGTTTCTTTCCAGCTACTTCAAATCCTTCTAGCTGCTCCATATAAATCTCTTCTTTCAAATCTCCTAGAAGAAATGCAGTTTTCACATCCAACTGCTCCACTTCAAGATCTAGGCTAGCTGCTAAACTCAAAATTGTTCGAATAGAAGTCATTTTGACTACAGGTGAGAAAATTTCATCAAAATCAATACCTTTCTTCTGTTCGAAGCCTTTAACCACCAATCGAGCTTTGTATCTGACCAGCTTGCCATTTCCATCTTTCTTGAGTTTAAAGACCCATTTGCATTTGAATGGTCTTTTACCCTTTGGAAGTTCAACCAGCTTGTACGTGCCATTTTTCTGTAGAGATTCCATCTCTTCTTCCATGGCTTTCATCCACTGGTTCTTTTCTGGATGGGACATCACCTCCTTAAGACATTCTGGCTCCCCCTCATCACTGATGAGGACATACTCTGTGGAAGAGTACCTGCATGACTCTACCCTTGGCCTCTCCGATATCCTCAAAGGTTGAGGTTGTTCTTCTTCCTGAGTGGGGTGCTCCACTTCCTCGACACCTTCATCAAGTTTCTCCCCCTGCTCAATTACCTCACCAGGTTACTCCCCCTGCTCGGCAACCTCGTCGGTCGTACTTTCTGCACTTGTGGGATTGTTAGAAGTAGAAGGAATAATAACAAGGTTAGAAATTATACCATTCTTTGCCTTTTCTGACATATCGGCAGCAATTCCAGCTTCACTTTCTCGGAAGACTACATTTCTGCTTCTGATGACCTTTTTCTATACAGGATCCCACAATCTGTACCCAAACTCTTCATCTCCGTATCCGATAAATATGCAGGGAACAGATTTATCATCCATCTTTGTTCTCTGCTCTTTCAGTACATGTGCAAAAGCTCTGCAACCGAACACCTTCAGATGCGAGTAGGACACCTCCTTATTGGTCCAAACTCTCTCTGGGATGTCAAACGCCAATGGAACTGATGAACTCCTATTTATCAGGTAACAGGTTGTTTGAACTCCTTCACCCCAGAATGACCTAGGTAGTTTAGCCATTCTGAGCATGCTTCTCACCTTCTCCACATTAGTGCGGTTCATCCTTTCTGCTACACCATTGTGCTGTGGGGTTCCAGAAACTGTCTTTTATTGTCTGATCCCATGACTTGAACAGTACTCTAGTAGAAAGGGAGACAGGTCAAAAGCTAAAGCGTCTCCAAAGTGACAATGGAGGTGAGTACACTTTAAACCCACAATTTTCGTGAAGCATCATCAATAAAAGTAACAAAATATTTGTTACCGCCCATTGATTCAATTTTTATTGGGCCACAAACATCAGAATATACTAAATCAAGTATATACAATTTTCTTTCAGACGATGTCTGAAATGAGATTCTATGCTGCTTACCAAATAAACAGTAGTCACAAGGTTTTATTGTTGTACCTTTGGCATAAGAAATAAGTGATTTCTTGGCAATAATATGCACTCCTTTCTCGCTCATATGACCCATTCTTTTATGCCACAAATCTGCAAAAATATCATCTTGTGCCAGATTCAATTCACCTTGGCATATTTCTGCATTTGTCTTGTACAACGTGCCACGAGCAACTCCCTTTGCAATCACCAATGATCCATTGTTGAGTCTCCATTTTTGATTTGCAAAATAGTTCTCGTATCCATCTCGGTCCGAAGCAATCCCCGAGATCAAGTTCATCCGCAAATTAGATACATGCCGCACATCCTTTAGAACCAATGTGCATCCGACATTTGTCTTGATACAAATGTCACCAATCCCCGCAATCTTTGAGTAACTCGTGTTACCCATTCTCACGGTACCGAAATCACCTGCTACATATCTACGAAAAGATCTCTTGCCGGTGTGGCATGGTAAGATGGCGCTGTGTCAACCACCCATTCCGACTCTGGACCTGACAGGTGCATGCATTCCTCTTCCTCATTTATAAAGAGGACAATATTTTTATTGTTTTGCACCATGGCAGCTGTGTTGTCGTCGTTCTTCTGGCCACTAGTTTCACTTTTGCCCTTCCTTGGATTTGGGCAATCTCCTTTGAAGTGACCTGGTTGCATCACAGTTGTAGCAATTTCTGGCTTTTGATTTGGATCGATTCTTTGACTTTCCACGAGCTCCGGATCTACCATAGTTGCTCGTAACTCCTGCCTCTACCTTCTGTGATAAGAGCTTGTCCTTGATTTTCAGGCTTCTTTCTCATCATCTCATTGAGTAAAAGAGCCGATGTGACATCTTTCAACTCAATAGTAGTCTTACCGTACAGGATGGTTGTTGCCAAATTATCGTACGAAGATGGCAACGAGTTCAATAGCAAGATGGCTTTACCTTCCTCCTCGATTTTTATTCCGAGGTTGGCAAGCTGTGTGATTAGTCTGTTAAACACATTTAAATATGACAAAAAATTCATACCTTCACCCATGTGTAGGGCGTATAAGTGCTTCTTCAGGTACAATTTATTTGTCAGCGTTTTGGACATGTATATGCTTTCTAACATTGTCCAAATTCCATGTGCAGTGTCTTGATCAATGATGTTATTTACCACATCATCCGATAAGTGCAACCTGATTGCACTAGCAGCTCTTTCATCCAAGTCAGCCAAATCCTCAGCTTTCATAGTATCAGGCTTTTTGGCATCAGCAACTAGTACCTTGTGTAATCCTTGTTGGATGAGCAGATCCTTCATCCTTCTTTATATGTTGAAAAACCGTTTTCTCCGTTGAATTTAGCTACCTCGTGCTTTACTTCGGATATTTTTATTTTTTACCGAGTATAGTACTACCGACAGTGAATAGTATTTTAGTGAACGAGCAGAACATGTGCTCTGATACCAGTTGTTGAGAATAAACCCCATATCAAAATAATATTCACGGTAATAAAAGCGGAATAATAATATAGCACCGAGATACGGTAATTAACAAGAATAAAAGAGTAACAATGACACCAAGATTTTTACGTGGAAAACCCTTCTGAATAAGGGAAAAAACCACGGCCTTGAGAGGAGCAACTGATATCACTATAGTAAGAAATTTTACACTTTGTAGGTCCGAGTAAAATACTCCAAAGACTACTATAACACTCAAAAGAAAATAACCCTTTTTTAATATTTCCACCTCACTACAATATCGCTCAATCTCTATTTTTCTCACAGTCTATTTTTTTATATTCTGTCTGTGAAACTTTACTCTTTTTCTCTCTTTTGTTGGTGTATCAAAATAAAAGCCGAAATTCTCATTTTATAGTGCAAACACTGCCAACCACTATTGATTTTCAGCGTACCAAAACTGAAAAAACAAAATAAACGTGCTTTTGACAAAAGCTTAAAATGGAAGAAAACTTCTTAGCTCCAAACGACCCTCCACAACCAGCTGCCAAACAACCACCATCTCCTTCTTCTTCAGCTCCAAACAACCACTGCCATCGCCAAACCCCTCTGACCA
The DNA here is from genome assembly GCA_034376525.1 of Nicotiana benthamiana. Classification (NCBI taxonomy): domain Eukaryota; kingdom Viridiplantae; phylum Streptophyta; class Magnoliopsida; order Solanales; family Solanaceae; genus Nicotiana; species Nicotiana benthamiana. The sequence continues at coordinate 155,944,369 of CM067338.1, forward strand.
AATAACCGCCTCACCACGCCGCCAGTCGACCACCCAGTTCAGCTGTCGACAACACATGTTCAGCCGTCGAACAGCACCTGAAAGCTCACCAAAACCCTAGCTCCACTCTACTCTGCTTGACAAAACGCCGCCAAAGTTCGACCCATCTCAGGTCGTCGAAGTTTTCGTCCGAGTCAGAAAACTCCTGTAATGAGGCAGAAAAGTCGTTGCTTTCATCTGAAACATCTGTGCAATTTTGTACAGACTCTCTCTTTGAGAACATACCAGAAGCCTTACATCTTGCTCACAAACTCTCTCCTTGAGGCAATTTTGTAAGTTGTTTTCATTTGAAAATTGAATCCAATTAATTCTTTTTTGCTATATTGTTAATTCCATAAGCGTCCTTATTGGACATTGTTTATGATAGTGGATGACACTTTATGAATTAGTAAATCACTGTAGTAAAAAGAAATGTATGCTGAAGAAGTTGGCGTAAACTGTCCTATGTTATCTACTTGATGTATAAAAAATGTAGTAATGAAGTGCTTTTCTATCATTCTATGCATTTTGTGCAATTTGTTATCTTCATCGTCAAATTAGTTTTCTTACTAGGTACCCAAACACTTGAGACTAAGTCAATTGTGATGTGTGATGTCCAGCTATGATAGTTTGTGATCACCCTCATAAGAAACCTTCTCTTAAAAGCAATGTTCCCTGTACTTGTCCACAAAAGAAAAAATGAAATGCCCACAGAACAGGTTTGGAATAACTTTCTTGTATTCTGCTACTTAGCTTGGGATATTCAGCTCCATTTGATGAAGTCTATATGAATACTAGAATACAACTACAACAACAACAACAACCCAGTATAATCCCACTTAGTGGGGTCTGGGGAGGGTAGTGTGTACGCAGACCTTACCCTACCCTTGGTACAGAGGCTTCTTCCAAATAGACTCCCGGCATCCTTCCCTCCAAGAATTTCCCACCTTGCTCTTGGGGAGACTCGAACTCACAACCTCTCGGTTGGAAGTGGGGGTTGCTTACCATCAGAGCAACCCCTCTTGTCTAAGTATTTAAGTAGAATAAGTATTTAAAAAAGTTCTACTAATACCAGAGTAAATATTGAAGATAAACATGTAACACCTGAAAGGTGTAATATCTAATGAGATGGTATTAGTAAAATTAAAAAGAAATAGAAATGAAGAAAAGAATCTCAGTAAATAGAAGAGTGCAAATACTTCTTGAGAATTTCTGCCTTTGAGAACCTGCGTTCTGAAGTGTGATGTATACCCTCTCAATCACATGAACAATTGGAACGTTTTGTCAACTACCAACACCACCAGCACCCAGTTTCTTCTCCCCAACACAGCGTGTGCATATGCTGTGGATGACAGTTTAAGTTCATGTATTAGAAGGACGGACATAAAGCAAAACTGTCGTGTGAGAACGTTAGTCATGTTTACTTGCAAGGATTACTTTTTCCCATCCTATTGAGCCTGATTTGCACTATTGTTGCTAGCTTTGGTGCCAATCTGTCTTGAAGGTGTTTGCTTTGCTCTGTCAAAAAGGTTAAAATGAGCATCTTGTTTGGTTGATCTACTTCTGCATTTAGATGGAGTATTTTTTTAACAAGAAGTTATTTCCGAGTTTGGTTCTGCTGTTACCAAAGACTACTCTTTCTTATTGTTGTTGAGATGCACCAAATCAGCAGAGCCATACAATTATGGCTGAAAGCATTTTTGTGAATCATTAAGAAGGTTTTGTTTTGCCCAACACCTATTTTTAGGTAGAATCAGGGAATCTGTTTTTGAGGTGAAATGGCATAATAGAACTTGCAAGTGAAAATTAATGTTTTTGTCATGGTGGTCAGACATAGTAGAACTTAGTTACTGTTCTTTTGCTTGCACTGTGTTTTTAGAGGTTATATAGTATCTCGGTAAGTCTATAATTTCCTATCCAATTATAGTGTATTGGCGGTTAATTGTTAATCATGTTTATATTAATCTTGTATCACTACTTATAGAGAGTGAACCCAACTTGGAGGAAGACGAGGTGCTTGCCAAGGCTCTTCAGGAAAGTTTTGAATGTGGCGTCGTCTCCACCTCGATATGATTTTGGAAGTTTCTTTCCAGCAGTCTCACACTCGTATCCACATGGATATAGGTAACACCTCTTCTATTCTCTGAAGCAAAATTATTTTGACTATTTCCTTTGGTAATTGAATTGTTAAAAAAGTTCTCATCATGTTCTTCTTAACTTAAACTCATCCTTCTGCTTCAATCTTTCTCTGGCATCATGGCTGAAACTAATGCTTTAAACACTTAAAGAAGAATGGAAGAGGCAGTCATATGTTATATATGTGCTGTTCACTGTTGTTTATTTACTTGGAATTGCCTCTAAATATGTACGTAAATATATTTTGACAAACTCAAAGGAGTGATGTCTCAAATCATACTGAACCCAGATGATTAATTTCTTGTACTCTGAACAGCTTCGTTCATTTTCTCTTCCATTTCAACAGAGGAAAGAGCTTCAGCAAGCCCTTAGAGTTGTATCTTTGCAGATAAATCTGCATGTGCCCTGGACTCATCTATATTTCTTGGCAATATAAGACTTCTCAGAGCGTCTTTGTCGTTTCAAACTTTATTTTCTTTCAGATTTGCTTACAGACTACCTTATGTACCAACTTGTCTGAGTGTAGGGTCTGTGCCGGTTGTAATGCTGAAACTGGTCATGGAAGATATTTAAGCTGCATGGGAGCTGTTTGGCATCCATAATGTTTCCATTGCCATGGTTGCAATCAACCGATTTCTGACTATGAGGTCTAAATATACTCAAATACTTCAATAGGTTTTATGCCATGGTTCATTCAATTATTACTACCTTGAATTGTCGAATATAAAAGTAACTTTATCTTCTTTTTTCAGTTTTCAATTTCAGATAACCGTCCATACCATAAATCATGCTACAAAGAACAGCATCACCCAAAATGTGATGTTTGCAAGAACTTCGTAAGTATTCATTCATATCCAAATTTGTACTTTGTTATTCTTTTGGATTTCTGACCAGCATCAAATTCTTCCTAGTTCCAATCTCCATATTTACTACTTTAGATCAGATATAAGAGCGGCCTTCCTCAAGAAGCTTTTTCTATCTATTATTTGATCTTGTTGTATGTCGAAATACTTAGCGAGCATATGAAATGTTTCTGCTCCATACTTTAGGCTGTTGCAACTGCTCCAGTTTAGCTAAACGAATGCAATTTCACTTCGTTTTTGCATTCACGCAGTCTGTTGATTCTACTAGAGGGAAAAGATCAGGAAAAAAGAGAAGAACAAAAGAGTAGGCAAAGCAACTAGAACTACTATTCTTATATATGGATATGAGCAAAATTGAGCCCTTAATTTATTCTTATAAAAAAAATTCTCTCTCTGTGTGTGTATGGGGGTGTCAGGTTATTCTAAAATACAATACTATAGAAGTCAAGAAGAATGGTTAAGATATGGTAACGCACAAAGAGAAGCACATGCTGACATGCAAAGGTGTTTTGGAAATTATTAATAATACTACTAATGCAACAGCTAATGAAGATAAGGATTGTACAATAAGTAGTACTATACAAAATGATAAATAATTGACAAGAGAGACTAGTTATAATGAAACCTATGCTCAGATTCTCGCGGAGTGATGGAAAAGATCGTGACAAAAATAAGTGAGGTTGGTTTAATTCCTTTAATATTAACTAATAGACTAGTTCAACAATGAATTACCATAAAGTATAAATGTTAGTGAAATTTTTTCATATATATATATATATTTTTGTTCTTTAAAAGAAGTAAAGAATTGAGTTATGGTTATCTTCCGGATGAAGAATAGATTGACCATTATGCCCCAAACTTTTGTAACTTTTTACCATTGCATGGAATAATAGTACTATTCTTGTTGGTTGATGACTCCCTTATATGGCATTCCTCAATCCAGTAAGTTTATGGGCTCGAGTTATTCATTTTCTTCAGTGATATATGTTGTGTAAGGAATGTTGAATTGGCTCTTATGTGGAGGTTTGCTGATGTCTTATGTCGATTTGCTATAGTGATCTGTATTGTTTGTTGAACTTGCTAATTACTCATTACATATTATTTCTTGTTTGTGTTATTGTCTAATATAGGCACATACTGCGGTATTTCCACATTCATACCATGGAAGACACTGGATCGATAATTGTTTAGGTAAGAATTTGATTTATTGTCTTAAATGGAGTACTTCAGCAGTTTCTAGTCAAATTCATTACATGTCAATGAGGAATGGTTAACAGGTACAGGAGGTAGCATAAGAGTTTATTTGGAAAAAATGGTGGAAACTGATCATGTGCAAGAATTTATAAGAGACAATCCATTTGTTGGTGGTCAAGAGGCTATTACAGAAAATTCTCGAGAAAAGGGGGGATTATCACAAGTTATGCGAGAAATAATAGAGAAGGCCAATGTTGAAATTTTAGAAGCAGAGAGTTGCTAGTTTGGTCAATCATTGCTATTGTTTATTTATTTGGTTTCAATTAGTTTATGTGCTTTGAGAGACATTTATTTAGTTTATAAGCTTGTTTGGCTGGTTTGATAGCCATATTGTTAGCATTCCAAATTAATATTCCGGCATTGCTTTTAGTTGGTAGTAGTTCATAATGAGGAATGTTTTGGTTGTTTAAAGCTCTAATTGATAGTATTATTATTTTAAAATATTTCTAATCGAATTCGGTTGAAAAAATATTTTTTTTAAAAATAATAATATTTTCCGTCCGATCTTGGTCACTTATCATTTAAAAAATAAATTTCGGGAGAATAGTGACTAACGTTGTTCGCTATCTACCCAGATTTCTACAAAAAGGGACAAAATATAGACCAACATTGGTTTATATGTCATTAAAAAAAAAAAATTCTGGTAATATAGCGACCAAAGTTGGTCTCTAATGTTTAAAAAATAAATTAAATTCATGTATTTAGGGACCAAAGTTGGTCGCTAGTTTAATAAAATAAATAAATAATTGAATTAAAAAGAGACAAACCTTGTCTCTATTTTTCAGATTTTAAAATATAATATTTGGATTAGAGACCAAAGTTGGTCGCTTTTTAATAATTAATAATAAATAAATACAAAACATATTTTATATTTAGAGACCAACTTTGGTCGCTAAATTTATATTATTAAATTAATAAAGCGACCAAAGTTGGTCTCTATAGTCAAAATCCGGAATATTTGGTCCATTTAGCTTAGAGACCAAAGTTGGTGCTAATTAGCGACCAACTTTGGTCCCTGAATAAAAGGGACCGTCAATATAGCGACTAGGACATTTTGATCGCTTTTTGGTCACTTTTTAGCCTAAAAGGGACCAAGTTTGGTCTCTTTTTCTGGTCACTTTTTCTTGGATTTCTAGTAATGAACAAAACTTAAGAAATTTATTTATACAATTCAGAATGAAAGAAAATAAAGGTTGTAAAATATATATTCCATGTATGTAATATAAAAATAATTATTTAAATAAAGGTATTTTTATAATATACATTATACATTTTTTATAATTATGTTCAATTTTATATATATATATATATATATTCCATGCACGACTTAACATAACATATTTTATCCTATACAGATAGTATCCCTATTTTTCAATGACATAATTTTGTGTCGTCTGAAAGTTGGTAGAAATATAATAATATAATTTAGTATAATTTTCAAGAATATATATATATATATATATATATATATATATATATATTATAAAAATACCTATATTTAAATAATTATTTTTATATTATGTGCATGGAATATATATTTTACAACCTTTATTTTCTTTTATTATGAATTGTGTAAATAAATTTTTGTTGTTAACACTAAAAAGAATAAAAAATTAAAAAGAAGATAAATGTTTATAATTTAGAGGGTAAAATGGGTATTCAACAATTCAAAATTTAAAAAAATCTAGTTGAGTAACCTTCTGAGTGCAATAGGCATAGTTCAATAACTTTATTATTATAAATGAAAAAAACGTGATTTTAAAAGATAATTTGGGATAGTTGAGTGACCATTTGAATAATTGAGTCGTACGAGTTGATAGTGTATTATCCCAAAGCCTGGATTAATTAGCAACTGACGAAACTGCCAACAATGAAGCATAAAAACCAACTAAAGATTTCTTTGTGAAGTCCGTTCACTAACTCCGTCACCTCCAACGAGTTGAATATTCTTATTCATTACTCCAACTATAAATATTTACAATTAGATGAAGATCATGTCACCATATAATGAAAGATGTCAGCTGCTACTCCAGCATGTATTCTTAGCCCATTGTTCAGATTCAGCCCTCGACACAATGGCAGCGATCTCTACGATTCATTTGAACTTCAAGCTGTTGCCAAACAGCTAAATCGTGCCCTTGTCAAAGCATCGGCTGGCTCATTTTCTCCCAAAAGTTCTGCTATTTTAAAGTCTCCTTTTTACACCAAGTATTTGGGAGGTGTATATAAACAAAATGCTAAAGCTTCTAGGAGAATTTCTTGCTCACAAATTGGGGATGAAGCAGTTGATAACAAAGCAGATTGTAGAAGCACAATGAATTTATTTCTACGATTTTGGAACATGGCCAAAAATGGATTCCTGAGAAGCAAACGAAATCCCTGCAGATCAAACTCCTACGTCTAGTAATTTAGCTAAATGCAGATGCAGATTCAGGATTTGAAATCTGGATGCAGATAACGTTACGACAACTTTTATTTTATATGCACGACTATAAAATGTAGTCCCTGTGGGTGCAACTGCACCTAATACATCCATAGCTATGTTTTAATGGATGAATATGTGCTTTAATAAAATGTACTCTATATATACTACAAGGCGTATCGTTGTGTTTGGAGCATGGGGCACGTGAACCCATGTTTCTTGTACATGCTTCTCTTTAGATTCCACGTATAATAATATTATATATGTGTACACTGAAGCTCTAGTTTTACAAGTAAAGTTAGAAGTTCAAGTTTCAGTTTGTGCGCATGTCTACTAGTGTCCCTCTTATGTTTTAATTAAGCATATATTTTTTTGATTTATTCATTGAAAATCCCCAAATTTAACACATTGAAATCTTTGATCTTTATATAATTAAAATTAATAGTCGTGAATGTTGTAGCATGGTTGAAAGATTCCATCACTTGTTTCTATGGAGTATAGATATATATGTTAAAAATCACTAAACTTGCAAGAAATTTTTAATTTTAACCTATAATTTTTAAATAATAATGATTTCATAGTAAGAACCAAAATATTAAATCCGTCAAATATAAATTTTAGAATCACCTTTTTATAAAAATGCATCACCTCTGTATTTGTTTGTCTCTTATCCGCCTGTTACCATGAATTTGGGATTAGCCAAGATTTTTCCATTCAAATGAGTCCAAAGTAATCTTTGGTCAGTAAATATATCACACTAAAGCATACAACTTGTTTTATGGTTTTATAAAAACTGATCTAACAAAATAAATTAAACATAGTTGTCAAAAGGATGGTGCTTTGGGGGGGAGGGGGGGGGGGGGAGGGCAATCATTTTTACCTTCTAACTTTGATCTAAAAACCAAACATCTCACCCAACATTGAACAATCGGAAAAGGGTCATATATGTCCCTGTACTATTAGAAATTAGTTATTAGTACTCTCCCTAACGTTATCTATCTTAATATTCTTACCCCCATCATTAACAGGCCTTTCTAGAGGGACACATGTCTTAATCCTAAACGACCTAACCAATTTCCAGCTGGATCCCTGCTAACCCCTTCCCCCTTAAAGGACCCTAGCCCGTTTAATTAAAACAAAACCTAGTAAACCTTATTTCTCTCTAAAGTCAAGCGCCTCTCATCAGGCGACTCTCACTCTTACAGCCGATTACAGTCTGCATATTTTCATGGTCTAAAGGTAAATTAATTCTTCTACCATAGTAAAAGCTTAGCCTTAAGATTTTTTTAGTTGATTAAAACTTAGTTTTTTCATGTTTGGTTTCAGTGACTAAAATATCTAGGGTTTATCAGATTTTGATATTTAGGTTCGAGTTTTGTATCTGGGTCCTATATTTACATGATTTTCACTTCAAAGTGTTATATTTTAAGCAGAATGTGGGGTTTTATACATGACCTTAACTTTATGGATTATTGTATTTGCATATGCAACTGATGGTGGTCCCGAATGTATAGTATAAAAGTTCATTTGTCTTAAAGGCTTTAACTTTATTAGTTGTTGTGTTGCATGTGGCTGATTTGGTGGTCCAGGTTGTCTTTATGTGCTTTGTCTTTTAGGGCTTTTTGAACCATGTTCTGTCCCTTTGTCTAGGGATGTTACTTCACTATTTTTTTATTAGCTTCTTTCCGGCTGTATTTTATAATATTGATTAGTTAAATTAATGTTTAGCTTATTTTGTGGTTTATCTTCTAATTATTTAATATGTCAATTGATTACAGATTACAATGGTTAATTTGGACTTGAAATTTAACTATGAAGGGGAATGGACTAGAGAGTCACAAGTCAAATACACAAAGAAGTTGTTACACACCTGGGAAGGTTATGACTCTGACCATCTATCTTTTATTGATATAGTTAATGAGTTTTGCACTAAGTTATGTTTTGGTGGGGTTCAACAAGTTATTGTATCTGCTCCTTCTGGTAGATACTATGAAGTTGATGGGGATAGTGGTATAGGAAACTGTTAGGAATGGTTTGTAGTGATTATAATGTTGTTGATATATTTGTTGTAGATGATTGTGAGTTGGCAGTGAATGTACTTGATATTTTGCATTATGGTGAGGATGAATCTAATGATGTTGCACTTGACCAAGAGGCTGCAACTGATTGTAGCTCAACAAATGGTGAGGATGAATCTAATTAATCTGACTATGATTCTTTAGATTATGATTTTGAAGAATTATAATTTATTTCAACTCAGAGGAATATGAGTATAACTGAACAGTTGTTGGAGTACAAAGAACAAGATAAAAGTATGAGCTTTAAGGATATTTCTGAAGCTAGGAAGTGTCTGAAACTGTATGCTCTGTCAAATAAAAAAGAGATACTGCTTAAGAAAAGTGATACAGGAAGGCTTAGGTATGAGTGTCAAGTAGGTTGTCCATTTATTTGCCTAATTTCTAAGGATGGTGACTATCCAGGGATCAGAGTGAAGACACTAACTCCAAATCATAATTGTTTCACTGCTTATGATAATAGCTCTGTTGACTACTTCACTATTGCACATTATTTTAAGAGGAAGTTGCAAGACAGTCCAAAAAGTGAAAAAGATAAGGGCTGATTTGAGAGCCGCATTTGAGCTTAATGCAAGGCATTATAAATGCAAGAGAGCAAAAGTACTCATTTTGAATAAGCTACAGGGAAGCTTTAAAGATGAGTGCAACAAGCTAGAGGGTTATGTTAATGAATTGAAGATTAGTAACCCTGACAGTGATATAATAACTAATTTGTCTAAAGATGCTCTTCTTGAAGGCAAGAGGAGGTTCTTAAGAATGTATATTTGCTTTCATGCTATGAAAATTGGTTTTAAGGAATGTATGAGGCCTTTCATTGGACTGGATGGGACATTTCTGAAGGGAAAGGCTAAGGGTCGGCTTTTGGTTGCTGTTTGTCTTGACCCAATGAATCATTTCTACCCTATAGCTTAGGCTATATTGGACAAAGAAACAAAGAGAACTTGGGACTGGTTTTTGGAAATGCTAAAGATGGCACTGGAGCTCAACATGGGAGAATGATACACTTTTATTTCATACATGCAAAAGGTAGTGTTTCTATCTTGAGTTATGTTATAGTTATTTCTGTTTTTTTAAGCTTGTGACTATTTCTCTAAACTAGTATTGTATTCATTATGATTTGTACGGGTTGGTCGAGGCAGTAAAAACTATTTTACCTGATGCTAATCATAGGTATTGTGTCAGATATACTATGGCTAATAGGTGTAAAAGATGGAGATATGGAGAAATGAAAAAGCTGTTGTGGTGGAGTGCATGGTGCATATGAGGAGGATTTTAATGATCAATTGAAGAAGATATGGCATATGCATGAAAATGCAGTGAAGGATTTGATTCATTACCCTCCTCGGACATGGTATAGAGCATTTTTTGACACTGTATGCAAGAATATGGCTGTGGATAACAACTTTATAGAATCCTTCAATGCATGGATCCTGGATGCAAGGTACAAACTATAATTAAGATGTTAGAGGAAATTAGGGTGAAAGTGATGGAAATGTTGAGAGAACATGAGGACAAAGTGAAGTCATGGACTACTGACTTTGGTACTTATACCATGAAGCTTTGTGAAGGTTATTTGAGGATTGCACATAAATGCAAGATTCTCTTTAATGGTGACTGGTGCTATGAAATATCTGAAGGGGCTGATAGACATACAGGTAACATAATGTTGAAGGAGTGCAGTTGTAGGGCTTTGCAACTATCTGGAATACCATATCCTCATGCCATTAATGCATTTCTGTACAAAGGTCATGACCCTTTGGAGGGAATACATTAGTGTCATAGCAAAGAGGAAACATTAAAAGACATATTCACACAAAATACTATCTGTTAGGGGAGAAAAATTCTGGAAGGCAGTCCCTGCAGATGCAATGGAGCCTCCACAAATAGTGAAGTTAGCTGGCATACCTAAGGTGAAGAGAACAAGGCAAAAGGATGAAGCAGTTAAGAGAGAAACTGAATGCTCTATGTCCGGGGGGGGGGGGGGGGTTATGAATTCCAGCAACTATGGAGAGCCAAACCACAACTCAAAAGGGTGTAAAAAGGTAAATGTTACTATAATTAGTTTTTAACAACTGATATCTACATTATTAATAAGTCTCATTTATTAATGATAGCCATCTAATGAAAATTTACCACAGAAAAGGAAGACAACTGAAAACTTTGAAGATATTGATGTAGACATACCTTTGTCAGGGCATGAACAATTTCAAACTAGTGTAGGTTCAAGCAATCCTTTTGTGTTCGTTCCTACACCAGTTGTTTCTCACTTAAAGAGGCTCTGGAAATCTGTTAGTTCCACATGTTCTTTGCTATTTATCCAAGATGAGGAAGATCCTGCTTTAAGGCCAAAAGTTATGCCGGAGATGGGGAAAAGTGTTCAAATGAGACAGGAACCCAATCTTACAGATGTGACAAGAGTCATCAACTTAAGAGGTGATTCAACTGGTGTGAGTCAGCCCTCAATTCTATCATACTCAGCTAGAGGACTCACATGGAAGGGGAGGAGGGGGGGGAGCTTTAACTACTAATAAACTGGAGATGCAAGTGCAAGAGAAAATTGGGAAGCTTAGGGCAAGAAAGGGGAAGTGAAACATTGTTGGACAATATGTTTTTGAAGTAATAGTATTTTGTCTAAACAAATTGGTTCGGTGCTGTAATTTATGACTTCTGACAGTCCATTTAACTCTAGTTAAAAGCTTTGTTGGTACTGACAGTTAGATGCTATAGTATGACCTAGGTGGTAACTTATTTTGGGGTTATAATATGGCATCCGTGTGTCAATTTAATTTGTCTTGGTGCTGTAATTTATGACTTCTGCACTGTTTGGTATTTATGGCATAATATGGTACTGTTTGGTATAATATGGCATCCGTCTGTATAATATGGCATCCATCTACACTGTTTTGCTACTAATGCTTTGTTAACTGTTTACTTGTGGTATTTTTGCATATGTACTTTCAGTGTTAGCTTCCTTATACATATGATTGAGAAGCCTCAACTGCCCTTGTCTTGTTCTCATGTTGTGTACTTGTAGTGCCTGGAATTGTGATTCTGCACTGTGGACCAAACAGAGGATGACCTACCAACAATGTAGTCATGTGAGGAAAACAATCATATTATTGGGGCCTGGTGTAAAAGCTCTTAATCACTTTTGAACTAAAATGAAATAACCTTGAGCTGCAATCTGAGGTGTACTAAGAGTTTTGCACAAATGGCTGTTATCAAAAATCAACTTGTATGATAGTTAACTTTTGCTACTAAGCACAAGTTCATTTATGTAGTTTGAGTATCAGTTAATAATAAGCACAGGTGAACACATTTTAGAACAAGTTCATGAAGTTCAAATCATATTAACGAACAAAAGTAGGTGAACAAAAATTAATATATACAATCCGGAAAGTAATAATTCAATTAGCCGACACAACAGTACACAATGCACTACTGCTACTTAAGTTAATAACTATTTCACCAACTACAAACTAGATTTCACCAACTAACTACTACTACTAATAACTATTTGACATACAAGCTGTAAATAAGCTAACAAATAGAACCCAAGATATCATAGTAAAGATCTTCCACTTCAATACTTTGGCTTCCAATTTCCTTGAATTGGTCATTTCCCAGCGAATTGCAGCCTCCATTTCTTCATTTTTTACTTCAATATATCTCTTGTTTTGGTACATTCAACCTCATTTATTGCCTCTAATTCTTCCAATTTTTTCTTCAATTTCAGCCTTTCAATCTTGACAGCCTCCAGTTGTGCTTTCAACTTAGAAATAATTATCATAGCTCTGTCTGGTAACACTTCATCAGCCCATTGCCCCATCCTAAAAATTGAAAGGGATAGAGAATAAGGATTCGTAGGCAAGGCAGATATTGAATTCACGGAGAAAGGGGATGTGTAGCTGGACTGAGGGAGAGATTGCATGGAAAGAATGTCGACTTCTTGGAATGCTATTCGCCCCTACCTGAAGACCTGGCTGGGAAAAAAAAGAAGGGGAGAGAACGGATAGGTGAAAATAACCACATGAATTTTTCTGGAAAAAAAAATCATACACCATGTTATAAGTGAAATTTCAGAAAATGAAACCATAAAATTATCATAAAACCATAAGAACCATAGAATATACGATATTAACCTCAGGTTTTGGACATTTGGAGAATCTCCTACCAGCATTCCAAGGAGTGTAAGCCATGAGGTAGAGTGCAGTTAAGCTACATTTGCATGTCCTAATCGACACACATTCTTGAGACGATGAACTACCTTCTGATATTGTGATGGGAAAACTAGAAGATGATGAGAGAAACCAGAAGAAAATCGTGATGAGAAAAACCAGAATAAAATTGCTTCAATTGGGGAATAACCCTAGGTTTTGTTTTAATTAAACGGGCTAGGTTCCTTTAAAGGGGAAGGGGGTTAGCGGGTCGTGGCAGAGATCCAACTGGAAATTGGTTAGGTCGTTTAGGATTAAGACACGTGTCCCACTATAAAGGTTCGTTAATGATGGGGGTAAGAATGTTAAAATAGATAACATTAGGGATAAATAATATCAGAAAGTATAGCGGAGGGTACTAATAACTAAGTTTTAATAGTACATGGAAAGATATGACCCTTTTCCGTTAAACAATTAACATTTTCCTTGCATAATGTATAGGGTAAAAATTGGTCCTCAACGTCCCCATGACCAATGGGTACGCCTAATGAGTAGACGCCGACCAGAGTGAGGGCACAACACGTATGTGTGGATGAAGGCGACGTCGTTTGAAACCAAACTTCTTCACTAAGCAGAAGCCACCTACTTTTGTGCTTTTCCTTTGATTATTTCGAGGAAGGTATCCTACTATATAAAGGAGAGCTTCACATTGTAACATGCATCATTGTTATTCTCGAATAATACATCTTCTCTCTCTCTCTCTCTCTCTATCTATCTCAGTCTCTATATATCATACAATTGCTTCTCTCTTAAGCTAACATTTTCTTTTTATCTCTAAGGTCTATAACTATTATCATCCATATAATCTCTATGTCATATTATATTTGATTACGACTTACCCTCATTTATTTTTTATTATTTCTAAGCTTGCAAAGTATACTAATAACTTTTGAACCAAATAATTTGGCACCGTCTGTGGGGATTTGGAGAATCAAAATCATAGTTTGCACCTAGAGAACAACCAAAAACTATTCTCTGCACCACACGAACAAAAATGGTTGAAAATAACGCAAGAATGAAAGCGATAGTAGATGTTGCAACCAACCTCATAGGTGCTCTCAAAGAAGCCGGTGAAGAGGGTTTTTCGATTACAACACCACAACGAGTGGGGAGATCCCACCTCCCCCCACCTGGATATCTGACGATCTTGCGAGAAAAGGGTGCTTCTACATCTACAACCAAAGAAGTACCCTCGGAGTTCAAAAAGCTACTGGAAGAATGGCTAACAGGTGCCCTAAGTGGCTTGATCGAGAAGTCACCACAAGGTAAAATCAGATGTGCACCGACAGTGGACCTCACCGCTGCCATGGTTGAACCTGAAATTGTACGAGCAAATGACATGCCAGGCGAGGCACAAGCCAATGATGGAACGCTCACAGCCATTCTTAAGAAGATGGAGCAGATGGAAAATGAAAATCGGTCACTTCATGACCAGATGACGGAACACCAGGAAAGGGTATCCAAGATCCCCGGTGCCCCCAAGTTGCTGCCAAAATACGATGTGGGAAGATTTGTTGAACAACCCTACACTGAGGAGGCTGCCCCGTACTCCATTCCGAAGACCTTCAAAATACCACCCTACCTAAAAGTATACGACGGAACCACAGATCTCGAGGATCATCTGATCCACTGTGTCACGACTGTAAAGGGCAATGACCTATCAAAAGAACATGTACCGTCCGTGTTGTTGAAGAAGTTTGGCGAAACACTGACAGGAGGAGAACTAACGTGGTACTCCGAGCTACTGGCTAAGACCATTTCTACATTCGAGGAAATGGCGGACAAGTTTATAACAGCCCATGCAGGAGCAAAGAAAGCAGAAGCAAGGGTTAATGATATCTTCGTCGTCCGTCAAACTGCAGGAGAGGGACTCAGGGACTTCCTAGCCAGGTTTAACAAGGTGAGGATGAGCTTACCCAACGTATTAGCTCTGGCATTGGTCGTGGCTTCATGGAAGCGCCGGCCTTATTTTCAATGTCACCCCATGAAAATGGTGACGACCTTCCCGTTGAGAAGCATCCTACACAAGCCTGAATTATCCAGTCAGCTCGCCTGATGATCCATTGAGCTCAGTGATCACGACATCTTGTACCACCCAAGAACGCCATCAAGTCGCAAGTACTTGCCGATTTTATAGCCGATTTAGGCATAGAAATCTTGTCAGAGGTGTAATGTGAGGCACAACATGCCTCCTCCAATACCGACCTATGGACTGTCTATCCTAACGATGCTGCCAATGCATCGGGAGTGGGACTAGGACTCGTCCTCGAGGTTCCCATGGGCGAAACAAATTTCCCAGTCCATACGAGGCCCCGAATGACTTAAACAATACCGAGTACGAGACCGTTATTGCATGTTTGAAATTATCCATCAAGTATGGGGCTCGACAAATCATCCGCCATTGTGACTCCCAACTTGTGGTGAACTAGGTCGCTGGGACTTATCAGATAAACGAACAAAGGCTGCAGAAATAATAGTCACTAATCCACAGATTGATAGCCGAGTTCGATGAGTGTCGCTTCGAGAAATTTTCGAGGGCACAGAATGCTAAGTAGACGGCCTAGCAAAACTTGCCATGGCCACAAAAAATGTTCACAAAGAAAGCGTAGTCACCCTCCTCCGTTCACCCATCGATCATGCTGAGGTATTCTCTTTAAATCTAACTTGTGACTGGCGCAACCAGTTTGTATCCTACCTACAGGATGGAATGCTGCCACTCAACAAAAAAGAGGCAAAGAAACTCCGCATACAAGCTGCCTGATATTGCCTGATAAACAACATCCTCTACAAAAGGACGTTCGGCGGACCCTTGGCCAAATTTCTAGGGCCGCACCAAACGCGGCCAGTATTCGAAAAAGTGCATGAGGGTCACTGCAGCACCCACACGGTTAACCGCGCCCTTGTGTGATACCTCAAAAGAAGCAGTGTAATACGTTCACTGGTGTGAACAGTGCCAAAAGTATGCCCCCATGATATACCAACCAGGAGAACCCCTCCACTCGGTCACCTCCCCGTGGCCCGTCATCAGATAGGGAATGGACATAGTCGGACTCCTACCCACAGGATGAGGAATGGTACCATTTTTAGTAGTTTTAACTGACTATTTCTCCAAGTAGGTGGAAGCAGGTGCGTATTCTCAAATATGCGAATAGGTGGTCATCGCCCTCATTTGGAAAAATATCATATGCCACTTCGGCATACCCAAGGAAATCAGCTGTGACAACGGACGACAATTTGTCGGTCAAAAAATGACACAATTCTTCAAAAAATGGCATATCAAGAGAATAATCTCAATGCCAAACCATCCCGCCACCAATGTCCAAGAAGAATCCTCCAACAAGACAATACTAAATATACTAAAAGAGAAACTTGAATAGGCTAAAGCGCTATGGCTTGAGCTACTACCAGAAATATTATGGGCCCATCGGACCACACCCAAATCTAGCACAGGGGAAATACCGTACTCACTAGTGTACGGAACCGACGTGGTCATACCAGTCGAGGTCGATAAACCAAGCTTGAGGTATTCGCACACCAGCGGGACAAAAAATGACATGAACAGGCTCCAAGACCTCGACGAAGCCGAGGAAAGAAGAGAAATGGCGCACATCGGAATGGTGGCCCAAGAACATCAGGTCGAAAGGTACTACAACAAGAGGGCCAAGATAAGACCACTAAAAATGGGGGACTATGTCCTCAAAGCCATGATATTGGCATCTAAAGACCCAAGCGAAGGAAAATTGGGCACTAATTGGGACGGACCCTACAAAATCATAGCAGCAGCCAATAAAGGAGCACTCCAGTTGGAAACAATGGAAGGGAAAACGCTACAGCGGTAGAGGAGACACCTGGAGATATTTGCGGAACAAGTTTATCATATCAACCTCTCCATACGCCCTCCAGGCCGACATGATAAAAGGGACTGGACTAGCATGATCTCCAATGTATGAGCGATTACGACCATCTCCAATGTATAAGTGGCTACGGCCATCTCCAATATATTAGTGGCTATGGACATCTCCAATGTATAAACGACTACAACCATCTCCAAGGAATAGACGGCTACGGCCATCTCCAATACACAAATGACTACGGCCATCTCCAATGCGTAACCGGCTAAGACCATCGCCACCAACAGTCGACCCAGTTCGACTACGGAAAACAAGTGATTCTACGACAGTCGAAGTCACCCATATGGCCAAGGCCATCAACAAGTTATGACCAAGGTTATCAACTTAATTCTCTCCAAGGCCATCGACTTTATCATGGCTAAGGCCATCGCCGCCAACAGTCGACCCAGTTCGACTACAGAAAACAAGTGATTCGACGACTGTCGAAGTCACCCATATGGCCAAGGCTATCAACAAGTTATGACCAAGGTCATCAACTTAATTTTGGCAAAGGACATCGACTTCATCATGGCTAAGGTGATCGCTGCCAACAGTCGACCCAGTTCAACTACGGCAAGCAAGTGATTCGACGATAGTCGAAGTCACCCATATGGCCAAGGCCATCAACTAGTAATGAGCAAGGTCATCAACTTAATTATCACCAAGGCCATTGACTCCATTATGGCCAAGGCCATCGTCGCCAATGGTCGATCCAATTCGACTACGGCAAGCAAGTGATTTGACAATAGTTGAAGTCACCCATAAGGCCATCAACACGATACGGCCAAGGCCATTACCATCAAACATCGACCCAAATCGACCACGACAAATAAGCAAATGACTCGATGACAGTCGAAGGCACACTCAAGGCTAAGTCCATCAAAATTATATGGCTAAAACCATTCGCGCTACCATTGGCCAAGGCCATTGAGATCGTCTATGATAAATTAACAACCCGATAAAAGCCGAAGTCACATGTATGGTTAAGGCCATCGATGTTAAAACAAAGACCTAGTTCGATCGTTCTCCACTAATCACCAACCTAGTTCAACTGCGGCATAAAGCACGTGAATAACAAGAAAAAATGCAATAAAATTCCAACAAGTAAATGAGCACCCGCTCTACGAAGACAGGACACCAAAAAACAAGATAGCAAAGGAAAGAATAAATTAGCAGAAAGCTATGCTTCATTATCTCCAAAAAATACATGTACATCTAACCCTGAAAAAAGGTCCCGGTTACATCCCAAATATATATATATATATATATATATATATATATATATATATATATATATATATATATATATATATATATATATATATATATATATATATATATATATATGTACAAATCCTAAGAGCCGCCACCGCTTCATCCTTCACGCCCTGCTTGGCCGCTATTTGGTCCGTCATCGCCCCCTGGCTAGTAAGTCTTAGAGATCCAGGAGCCAGATTCTATATAGTTGACGGCTTCAAAATTATAGCCCGCCCTATATGGTGAATCGGAGCTATAACCACAAGCCGCGCGGGCGACACGGGCTAAGCGCATTGCTCCTCGACCTCCGCCACAGTGGCTCGAATTGCAGACAAGTACTCCTCGAGTATGACCAGTCTAGCTTCAGCGTTCATCCACATTTCATGCGCCTCACGATGCGCGTCATCTTCAGGATTTGATAAAGAAGACCACTTATGGGTCGCAACCTCAGCCGCCTTGGTATCGATCTTGGCGCTCAAAACAGCGACTCTGGTCTGCAACCGAGCCACCTCCGCCGCTACCCCATGGCTGATCTCGAACTCCTTTTCTTTTGACTGAAGGAAAGCCTCTAGCTTGATGTTCCGAGCCAAAGAAGGCCATCAGTTTCTCATCGACCTCCTCCAACTCGGTAACCATCCGCTTCAACTGAGCTTCCGATTATTCAAGACCCTCACGGAACACCCGAAACTGAGGGTCCTGCTTGAACACATCTGCCAACGCCTGATGCTTGGCATGACATTCTTTATACTTCTTCGACATTTTTTTGAAGGTGGCCACCTTCCTTTGCCCATGCCGCATCCTCTCTACCTCCAAAAAGAGAGTGTAAGAAGGAGAGGAAAAGAGGGAATACGAGTCAGTACGTACCAAATTTGTCTTCACAGCCCATAAAAGAGAATCTAAAAATTACATGCAGAGCTGCACCAGTAACCCTCCTAGACAGATCCCTGTTACTAACGCCTTCCAACGTTTCATGCTTCATAGTCACGCATAACAAGCTCATTTCCGTTGTGGCTTGCTTGCTATTTTCTAACAAGTTGTAACCACCGGGGATCACAACTCGGTAGTTGGACCTGCCATCCATCATCCCCACACGGGCAGTAGCCCTTACCACCTAATCCGCATCTCCAACAGCAGCCTCAGGGCTCGTCCTCTCAACCTCAATGCCCGCTTCTCCAACTGATGACGGCGAACCGCCCTCTAAAATGTGGGCTGAGCTGGTAGCGGTGGCAGTTCTCCTTCGAGGAGCTAACCTCCCAGAACGGATGGCCTCAGCCATGAAAACTAGCCTTGGCTCTTGACGGGGCTCGATAGGCCACTCACCTTCAGTATTTATCCCCTTACCCATTATCAATCACCGTCTTTTCCTCTCCAGCAGCTCCTCACTGTTTAAGGTCTCCTCCACCGGCTGCGGAGGCGACACCAAAGGAAGTGCTTCACTTGTAGATGCCGCCGCGTGCGTAGTTTCCTGTTGAAGGACCACGGGAACGCCATTGTGGAATGAGTCGCAGTGTATATCTTCACCCTCAAAATCAACTTCTGCCATGGGCGACGTAACAACAACCGCTCTTTTATTAGGGACGTTGCGACCTGCGAACGCGAGTAAGTCAGGTAACAAAACCTTAGGAAGTATCCTACTCAAAATCCAAAGAATTATCTAACGGGCCGTATTGTTGACGAAACACAACCCAGGTACGGCACTCCTCTACATAATGTATTAATTTCTCCACCCATGATTTAAGTCGTCTACGGGTTGGGGGTCAAGCCCTCACTACAAAAAAAATGAATTCATAACGGCTGAACGGATAAACACTGTACAACCAAGAATTCCATATGCAAGGATACTTACGTTCAGAGTTCCACCTTTCGGGGAACCCATTAGGGTTCGACACCAGGTGTTCCGTTCTGATATAGAAGTACCTACGCCAGAAGCCGTGATTGGCCTTGTCATCAGCCTTTACTACCAAACCCTTTGAACCATGACTCTTTAGTTGCAACATGGTACCCCTCAGGTAACCAGTGCTGAATAATTGTAAAAGATGGTGGACAGAGATTTCACTCCCAGCCCTGTCAACATACGTGCTCAAAATCCTACACACCTTCAAAGTGTAGGGAGTAAGTTGTCCCAGCATATGTGTGAGCATGTGATTTTTTCCCTATATATGAATTATTCCCAAAAATTCAAACAAAATAAAATTTTTATTATTTTTATAATTTTGTGAATTTTGTAACATTTTCTAGTAATTGCTGCATTTTATTTGTGAATTTTAATTCATATGAAAAATATAAAAATATATATTTGCATCTAGGATTTAATTTTATATTTTCAAGATATATGAATAAAATAACAAAAATAGTTTACTTTTGTTATAAATAGAACTCTAATTAGAGTGAATGTCTATCTTATAGAAGAGTTTTACTTTGAGGCTAAGTCTTTTCTATGCCTATAAATAGAGGGGTCTTACCCCATTGTAAATCATCCCAAAGTATCAATAAGAATACTCCTCTCTCTACTTTTCTCTCTATTGTTCTTGTTCTTGTATTATTGTTCTTGTTCTTATATTATTTCATAACACGTTATCAGCACGAGTCTCAAACCAATTGAATTTAATATTCAGCAATTATCCCTCTCAGAATCTCGAGTTGCAATCAGATTTACCCACTCTAATTCGTGTTCCGTCGTTTGGGTTTTTCTATTCGAGTGAAACGAGATTTGTGATATTTTGGTTTCTGAAATTCTTCAATTTTTCTCTTTCTCGTTGTTTACTTTTGCTTTCTTTTGAAGGTGAATTTCCAAGCAAAAGAGTGTAATAATGATTGCTACTGCTCCATATGAGAATTTCTATACGAAAAAATAGAAGAGATGGTATCATCATTAAATAATGCAACGGGATGGAAACTCAAGAGGTATATTTGATATCACAACATTTATTGGTATACCTTATAGGTAAGTATTTTACTTTTCTCTTTCAAATTCTTGAAATTCTACGATTTGATTTCATATACAAACAAAGACAACAAAGTTTGATTATAACTCTAATGGAGTTTGTAAGAAATTACACTCACATGAAGTGGTAAAATTTCTATGCCTTGCCATGATCAAATTCATGTATGATTGTGGGCAAAGAATTACAAAATCCGTCCAATTGAATTTGCTCCATTCCCTTTAGAGAATGTGGTAGCAGTATGTAATAAGTCTGAAAGAAGACAAAATCCGTCCAAATGAATTTGCTCCATTCCCTTTAGAGAATGTGGTAGCAGTATGTGATAAGTCTGAAAGAAGACAAAATTATTACCATGAAGGTATCAATGAATGTGGACGTGGCAATAGACGGAATTATAATCATCATCATTGTGATAATGAGAATAATAAAGATTCTCAAAATAATCTTTCACTTTATGAAAGTAATATTTGACATGAGATTGTATATAACACATACAGACGATTATAATCCATTCCCTGAAGTGAATGTGATAATTGTAATAAAGCCCGTAAGTATGAACACGCTCTTGATGTAATTTTGTTTCTTGTCTGACATTATGAAAAGAAAGTTCGTTGCCCTTGAAATTTCGGGCAAGAACTATATGACATGGGTGTTGGATGCTGAAATCCATTTGGATGCAATGGGTCCTGGAGACGCCATTAAAGACAGAAATAATGCATCCACCCAAGACTATGCTAAGGCCTTGATTTTCTTGCGCCATCACCTTGATAAAGGTTTGAAAATTGAACATATCACAGTCAAAGATCCACCTATCTTATGGAATGGCTTAAAGGAGAGATGTGACAACCTGAAGTTGGTCACTCTGCCACAAGCACGATGCGATGAGAATCCAAAAGCAAATAGTTCATAAACTATATATTATCGTTGCGGTAGAAAAGGGCACTGGGCGAAAATTTGCCGTGGTATTTGGTTGAGCTTTATCAAGCATCTCTAAAGAGTAAATGCCCTGAAACCAATTCTGTCTCTGACGACAATTTTGACATCACCCACCTGGATGTGGCAGACTTCTTTGAGCACCCTGAGGGGAAAATAGACCACTTAATTGGTGATGGATCTGTGATGAAGGAAGATGGAATTGTTTGATTTTATTTGAATAAACTAATAGTCATTAGTATCAGCTCGTATTAGCTAGCTTATGATATAATGTTAGTATTAGTTCTTTAGAATGTTTCAATATGCTTAAATTTCAAAGATATTTTTATTTTCCAGTAGAGTTAATCGACTAACCTAATAGTTAGTCGATTATCTAAAATTTCGCATTAAAACTGGATTTTTCCGCAGGCTAAGTTAGTCGAATATCTAAATCAGATATTCGACAAACCTGATGACTGTTTACTAAGTTAGTCGAATAACTAATTAGTTATTCGACTAACCAATATTTCGCATTAAAACTGGATTTTTCCGCAAGGCTAGTTAGTCGAATATCAGGTTTAGTTATTCGAATAACCTAATGACTGCTTCCCAAGATAGTCGAATATCAACTCAGTTATTCGAATAACCTCAGCAGATTTTGAAAATATTGTTTAATTATGAAGCAACGGATTAAATTTGTTTATTCTCATGTTCGTATATCTATTTTGATTAATTAATTCATGTACCACACATACGATATTCAAAGAGAAGAATATTACTCTCATTTAAGTATGTGTAAGGCAGATGTTACTACAATTTCTGGTAGTAGTAAATTGATTAAAGGCTCCGGAAAAGCAACTACAACTATGCCTAAAGGAACAACATTTTTAGAGAATGCAATGTTCTCCTCCAAGTCTAAAAGGAACTTGTTGAGTTTTAAAGGTATCATTCAAAATGGATATCAGATTGAGACATTACATGAGTATAATCTTGAATACCTCATTTACTCATGAAAACGAGGCTGCCCACTTCGGTTTGGGGTCACGCCATTTTGCATGCAGCAATGCTAGTTCGTCAGCTGCCCACTTCGGTTTGGGGTCACGCCATTTTGCATGCAGCAATGCTAGTTCGTCTCTGACTGACGAATTATCACAAATATTCCCCGTTGCAATTAGTTTTGGGTCATGAACCTAATATATCCCATTTAAGAATTTTTGGATGTGCAGTATATGTTCCTGTAGCACCGCCATATTGCACCAAAATGGGTCTGCAAAGAAGGCTAGGAATATATGTTGAGTTTGAATCGCCCTCCATTATTCGCTACCTCGAAACATTGACAGGGGATTTGTACACTGCACGATTTGCAGACTGTCAATTCGATGAGACACTTTTCCCAAAATTAGGGGGAGAAGTTGGTGAAACCAAACGGGAAATTTTGTGGAAAAATGCATCATTATCTCATCTTGATCCACATACCTCTATTTGTGAAAAAGAGGTGCAAAATATTATCCATTTGCAAAGAATAGCAAATCAAATGCCAGACGCATTTACAGATTTGAAAAGGATAACACACTCACCCCTAGAAGGAGGTTTGAGATGATATATGAAAATAATGTCATTATTATGGCATGAATGATCGTTGGTCACGTACCTATTGTACGCCAAAATATTTTGGAAATATGACTATTAAAGGACAACGATAATGCAAGAAACATATCTTGCATATAATTTTGACCATGACCATAATTGTATAACTTTCTTTTTAAAAGAGATATTCACCACATGGATGTTGATGAATCTGTGGTAGTACAAAATTAATTGAGAGCTCTAGAAGAGCCAATTATTACTATGTTGGAGAAACACAATTGATTACCAATAAGGTATTGTGTGGTAGTAAGTCTCAAAGAAACTTATTCAGTTTCCAAAGTATATGCGAAAGCGATTGATTATATTGAGACTATAAATAAAGGAAAGATTTGATATCTTCTATTACTACAACTTGTAGCGGGATAATTTGTATATGAAAAGATACCCGCTTTATTCTCCAGTTTGTACTACACAAACAAAAGAATGCCACAATAAAGTGGATATTTATTGGTATAAAAACCCATACCATAATAAACTTGAAGTTTATTGATAATTGCACATGTCATGGTGTAAATTTGAAGTTTATCAATATTGATAATTTATCCAGTTGGCATTCGGGTTAGCCATCTCATTTTAAGAATGATGTGCAGTAATAGAGAATTCACATGGGTAAATATTAAAGAACTAGAAAGTTCTTTACGAATTCTCTTATATTACTTGTTCTCATTAATTGATTGACAACCTAAAGAGTTCGGGTTGAATCCCATAAATTCTGGAAATATCAAAGGTGAATATGGGCCCATTCACCTGCCATGTATACCACATATGATGCATCTATGATATGGTTACATGTGCGATTGTTATTAACCCGCAGCCTGGCCGGTGCTTGCGAGGTAAATTGCTCAGTAATATAACTTCGAGCATAATTTCCAGATTTTCTATTCAAGATAGTTCATCTTGATAAGTTGGTTTATATCATAGTTGGTTTAGCAAGATAATTATTGAGCGCCTCCACTTAATTGCTAAACTGTTTCTTATGAGAACAAAGTTATATATATCAGTTTGATATATGTTGTATACGAGAGTATATTATATTCTCCCCTCACAAGTGGTTCAGGGTCAGAACCAAATAACTCCATCTTATTATTGATGTGCGGTGTATATTTTCATTAACACCATAATGCACAAAGATGGACTCTCAAAGTTGAGGAAATAAGTTAGCTTTTCTAACATGAGGGGGAGACATGATAAACACTTGAGAAAAGGTTACATGGGATGAATTATCATTTGTATATATAGATCCTCGAATATCATAATATGAACCTGAAGTTCATAAAAGGATAATTCAATTGCAACATATTACAAAGCATGCTATACGCATTTGCTGACCCAAAGAAAGTAACTATATTCTCACTGCAAATGCTCATATTAAGTCCTAGAAGGACAAAGTCTTTGATATGCTTGAAGCGTATAGACAAATCGGTTTCAAAAGGAACTTCATAATAAAGAAGATGAGCAAATGATCAAAGTGATCATAATAAGGAGGCAAGTGATCTAGAAGATCACATGACATAACACTTCATAAAATCTCATGAGAGATTCAGGTACCTGAATGTATGAATGAAGAGATCTCCATGTTATGTCTTTATGAAAAATTATTGGAACCGATATATAATGTTCGTCGACGACATCTATGATAGCGCTAAATATCGATGAGGATCTTATGTTTGTCGAATACAAACAAAAATATTGGCTAAATGGAAGAAATACAATTCAAGCAGAATTGATTCCATATGAAAGACATGTAGTTTTGGACATGTAGTTCAAATACTTGAAAGTATAAAGTCAATGGTATGTGTAATCAGTTTTCAATATCTTATTTGTTTAGCATGACATGAAAACTTGATATGCATCTAAAGTCTATTACATGGCTTATATGACTTAACTTAGATGTCAATCCATAAAAGATTTAAGTTGCTTGAAGCATATACAATTGTTGGTCCTGAAGTACCACATCCTAAGTACAACTTGTGTACATATGTATCTTGCTATAACTATAAGCATGATGGCATCGAGAATACCTCTATGGAGATATAGAAGAGTCATTCCACGACATTATATGAAGATGTTCATATCTATCAAGAATGATAATTTCAAGATGGTGCACAAGATTGGAATGCAAATGCTCAAGGATGTGAATTGATGCTCTTTTCAGGGGGAGTTTGTTAGAAACTACGCTTTACGCTAGAGGGGGGGTGAATAGCGTATTAATAGAATTTAGCGTTTTCTTGCGGAATTTAAACTTTGCAGGAAGTAAAATTAATGTAGAAAAATAAACTTACACAAAGATGTATACTGGTTGGCCACCAACGTGGTTAGTCCAGTCCCCGAGAGACTCTCTCGAGATTTTTCACTATCTTGTTAAGCTTAAGGGTGCTCAACAAACCGTTACACACTTGAGGACACAAGCCTCAAACAGTTGCTCGGAGATCGCAATCTCAAAGACTTCACCCAAGGAAACGCAAGTTCCTTGAAACAAGAGAATCCCAATTCTCTTACAAGTATATCAAATACTTGGACACTCACTTAACTAAAGTACTCCTTATTGAGTAGATATGAGTAAAAGAATATGTTCAAGATCACAACAACTTTAAGCAATAATATGGCTCTCAAAAGCTTTATGAAATGAGTAGAAAGTGAAGAACAATTGAATGAAAGCTTATAGCAATGTAATGATCAGTTTGTGTATGTTGTTGTTTTTAAAACACTGAAATGAAGCTGTATTTATAGTTGAAAAAGTTGGTTCAACCGTTGTCTAATTGCCAATTAAGAGTTGCTGAAATTACTCAGTGATAATCGATTATTAAGACCAAACAATCGATTATCTGCCAGTCAGTTTAAAAATCAATCCCAGATTTAACGCTTCACAATCGATTATACATAATCTATAATCGATTACTGGCAATATTCAAAATCAGGTAATTGATTATACTAAGTTCATAATCGATAACTTTAGCAACGTTCTAAAAATCATTTCCAGATTTTAAGCAAAACATCGATTATATAAAATCAATAATCGTTTACTTCAGCAACGTTCTAAAAATCATTTCAAGATTTTAAGCAAAACATCGATTATATAAAATCAATAATCGATTACTTCAGCAACGTTCTAAAAATCATTTCCAGATTTTAAGCAGAACATCGATTATCTAGAATCAATAATCGATTACCTTATGGTATTTGAAAATCATTTGACAACGGCCAGCTTCAACAATCGATTGTCCTTTGCAACAATCGATTACTTGTTATTTTCTGAAAATCATAAAACTTACTGTCTCAGTGATAATCGATTATCTAAAGACATAATCGATTACTTAATTAAATTTAAAATCACTGGAAGACATCAACTCAACACAATCGATCACCATTAGTTCATAATCGATTATTTTGAGTATTGAAAAACTTTACCTCAACAACAATCGATTGTCATTTGTTCACAATCGATTATCATGCAGATTTGGAAAAACCTGATGTTCACTGTCTTACTCACAATCGATTACCATTAATTCATAATCGATTGTCATGCAGTCTTGGCTCAGAAACAATCGATTATCATAAGTACTTAATCGATTATTTTAGCCCAGATTTTTGAGGCATGTTTAGAAAACATTTTGTCTAATGTAAATATGCATGATTTAAAATCTTTTTGACACAGAATTAAATATGCATGATTTTGGAAAATAGTTTTATGAGAGAGGCCATACTATGAGTCAAGTTATAGGATCGAGATTACAATTTAGAATAACTCAATAACTATTAAAAGCTATATCTTGAACTTCAATCTTATTCGCAACCATTGTGCGCTTGTACTTGAATTCCGTCATATATCAATTTTTGCTTCGTTTGTCATTCATCAAAACCTACAAAAGAGTACACGTTTAGTATATTGCATTGAGAACGTGTTTCTAAAAATTTCCCCCTTTTTGATAATGGCAAACATTAAGCGGGATATGCAATTTAGGCAAAAGATATTGACAATTCAAGACAAGTAACAATTATGCAATTTTGTTCTTGTTCCCCCTCAATTTTAGCTTATAAGCAATCAATGAATTAAGAGGTGGTGCATACCCGATATCCCGTTTTCTTCCCCCTTTTGCCATTAGCAAAAAAAATAGTAAGGAAAGATGCAAAAAGATGAAATAAACAAGGTTTATTTATTGGAAAAAAAGAGGGTACATCAATGGGAACCAAAGAGAGCAACAGCAAAAACCACACAAAACACAAAAAAATTTATTCATTTCCGTCGTTGTCCGCCTCGTTATCCGGCGCTGCTTCAAAAGGAACGAGAGCTGCATATGGATAATTGACATGATCAAAGTATCCATGGATCTCATGAGTGAGTTGAGCAAGCTGGTCGGATATGGTTTGGAGAGTAGGCTCTTGGGACGAACGAGCACGACGGGGTGGACGACTTGAAGAAGGAGCTGGAGCATGATCACCATCATGATGGAAAGAACACTCCGAGATTTCCCAAATTTTGGTACTCCTTTTGAGAGGACCATTTTCCGTGACAAATCCGGATGCTTCAAGGAAGTTCATAATGAGGAGGGCATAAGGAAGAGGCATGTCATCACCGATGGCATCGAGCATATGAATTTTGATGAGCCGACACCAATTTATTTTGGCTCCGGTGACAATGGCATGCAGAAGTTTGGTATCCTCCTGGGAGATGGTGGTGTGATTGTGCCGTCTAGGCTTGAGGACTCGGGTGATGAAGTAAAGAATCAACCGGTAGTTTGGATCCATTCCCGTTATGGTAGGACGACGGGTAGAGATAGATGGATCATAGGAGGTTATACCGGCTTGGTGGAGAAGGATGGTTTCATCAAAGAGAGCCCCGGCCTTATCAATATACCGGTAAAGGTCTTCACCTTCATTTGGAAGGCGGGCAATGGTGTGGAGATTCTCTTCAGAGAGAAGAATTTGAACCCCATTAATGGAGGTGACAAGTTCGCCATCTTCATCTTTATGGAGGTTTGAGTAAAAAGCTTGAACGAGAGTTGTGTTTATGTGAGGATGAGTGAGAAGCAAGAAGTCATATAGTTGACACTCCTTTAACATATTTGCGGCAGGGGTGAAAGGCTCAAGGAGTTTACTATTTGAGAACCGAGGAGGAAGAATGGTGCGTTTCTCAAATTTTGATAGGAACCTTGTGAGTTCATTTTCAGTTTCAAAGAACAAGACGGAACCGTCTTGGTATGGAAAATTTAAAGGAGGAGGGGCGGTTGAGGCTGATGCGCCATGTTTGGATCGGGAACGTTTTGAAGATCGTCCAGACATGTTAGGAGAAAGACTGCTGGAATTTGGCAAAGAAAATAGAAGAGATTTAGCTTTTGAATACTAGAGATAGTGTTGAGTGGGTGAATGTGAGCTCTTATGATGCCTATTTATAGAGGAAAGGATTATCAAGCATTGAATGGAGACATTTGCTGAGATTTTGGTTTAGGAGCAGTCAGAAAACGGTAAGAATTTAAATTACTGACCGTTAGATAATCGATTATTGGACTGAAATAATCGATTGTATTTACTGTTTGATTGAGATTTTGAATCTGACAAATCGATTCTTGAGTCAAACGGTAAAAAATTTGAATGAAATAATCGATTGTTAATTCTTGGTAATCGATTATTTAGGGAACTAATTTGATACAGTGAACTTGGAGAATATCAGAATTTGTCAAATAATCGATTGTATGAAAAAAATAATCGATTGTTGTAGAAAGCATTGCTGAATGACTGAGGCGGAAATCGATTATGCAATTTAGGAAGTAAAAAATTAAACACAGATGCATAATAGTAATAATCAGTCATAAACAATCGATTATTGATACTGATAATCGATGTACTGCACAGAAAATAATCGATTAGTGGCTTGAAATAGTCGATTATTTTGCGCTAAAACTTCATAATTCCCCCTACCTTTGGGGTGGTACCTGCAAAATAGATTTAAACGTCTCCGATGCTCAAGTTAGTAATTTATAGCGAAATTAATAAATTACACTAGTGTTAACAAGTAATGCCGTGAACTCTTAAGAATTGTGTCCTAGAGTGTTCTTAAGAGAGTTTCGGGTACTTACCTTTTCTCCAACATCGCCAATTACCTGTTCGAGAGGATGATCCTTGATCGTTCTCCACTCGTTAGGCGTATTTATTCCTTTTTCTAATTGTGGCGCTTCTTCCGTTGGTTGTTCCCCAATTTCATTTTTGTTTTCCTTTGAAGGTTCTTCTTGGATTTTATCTTTCAAGCTATCCAAGATACCTGCAAGATCAAAACCGGATTCCTTTCTCGCCAAGCGAGTATTATCTTCGGAAAACACAACATGAGGGGATTCCTCCACAATTTGGGTTCTTTTGTTAAAGATCCTATATGCTTTGCTACGTGAGGAATAACCAATGAAAATACCTTCATCCGATTTAGCATCAAACTTACCCAATTGGTCCTTCCCATTATTATGAACAAAACATTTACAACCAAAAACACGTAAATGAGAAATGTTGGGTTTTCTACCCTTATAAAGTTCATATGGGGTTTTCATGAGTATCGGCCGAATTGCTACTCTATTTAAAACATAGCAAGCGGTACTCACGGCGTCCGCCCAAAAGTATTTGGGAATCTTAGCTTCGTCGAGCATGGTTCTAGCCATCTCTTCGAGACACCTATTTTTCCTTTCCACCACCCCATTTTGTTGTGGTGTCCGTGGAGCGGAAAAGGTGTGTTCGATTCCGAGTTCGTCACAAAAATCCGCAAAGAGATTGTGATCAAACTCTCCCCCATGATCACTTCTAATCGAAGTGACGGTCGATTCCTTTTCGTTTTGAACACGCTTAAGGAAATACTTGAAATTTTGAAAAGCATCACTTTTATTTGCAAGAAATAGAGTCCAAGTAAATCTAGAAAAGTCATCAACAATTACAAAAACATATTTATTTTTACCAAGACTTTCAATACGAGAGGGACCAAATAAATCCATGTGAAGTAATTGCAAAGGTCTAGACGTTGAAACAATATTCTTGGATTTAAAAGATGCTTTGGTTTGCTTCCCTTTTTGACAAGAATCGCAAATAGAATCATTTTCAAACTTTAAACAGGGAAGACCAACTACTAAGTTTTGAGAAAGAAGCTTGTTCAAAAGATGCATGTTCATGTGTGCTACTCTACGATGCCATAGCCAAGAGTTATCCTCTTTGCTTACTAAACAATCAACATATTCGGGTGAGGAGTTTGCAAGATCAACCATATATATTATCAATTCTAAAACCACGAAGTATGATCTTGAAATCACTACGTCTAAATACAAGACATTCATCCGAATTAAATAGAGCAAGATTTCCCTTGTCACATAATTGGCTTATGCTCAAGAGATTATGCTTCAAACTTTTCACAAGTAGTATATGTTTAATAGAGGAGTTTTCGTCCTTACCGACCGAACCAATGCCGATGATTTTTCCTTTATTGTTATCACCAAATGTGACACTTCCTCCTTCTTTGTGCTCTAGTTGAAGGAATTTGGATTCATCTCCCGTCATGTGTTTGGAGCATCCACTATCAAGGTACCATAGTACACTTGATCCCTTCAAGCACACCTACAAAACAAATTAATGTTCTTTAGGTACCCATGCCATCTTGGGTCCTTGAGGGTTAGGCATGTTATAATGATGCAATTGATTTATATGTCTATGACGAGTAAAGCAAGCGGGAGCAATATGACCAATACGTCTACAATAATGACAAGTCACGTTGGGATTATGCATTTTTCTAGGTACATAGTAACTAGATGAATGAAGGTTGCTTACTCTACTTTGAACACCATTGTTTCTCCTATTATGAGCTCTAGGAGGTTCACAAGTTTGTCTAAAATATGCATCATTTCTAGAATATCTATTTCTAGGTGGAGGGTCATTTCTTGGTCTTCTAAATTGTTCAAGGTTTGGCCTAAAATATGCATCATTTCTAGGTCTTCTAGCATTTTCACTATTTGGTCTAACATGCAAGTTATTTCTAGGATTTCTACTTCTAGGATAAGCATTTTGGTTATTAGTCCTAGGTTGAGCTCTAGGTTGTTGTGGTTTAGCACCAACCTTTTCTTCATTCTTGAATCCTATTCCATGTTTAGTTGATGTTAGATTAACAAGCACATCATTCAAGTTTTTATGCGAAGAATTAAACTTATCTAGTGTGCCTTTAAGTCTAGCTACTTCATTCTTAAGAAGCACACAAGAAGAACAGTTTCTAGTAGAACCTTCAGCTTTATCAGCACTTCTTTTTCCATAAAACTTGTTTTCCTCTTTTAGCTTCTCATTTTCGAAAACCAGTTTTTCTAATTCTTTTTCTTTTAATGAAAGCTGTGTTTGAAAATCTTTTTCTTTTAAAGAAGCGCTTTCTTTAACACTTTTGACAGTTTTTGAAGCTTTGATAAATTCAGCATATAGTTCATCAAAAGCATTTCTCATTTCATCAAGAGTAAAGAAATTTTGAGAAGAGATTTGACTTACCTCGTCTTTGCCGTCTTCTTGAGCCATGAGACATAAATTTGCTGCTTCATCGTCTTCTTCTTCGCTTGCTTCATCTCCGGAATCTCCTCCCCAAGAGATGTATGCACGTTGCTTTTTGAAGGGTTTCTTCTCCTTTTTGATGTTAGGGCAATTTGATTTTATGTGCCCGGTTTCTCCGCATTCATAGCATTTTAGTTGATCGCCTTGCTTTTTGTTCTTGCGTTCATACTCTTTGCGCATGAATTTTTGAAACCTTTTGATAACGAGTCCAAACTCGTTGTCACCTTCCTCATCAATTTGTGGTTGGCTAGCCTTTAGAGCAATCCTTTGCCTTCTTTGATCATCAACAAACGGGTTAAGTATAGTTGATTCATAGGTTTTGAGATTACCTCTTAATGCATCAATTGTGACATTTGTGATGCCAATGGATTCTTGGATTGCATCGGCCTTTGATCGTCATGCCGGAGTGAGACTTCTGAGGATCTTCCGGACAAGTTCTCTATCCGTAAACGTCTTTTTGAGGGCGTGTAGATCATTCACGATCATTGAGAATCGCTCAAACATTTCGTCTACTTTCTCTCCTTCCTTCATGTGGAATAGTTCATAAGAGTGAGTTAAGAAATCAATTTTAGCTTCTCGTACCTGGTCGGTTCCTTCGTATGTCACTTCAAGCTTATCCCACATTTCTTTTGCTGTTTTGCAACATGATATCTTCCTGTAGTCGTTAGCATTAACAGCACAATATAATAAATTTATAGCTTTGGCATTATTTTGAACCTTACGAATATCCTCCGCGGTATATTCCTCTTCGGTCTTTGGAACCCATTCGTCTTCCACCTTCTTGGTTGGGATTTGGTTTCCATTGGTGAATACTTTCCACAAATGAAAGCTATTTGATTGCACAAAGATTTGCATCCTCTCCTTCCAGTATGAGTAGTTTGTGCCGTTGAATAGAGGAGGTCGTGTAGAGCATTGTCCTTCTTCAATTCCTGCAAAAGAGTCAAGAGTAGAAGCCATGGATGGTTCTCTCAAACGCTTAAGTTTTCAGAGAGTTGGGCTCTGATACCAATTGTTAGAAACTACGCTTTACGCTAGAGGGGGGGTGAATAGCGTATTAATAGAATTTAGCGTTTTCTTGCGGAATTTAAACTTTGCAGGAAGTAAAATAAATGCAGAAAAATAAACTTACACAAAGATGTATACTGGTTGGCCACCAACGTGGTTAGTCCAGTCCCCGAGAGACTCTCTCGAGATTTTTCACTATCTTGTTAAGCTTAAGGATGCTCAACAAACCGTTACACACTTGAGGACACAAGCCTCAAACAGTTGCTCGGAGATCGCAATCTCAAAGACTTCACCCAAGGAAACGCAAGTTCCTTGAAACAAGAGAATCGCAATTCTCTTACAAGTATATCAAATACTTGGACACTCACTTAACTAAAGTACTCCTTATTGAGTAGATATGAGTAAAAGAATATGTTCAAGATCACAACAACTTTAAGCAATAATATGGCTCTCAAAAGCTTTATGAAATGAGTAGAAAGTGAAGAACAATTGAATGAAAGCTTATAGCAATGTAATGATCAGTTTGTGTATGTTGTTGTTTTTAAAACACTGAAATGAAGCTGTATTTATAGTTGAAAAAGTTGGTTCAACCGTTGTCTAATTGCCAATTAAGAGTTGCTGAAATTACTCAGTGATAATCGATTATTAAGACCAAACAATCGATTATCTGCCAGTCAGTTTAAAAATCAATCCCAGATTTAACGCTTCACAATCGATTATACATAATCTATAATCGATTACTGGCAATATTCAAAATCAGATAATTGATTATACTAAGTTCATAATCGATAACTTTAGCAACGTTCTAAAAATCATTTCCAGATTTTAAGCAAAACATCGATTATATAAAATCAATAATCGATTACTTCAGCAACGTTCTAAAAATCATTTCAAGATTTTAAGCAAAACATCGATTATATAAAATCAATAATCGATTACTTCAGCAACGTTCTAAAAATCATTTCCAGATTTTAAGCAGAACATCGATTATCTAGAATCAATAATCGATTACCTTATGGTATTTGAAAATCATTTGACAACGGCCAGCTTCAACAATCGATTGTCCTTTGCAACAATCGATTACTTGTTATTTTCTGAAAATCATAAAACTTACTGTCTCAGTGATAATCGATTATCTAAAGACATAATCGATTACTTAATTAAATTTAAAATCACTGGAAGACATCAACTCAACACAATCGATCACCATTAGTTCATAATCGATTATTTTGAGTATTGAAAAACTTTACCTCAACAACAATCGATTGTCATTTGTTCACAATCGATTATCATGCAGATTTGGAAAAACCTGATGTTCACTGTCTTACTCACAATCGATTACCATTAATTCATAATCGATTGTCATGCAGTCTTGGCTCAGAAACAATCGATTATCATAAGTACTTAATCGATTACTTTAGCCCAGATTTTTGAGGCATGTTTAGAAAACATTTTGTCTAATGTAAATATGCATGATTTAAAATCTTTTTGACACAGAATTAAATATGCATGATTTTGGAAAATAGTTTTATGAGAGAGGCCATACTATGAGTCAAGTTATAGGATCGAGATTACAGTTTAGAACAACTCAATAACAATTAAAAGCTATATCTTGAACTTCAATCTTATTCGCAACCATTGTGCGCTTGTACTTGAATTCCGTCATATATCAATTTTTGCTTCGTTTGTCATTCATCAAAACCTACAAAAGAGTACACGTTTAGTATATTGCATTGAGAACGTGTTTCTAACAGAGTTAATGCGCGTTGCACTCTTTTTCCCTTACAAGGTTTTGTCCCACTGGGTTTTCCTTGCAAGGTTTTTAACGAGGCAACCAATAGGCGCATATTCAAACATGTGTACTCTTTTTCCTTTTCTATAATTTTTTCCCATTAGGTTTTGTTTTAGTTAAGGTTTTAACGAGGCACATTATTGAATAGACATTCAAGGGGGAGTGTTATAAATAGAACTCTAATTAGAGTGAATGTCTATCTTATAGAAGAGTTTTACTTTGAGGCTAAGTCTTTTCTATGCCTATAAATAGAGGGGTCTTACCCCATTGTAAATCATCCCAAAGTATCAATAAGAATACTCCTCTCTCTACTTTCTCTCTATTGTTCTTGTTCTTGTATTATTGTTCTTGTTCTTATATTATCTCATAACAACTTTTGCTTTTTTATTATTTTAATTGTGAATTCATCACGAAATAGTTTAAACAATTTTAGGCGTTAAATTAGTTTAATTTAAAATATATTAGGACTTTTATTTTAATTTTAATTTTAATTTTGCATCTTTATAAAATTAGAAAAATAAAACAAAAAATACAAAATCAAAACAAAAAGGAAGAAAGAAAAATAATTAAAAAACAGAGGGTCTTAGTGTGAGACCCAAATTTGGGCTTGTCTCAATTAAGGATTCTTAGCCCAACCGTACCAAACGACCTAGGCCCAGCCATCTCCAACCCAATCCCAGCCTCCCCTTCTAACCAAACGACCTCGTTTGGCGTCGTTAATTCTCAACCCTTCACCTCCTCTGATCCAACGGCCCATGTTATTTCTTCATATTAGTTAAAAATATCCAAAATTTCATTAACTCTAAGAAATATTTCTTCTCTTCCTCGTACAATCTCGTTACCTCGCCGTCCTCCGCCGTCCGCCGTCGGCAGGAAATTGTCTCCGCCGGCGACGATGCTCCGATGGACCCCAAAATTATAACATTGAATCCGTCCCCTCCTCTTTCCAAATCCCCAAATCCCACCTCAAATCCTAGCCGATCTTCTCAAATCATAGATCGAAATGCCGGCTTAAAACCTTACTTGCTCAAAAATCCACCAAATTAACACCATGTGTTCTCCCCACCCTCCTCTTTACGAATCGTAGCCCATAACCCTCAAATCATTCCGGAAATCTTCCAATTTTGGGTTGAAGGCCGGCTAAATAACCCTAGTGTTGCGAGTTAGGGTTTCTATTGATGGCTTGACCATTATAAGGTTTATCCGTGTATTTTCTCATGGAAAACACACGGTTCAACACTAATATTGGTCAAGCAATTTCAAGCCAAGTCACCTCTGGCCAATTTCAAGTTAACACATTAAAGTCAAAAACAATGAGTTTCTTAATTTCCTTCTATTTTTTATGTGTGTCCGTATTGATCCAATGTATTTGTTTGCTTTTGTTCCAATTTGACTCGAATTGCAGTAATGGGTTCTTATTAGTTTAATTTTCGATGTTTCATTATGTTTTGGCTAGTTTCATTATAGGTATTAGTTTAATTCTAATCATTAGTTTGATTCTCATTAGCAGTGTAATATTTGGTTTAAACACATGAGTATTAACTTTGCAATTTGATCGTTGTTTCCTGTTCGATTTTAGTTTCAAATCTATTTTGGGTACTGTTTGATTTTTTTGATTGAATTAATATTTTGTTAGTTTAATTAGTTTAGCTTTGATTGTTCTTCAATTTAGTGTTCATTTTCAAGTTAGTTAGGCTTAGGGTTTAGATATAGCTTATGTAGAATCACTGGTTTTAACCATAGTTGAATATTAACTAAGGCAAAAGGGTTTGGTGGAATTTTATTAAGTATTCAAGGGTAGTTTGGACATGGAAAAGGGCTATTTTGTCAGGAATAGTAATTTCAAAACCAAAATAAGGGTAGTATAGGTATTGTATAGGTAAAAGAACATCCTAGGGCCTTCTAGAAGGGGGCTTTAGTGTAAGTTTCAGCTTTTTAAAAGCAGTAACTTGGAAAACAAGTTAAAAAATGATGGACCAAAGCTGAAAATAAAAAGGGACTAATAGGGAAACAGAAATGTGAGGGATGCCCCTCCATTGGCCTATAAAAAGGCATGAATAATGCCTTGAATAACAGGTTTTGGAGCCCAAAGATCTCCCCCAAAAATTCTCTACGTCTCCACCAAAACTAAGATTTGAATTTCATATTGTAACACCAGATCTAAAATTCGAATCTCCCTCTTCATCTGAATATCTAAAAAAATACACAAAGCAATAGAAAATCCAAAAAAATTGCTTTCACATTAGTACTCCTTATGTCCTTTTTAGATTCCACCATGTAGTTCATGTCACTAGCTCAGTTAGGATTGAAGCTACTTGAATTTTCTTGTTCTGTGCAATATCTGAGATTTATTAGTAGTTCGAGTAATCTAGGTATTGGATTTTGCTAATTCGAGTCAATTGTGGTTCATTTGTTGAGTGTGCTGATTTCCTGTGTTCATTTTTGGGGATTTTGGTGCTGTCTTGTGGTTGATATATCATTGTTGTTTGGTTTAAAGCATTTCTGGGTTACTTTGGGTCACTGACTAGTTTCTGGTTCGAAATCGGCTATGTTTGTTACTGTGTGAAATCCAAATTGTAGTTGTTTGCGCTTCTGTTGCTAACTGCTCCTTCTGCTCGTCATATTTCCAGGTACCACCTCGATCTCTTAAGAACTGTGAAGGAGTCATTGTAAATTTGATGTTGAAGAGTTGAAAATGATGAATGTAGTGGAATTACTTGAGTTTTCCAGTTCTGTTTGTATTCCATATATTTAAAACAAATTTTTTGATGGATAAGACGTATAAAATTGGACTCTTGAACTATTCGTAAGGTGCCTTAACATTGAGATCAGTTAATTTGCTTAGTCTGCTCATGCTAAAAGTGTTATTCAGTTTTGATTAGGTAAGTTTGATTTCATAATATAGTTGTTAATCATTAGGATGGCCGTGTTTGTTTTTTATAACCATTAGTATAAATTCACAGATTGACAATTTCACATGAATGATTATACTTTTAGTGTTAATTCGCTTGAAGTGACCTCTTCAAAATAGCATTAGAATTTGAATAGATAACAGGGGAATAATGTTCACATCTGGGCAACTTGGCCTTTAGGTTTAATATTTCCATCTTGCTTTTCCCTGTCACAAGGTTATTGAACGCACTTAAAGCAAGTTTGAGTAAGTTTCAGTCTGGTGCAAGACCAGGACTAAGCAGCCCATTTTCAAACAGTTTGTGCTACAATGTCTTTCACAGACAACCCAAATGCCATGCCTATAGCAATTCGCCAAGGCAGGTTAGCCCATTCAGTTCCTGGGCAAATATTGAAGTCCCAAAACCTTTAAGGACTTGATTTAATTGGAAGTCATAGATTCAAAAGCAATAGCTCTTAAATAAGGCTCATTAATTAGGACCTTTGTTTTATTATTAGAGACAAAAAATATATATAGAAAATCATAGTTGC
Source organism: Nicotiana benthamiana (assembly GCA_034376525.1). NCBI lineage: Eukaryota > Viridiplantae > Streptophyta > Magnoliopsida > Solanales > Solanaceae > Nicotiana > Nicotiana benthamiana. The sequence goes on from CM067338.1 coordinate 155,982,790, forward strand.
CTTTAAGTTTGTCCTTTTAAAAATGATAAATGAGACGAGCCTCACCAAATAAAACTACAAATTGCGAGGCCCTCAATAAAAAGGTATTAATTTTTAGATTTCGGGATGGGCCATTTAGCGAATTTCACGGCCTTCCCCAAAATAATAACGTGTCAGTCTTTTAGGCACGCTTTTAATAATATTGCATTTCTAAACTCGGGTGCACATTTATGTGACCCAAACCCAAATCTCAACGGAGTCGAAATATGTCGACAACCACGGGTGCAATGATGTGACATGGCTTGAGACGCGTTTTCACGACGTTGCAATTCTTGTTAAAAATAAATAATAATAAAAGTGGTATGAAAATTAAAAAACGCATAAGCTAGAACATGTTTTAAAATCAAATATAACAGTTAAGCGATCGTGCTAGAACCACGGAACTTGGGAATGCCTAACACCTTATCCCCGGTTAATAGAATTCCTTACTCGGATTTCTAGTTCGCGAACTGTTAACAAAGTCATAATTTCCTCGGTTCGGATTCAACCGGTGACTTGGGACACCATTAATCTCCCAAGTGGTGACTCTGAAATCATAATAATAAATCCCGTTTCGACTATCCTTTAAGTGGAAAAACTCTTTTATGCCCTTGCGGATATAGTGAAACAGGAGGTGTGACAGCTCTGGCGACTTTGCTCCATTAAAGAACCCAGAACGTTTTATTTAGGGTTCAGAATTCGAACTTAGATAAATTGTTGTATTTGGCTATATCTGATTTTCCTACATGTTTCATGTTGTATGTGCTAAATATTTACCGCTTTGATATTATCTAATTGTATATAAATTGTGCTGAAACACTTCTCTTCTTACCTCCAGGGATATGTTTACTGGTTGAGACTCTCTATTCTGTTAGTGTCATACTCTGAAATAAGAAAGAGGCTCAGATACGTTACAAAGCTGGACGATCTCGCGGGTCCCCGGTACGTTGCCCCCTCCTTGACTCGAGTTGTCCGTTCGAGTACACTGTTTAGAACAGAACCAGGTTTTTAAATCTAGATTAACGTGACTTCATGTCGTATCCCTAGTAGGAGCGCTTATTTGCATCATGCTGCATTTGACTTCGGGGACTCAACACATGGATTGGATCCATCTAGGACTAGCCACATGAAATGAAAAGATCATCCTGATGCATCCTACTTGTTCTGTACATATATTTGTTTCGAACTTGCATGTTGATCGGCGTTTGAATCTCGGGAATGTTGGAAAATTGGGAAAAATAGGAAAAGATAAAAAGAGAGAAATAGCAGTTAGGGAGTTAATTGATTATTTTAGAAAAACCAATGACCAAGTACTGTCGAAACTCTGCTGACATTCTTAGAAAATATATTAATTGTTTGTTTTACTGAAAAAGCAAAAAGGTGTGAAAAAGAGTTTTTTATTTTTTTAAAAAAATGAAAAAGGGAAAAATAGTTTGTTTCGTGGAAAATAAAAAAAGAATCTTGATTTTTGTTATTTTTGTTTTCAAAAATTAAAAAGAGAAAAGGAAAAAAGAATTCTGTTTTAAAAATTAGTTAGTTTCTTTGCCCAAACTATGCAGGTTTGATTCTCACAGGGCGTGAGATACGTAGGCAACCCTCATTGGGCCCAACCTCCCCTTTGCAAAAATAGCCAAAAATATCAAAATTTTAGTTTTTGTCATAAATAAATCAGGTGATGTCGTTTTGTCAAAAATAGCCGAATGTTCCCAAAAGGGGTGCGGGGAGACTGACTTTGTATAAATGGACACCTTTGTTCATTCTTTTAGGTTTTGACTGATTAGCCCACACAACCTTAAAATCTTCATCCCCGAGGCACTGAAAGACCGTATTTTTCAATACCAGGGTTTTTATTTTAATTTGGAAAATCAGAAAAGAGTCATAAATAAATCAGGTGATGCCACTTTGTCAAAAATAGCCGAATTTTCCCGAAAGGGACGCCAGGAGGCTAATTTTGCATAAACGGCCACCTTTGGGTCATTTTTAAATTTTGGCCGGTTGACCCGCACACCTTAAAATCTTCGTCTCCGAAGTGCTGAAATGCCATATTTGCAAAACTAGGTCTTTTATTTTAATTTGAAAAAAAAAAAAGAAGAAAAGAGTTAGTGGTCAAGTGAACACCATTTAGATTTTGGTCAAAATAAGCCGGCCCAACTTCAGTGGTGTCTTAAACCGTTCTTGCCAAGATAGACTTAGAGTATCTTTTAGTTGTCGAAAGGTTATTTTCATAAAAAATTGGACAAGTGTATGAAGTGTCATAAAATAATCCTCTCCGGCCTCAAAATTAATGTGAAATTGGGAAGGGGCCATGTTTGCAAAAAAAAAAAATAGCCATTTGGTTAAAATTGGCATGTAGGGAAAAGAATCTGTCAGTTGGTTCTTGAGATTGTATTTTTAATTAGAGTATGTGGGTCGTTTGATATTCGAGTCTGTTGTTTTGCTTTCCAAAAAAAATTAGTCTATTTTTGTAATAGAATGTTTCATTAATGAAAATAGAAAATTTCCAAAAATTGTTTCTTTCTTTTTCACACTTATTTGCAAGAACTACGCTTGGTAAGATTCATGCCAGGTCATGGTACATAGGCAATCTTCATAGGATTTGACCATAACCAAATAAAAACGATAGAAAAAAAAAGAGCGAAGAATCCAAAAAAAAAAAAGAGAAAAGAAAAGAAAAGAAAATAGAGGAAAAACAAGAAAGGAAATAAAAGAAAAAAAGATGAGAAACAAGAGAGGAAACAAAGGAAAATGAGAGAAAAGGAACCAAAAGAAAGGCAAAACAAGAGGGAATGAGAGAATAATAACAAAAGAAAGCAAAGGAAAGAACGAAAAAGAGAGAAAGAAAGAGAAGAAAAACAACAAAAAGGAAAAGAACAGTTGCAATCGGGAATAAGGAAAGTCGAAATGATGCAAGCAGTCAAGCAAATGCATAATAGAAATCGTCAACTGTTTAGGTGCATTTGGTTTCATTTTGGCATGTCATTTCAGAAGGATGGTTGGTTTGTGGTTCTCAAGGTAACTCGTCCATGCAACACAAGGTTAAAGGGCAAGGTAGCCATAAGTAGCAAAAATTTGGGCACAAGAGTTGTTGACCCATCAAGGAAGTTTGTGGGATCAGAGTTTGAATTGAAAGAGGAGCTCCAAGGGGTGAAGCAACAGATGGTAGAAATGTATCAGGCTTGGATCAAGAGACATCATACACGTTCATTCCCCACTAACTACACTGAAAACCCAGCAACTATCCCACCGCTAGCACAATCCAAATTCCTACTGCTGCGGATATCTCCCCACAACCTTTTCACATTCCACCAGCCAAAATCACCACATATACCGCTCCTTTGGCCACCCATGCTCTTGCAGCTCCTCCACCAACTATTTTTCCTCGATCCTCTAACGATAATGTGTTAAAAGTCCCCGTGCCCAACACTATGCTCCAGAACCAACTTTTAAAGTCTCAGATTCACACCCTCACGTACCCCATTTTGAGGCTCATGGTGAAACTGAAAAGCTTGGTAAAACAGTGGAGCAAGATGAAATATCCAGGAAGGTAAAAATCTTAGAGCAATCTTTAAGAGACATGCAAGGGATAGGGAGCCAGATGAGCGTGGCTTACAAAGACTTGTGCTTGTTTCGTAACGTCCAACTGCCTGCTGGGTTTAAGATACCAAAGTTTGACTTATATGACGGACACGAAGATGCCATGGCTCATTTGAGAGGTTACTGTAGTAATATGAGAGGCACCAGTGGGAAAGACAAATTATTGATGGCGTATTTCAGTCAGAGTATGAGTGGGGCAGCTCTGGATTGGTACACCCGCCAAGATGCTAACAGATGGTACACACAGGATGATATGACTCAGGCCTTTTCCGTGCACTTTCAGTATAATATAGAAATCGTCCCAGATCGCAGGTCCCTCGCCAAGATAGAAAAGAAGCCTAATGAAAGCTTTAGGGAGTACGGGCTCATATGGAGAGAGCAAGCTGCCAGAGTCGATCCCTCGATGAAAGAAAAAGAGATGGTCGACTACTTTCTTCAAGCTCAAGAACAAACTTACTTTGGGCATTTGATCATGGATGTGGGTAGGCTTTTCAATGATGTGATAAAAATGGGAGAAATGGTAGAATATGGGCTGAAGTCTAGCAGGATCATGAGTTATTCTGCTTTAAAATCCACAACACAAGCAATTCAGAGCGACACAGGAAGCTCGCTGAGTCAAAAGGAACATGATGATGTTTCCTGGTTGTTTTAGAGTCACGACATGGACCAAAGTTTCCGCCCCACCAATACACCTAGCCTCAACTCCAACCCCAAACATATCCCCCAGCTCCATATAATCTACCTCAGTATTATCCTCTGAACAATGTATGTCCATCTGACAACCACCAGGCCACTCCCTATGGCGAGCATCAGTACCGTATAATGCATTCTTTCCTTCAAAACATTCTTGAGCACCCAACAACCCAAGAAAATAGGGGCATGGAGGGAAGAAAAGACAAAGAAATAGTTTCACGCTAATTGTAGAGCCCTACACAAGCTTGTTTGAAAAGTTAAAGCATTATGACCTAATTGAGCCGCTCCTTGGCTATACTCCAGACCCATATGAAAAATGATTTGATCCTGTTGTACGATGCATGTAGCACTCTAATGTCCAAGGGCATATCATTGAAGATTGTCACTCTTTAAAAAGGGAAATAGAAAGAATGATTCAAGAAGGGGTAATTGAGATCAATGACAGTGATAGGGAGCATGTGAATCCTCTTGGGAACTTGTTGACTGGATTTGATGATATTGAAGTTGGTAATGGTCCTGGAAATATTGATTCAGAACTCAGAGGCTAAGATGCCGAGCTTAGTAATTGGAAAGACGCTTCATATCTTGGCTAGTTAGAGAGAAATCTTGGTGGTTTATTTTGATGTCATTTCTGTTGTCCAGGTTATTTTTAAGGTTGTAATCTGGATATTGTCTTGTGGTCAAACCCTCTAATCCTTTTATTTTTTCTAGCTTGTTTAGCTGTAGTAGTCTGTCTAGTTTTTTCCAGGTTTGTTTTAGTGTTGTACTTCATTTTGTTTTGCTTGTTTTGCTATGCAAACCATTTCACCGTTTGTCTAATGCAAATTCCGATCTTTTGTTACCTCCAATCATCTTCTTTAGTTCTTCTTTATCATTTTGTTTTATCTTTTGTTTCGTGCTGGTTCTAGTGACATGACATGCATGCATAATTCTCAGTCTGATATTTAAAAGTCAGTTTAGTCAGGAAGCAATGAAATAAATTTTGAAATTAAGATCAGATGTGGAAATTTTTGAGATTATTTGAAGCCCGAGCCATGTGAAACTGGGTCTAGGAAAACATGAAGAAATCGTAAACGCAAGTTAGCCAAATTAACAGGGGTCCGTTTGTGGTAATGAGAGTGAGAGTGTTGTTCAATGACGCTATGTAGTTCACATATGTAGAAGACGAATGTGTGGATATGGTTTTTTAATTGTGCAATTTGTACTTGGCATGTTTTGGAGATTGAATGACGAAAGTATTTTGTTCTGCTATCTAAACACTTTATCCCTTGTCATCCCTTTTGAGCCTCGTTTAGTTTCTTTCATACCCCTATTTCAAAATCAATGGCACAATTCAGAAATGCAAGTGCAGAGGATAATTAAGTGAAAAGAAAAGGAAGGAAGAAAAGAAAAGAAAAGAGAGAGAAGAAAATGAAAAGAAAAAAGAAGAAAAAAAAGGGAAAGAAAATAAAAAGCAAAAACAAAAAAACAACAAAAAAAAAAAGCAGGAAGCAAAAGGAAAAAAAAAAGAAAAGAAAGAGAGAAGAGAAAATCACAACAACAGAGTAATTCCTATGATGTGAACTACATTTGACTTGATCCCGAAAGGATACGTAGGCACCCTCTCTCTGAGGTTCAGTCTCATCAAAATAAAAATCCAAAAGTCCCCAAGCAAGAAACTGGGGTAGAAGTTGTGGTTGTTGTAAGAAACTGGATTCTTAAAGTTGTAATTTTAACCCATTTTGAAATTGTTTTTGAGTCTTTTATACCCTTGTCTTTCTAACCCTATCCAAAAGCCCACATTATGGTCCAAAGAATGACCTTCCGATCAGTCTTCAAGAGATGCCAAGTCGAGCAAGTAGAGGTGATTCATGTCAGGGGAAACACTCCGGTCCAAGAAGGAAAGAAAAAGGAAAAATGAGAGTCGTATTGATAAAAACCCTCACGGGTACCGCAAAGTGATGAAAGTTGAGAGAAATAAAAAATGAGAGAGTCTTATTGGTGAAAACTCTCATGGGCACCTTGAGGCGACGGTAAATTGAATGAAAGAACAAAATGAGATAGGCTTGATGGTGAAAACCCTTCGGGCGCTACAAGTCGAATAAGGAATGTAAATCAGATTGGATAAGCAGAGCATTGAAGCCTAGTTTCACGGCAAGAAGGTACAACAAGAGCTGAACATCAGGTTTTATTGACAAAATATCTACATGTGCATGTCATGGATATTAGAGTTGGTATCCACATCTAATAGGTTTCTACTTCATAGTTTTCTCTTCAGGAATCATCTCTTTCCTTTGTCCTTCACTCCGTTCCTTTGTTTTGTTCACTTCCTCTTCCTGAGTCTGTTTGGTCATAACAAGTGAGAAATGACTTCAAAATTTGTCATCAGCTTTCCAATTGCACAAACTGGGTGTGGCTAGTACATCAAAGTGTCATAAGTCAAGAAATAGCGACAAAGGCACTGAGTTGGTAACAAAGAACATGCTTTGGGATTTGTACGAAGTACAAAATTTGTGAACAATGCAACAGATAAAGGGTTAGGGTGAATGAATCAATATGCTTTGGGGATCATGTGAAACATAGAGGTTTTTGCAGATATCGGTTCATGAGCAATTCAACAGATGGAGGATATTAGGTTTGAACGAAGAAGAGGTATTTTTGTGATAAGGGTGACAGAGAAAGAGGTTAGTCAAGGAAAAAGCAAGATATCATGGAAAGTGAAGGAGCAATCGCCGCAAAGTCGAGGCCACAAACCAACCACCATGTTTAAACTCACAAGTTTTCTTTGTCTGAAATAGGGATGAAAGCTATGTTCATATCAATGCTTAGAAGGTTGAAATTCTCAGGTGTAATGCCCCAATTTTGCTTACGCATAGGCTATTGTGAAGATCACACATCACCCCTAGGAGAAGCATTTCCTAGTCTACGTTTTCAAGTTATTTTGTTATAGGAGATGCACTTCCTAAACTGAGATTTTACCCTTAGGAGATGCACTTCATAGTTTGGATCATATGAGTTTGAGTCACTGATGGTTTTACCCCTAGGAGACGCACTGCCTAGTCTAAGTTTTCCAAATTATATTTTTCTTAGGAGGCGCACTTCTAAATTGAAAGTTCATTCATAGGAGACGCACTTCCTAGTTTGAGTCTTTGAAGTTTCACCCATAGGCGCACACTTCCTAAATTTAAATTCACCCATAGGAGATGCACTTCCTAATTTGGATTCATTTATGGTCGGCCCTAGGAGATGCACTTCCTGGTATGGTTCATTGAATTTTTACCCATAGGAGACACACTTCCTAAATTGAGAGTTCATTCATAGGATACACACTTCCTAGTTTGAATCGTGAAAGTTCCACCCCTAGGAGACGCACTTCATGGTCTGGGTTTTTCAGGTTATATTTCATTTTAGGAGACGCACTTCCTAAACTTAAATTCACCCCCAGGATACACACTTCCTAGTTTAAATCATTTAAGTTCGGCCATAGGAGACGCACTTCCTAGTTTAGTTCATCAAAGTTTTTACCTGTAGGAGACGCACTTCCTAAATTGATAGTTCACTCATAGGAGATGCACTTCCTAGTTTGAGTCATTGAAATTTCACCCATGGGAGACGCACTTCCTAAATTGAGAGTTCATTTGTAGGAGATGTACTTGCTAGTTTGAGTCATTTAAGTTCGGCCAAAGGAGACGCACTGCCTAGGCTGGTTCATTGAAGTTTTACCTGTAGGAGACACACTTCCTAATCAAAGTCTTTCAAGTTATTCTTTTAGAGACGCACTTCCTAAATTGAGAGTTCATTCATAGAAGACGCACTTCCTAGTTTTAGTCACTGAAGTTTGCACCCCTAGGAGACGCACTTCCTAGTCTTGGTCATTTAAATTCACCCTTAGGAGACGCACTTCTTAGTCTTGGTCATTTTAATTCATCATTAAGAGATGCACTTCCTAGTTTGGTTCATTCAGGTTTTATTTTAGCAGATGAATCTGCTAGTCAAATTTTTGGTTTTACTCGTAGGAGACGCACATCCTAGTCTTGTCTTTGGTTTACTCTCATCATTGCATCAGTTTTATGAGTGGCTTACAATTTTGCTAACAACTCCAAAAATCATCCTAGTGCAAACTGGGGGCGGAAAGTTTTCTTTATTTTGTTTATTGTTGTGAAGTTAGGAGCCCGTCTGGAGAACAGAAAATATATTTCAGGCTTTGTAGTCAGGAGCCCGCTTGGAGAAAAGAGGTATTACAATTCGAGCTTTATTTTTCAAATTCTATTTAATATATAGTAATGTAACGCCAAGTTTTCTAAACTGGGGCAGAAAGTTTTCTTTGTTTTGTTTATTTTTGTGAAGTCAGGAGCCCGCCTGGAGAACAGAGAAATACAGTTCAAACTTTGAAGTAGGGAGCCCGCCCGTACAACAACGAAATACATTCGAGTCCAAGTTCAGAAGTCGGGAGCCCACCCGCACAACAAGGGAATACATTCAAGTTCAAGTTTGAAGAAAAGGAACAACACCTCAATTTACAATTTGAAGTAGCAACAATGAATTTCACCTAGAGAATACAAGACAACAAGGAAGTACAAGAACAAGGTTAAAGAATTTAGATAGGATTTTGTAATTCATAGATCATAGCTCAGCTTCTTTTATTTTTGACATGGTGTAATAAGGGAGGTCAGCAAATAGTAGCAGCAGCAATCGCAGTGAAATCACATCTCCTGGTAGTCCCAGCTACCAGACACTCCTGAACTACACTGATCTGATTCCTGTTTTAGCCCAGGATATGTAGGCAATCTCTGAATCAGGGTGCGATCAAAACTTTTCAAAATGCTTCACACGGAATTTTCAAACGGACAAAATCTCTCGTATTTTCTCATTTATCTTTGCCCGAAAACATTTCATGTTTTTCGAGCAAGGGGCAGCTGTGAGCACGTGATTTTTGCCTTATATATGAATTATTACCAAAATTCAAAAAAAATCTTTATTATATTTACAATTTTTGTGAATTTTGTGGTATTTTCTGGTAATTGTTGCATTTTATTTGTGCATTTTAATTCACATAAAAATACAAAAATATTATATTTGCATCTAGAATTTAATTTCATATTTTAGTATTAATTAGGGGTTAATTATTTTAGAATGAAATATGAAAAAATAACAAAAAAGGTTCACTTTTGTATTATTGTGTTAATCGTGAATTCGTCACGAAATAGTTTAAACAATTTTAGGCGTTAATTAGTTTAATTTAAAATATATCAGGACTTTATTTTAATTTTGATTTTAATTTTGCATCTTCATAAAATTAGAAAAATAAAACAAAATACAAAGTCAAAACAAAAAGGAAGAAAGAAAAATAATCAAAAGAGAGAGAGGGTTTAGTGCGAGATCCAAATTTGGGCATGTCTCTATTAAGTATTCTTAGCCCAATCAGACCAGACATCCCAGGCCCAGCCGTCTCCAACCCAAACCCGGCCTCCCCTTCTAACCAAATGACACCGTTTGGCGTCGCTAAATCTAAGCCCTTCACCTCCTCTGATCCAACGGCCCATGTTATTTCTTCACATTAGTTGAAAATGTCCGAAATTTCATTAACTCTAAAAAACATTTCTTCTCTTCCACGTACAATCCCGTTATCTCATCGTCCTCTGCCGTCCGCCGCAGGTCGGAAATCGCCTCCGCCGATGCGATGCTCCGATGGACCCCAAAATTACACCATTGAATCCACGTCCCTCATCTTTCCAAATCCCCAAATCTCATCCCTCAAATCCTAGCCGATCTTCTCAAATCTTAGATCAAAATGCCGGCTTAAAACTTTACTTACTCCAAAATCCACCAAATTAACACCACGTGTTCTCCTCACCCTCCCTCTTTACAAATCCGTAGCCCATACCCTCAAATTATCAATGGAATCTTTGAATTTTGGGTTGAAGGCCCGCTCAAAAACCCTAGTGTTGTGAGTTAAGGTTTCTATTGATGGCTTGACCATTATAAGATTTATCTGCGTATTTTCTCATCGAAAACACACGGTTCAATAATAATATTGGTCAAGCAATTTCAAACCAAGTCACCTCGGGCCAATTTCAAGTTAACAAATTAAAGCCAAAAACAGTGAGTTTCTTAATTTCCTTCTTTCTTTTTTTATGTGCATCTGTGTTGATCCAATGTATTTGTTTGCTTTTGTTCCAATTTGACTCGAATTGTAGTAATGGGTTCTTATTAGTTTAATTTTCGTTGTTTCATTCTATTTTGGTTAGTTTCATTAGTAGGTATTAGTATAATTCTAATCGTTAGTTTGATTCTGATTAGCAGTGTAGTATTTGGTTTAAACACATGAATATTAGTTTTGCAATTTGATCCTTGTTTCCTGTTAGATTTTAGTTTCAAATCTGTTTTAGGTACTGTTTAATTTTGTTTGATTGAATTAATATTTTGTTAGTTTAATTAATTTAGTTTTGATTGTTCTTCAACTTAGTATTCATTTTCAAATTAATTAGGCTTAGGGTTTAGATATAGCTGATGTAGAATCACTGGTTTTAACCATAGTTGAATATTAACTAAGGAAAAAGGGGTTTGGTGGAGTCAGTAATTTTAGAAAATAATCAAGGGTAGTTTGGGTATGAAAAAGGGTTGTTTTGTTAGGAATAGTAATTTCAAAACCAAAATAAGGGTAGTATAGGTATTGTATAGGTAAAAGAACACCCTAGGGCCTTCTAGAAGGGCGTTTTAGTGTAAGTTTCAGCTTTCTAAAAGCAGTAACTTAGAAAACAAGTTAAAAAATAAAGGATCAAAGCTGAAAATAAATAGGGACTAATAGGAAAAATAGAAATGTGAGGGTTGGCCCTCCTTTGGCCTATAAAAAGGCATGAATAATGCCTTGAATAACATGATTTGGAGCCCAAAAACCCCCCCCCCCCCCCCCCCCCCCCCCAAAAAAAAGAAAATTACCTGTCTCCACCAGAACTGAAATTTTAATTTTAAATTAGAACACCAGATCTAAAATTCGAACCTCCCTCTTCCTCCGAAAATATAAAAAAAAATACACAAAGAAATAGAAAATCCAAAAACAATTATTGTTAAATTAGTACTCCTTAAGTCGTTTTCGGATTCCACCATGTAGTTCAGGTCTCTAGCTCAGTTGGGATTGAAGCTACTTTAATTTCCTTGTTCTGTGCAATATCTGAGATTTAAGAGCAGTTAAGGTAATCTAGGTATTGAATTTGGCTAATTCGAGTCAATTGTGGTTCAACTTGAGTGTACTGATTTCAGTTAATTTGCTTAGTCTACTCATGATAAAAGTGTTATTCAGTTTTGATTAGCTATGTTTGATTTCATAATATAGTTGTTAATCATTTAGGATTATTGTGTTTGTTTTTATACTTATTAGTGTTAATTCGCAGATTGACAATTTTTAAATGAATGATTATTCTATTAGTGTTAATTCGCTTGAAATGACCTCTTCGAACTAGCATTAGATTTGAATAGATAATAGGGGAATAATGTTCACATCTGGGCAACTTATTCTTTAGGTTTAATACCTCCATCTTGCTTTTCCCTGTCACAAGTTTATTGAACGCACTTAAAGTAAATTTGAGTAAGTTTCAGTCTGGTGCAAGACCAGGGCTAAGCAACCCATTTTCACAGACGGCCCAGATACTATGCCTGTAGCAATTCGCCAAAGCAAGTTGGCCCATTTCGTTCCTGGGCAAATATTAAAGTCCAAAAACCTTTGAGGTCTTGACTTAATTGGAAGACATAGATTCGAAAGCAATAGCTCTTAAATAAAGATTATTAATTAGGACCTTTGTTTTATTATTAGAGACAAAAAATATATATAGAAAATCATAGTTGCCTTTAAGTTTGTCCTTTTAAAAATGATAAATGAGACGAGCCTCGCCAAATAAAACTACAAATTGCGTAGCCCTCAATAAATATTGTATTAATTATTAGATTTCGGGATGGGTCGTTTAGCTAATTTCACGGCCTTCCCCAAAATAATAATGCATTAGTCTTTTAGGCGCGCTTTAAATAATATTACATTCCTAAACGCGGGTGCACATTTATGTGACCCGAACCCAAATCTCAACGGAGTCAAAATGTGTCAACAATCACGGGTGCATTAATGTGACGTTTTTTGAGATGCGTTTTTACGACGTTGCAATTCTTGTTAAAAATAAATAATAATAAAAGCGGTTCAAAATTTAAAAAGTGCATAAGCTAGAACATGTTTTAGAATGAAATACAACAGTTAAGCGACCGCGCTAGAATCACAGAACCCGAGAATGCCTAACACCTTCTTTCGAGTTAACATATTTCCTTACTCGGATTTCTGGTTCGCGGACTGTTAACAGAGTCATAATTTCCTCGGTTCGGGATTCAACTAGTGACTTGGGACACCTTTAATCTCCCAAGTGGCGACTCTAAAATCTTAATAATAAATCCCTTTCCGATTGTTCTTTAAGTAGAAAAACTCCTTGCGGGTGTAGTGAAACAGGAGGTGTGACAATATGTCAAAAAAGAGGCAAAGCTCCTCTTCTAAAGGATAAATCGGTATGCTATAACCGATTAAGAATGGGCACTCATAAAAAGTACAATATATGGGTCTATGCACGTTGGTGTAATCCTTTTCAGCCGGAACCATTTCCACATGGCTCGGAACAATATGCGCTACTCGGAGATTTTCCAAATGCGGCTGCAATAACTCACTATATTCCCAAGGGAGAGACGGATTTCTCATATGAAAGTCCCATCGAATATGCACTTCTTTGGGAAGCACATTCTCCATAAAGAGGGGAACGAGAGCGTCTTTTGCCTCCTCTTCTTGACCGCCAGCAAAAGGCGGAACCCTAAATGGGGAGGCATCCTTGTTCTTGTTACTACTTTGGCATTTTACCATGATGTTTCATTTAAGAAAGAAAGTGCTTATAGCGAGAAATAAGGCTTCAGAAAGATAGAAGAGTCTCGCATTAAAATATAAGTTATCAGATAGAAAGGCAATGAAGAAAGCTGAAAAATATTTTCCAAGGGTTCGAAAGATGAATCTGTTTGAACCTTTTCCTTATTTATAGGGTAAAGTTGTGCGTAAATCGAAAAGGCATGACTAATACGAGCGCGGGAAGCCAAAACGTTACATCGCCTCCTGAACCACCTCGGGAACAAAAGTAATAACGATGCATGCGGGTGACGTCATCATCCTAAAAAGGAAATCACACGTCAACGGATCAATAACGTTAGTCAAATCACATCGTTCCTATTGCCGCCTGAGCACGAGGTCAAATTCTCCAAAAGACGAGGTTCGCAGTTCCGTCCATTGAAGACGGCCATTGAGTATGTCTCCAACGAACGGAGGGACTAACTGTATAGGGACAAATTTGGCCCTCAACGTCCCCATAACCAGCGGGAACGCCCAATGAGTAGACACCGACTAGAGTGAGGGCACGGTCCGGACGTGTGGATGAAGGCGACGTCGTTTAGAACCTAACTTCTTCACTAAGCAGAAGCCACCTACTTTTGTATTTTTCCTTCGATTATTTCGAGAATGTCTCCTACTATATAAAGGAGAGCTTTACATTGTAACAAACATCATTATTATTCTCGAATAATGCAACTTCTCTCTCTATCTCAGTCTCTATCTCCTACAATTGCTTCTCTCTTAAGCTAACATTTGCTTTTTATCTTTCAGATCTATAACTACAATATCGTCCATATAATCTCTAGGTCATATTATATTTGATTACGATTTACCCTCATTTATTTTTGATTGTTTATAAGCTTGCAAAGTATAGTAATAATTTTTGAGCCGGACACATAATATAATTTCCCATTTTTTTCAATTTGTGGGATGCTCTAATTATATTAATCATAGAATATTTCTCCCAAATTTATCTCTACTGATTATGATTTCACGTCATATTTCTACTTTTCTAGTAATATCAGAGATCTTTGACAAAGAATCCAAAATCTACAAAAGGAAATATTTGAGAAAGAAGAAAAAAAGACTATGGCAACCAAAAACAGGAGGACGAGATGCGCCAAACTGGATTTTCATTTGTTTCTGTCATCAATTCTAGCAAGTCTTGGTGGAGTAGATTAGTTATTTTTGTTAAAGCTAGTTAATGATTAAAGCTAGCTAAGTTGATGTGAATGAGAAATGGAGGGAAGAAGACAATAGAAGGAAAATGAAGTTTCAAAGCAAAGTTCCTTTGAAAAGGAGCTTTGTACCACATTGGTGGTAGAAAGGGAAAGTTATGTGCTTATATTAGAAAGCACTTCTTCTAGCTCTTAAAGGGTTAAGAAGAGGGACTCCCCTCGCGCCGTCGTCGTCGCTCGGCTCGGCTTCGGCTTCGGTCAAATGATCTGATTGATAATTTTTTTGGACCAAATTTATTTAAAATTCAATCTTCATTTTCTGAAATTATTTTTAATTCCCGCGGGAAAAATATTAATTTGTTAACTGTAAACTTCCCAACGTTCTTATTTTTCAGAAAAAAGGCATGGCCTTTCCCGAACAGGCACCAAGCCTTTCCGAACAGTCACAATTCGAGGCTATATAAACTGAGGCAATGCCTCATTTTCGAGTACTGGAAAAAAAAAAAATTATTCGTGCATTAAAAATTCTGCATTCTTTTCTGCAAACTGAAACATATCGAGTCATAGTGTGATTTCGTTCCCGAATTTGAGTTCGTCGAAGTCGTAGGCGTTTGAGGTACCGCCACTCCTACGACAGGTATATCCGTTATATCCTGGGAGGAAATAATCCACAACCTCGGGTACAGTGAGGGGGTTAAATTCCTTAAGGACACACAGTGGATTCTGTGGTCTCGGATTTCTTCATTTCTGTGATTTTTTTTTTTGTGTCTCTTCTTCTTACTGGTTTCCAGTTTCTCGTTGCTTTGAACACGGACAATCGATAACAAGCTTAAGGAATTTAGATTATTATTTCCGTGTTCATCTGCTGTTGATTAAAACGTTACAGAACGATACAACAGTACAGAAAAAAAAATTCTTACATAAAACAGTGACTACATACAGTTTTTCCTAACATAAAATTGTGACTGTCCAGAAAATAAAAGAAACTTGTAATTTTGTTGTTTGCATGTAACGAAATTGTATGTTGTTTGGAGACTAAATCTTCGGATTTTCTACTCCGGTTGAGATTAAAGTTTTCAGAACTTTCTACTCATTTGGGTACTTGATTTGAAGATATAAAAACTTCATCCAGTATACTACATACAGTTTATTACATTCTATTTGAAGTTTGTTTTAATTCTGTTTGTGTAAATTTGATTCGGTTTGAAGAAATAAAATCTTCACTGATTATTAAAGTGTTCTGTTATTTCCTACGACAGAAATGGGAGACCAAACTCCAAATTTGAATGCTACTGCTATTGTTACTGCCACACCAGCCCCCGTGGTTGGTTCTACGAGCAATGCTGCGTCCTTCAGTCGTACTGCACCAGCACCGGCTCCGGCAGAGAAGCCCGGAAAATTCACCGGGATTGATTTCAAACGATGGCAACAAAAGATGTTCTTCTATCTAACTACTTTAAGCCTTCAAAAGTTTATTAAGGAGGATATTCCGGTTCCGCCGGAATCAACACCTGAAAATGAACGATTTGTTGTAATTGAGGCGTGGAAGCACTCAGATTTTTTGTGCAAGAATTACATTCTTAGCGGACTGGAGGATGATCTTTACAACGTCTATAGTAATGTGGGAACATCAAAAGAACTATGGGATGCGTTGGAAAAGAAATATAAAACAGAAGATGCTGGCTTAAAGAAGTTTATCGCTGCCAAGTTTTTGGACTACAAAATGGTAGATGGCAAGTCTGTTGTCACTCAAGTTCAAGAGTTGCAGGTTATCATCCATGATCTCCTCGCTGAAGGTATAAATTTAATTAATGCCTTTGTCAAAAGTATTCAGTGCCCCGTCACTTACATGTTGTTTGTTGTAGGTTTGGTGATCAGTGGGGCGTTTCAAGTTGCGGCAGTGATAGAGAAGTTGCCTCCTTCATGGAAGGACTTCAAAAATTACTTGAAACATAAGCGAAAGGAGATGACATTGGAAGATCTCATTGTCCGGTTGAGAATCGAGGAAGATAACAAGGCAGCGGAGAAAAAGGCAAATGGGAGATCAACCATAGGGGGAGCACATATAGTTGAAACTGCCCCAACTAATATGAAAAAGAGGAAAAAGGCATCGGGACCAAGGAACTATCCCAACAAGAAGAAATTCAAGGGAAACTGCCATAATTGTGGAAAAATCGGACACAAAGCTGCAGACTGTCGTGCTCCGAAAAAGGAAAAGAAGAAGGGTCAGGCTAATATGGTTGAAACAAACGAGGAGGTTGATGACTTGTGCGCTATGTTGTCCGAGTGCAACCTAGTGGGAAGTCCGAAAGAGTGGTGGATTGACTCTGGCGCCACTCGCCACATTTGTGCTGTTAGAGAAGCCTTTGCTTCATATGCTCCCGCCGGGCCCGACGAAACAATATATATGGGAAATTCTGCAACGGCCAAGATTGAATGTTATGGAAAGATACTGCTGAAGATGACCTCTGGCAAGGTGGTGACTCTCAACAACGTCTGTCATGTTCCTGAAATTAGGAAAAATCTTGTATCTACCGGACTTCTAGTGAAGAACGGTTTTAAATGTGTTTATGTTTCTGACAAGGTTGTAATAAGTAAGAACGAAATGTACATAGGAAAAGGCTACCTCACAGAGGGCCTTTTCAAACTGAATGTAATGGTTGTTGCTAATAATAATAAAGTTTCTGCTTCGTCTTACTTGCTTGAGTCAAATGATTTATGGCATTCACGTTTAGGACATGTCAATTATAGAACCTTGCGAAAAATGATTAGTTTGGAAGTATTGCCTAAGTTTGAATGCAATCAATCAAAATGTCAAATCTGTGTTGAATCTAAGTATGCTAAACATCCTTATAAGTCAGTTGAAAGGAATTCAAGTCCTTTAGACTTAATCCATACAGATATTTGTGACATGAAGTCAATTCCATCTCGCGGTGGAAAGAAGTATTTCATAACTTTTATTGACGATAGTACGCGGTATTGCTACGTTTATTTACTTAATAGTAAAGATGAAGCAATTGAAGCGTTCAGGCAATACAAAACTGAAGTTGAGACTCAACTTAACAAAAAGATTAAAATGATAAGGAGTGATAGGGGCGGTGAATATGAATCTCCTTTTGAACAAATATGTTTGGAATATGGCATTATTCATCAAACAACTGCTCCTTACTCGCCACAATCAACCGGAATTGCGGAAAGAAAAAATAGAACACTGAAAGAAATGATGAATGCCCTGTTAATAAGTTCTGGTTTACCCCAGAACTTGTGGGGGGAAGCCATTCTAACAGCTAGCCGAATACTCAATCGAGTGCCCCATAGCAAAACAAAATCTATTCCATACGAAAAGTGGAAAGGAAGGAAGCCCAATTTGGAATACTTCAAAGTGTGGGGGTGTTTGGCCAAGGTGCAAGTTCCTAAACCCAAAAGGGTAAAAATAGGACCTAAAACCGTTGATTGTGTTTTCATAGGATATGCCACAAATAGTAAGGCATATAGATTTCTGGTTCACAAATCAGAAAATCCCGACATTCAGGTGAATACGGTAATTGAATCAGATAATGCTGACTTCTTTGAAACCATATATCCGTATAAAAAGGAATGTGCGTCGTCTAGCAAAGAATCTAAACGACCTCGGGAAGAAATAAAGGAAAACATTCCTGATGAGGAAAATCCAAGACGTAGCAAACGTCAAAGGACGACTACTTCCTTTGGACCAGAATTTTTAACATTTTTGTTGGAAAATGAGCCTCGAATGTTCAACAAAGCTACGTCTTCATCGGAAGCTCAATTTTGGAAAGAGGCAATCAATAGTGAGATAGAATCCATATTGAACAACCATACTTGGGAATTGGTTGATCTTCCTCCAGGGAATAAACCTTTTGGTTCCAAATGGATTTTCAAGCGGAAAATGAAAGCTGATGGCACTATTGAAAAATATAAGGCAAGACTAGTTGTTAAAGGGTTTAGACAACGAGAAGGTCTTGATTACTTTGATACATACTCGCCGGTAACGAGGATTACATCTATTTGGGTGTTAGTAGCATTAGCCGCCGTGTACGGTCTTGAAATCCATCAAATGGATGTGAACAGCCTTCTTAAATGGAGAGTTGGAGGAAGAGATTTACATGGAACAACCCGAAGGGTTTGTAGTTCCAGGGAAAGAGAAGAAGGTATGTAGACTTGTTAAGTCTCTTTATGGACTAAAACAAGCACCAAAACAGTGGCATGCAAAATTTGACCATACGATGCTGTCAAATGGATTCAAGATAAATGAATGTGATAAATGTGTCTACATTAAGAACACTCCGAACCACGTCGTCATTGTTTGTTTATACGTGGATGATATGTTAATAATGAGTAACAACATTGCTAACATAAATGCTACTAAGCGCATGCTTGCTAGTAAGTTTGATATGATAGACTTAGGAGTTGCCGATTTAATTCTGGGAATTAAAATCCATAAGACTCCTCAAGGTCTAGCATTGTCTCAATCTCATTATATTGAAAAAGTACTTGAAAAGTTCAAGTATTTGGACTTTAAAGTTGCAAAGACGCCAATTGATATGAACCTTGCTCTTGCAAAGAATAAAGGTGAAAGTCATTCTCAATTGGATTATGCCAGAGTGTTGGGAAGTTTGATGTATATTATGAACTGTACGCGACCTGATATTGCGTGTGCTATAAGTAAACTAAGTCGCTACACGAGTAATCCCGACCAAAATCATTGGCTGGCAATGAAACGAGTTTTGGGGTATTTGAAACATACTCAAAACTTTGTTTTGCATTATAACAGGTATCCTGCAGTTATTAAAGGATACAGTGATGCAAATTGGATCACCGGTTCAACTGAAACTAAATCCACAAGTGGATACGTTTTTACTATAGGTGGAGGAGCAGTGTCTTGGAAGTCATCCAAACAGACATGTATCGCCCGCTCTACAATGGAATCTGAGTTCATAGCTCTAGACAAAGCCGGTGAAGAAGCTGAATGGCTCCGGAATTTCTTAGAAGATATTCCATTTTGGCCCAAACCGTTGGCTCCTATATGCATACATTGCGATAGCCAAGCGGCAATAGGAAGAGCCGGGAGCGTTATGTACAACGGAAAGTCTCGTCACATACGACGAAGACATAATACCGTTAGACAACTACTCTCTAGTGGAATTATCACAATTGACTATGTTAAGTCAAGAGATAATGTGTCGGATCCACTAACTAAAGGCCTAACTAGAGAAGTGGTTGAAAGATCATCGAGGGGAATGGGACTATGGCCGAGGACAAGTGATCGTGGCGGTAACTCTACCTAGAAGACATGAGATCCCAAGATCTAGGTTCAAAGAGATCAAACAAAGTCATTGATGACGGTTCAACATTGTCACAATAACTTTTTGGTCCATTCTCGTGATGAGACAATGTTCAGTACCAGGATAAAGCATTAAGGCTTTTTAATGGTTTCTAAGTTTGATACGGGGTATATCAAATAGTGTATCTACGGGATGACACATTTAGGAATCACCTATGTAAGTGTGAAGTGTAAGCCGCTTCAAGGAGAACTCTGTAAGGCCAGCTCTCTACGCACTTATGAACCAGGAAGTGTTCATGGCTGAAACGAACAAAACAATGAGAACCAAAAACGGTTAAAGGGTTAATTGTGTGACATGTGGTTGTCTAGGTATACACCAAAGCTCGACGGTTCAAAGATATCAAATCTACCGATTGACCGAGTATATCCGACATATGCTCACTACGGAAAGTTCAAAGAGAAATCTACTTATCCAGATGCAATTAATCCTTGCTTACGAATCACACAGTTTTTTTTTTCATGCATGGTTTTCATCATATAGCCATTCCCCATTCATGTGGGGGATTGTTAAAGCTAGTTAATGATTAAAGCTAGCTAAGTTGATGTGAATGAGAAATGGAGGGAAGAAGACAATAGAAGGAAAATGAAGTTTCAAAGCAAAGTTCCTTTGAAAAGGAGCTTTGTACCACATTGGTGGTAGAAAGGGAAAGTTATGTGCTTATATTAGAAAGCACTTCTTCTAGCTCTTAAAGGGTTAAGAAGAGGGACTCCCCTCGCGCCGTCGTCGTCGCTCGGCTCGGCTTCGGCTTTGGATTTGGATTTGGATTTGGATTTGGATTTGGTCAAATGATCTGATTGATTGATAATCTTTTTGGACCAAATTTATTTAAAATTCAATCTTCATTTTCTGAAATTATTTTTAATTCCCGCGGGAAAAATATTAATTTGTTAACTGTAAACTTCCCAACGTTCTTATTTTTCAGAAAAAGGCATGGCCTTTCCCGAACAGGCACCAAGCCTTTCCGAACAGTCACAATTCGAGGCTATATAAACTGAGGCAATGCCTCATTTTCGAGTACTGGAAAAAAAAAAAAATTATTCGTGCATTAAAAATTCTGCATTCTTTTCTGCAAACTGAAACATATCGAGTCATAGTGTGATTTCGTTCCCGAATTTGAGTTCGTCGAAGTCGTAGGCGTTTGAGGTACCGCCACTCCTACGACAGGTATATCCGTTATATCCTGGGAGGAAATAATCCACAACCTCGGGTACAGTGAGGGGGTTAAATTCCTTAAGGACACACAGTGAATTCTGTGGTCTCGGATTTCTTCATTTCTGTGATTTTTTTTTTTTGTGTCTCTTCTTCTTACTGGTTTCCAGTTTCTCGTTGCTTTGAACACGGACAATCGATAACAATTTTTTATCTTGATCGTGGGGCGCAAAGCAGAAATGGCTGGTGCATTTGTAGAGTGATATATGGGGAGATAATTCTGGAAAAATATAGGGATTCAAATCCTATCCCAGTAATAACATTTTGCTCTCTCTTTTTCGATAAAATATGAATATCATCTATTATTTCAACTCAAAATTATTATTATTGTAAATGCAACAAATGGTAAATGATTAAATAGGTGTACTATGTAAATTGAAATACGAGAAAAATTATGTTTTAGTCAATTAGTTTAAAATCATCGCGAATGGTGACGAAGGATGAGGCAAATATCAATTATTCAATGTTGGAAGAGGTATTTAAAATTACCCTATGGTTTTTTTTTTTTTTGCGCTAATTCTATCCCTTGAGCATCTTCCTATCCCAACAACAACAACAACCCAGTATAATCTCACTTAATGGGTTCTGGGGAGGGTAATGTGTACGCAGACCTTACCCCTACCCTGGGTAGAGAGGCTGTTTCCAAATAGACCCCCGGCATCCTTCCCTCCAAGAACTTCCCACCTTACTCTTGGGGAGACTCGAACACACAACCTCTCGATTGGAAGTGAAGGTTGTTTACCATCAGAAACACATTATTGTCTTCCTATCCCATTTAACATTATTCATGGGGACACCAAGGACGAAATATATATTCATATTCGTTAAGCTTTTCCTTTTATTCTTTTGCTTCCCGGTGTTCAACGTTCCAACCATAAAAGAAGCTAGTATAGCATATTAATCAATATCGTCTAGAGTAATGTAGGGATGGAGCTACACTTATCCGATTGAACCTAATTGAATCAAAAATTATATTATGTTGACAAGTCACAATTTTATTTTATTCAAATAACATATTTGAATCCCCTTGACTCGAACATAAGCTCCAGGCCAGCGACTAAGGGGTTCAAAATCTCTCTTTGTTTCTCTGGTTCGAATTTCTAGTGATCTTCCAATAAATATGAGCCAAAATCCCTACCATCATAAATGATAAGGTCGATATCTACCATCCCATATGACAATTAAGGTAAAATAAATAATAGGAGACTTCTGTGATCAATCGTGTGCATAAAGAAGATATTGAGATAAACATGCATAGCGCTAATAATTAGAGCTACATATCGGGTCGATTGGACGGTTATTTACTCTTTACGGTTTGGTTTATCTGTTATCGGCTTTTAAATGTATTAATCCGCTAGCCATCCGATAAGGTATCGGGCGGATTGGTATCGATTTAGCTCTTATCGCACGGTTATCGGACGGTTTATATATGTTGATACCCAATCTTTTCTATGTATTTTTATACTCAAAATATTCTCAAAAAATAGCATATATAAGCATCCACAAAGGTTTTTGGTATTTTTTCACATTTTAAAGAATTTTTAAATCAATTTATGGCCTTATTTTGCACTATAAAATTCGATAATTATTCCCAAAATTTGTTATTTTGGTGAATAATTTATTTTATTCTCTTATTTACATAAAAAATAGAATTTACATGATTTTTACATAATTTTACAAGTTCATTTGGTATTTCTAAACTAAAAATGCATGAAATTGCAATTTAGCCTATTTCTCGATTTAATAGCTTTCTAAATCATAAAATAATTTTTAATATTTTTAAATTAATATTTATACATTTTTTTATTAATCAGCATTCTTAATTTCTTTTTAAAACACTATTTACTATTTTATAAAATTTAAAATAGGGAAAATTGGCTATTTAAATCATAGCCCTCTTTATTTAAATTATAGCCCTAATTCAACTCCAATTACACTACCCAATTTTTAAAACCACCTAACCCAGACCCAATTGAACCAACCCGCCCCGTTCCCTCTTTTAAATCGTGGTCGTTGATCATTTAGATCAATGGCCCACAATAACCCCTTCTTTAATTAAACCCAATACACCTCTAACCCTAATCATTTACACAAACTCGCCGCCCTTGTATCCCCTTCGTTACCAAATGCTCTCAACCCCCCTGAAACCCTAGCCGCCTCCGGTCACTTTTCGGCCCCGTTCAACAAGAAAATATGGCATTCCAGGTTTCATGCAACCTGTATTCACTCCCTTCTACGACCCCTTTGTTCAAAGATCGAAACCATATTTTGAAGATCACGGCCACGTCCGGTCTCTCTCCGGTGAGTCTTAATGTTGTGAGTCCGTTATCAACTTAAAACCAGTCTGTTACATGGCTTTCTCGTTCTCTAGGGTTCTCTCTGAAACCCTAAATCTCCAAGGTTCTTCTATGTTTCTCTTTATGATCTACTTTAGATCTACCTGATTTTCTAAAGTCTTAAAGTATTTTCCACAACTTTTCACCGATTTTATTTTTTCAAACTGTTTATCTTCCTAAAATTTAGGGTTTCTCCGATTTCTCTGTTTTATTTGCTCTACTGTGATTTATATATATTTACTATGATTCCTGAGTATTTTCTACTATGGTTCCTATGTATTTTTCTTTACTATGGTATTTTTAGGGTTTCCGAGTAAATCCTTCACTGTGTTCTATACTTTCCTTATGCTTTTCGTGAGTAATTGTGTTCTTTCCGACTTTGTCTATTTGAGTATTTTACTTTCTTCTTTACATTTTTGGAAAGTGAAGAAACCCTGGACTTTGGGGTTTTCGAGTTTGTGTGTGTGATTGGCTGCTGCATGGTTAATGTCAAAGCCCTAACTATTTAAAACGATGCATGCTTCTCATTTCTTGCTAAGCTCTGCAAGAATTTCTAATTACACTCCTTACTTGTGTGCTTCTCTCTTTGATTACATGACTGTTTTACTGATTTCAGCCCCGTATGTTTGAATTCGTGTATCTCTTTAGAGTCATATTTTTTCCTTTCGAATAAACCTAATTTTGGGGTTGTCTTTTACGAACTTGACTAAATTCAGTATTAATTCATATCCCAGTTTCCTTGATTCCCTATGTGATTGATGATTCTATTTTCCTTATTTGTTTAAACCGTGTGTATTTCAAAAAACCTTATATGTAATCACCCTGTATTTTACAACTCATTCTTGATTTTCTTCCCAAAAATAGAACCCTGTTTATTTACCCTTAAGTCTGGTTCCTTGATTAAAGGGAATCTTTTCTCTAATTGATTCTGATTGATACTAAGTTATTTTCTTGCCTTGCTGACTACTTATTTTCGAACTACAACCCCCCCCCCCCCCCCCCCCACCTCTTTTCACTTCAAACACACGAACAACACAAGATTACTCATTAAAACTCTCCCTTCTCTTCACTACTTCTTCTATGCTACTTGTTCTACTGTTTGAGTTTAGCCGGCTGAAAGCCAAGGCTAAATTATAAGGTTTTATCTGCCATATTTTCTTCACTGTTCGAATTTGCAACTGGTAGGTCCATGATTTAAAATACCAATTCCAAAACTACATGTTTACTTACCTTTTTTCATATGTCTGTTTATGTTCATTATGCAGTTAAACTCCAGCATGTACATCCCTACCCCCATGTCCCTATGTTTGATACTGTATACTTGTATGAATGTTTTCATGTATATCCCTTTCCCCAAATCCCCTTAGTCTAATTATGTTTGCTGCAAGTGTTTTCATGTATATCCCTTCCCCCCGAATCCCCTTAGTTTAATTCTGTTTGTTACAAATGCTTTCATGTAACCCCCATTCCTTTAATTCCCCTTTATGTGTGAGCATTGTTTTGGACTAGGTTGACACTCCATTGTCACCCCTAGTTTAGAACCAGGTTGCTCTAAACCTATATTCAAATTAGTCCCATTCCCTTAACCCCCTATTATATGTTGAGCTTGACTCAGGTCTGGTGGTGTCCTAATCACCTTACAGGCCTAAGTCCGACTTTCTTAAGTCTGCTCTTATTTGTGCAAGCCATGTAAAGGGTCAGTGGTATGCCAGTCCCATTCATGGCTAGGTATGACCACCCTTTGCTCAGGTCTTCCTCTAATCCCTCACTTTACACTTACTCTTAGTTCTTTAAGTCCTACCCCCCTCGGGTAAGCCATGCTTAGGGAACCTAGAGTTCCCTCTGAACTTGGATGCCTAAGGGCTGGTAATTCCACACCTTGCACTACTCTAATCATTATTTTAGGGTGTACGCATTGCATAGGTTTCTTGAAAGCCCTTAGAACATTGAAACACTCTAAGAGAAAGCCTTGGAATCTGGAGGCCAGATTTGGTAAAATACATGTGTTGGACATTAAGGTTACTTTGAGCTTCCTCGGGGCCGTTTTAGCTTTGATGTATTTATTTCTTCAGTCTTCTCTTACCATTTATGTAACAAACTTTGTAAATGAATTTGGGGATATAGTGAAAAGGGTATGGGAGGGGTTTATATTGCTACATCAATATATATAAATCATGCTTATAGGATTTCAATATTGCATCTTACCTAGAAATCATGCCTATGGGATTTTAATATTGCATCTCATCTAGAAATCATGCCTATCGGATTTTAATATTGCATCTCATCTGGAAATCATGCCTATAGGATTTCAATATTGCATCTCATCTAGAACTCATGCCTACATGATTTCAATATTGCATCTCCCCTAGAAATCATGCCTATAGGATTTCAATATTGCATCTCATCTAGAAATCATGCCTATCGGATTTCAATATTGCATCTCGTCTAGAAATCATGCCTATAAGATTTTAACTTGTATCTAGAAATCATGCCTATTGGAACTGCATCAAACAATAGGCAAACAATAAGTCCTTTAAGTACTCTAAAAGCAGCAACAAACCAACATGTATATATCATGCCTATAGGATCCAAGTTCGCCTAACTTGTTAAACATTTTCAATAAAATTTATCCAATGCCATCTATTTTCGAAATCCGACGAAGACTTCCTTTTTGCATTATTTTGAATCTACAGAATCCATTAAGGCCCAAACTTGCATTTTTATTCTAAAACCGATTTTTCTTGGTCTTCTACCCAGATTTACACTTCAATGCCTTTTTAAAAACTTTTCTTGTACCATTTTACTCGAGCAGTTCGGAAAGTTTTGTGAGCCATTTCTGGACTTTTTGAAGACTTCGAATTCCTGTTTCCAAAACCACTCTTTAGAGATCTTTGTCTTAAATTAACGTTTCTTCTGAAATTACTGGTTTTAAACTATTTTAAGTTCCAACAAACCGGGCGGGAGGGGCTCAAAGAAGATTTATTATCCAACTTTATGTGTTAAACTAACCCATCCATTATCAGTTTTAAGCTTAAGACCAAATCAGTAATTGCAAGTCATGTTAAACTAATTGTTGTATGGCTTAAGGGGTTTATGTGCAGCCTTGTATGTTTGTTTACCGCCCCTTATGTGCTATTTGTTTTGATTGACGCCTTAACATTTTTACCTTTAAACTCCATATATGCGCGCATCCTCTTTCTTCTCTTTTAGGATTAGAAGTCCAAATACCCCGGGACTAATAGGTCGGGACGAGTATTAGCATGCAATAAGTAAACGAGACTAAACATGCTTAAATACCTTAACGGGGTGAGAAGGGTAGAATATGGAGATCATGAGATACACAAATATCATAAAGTGACCCCTCTTTGGGAACATGTGCGGATATTGCATCGAATGATCCATATTAAAGTCAAACCTAGGACCCTCCTTACTTTTTCTCTTTGTTTAAATATTTTCTATAAAATTTCCCTTTACTTGTGATATTCTACTTTCAAAATTGTTAACTTGTTTGTATTCTTTATATGCACATTTTGCTTGTCTATTTCTACCTTCTTAAAGTCACATCTAAGCAAGGGCGGGAACCACACTAGTGGATCTTGAGGGGTGCCTAATACCTTCCCTTCGAGATAATTTCAAGCCTTACCCGAACTCTGGTTCTTTCAAAAATCTTCTTTTCCTCTCAAAGTGTCCTAATACCATTAGGTGGCGACTCTTCAAACTCCATAGTCCAATTCCCAAAAGGAATAAGAGTCGTTTTGCCCATAATGTCGTAAAGGCAATTTCGCCTTTTAGGGAAAAAGGGGGCGTCGACAATATATATATACATAGATATACATTCACGAGCCTCAGACATTGGTGTTTAGCTCAAAGTTCTCATACACTTTGTAAGCATAAAACAACTAAAATAAATGGAGGGCCACTCATAGCATATAGTAATAAATCAAAAGACCAAACAAATAAAATGCAAGAGACAGTCGTTATTTGTTAAAGAGGGTATGGTAAAGATATTTTATTAAAGGTATCGATTTGGTCAGCCTCTCCATGGTGAGGTTCAGAGCATTACAATGGTTTTTTTTTTCGAGAAGCAGAAGTGAAGAAGAAAAAGCAGCCCCCCTTCTAAGGTTCCTTCTTTTAGTATTTATAGCTGTGAATCTTGCCAGCTAGCGTTAGGCAGACGTGGCCGTGTTGAGGGGACGTCCATTAGTAGCGAGTTGGTCGTAGCCTCGTCGATTGGGCTGAGTGACCTTCGAGCACTTATTATTAACGAATGATTATGCCATTAATTAATTCGAATATGGCTAAGAGTGAATTAATGTAATTAATTATCATGAGTCGAGTTTTGACGCATAGAGTTAGTCCCTATGCTTATTGAGGTCGGGATTCAGTCAAACTTGATGACCGGACTTTAGCGAACGTGACTCAAGAATATTCTGAAGAGGGGATTGGATGTCGCTTCAATCGTGGCCTGGGAGGGTTGTAGTCGTTCATGCTTCGAAGATGGTCGTAGCCGCTTATACTCGAAGGACGGTCGTGGCCGACTTTGCTTATTTGAGAATGATCGTAATCATTTTGTGCCTTGACGACGTCTGTAGTCGCCTACATTTCAGGAGATGGTCGTAGCCTTCTGCGCACCTGGAGAATGGCCGTAACCATTTTTACATTTGGGGATTGGCCATAGCCGCTTATGCTCGGGGGGATGGCTATAGCCATTTATATTTGGGAGACTGTGTAGCCATTAGCATCTGGAGGAGGGCCATAACCGGTTGTACTTAAGAGATGGTTGTAGCCATTTGCGTTTAGGAGACGGTCGTTTGATGTTTTCATCCAAGGCCTTGTATTCCCGTAGGTGGCCGCTGGGGATATGGGCGTGCCTAGTGTGCAATGTAATGACGCTCGGTGCATGGAGGCATACTGGGTGCCTTTCCATCATACCTAGGTCGCTAACCCTGCTTCGAAGACGAAGCATCGATTGATGGTTGCAAAAACCGTTTAGTTATATCTGTCATAATGACACTCGTTACTTGTGGATTCGAACCGGTTTGCGGTTGGTTGTGCAGTTAATGGTGGCTTTTGAAATTCACGAAAGACACCTTTGCAGTATAAATAATGAGTTATATTATCTATTTCTCACTTTTCAGTATTTTTCTAAGTAAGATTTCTGAAGAAACAACTCCTCTTACTCTTTTTCTTCATCAGTTTGTGTTGTTCTTTGTCTTCTTTCACACAATCTCCAGTTTTACTCCTTCTTCGGTGAACCTCGTTCGCTCATTGTCTAGTAATCAGCAATGGCAAGCAATTCTCACACAGAGCTTTCTCTGGCGACTCTTCCGACAGTTGATGGGTCTTCTGCGGTGGTGAGGGCCACCGAATCGGCAAAGATCGATAGGGTCCCGTCGGCGGTTGATATTCTTTCTCTGCCCAGAGGTCCGGCAGCTGACTTTACCGCCAATGAGTGGGAGGATTAGGTCTATGAGGCCCACTAATGAGTGAGGTGGGCCTTGCCCAATTAAGGGAGCAGTGGGGTATTCCTGATTCAGTCGACATCTCCCTTTCCAGGAGTGAGGATAGGGTTCATATTGACCGCCTCAGATATTGTGTTTTCTACGCTTACCCTTTCAGATTAGGGTTCAAGCTTCCCCTTCCGGCGCTGGTAGCGGATTTTTGCTGTTATTATGAAATGTGCCCTGGGCAACTCGTCCCTTCCTTTTACAAGCTCTTTGTCATGCTCGCCAAGTATGCGGAATTGGTGCGAAGAGAAGTAACGCTGCGGCACGTGCTGACTCTGTACGCCCCTCAAAGGATTTGTGGTGCAATGATTCGAATGGTCCCTCGTGGGGTCAGACGACACGGTCGACTCTCATTCTTACTAGAATTTTTTCTACATCAGGAACGAGCATCTGGTGGGGAATTCCATGGAATTCCCAGAGACTTGGAACCATATACGTGATTTTCCTATTCGAGGGGTCCTGCCTTCCATTCTATCTTGTTCTTTGTTCTAATAGGTGTTAGCTTTTATCTTGTGTTTGTAGCTGAGCAGGCGCCCCCGACCCCTCTATCCGGCATTGGTGAATGGGTCGAGGCCATACTCCCTCAGACAGCGGGGATTCACACATGGACGTCCTTCTTGGAAAGACACGGTCGTAGGCCCGCTTCCGGTGAGTGTTCGAGTTATTGCATCATTTTTGCTCAATTGTGCTGAATTTTTCTCCTTTTAATTCTTTTCTTTTGTTGATCAGGGGCGGTGCGCCATGTGAGGCTCCTCAACTTGCTTTCCGCAGGCCGGGTGAAACTACTCAGTTGGCTATGGCACCAACACCATGCCTAGTTTTGAGGGAGACTTCAGCTGAATCGTCAGTGGCCCACTCCCCAGCATGGTCTGCAACTTGGGCAAGGCATATTCAGGGGTTGTTCGCCCCAGGGTGGAACCATCGCTGGACTAGGAAGAGGAGGAGGAGGAGGAAGAGGAGGAGAGGTCGTTGGTTAGGCGAAGGGTCACCTTCATGCCTACTGCGGAGGTGGTACATTTGGACTCCCCGCCATCGGATACTGAGGGGGAGGCGATGGCTATTCCTGCCCTTGAGGGCAAAAACAAAATGGGGGTTGTCCCGGCCAGCTTAGGCCGTAATGAAACCATCACTTCGGCAGCTACATCATTAGTCCCAGTTGCTGAGAGGGAAGTTGGTTCCTCATTGGCTACTTTGGTTAGGGAAACAAGTGTCAACCCGTTAGCGGGGGGAGAAGCTTCGACCTCTCTGCCGATTGAGGAAGGAAGGGACGTCGCGGTAGGGGATTTAGACTCCAAATCTGACCTGGAGTCTGACGACGTCCGCAGGCTCCAGGAAGGCTTCACCAACACGACGGCGCATGCAGAGGGGCCGTATCGTTGTGCCGATATTGCTACCGACCAGAACTTGCTGCTCGAGGAGGATAATTTGGTACCGATGTTTCCGCCCTTGTGCTTGGAGGAGGAGAGCAGGTCGCTGAGGGACGTCTCGAACATCAGATAGATGATCGAGGTGGCCGTGATGGGTTTTAGGGTATATATGGTGATCTTCTTTCGTTTCTTTTCTTTCCTTGGTTTGCTTCCTAACTTAACCACAGCTTTTATCTTGCAAACCTTTCTTTTGGAGGTCGAGAGCATGCGTCGGGCCAACGTTTACTCAGGACTCTTCTTGTGGGCACTAGAGAAGTATCGCCGCTATCGGGATAGGTGCCTCGTGATGTACGAGCACCTGAGGAATAACCCCCGCAGCCGGGAGTTGGTTGAGGTGTTGGCAAATGGGCGCTTCTAGTGCAGCAGGGTTAGTGCTCTCGAGGAGAAACTTCGTCGTAGGTACGAGGAGGTCGAGGCCGAGAGAAATGCTGCAGCTGAGAAGGAGCTCCGGAGTCGGGAGGCTTTGGCGGAGGCCTCTGAGTCCCTGATTAGGTAGGTGGTCAGGCTGGATGAGGAGCTTACTACTTCGAGGCGGCAAACTAGGGATGCTACGATGAAGGCTAGGGCGTTAGAGGCGGTGGTCCTTGTTCGCGAGAGGGAACAAGATCTGGAGAGGTCTGCTACGGCTTTCAGAGTGGCAGAGCTGGAGGAACGCATTGGTGTTTATGAGCGAGATGCCCAAGTTGCAGTAGATTGAATTACGGACTTGGAGGCCGAGAATCAGTGCCTGAGGGATCGGGTGGCTTCTTACGGCCCCGCTCGTGATCTTTGGTATTTTTCGAGGCCCAGCTTGACGTGTACAGGAAATTATGGCAGGCCGACGTCGTGCCCGAGGATGCTTATGAGGGGCCCGCCAAAAGGCTCGTGAAGTTTGTCTTGGCTGTGGCTTCGATACGGCCACTCCAGGGGCCGATGATAGCACTGAGGGCGTTGATGATGGTGTAGGTGGCCGTGAGGGTGGCGCGGGTGGCATTGAGTAAAAGGGGTTTTTATAGAGTTAGCTTTTCTATTTTGTTGTTGTTCTTTTCTTTTTTTTGTTGCCGTTCGGCTCTTTTTTTTTAGTTTTTGGCCTTGGTCGTATGAAAATGGAGGCGATATGTTGTAAATAAGGCTATGAATATATATGCAATTTTATGTTATTTTTTTTTGTTTTCGAGTTTTCTTTTTCACTCATTCAACGGTGTTTTGCCTTTATAGCTTCCTGGGGGGCCTGTTGATCTCCCTACGACTTTGGTCATGATAACATAGGTGGCCTTGGCCATGATGACGTTGATGGTCTTGGTCAGTTGGATGGATCCTACTGCTGTCGGGTCGTTTGCTTGCCCTAGTTAAAAACTAGGTGGGCTTCTAGTGTCGATGGCCTTAGCCGTGGTTGACCACTTTTCGTTTATCATTTTCCTTTACTTGGCATGAGTAAGTTGTAGCCGTTATTTGGCGAGGGTGGCGTGTAGCCTTAGTCCCAGTTCGGGCGTGGTCAAATTGTTGGCCATAGCCTTGTAATTCGACTGGGGACGGACTTATCGCGGCCTAAATCTTAGTTCGAGCTAGGTGTACTTACTTGATTGGCGAGGGTGCTTAACTTGTCCCTCCGTTCGTAGGGGAATAGCTCTCGCAGTGTCCAATGGTAAAGGAACTTGGCTTGAGCCTCGGTTTATTCTATAGTTGAATTTTTGTGCGAGGTCGCGTTGCCTGTGTTATTGTTCAACTGTAGTTGAACCTTTGTAATTTTGTTGTTGAAGGCACATAGCCTGAGTCCAGTTCAACTCATAGTTGAACTTCTGGACGACGGCATGTAGCCTGAGATGTTGTTCAACCGTAGTTGAACCTTTGTCATTTTGTTGTCGAAGGCACGTAGCATGAGTCCCAGTTCAACTCATAGTTGAACTTTTGGGCGAGGGCATGTAGCCTGAGCTGTTGTTCAACCGTAGTTGAACCTTCGCAATTTTTTTGTCAAAGGCACATAGCTTGAGTCCCAGTTCAACTCATATTTGAACTTTTGGATGAGGGCACATAGCCTGAGCTTCAACCGTAGTTGAACCTTTGCAATTTTGTTGTCGAAGGCACATAGCCTGAGTCCCAGTTCAACTCATAGTTGAACTTTTGGGCGAGGGCACGTAGCCTGAGTTGTTGTACAACCGTAGCAATTTTGTTGTCGAAGGCACATAGCATGTGTTCCAGTTTAACTCATAGTTACTTCTGGACGAGGGCACGCAGCCTGAGATGTTGTTCACCCGTAGTTGAACCTTTGCAATTTTGTTGTCGAAGGCACATAGCATGAGTCCCAGTTCAACTCATAGTTGAACTTCTGGATGAGGGCACGCAACATTAGATGTTGTTCAACCGTAGTTGAACCTTTGCAATTTTGTTGTCGAAGTCACATAGCCTGTGTCCCAATTCAACTCATAGTTGAACTTTTGGGCGAGGGCACGTAGCCTGAGCTGTTGTTCAACCGTAGTTGAACCTTTGCAATTTTGTCATCTAAGGCACATAGCCTGAGTCCCAGTTAAACTCATAGTTGAAATTTTGGGCGAGGGCACGTAGCCTGAGCTGTTGTTCAACCATAGTTGAACATTTACAATTTTGTTGTCGAAGGCACATAGCCTGAGTCTCATTTCAACTAATAGTTGAACTTTTGGCTTTTTGCCTGACCTGTTATTTTGGAGGGGTTAGGTTTTTGTTTGAGATCTTGTCTGATTTGTATGTAGTCTTCTTGACTAGTTTGTAGAGGCCATTATGCTATGGATCTTGGTTCAAGATGTCTTTGTGCCACTTTTCGGCAGGGTCTCGTATTGAGGGGATGAGGGTCCCTTGCCTGTTTTCTCCCTGTAAGGAGGGGGTATCTGCTTTCTCTTCTTCTTCCTTCTTTTATGAATTGGGGGGGGGGGGGGGGGCTTTGGACTCTTGTCGGGGCTTTCGAGTTCCCTTCACCCGCTGTGTTACTTTGGCTCATTCGAGCTGGGTTGCTTCTCCTTTTGGGTGTCTTCTTTCCTTTTTGGTCTGAGGATGAACTTCGTGATTCTGCTACAAAATTCCCACAGAAGGCCAATTATAGCAGATCGTAATAAATCAAAAGACCAAATAAATAAAATGTAAGAGACAGTTATTATTTGTTTAAGAGGGGAGGGTAAAGATCTTTTATTAAAGGTATCGATTTGGTCTGCCTCTCCATGGAGAGGTTCAGAGCCTTACAATGATTTTCTCCTTTTTTTATAGAAGTAGAAGTGAAGAAGAAAAAGCAGCCCCCCTTCTAGGGTTCCTTCTCTTAGTATTTATAGCTGTGAATCTTGCCAGTTGGCGTTAGGCAGATGTGGCCATGTTGAGGGGACGTCCGTCAGTAGTGAGTAGGTCGTAGCCTCGTTGA
The DNA here is from genome assembly GCA_034376525.1 of Nicotiana benthamiana. Lineage (NCBI taxonomy): Eukaryota > Viridiplantae > Streptophyta > Magnoliopsida > Solanales > Solanaceae > Nicotiana > Nicotiana benthamiana. The sequence continues at coordinate 156,016,357 of CM067338.1, forward strand.
TTGGGTTGAGCGACCTTCGAGCACTTATTATTAATGAATGGTTGTACCATTAATTAATCCGAATATGCTTAAGATTGAATTAATCTCATTATTTATCACGAGCCGAGTTTTGACCCATACAATTGACATGCCAGTAATTATTTTTGTTAACTGGAAATTTGATTTAAAAGGATATTGCTAACCAGCAAGAATTTCCGACATGGAAAATACTTGTTCATCTCCATAATTTTTGTATCACTATATGTTGGCTTCTCCAAATAAGGTTCTGACGATAGCATGGCTGGTTTGATCTACGGTGAAGATGGGGTTTCCTTTAGTTAACTTTTTCGCTCAAAGATCAAGAATTATGCAAGTTATATGGGACATCACTGGCCATCTTGGGAATCAAACTTTGTAGCTTTCTATTCGTAATATCAGGGATAATAGAGAAGTGCAGAAAGAGAGTTCAACCTCCATACCCACCCCTTTCGAAAACCCAAAATGGTTACAATATCAATGTTTCTATTGTTAACCATAAGACCACTTCGACATTCTCACAAAAACCATAAGAAATACTTTAACTGGCCATTAGATTTTCTTCTGTTGAATTTCACTTTCTTTCAAAAGAGTTACTATTTGAAAAATAAAGCGCTGACCGATAACATGATTGCTACAAATATGAGAATGCACAGTTGATATCAATTTGATAGTATTATGATTTGTGATTACATCATGTTGTTAGTCGCCCGTTTAAACTCCTTGTTATATATATATATATATATATATATATATATATATATATATATATATATATATATATATATATATATATATATATATATCGGGTTAATGGATTAGCCGTTAAGAAAATTGAATAATTCGCGCCCAAACCGATAAGCCGTTAATAAAAAAATTATATATATATATCGGGTTAATGGATTAGCCGTTAAGAAAATAGAATAATTCGCGCCCAAACCGATAAGCCGTTAATAAAAAAATTTAAATTTGTTCCCCATCTGTTAAGCCGTTACCAATAAGCCATTAAGCTTCGGTTCGATTTTCGGTTTTCGATTTCGGATCGGTTTTGAACACCCTTACTAATAAGAGGCTACATAGACGATGTTTACACTCTAAATGTTCCATGCTTTATTGTTGTTTTGAAAGCTAAATGATAACAAAATACTCTAATTGATATTCTTTTGCTTCGCAGGCACTAATCCAAGTTAGGAAGAGACAATGGAGTATTTTGGAGTTAACAATGTGGATAAAAGGCCAATCAAGATGCACCCGAGCGAAAATAAGCAAGGAAGAGACAAAAGGAAGACTGGGCCGAATGCCACCGTGACCGCGGTCGACCGCGGCTGGACCGCGGTAGGCCAAGAAAGCGAGGTAGAATGTTTGTGCTTCACCGCAGTCGCGTCACATTCTGTCGCGGTCGACTGTGTAACTGCCAAAAATTGTGGGACGAAAATGTAAATCGGAGAAAACTTATCCCAACCCTTTATAAACCCAACAAACTGGCCCAAACAAAGGTTAAGCTTGTTTTTAGACTGATTTGGAGGCAAGAACAAGTTTGAGAAGAGCAACCAACCATTAGAGTTTTTCTATCTTCTCTTTGTTATTTCAATTGCACATTATGAGTACTTTTGTAGTTTCATCTTGCTTTGCTATGAGTAGCTACTTCCTATTCTAGGGTTTTGATGGAACCTATTGAAGGATGAACTTCATGTTATGTTAATAGTTTGCCCGATTTAATCTCTAATCGTTCAACTACATTTTTATTATAGTTAATTGATAAGATCCTCAATTAGTTGTGCCTATTTAGTATGTATTACTCGGAAAAGAGTTCATATTTAGGTAATTGTTGAACATCACTCCCAAAGTATATGAGGGATCAATAAATGAGGGTTAAAAGGTGGGATTAAGGATAACGAAGTCTTGGATGCGATCTAAAGTGAGATGTATTAAAAGTCAAGTAGTGTAACTCGAGAGAGTGCGCTTAGTAAATTGTCATGATTACTCGGGAGAGATTTACAGTAATAAGAGTGCTCATGATCGATAGAGACGATTAGTCAATTCTATGTGAAATATAACCGGAAGGGATTCCATCAATAGGAGAAATCACTCCTCTTAATTATTTATAACTTAATCATAGTTAGTCTTTAGTTACATAATTCAAGTCAGTTATAGCTAGTAGAAATATCCTCAATTGTTATTTCAAACATTTGGGAAGTTGATTACGGAGAATTTCGTGAGTCTAACAAGAGTAATTGATAGGTTAATTCCTTGTGGGTTCGACTCTAGGCTAAATACTCAAATTATATTTGCAACATCCGCTTAGCCCTTATTATAAGGCATAGTTGGGCGTGATCAAATTTTTGCACCATTGTTGAGGAATTAATAGTGTTATCAATTATAATTGAAAGAAATACAAAAGTTCTTAGTATAGTCAGTTTTCTTTATTTCCAAGCTATACATTGAAATTTTAACATTTGTGGACTAGGTTGTACTGGTGCATGCCTAGAAACTCATCGAGAACTGTTGAAGTATTTGAAGCATTATCAGATCCTGAGGAAGTTTTCAAGGCTTTGAATCGAGCTAACCGGAAAAACAAACAACAACAAACCACTGAACAACTCAAACCAGACATGTGGGATAATGTGGTAGATCCAGCTATGCTAGTGGCACCTCTTGTGGAGGCTGCTCTATATGACTGGGCACAACCTATAGCAGAGAACTTGGCCACGACGATTTTAGTCCCGCAGATATAGGCTGAATCATTTCAAATCTTGAACAACATGTTGCATTTATTGCAAATAAGAGACTGTTTTTGGAATAACAAATCGAAGATCCTCAACAGAATTTGAAGAATTTTTTGTCAATCTGCAAAACTCGAAGGCAACCCAATGTAACTCAGGACGAAATAAAGCTATTGTTGTTTCCATCTTAGTGACAAGAGCTGCCCAGACCTGGCTGAACTCACTCCCCATTAATTTCATAACAACTTAGGAGGAGTTAGTCAAGCAATTTATGAACAAGGTTCATCCACCCAACAATATTGCTCAATAAATTGATGAAATTTTGAGCTTCAAACAAAAACCAATGGAGACACTGCAAGAAATATGGGAATGATTCAAAGGTATGTTGGTTGTATGTCCGCACCACGATATTCTCGATCAGATGTTAGGGCAGCGGTTTTACATGGGTTTGGCAGATTGCTTGAAGGGTAACGTTGATACTTCAGCTGGTGGAGCATTTCTGATCAAAACATGGAGAGAAAGCAGAGTCTGCTTGATAAGATGGCACAGAATTCGGGGTGGACAACCATGAATGTACCTATCACTCTAGTGGTTCACTCAGTGCCCTTAGATCCATCCAACATGCTTGTTGAAAACATGGCCACAATAATGACACACCAAAAAGGTGGAAGAGACAGGGCAGAAGCAGCAGGTACACATTGTAGATACTACCAATGGGGGTTATGCACATCTTGCATTAGTCAGCCAATTAGTAACCAATGGAATGCAGAAAGTAATCATCATCACTATCTTGAGGACATGAATTATGTGTCAAATAACGGAGGCCAAAGACAGGGTGGTCAAAATTGGGGCCAACAAAATCAGTCGTACAGGCCAATCTAGCCACAGCTCAATAATGGAAACATATAAGGTATGAGACCTCACAATAATATGGTGCCTTATCAAAGGCCACATGGATATAGTAATCAAAATAAGCAGCATAGGTATCATCCTCCTCAACATCAGCATGGTGGAAGGAAAGAAGATAGGTTTGCTAGACTCGAGGCAATGATGCAGCAGGTTATGGGGTCAAATGCAAAAATAGGTGAAAGAGTAGATGCACATAAGTCAGCTATTAAGAATATTGAAGTGCAGATGGGATATATTTTGATGTCTTTGAATAATAGTCCTCATCGGATATTAACTTCAAACACTGAGATAAATCTAAAAGATCAAGGCCCGAAGCAGCTGATGGCAGTAAGTCTGCGTAATGGCAGAGACTTAGACTTGGAGCATGATAGGGCTCGAGAAAGTAGATAGGTTGAGACACTTGTACCAGTGCCCATTGAGCTAGATGATTCAACGAAACTAACAGAGATGACATGCAGCCTGCCCAGGAAGAACATAACACACAGATTGAGGCTGAGAAAGAAACTGAGACAGCCTAGGAACCGGTAGTTGAGGTGGTTGCTGATAAAGAAAATACCCAAATAATTGGGAAGAAGAGATCCCCCATACCATTTCCATAGAGGCTGGACAAGTACCAAAAAGAGGAACAATACAAGAGATTCTTGGAGATGCTGAAACAAATCCAGGTAAATATTCCATTGATTGAAGCTTTGAAGGAGATTCCTGGCTATGAAAAAATGATAAACGACTTGATGTACCGAAAATTCGATTTTTACGATTTAGCCACAGTGACTCTTACTTAAACTTGTAGTACGGTGGTGACTAGACCAATTGCTGAGAAGCTTTCCAATCCAGGGAGTTTCACAATTCCCTGCACCATTGGTAATTTTGCTTTCGCTAAAGCACTTTGTGATTTGGGGGCTATCATAAATCTTATGCCCCTAGTGATCTATAAGAGGTTGGGGCTTGGAAGAGCTAGACCCAATTCTATGTTGTTGCAGCTGGCTGACAGCCCGTGAAAAGACCCTCTGGTATGTTGGATAATGTGTTAATTCAGGTAGGAAAATTTGTGTTCCCTGTACATTTTGTGATTCTAGATTGCAAGGTGGATGAAGAAATTCCCATAATTTTGGGAAGGCCGTTCTTGGCCACTGAGAGAGCTCTCATTGATTGTGAGACTAGAGAGCTCAAGATGAGGTTGAACGATGAGGAGATAACATTCAATGTGCATAAATCTATGAGGCGACCAACTGAATTCGGCAATTGCTCTCTTATTGATGTTGTGGATGTAATCATAGAAGCTGAGGATGAGATGCTAACTATTGAGGACCCTCTTGCTGCATATCTAGAAAATTTAGATGAGGTGAATGGTGAAGAACTGGCAGAATGGGTGTTGGCTTTAGAGGGTAGAAGGTTTTGGGATAGAACTCTTGAATTCGAGCCCCTGCAGTTAGAAAATATAGAAACTTCTTCAGCCAAGCTATCCATAGAAGAACCACCAAAGCTGGAATTGAATCCATTGTCCGCCCATCTTAGGTATGAGTTCTTAGGACTTAACTCCACATTACTTGTTATTATCTCATCTAGTTTGTTAGATGTGAACACACAACAACTTTTGTATGTACTTGTTGCTGTAGATTACGTGTCTAAATGGGTAGAAGCTGCATCATTTCCCACCAATGATGCAAGAGTGGTAGTGGGATTGTTGAAAAATAATATATTCACCCGTATTAGGACCCCGAGAGCCATTATCAGTGACGGAGGCACTCACTTCTGCAATCGAGCCTTCGAGAAATTGCTAGCAAAGTATGATGTGCACCACAAGGTGGCAACCCCATATCATCCTCAGACCACTGGACGAGTTGAAGTGTCAAACATAGAGATAAAGAGTGTGCTAACTAAGACTGTGAACGCCACAAGAACTGATTGGGCGAAAAAGCTAGACGATGCACTATGGGCCTATAGAACTGCTTTTAAAATGTCGATTGGTATGTCACCATATAAGTTGGTGTTTGAGAAGGCTTTCCAGTGGAACTTGAACATAAAGCTTGGTGGTCACTGAAACAGCTGAATCTAGACATCGAGGTTGCGGGCATAATGAGAATCACAAAATTGCATGAGCTCGATGAGTTCAGATAAATTGCTTTTGAGAGCACAAGGTTGTACAAGGAAAGAATGAAGAGGTTGCATGACAAGAACATTATGGAGCAAAATTTCAAGCCAGGGACATGGTATTGCTCTATAACTAAAGATTAAGGCTATTTCCAGGTAAGCTCAAGTCACGATGGGTTGGACCATTTCAAGTGGTCGAAGTATTCCCTTCAGGGGCCATAGAGATTGCCGCAGAGAAAGACTCTCATACATTTAGAGCCAGTGGGTAGAGATTGAAAATATATGCGGGCATAAATGAACCAAAGGAAGTGACAGAGATCCACCTGACTGAACCTCAGAGGTCGAGCAAACCTTAAATACGCTTATCTCCATTGTGTCGCGACGTTAAATCAGGCGTTGCGTGGGAGGCAACCCATATATGTTGTTTTTTTCTTATGAAAAACAAATTGTGACCGTGACCACGGCTCGGACACGGCAAAAGAAGAGTATTCTGCCTCACGCTTGTGTGATCCACCGCGACTGCGGTGGGACCGTAGTACGACCGTGGTAAAATGTAAGTATTCTGCCGCGCCTATTCATTCACTGCGGCCGCGGTGGGACCGCGATCGACCGCGGCGATTCACGACATTCCGTCGCCCAGGTAAGTTAAATTTTATTTTTTTTATTTTTCTTTTCTTTTCTAATTCCCCTCCCCCTCCCCCCCCCCCCCCCCAATTTCCTTTCCCCATATTCTCTCTCTCTCTAAGAACCCTAACTCATATCTCCTTCTTCTTCTTCTTCACCTCTCTCCTACATACACCCATCTCCCCCAATCTACATTCCTCTCACGCTCTCCTACATCCAGGTATGTCAAGCTTCTCTCTCGCTCTCTCTCTCTCTCTCTCTCTCTCTCTCTCTCTCTCTCTTCTCTTGTATTTTGGTTTTAGTTTTATGCAAGTTCTATGCCTTAATTATTGTAGTATTTAGAGTAGATTTTTTTCTTTTGATTTTCTTTCCTGTTTGTGTGGGTTATGTATACAATGTTATAGAGAAGTCTGTGCACAATATTATGCAGAAGTGTGTGACTTTGATTGTAAAACTAATTATGGTATGGTGGAATGGTGAAGTAAGAATATTTGATTTAGGGGAAGAATTGATGTTTCCATGGGGCTAGGTGTGTTAGGATAGTGCCTTGATCACAAGGTGTTTGTGGAATTGTCCCGTTGGAGTTCTAATGGATAATGTGACCATGGTAGTGGTGAAGTTTGAGTAACCACCCAGGGTTCACACAACTCAAACCCTCACTAATAGGAGACTCTTTTTGGGCAAGTACAATGCATCCATCCAGAAAGAGACACACCACAGGGTCCTCTGCTAATGGACGAGCATTTCTTCTAAATCTCGGGGTCAAGCTAGTGCAGAACAGTTTGACCGCGCTAGGTTTGTCTCCAAACTAGCTGAGGACAGGTATAATGCAAAAGCATCCAAGAAATTACTACCTGAAGTGCATATTGACCGGCAAGTCTTGCAAGTGGAATGCCCAAATATCTTTGCTGAGTTGAGGAGGTATCAGTTGGACATCTTCTTTAACGAACCGGAGGAGGCGAATGTACAGATGGTTAGGGAATTCTGCGCTAACTACCCGGAGCATTAAAATTGGGTGGTCACTGTTCGAAACATCCGGGTAAATGCGTCCCCTGAAGCCATCTGTCGAGTGTATCGGCTACCAGTATTCACTGGGGATAGAGATACTTATATTGCTTATCATCACCCAACTATTTGGTGGGCACCGCTTCTTGAAGCAATACGTGTGCCTGATAAAGAGCATATATGGATAAAGCACCAGATCACATTGAACTCATAATCTCTCAATTAGGAGGCTAAGTGTTGCTCACAATTATCAGCAACCACTTGCTACCCTCCAACAACACGACCAATGTCAATGGGCCATGAGCAACGGCTATCTATTGTTTTATGACCTACCCGGATTTTGATGTCACCAAGATTCTCCATGATGAGATACTCGTTCACTCCCCAGAGGTACTCAAATGATTTTACTTCCCCCCTCTGGTTACCAAGTTGTGTCATGTTGCACGAGTTCCTGAAAATCCCAGAGTTGATGGGCAATTGCCATTGAAAGCCCCATTCTGGGCTAGCAAAATCACAGTTGGGAGAGAGTCGGTAGTGATGGTTGAGGATGATGATGAAGCTGATGAGGATGCTGAGGTTGCTGCTGCACCACCATTAACGAGAGATGATAAGGCGAGCCCATCAAAATCCTGTCGAAGTACCCGTATGATAGCCCTGGAGCAAGAAATGGGTGGTCTCCGCACTTCTATCACTGACCTAGACGCCAGAGTTGACAATTTGACTACTCAACAATCCAAGTTGGAGAAAACGATCATGGAATGGCTCCGGGAGCTAGGACGAGCATGTCACCTCGACCTAGCACCGTCTCTGATCAGGATTAAGCATCAGGGAAGTCCTCTTACCTTACTATGCTTTATATTTGTTGACAGGGGGACATGCCAAAGTTTTAAGTGTGGGGTGGGGGATGGTTGTTGTTGTAAAATTTGTATAACCTTGTATGTGTTATTTTTTTTGTTTGGTATTGTTGGTGTATGTTAGCTAACTTCGACTTTGCCCGAAGACGGACACCTCTCGACGGGTCTCTTGAGGGATATAAGTCGAACAAAAAAAATAGGAATATGGGGACTCTTCTTGATGACGGATCTTTTGATAGTTTTCCTGAGGGAAGTAAGTCTAAAGAAAATACAAAAAAAAAAATTTTGTTTTAGGTAGTGTAGTAACTTCCCCTAGATTTTTTTTTGGCCCACAGTTCTTTTTGAAGGGTTTATCTTGAACCGGGTGTAGTTGGTTTTGTTTATTTTATTTTTAGTTTGTAGTTAGTATTGATGGGCTACGAGCTGAAAAAGAAGAAGAAACCCTTAGCATTGATACACCTGAACACAGTAGACACTAGAGTGTAACACTTAGTCTCAGTGGTTGATTCTTGCTAAAGTGCCTTAAGTTGTATGTTTGTGACTAACTTGAACACTCAAACGAGAGTGTCTTGATAAGCTAATCTGGAGTGAGTCATGTGCCATGTGTGTGTGAGTTGTACTGTATTGTATGTTCTACATTTGATGCCTAGAACTTTCTTTGTGTGTTTGAAAAATAAAATAATAGCTCTATTCAGTCTTAGAAGTGATATAGGCATTTTTTGTGTAAGCTAGTTATATCAAGTAGACCCACAAAAATGTAATACATCGTGGTCAATCTCGTTGAGCCTATAAGCCTTTTTTTGGCAACCACATTGCAAACCTTACCTTATTGTTTGAATGGCCCATCTGTTTGAACCCCTTTACCTTCCATGAGCACTTGAATGGTATTGAAATATACAAAAGTTAAAGTGTAGGGTGGTGGTTTGATTTTTTAGTGGAAACGGTGAAATAGAGGAAATGTGCAGTTTTTGGAAAAGTGAAAGAATAAGAACCACTTAAAGAAGAAAAAAAAAATGAGTAAATTTAGTAGTTGAGAAGTGGTGACGTGATACAATTGCACCTAATGGAGTGGGATGTTATAAATAAAAATGCGGTGGAAGGTCTGGTTAACATAAGTATGGCTTTGATGGTTAATGTGATTGTATAAAAAGTGATTAGGGAGGTCAGTCACTATATCCAAATATGTCCTACCCGTCCTTTAGCCTACATTAAAACCAAGTGAAGTCCTAATTGATCTTATACAGAATGGGCTCGATTAATAGAGTAGTACACTACGGGCAATCCTATAATGCATCTTTATGGCATGTGAATGTTCTTTTTGAGAGTGAGCGAATTTTGTCTATCTAAGTTCCTAATTGTTCTTAATATAATCATTTGTGGAACTACTCTCCTGTGTGATGTAAGGGCATGTGATTCACGAAGGAAAGGAAAGTCTTGACTTCTGTATATAGTAGATTGAGTAAGAACGAATATTACACGGCACGTGAGAGTCGACTTTTGAGGCAAAAATTGTTCACTACTAGGCGCAACTTTGGTGAGTTGTTCTTGGTGTGATACATTAGGGGAAAAGGTTAGTAAAGGAACCCTTATTGAGTGTGATGGATTGCTCGAGGACGAGCAGTGATTTAAGTATGGGGTGTTGATAATAGGCTACATAGACGATATTTACACTCTAAATATACCATGCTTTATTGTTGTTTTAAAGGCTAAATAATAACAAAATACTCTAATTGGTGTTCTTATGCTTCGCATGGACTAACCCAAGTTAGAAAGAGACTATGGAATATTTTGGAATCAATAATATGGATAAAAGGCCAATCAAGATGCACCCGAGCAAAAAAAAGCAAAGAAGAGGCAAAAGGAGGACTGGGCTGAATGTCACCGTGACCACAGCTGGACCGCGGTAGGCCAAGAAAGCGAGCCAGAATGTTTGTGTTTCACCTCGGTTGCGCCGCATTCTGTCACGGTCGACTGTGTAACTCCCCAAAAATTATGGGACTAAAGCGTAAATCGGAAAAAACTTATCCCAACCATTTGTACACTCAACAAGCTCGCCCTAACAAAGGTTAAGTTTGTTTTTAGACTGATTTGGAGGCAAGAACAAGTGTGAGAAGAACACCCAACCATTAGAGTTTTTCTATCTTATCTTTGTTATTTCAATTACACATTATGAATACTTTTGTAGTTTTATCTTGCTTTGCTATGAGTAGCTAATTCCTTAGTCTAGGATTTTGATGGAATATATTGAAGGATGAACTTCAAGTTATGTTAATATTGTTTGTCCGGTTTAATCTCTAATTGTTCAATTACGTTTTTGTTGTAGTTAATTGATAGGATCCTCAATTAAATGTGAATATTTAGCATGTATTACTCGGGAGAGAGTGCATATTTAGGGAATTGTTGAACAACACCACTCCCGGAGTATATGAGAGGGATAAACAACCAAGGGTTTAAAGGCGGGATTAGGGATAATGAAGTCTTGAGTGCGATTTAAAGTGAGTGGTGTTAAAAGACAACTAGCGTAACTCGGGAGAGTGCGTCTAGTAAATTATCGTGATTACTCGAGAGAGATTTACGGTAATAAGAGTGCTCATTATCGATAGAGACGATTAGGCAATTCTATGTGAAACATAAACGGAAGGGATTCCATCAATAAGGGAAATCACAACCTTAGATCCTTCTCTTAATTATTTACAACTTAATCATAGTTAGTCTTTAGTTATTTAATTGCAGTCAGTTATAGTTAGTAGAAATATCCTCAATTGTTATTCAAAACGTTTGGTAAGTTGATTACGGAGAATTTCATGAGTATAACAAGAGTAATTAATAGGTTAATTCTTTGTGGATTTGACTCTAAGTACTCAAATTATATTTGTAACGTCCACTTAATCTTTTTTATAAGACATAGTTGAGCGTGATCAAACACTAACAAAGTTTTGATCACTGAACAAACTATGAATGCAATTCAAAGTACTAACTTATTATTGGTGCAATTAGAATTTTCGAGCGGTTTCTGATGTTTTGTGTGTAGGGGTGTTGCTAAGTAGTTGGTTTTACAATTTTAACAAGAATTGAATATATTTCAATTATCACGTCTTTTACAACTAGAAGGGAACGATAGGATTTGTTGGTTATGAGGTGCAAATAGCTTTGTTGCTTTGTCTATTATGGGTAAATATTGAGGCGAGCTCCCAATTGTCATACAAGATAACAATTCCTTATTTTCCAATCCAAATATCAATGAACGTAAGAAATATATTTTGAGATTTTTAAAAGTATATAGTCGCTCATTTAAAAATATAGCCAACAAATATTTAATATATGTATAATTTATGTATATTAACTATCAATAAAAACATCCTCGTAAAATATCCATACCCCAAAGGAGTAGAGATGCTATTTCTGGAAGATCCTCGGCTCAAGAAAATTAAAGAACAAAATAGGACAATATTAGTATCACTACAGAAATCGTAGGAAAAATAGGAACAACATGAAATCTAAAAAAAGATGGAAAGCAAAAGCGAAAGCTAATCAAAAAGTCATGCATTGAAAAGCGAAATAGTAAGACACAACATTGACACTAACTATTTTAGATAAAAAAACTCTACCAGACTAGTCTTATAAAGGTGAAAAGTAAGACAACACCCGAATACTCGATCTCCATATCTTCCTATCAAGTATCATGTCCTAGGAAATTCAAAGCCTCGTTATATTCTGTCTTATCACCTCACCCTAATATTGTTTGGCCGCCATCTGCCTCTTCTCGTGCCTCCACGATCACCACAACCAGATGTATATTAATTATCGAATATAAATATTTACAGCGTAGAAAGTAACTTTGCTAAAATTACACCACCGGTCCAATTTCAAGAGCAAGGAAATAAGTCAAAACAACAAAACCAACTTTCACAATTCTGTTACATTTATTAGGCCAAAATACACTATAGTTTTAACCCTTTTGTTCCATTCATCTGGCAAACTGGTAGTGCCAGCTTAAAACGCATCGTGGACTTTCCCCTCGTATGTATCGCCCCCCCTTTTCTTCCAATTCCTTTTCTTCGGATTTCCCTTGCTAAATCTCATCAATTTCACCGTCCATTTCTCTTCTACAAAACCCTCCAATTCCCACTCGCAATCACAATTTTCTTGAAAAATCCCCTTTTCTCCAATGGCTTCTTTCAGTGTCCCTTGTCGCAAGATTTCTGTTTTAGCCATTGCTTCTTCCCATTCCAGCTCGACCCAACAACCCCACGTCTCCGTTTCCTTGAGATCCACTCCTGCATTGCTCCCTCGTCTTCAGGTTTGTTTTCCCTTTGACGTTAAATCTTAAAAAATTGAAACTTTACCATGCATTTGATTGAATTAAGTGTGTGTGTGTGTGTTTGTTTTTTCCTTCAGGGGTCCAGTCGATTCCAATCTCAGGTGTTTAAGGTGAATGCCCAGCTCAATGAGGTAATTTTCTTTGATATTCCAGGTTTCTTGTTAAAATTTTGAGCCCCAGAAAGAGTAGTTCTATGATAAAATTATTAAGTCTAACTGTGTAATTTTAGACAAGGAGGTTTCTGTAGGCTGTGATATCTACGTGAAATTTTTTATCTCAATGTATCATTTGAATCATTATATGTTCTGATTTATCAGGAAAAAGAAAAGAGACAGAAGATTCATATAGTCTGACTCCAGTTAATTTGGGATTGAAGCTTACTTGATTGAATGAATTTTGTAAATTTAAGGCTTCTATTGAGAGTGGTAACTATAAAAAAACTAATAGTACTTTTTTTTGTACAATATTGGTATGAAATGAGTTTATATGAAGTAACATGGTCAGTCGGGATTCAAACAGCCGACCCTAGCTTGTTTGAGACTGAGGCTTTAATGTTGTTGTTGTTGTAAGGTTGCTATTGACAAGTCCACCAATTCAAAACCAGTTTCTGAGAAAAGCTCGGAGGAAGTCCCAAAGACTGAGTACTCAATTCCAGATGCTTCGTCCATTCAAGCATTCATGTCTCAAGCAGCCGATCTTGTTGAGTACGTGGAGCTCTCGCCACCTGTTTAGTTCGTTTTCTTGTCTTTTGCTAGAGTTAAAAGTTTTTGGGTTTTTGTGCTTAGGCTTGTAGATTCAAGGGATATTGTGGAGCTGCAGCTGAAGCAAAAGGATTGTGAAATCCTTATAAGGAAGAAGGCAGCATTGCCCCAGCCACCTGTTGTTATGGCCCCACCTTCTGTTCAGCAGGGCTTTTATCAACCACAGTTGCCTCCTGCAAGTGCCCCTGCTCCAGCGGCTCCAGCAGCTCCTGCACTTCCGCCACCCGTGCCTTCAAAGCCTAAGTCTTCACATCCTCCGATGAAATGTCCCATGGCTGGAACATTCTACCGATCGCCTGCCCCAGGGGCACCACCTTTTGTAAAGGTAAACACACATACCGCTTTCACCTGTGTTTTAGTAGCCATTGCACCAAGAGCACGGTATTCTGATATTTTGCCAAAAGTTAGTCTCATTACAAAGTAGGCTAAGGAGTACCTTGGTTTAATCACTCCATATATTTGGTAAACTGGCAATAAAGTGAAGGGGGGGAAAGAAGAATGGAGCAGTTATTAACAATTACTATGAAGTAATTAAACTTGTGTCATTGCTCTAATACTAATAGTTTGAAGTTTGGAGTAAATTTGTCAGAGCAGGGGCCTACTCCCACTGTTTCAGTAGATCGCACATTTTGGCAGTCTGAATTTTGCTGCTGCTATTTACTGTTTTTTCCTTTCCCCCAATTTTTCCCTCTTTGTCCCCTTTATTTTGATTTTTTTTTGGGAGGGGAGCTGTTAATTTTTGGTCTATATATAGTGTTCTATAGGTAAAAGAACATTCTGAAGTTCTCTATTAAAAAGAATGAAAAGGGGATTAATTCTTTCATGTTGCACTATAGCATGACCCTGGATTCCTTAATTTTATGTCACAATTTGGCATTAAATGTTTGGATTAGTCAGGAAACCGGAGAAGTATTAAATCAAGGGCAAATTCACTGTAACACTTTTCACATCTTCTAGCAACCAAAGTAGAGAATGTTTGCTGCTATGTGCTTGACTGCAGCTTCTTTTCCCTTTACCTTTAAACATTCTTCGTCTTGTTGTTTTCTCATGACCCTGACTAAACTGATGAATTACCAGGTAGGAGACAAGGTCCAGAAAGGGCAAGTAGTTTGCATCATTGAGGCCATGAAATTGATGAATGAGATTGAGGTAAGTTCTGGATTAAGATTTGTGTTCCTTCATGTGCAAACTCAGTTCTATAGTTTCTGTGACAGATAGATTCATAAAAAGATGATTATGATAGGGTACAAACATATATAATCAGATAATTTCTAATGTGGAACATGTCTAAGTGTTGTATTTTCAGTTTTCATTTTCTGTTGTATCCATTTCATGGTAAGAGGCCTATAGGAATGACGTAAATAGGCAAGTGATGTGTCATAAAAGGAGCTCCTCTCAACATCTCCCATTGTGGTGAAGTTGGTCGTAAATTTACCTAAAATCGTTATCATGTTGAATGTTTAAAATTGAATGGTATAGTGAACTCTGGGTAGAGTCGCACCATCACCTTTAAGTTTTTAGTTTCTCTTTTACCTTCTCCATTCATCATTTTTAAATTCTTTATCAGGCTGATTCGTCTGGAACCATAGTTGAGATAATTGCAGATGATGGTAAACCCGTTAGCGTGGACACGGTATGTCACTCTCTTTCTCTACCATATAACTTTAGACTAGTTTGGGTCTACTTGTGCTTTATGTGATTTTCAATCTCTTCTTGCAGCCTCTATTTGTCATTGAACCTTGAATAAAAGGGTTGTCCTGGTATGCAACATAGGTGGAAGGCGCAGAGTGATATTATATTGTTATTGAGGGAAAAATCTGTTTTTAGGTCAAGGCAGACATGCTCTTCACAGAGATTGGATCACCATATGACTGTAGTTCAAATCTATGATCATATTTATAAATTTTATTTGTCATTTTGCTTATGCTGCTCATAAATTTTGGAACGATGTATCTATCTTATAAAGTTGTTTGTTGAGTTACTTATATCTCTAGTCTATGATCACTCCATTATCTCCCTCTTTAAGTACTTTAATGCTATGAGTCCCCAAGGCTTTGATTCAATGGGACTACACAGCGTGTGATGTGTGGGTTAGGCACACGTCACAAGTTTGAACTTTGCAGCGGATGAGATTTAAGTAGAGAATAATAGAGGGACGAGCCTACTGTCATCGAGGTTTTGACTTTCATATAGCGAACCTTATTAACTCACATGTTTAAGGTTTGTGTTTACTACATTTAAGCATACTAAATTTCAATTTATGTACCATAATTCAAATTAAGAGTATAATTATCGCTTCATTTATTCTAGGCATGATTTTAGTAGTATATATTCCTTTTTCCTTTTTTCCTCTTCTCTTTCAAATTGGTATGTTTAAATAGCCGCAATAGATTTTTAGGGAAAAGGGAACTTTTAACATAACAAGAAAATGTGCGTCAATGATTAGAAAGTTGCTTATGCACTTCTATAGAGTAAAGAATGTAATGTCTGCATTATAGGTAGATGAACAATTCTCCATCTTCAACCACTTTAATGTAATAATAAAGAGTAATCGTTTTGTGGAAGATCAGTTATTTTATTACGGACAAAATTGTAATTTACATTTTAAAAAATATTATTGTAATTCAACTTCGAAGGTAGAAATTTCCTACTTTTAGTATAACTAGTTTCTGTTTACGTGTTTTCTCATATTAATCAGTATAATTATTTTAACTATAATATGAATATTATTAAAATATATGTTAGGTTTACAACTATGTTTACGTGTTATCTCATATTAATCAG
The DNA here is from genome assembly GCA_034376525.1 of Nicotiana benthamiana. Lineage (NCBI taxonomy): Eukaryota > Viridiplantae > Streptophyta > Magnoliopsida > Solanales > Solanaceae > Nicotiana > Nicotiana benthamiana. Next base: position 156,032,444 of record CM067338.1, read on the forward strand.
TATAATTATTTTAACTATAATATGAATATTGTGAGAAAGCACGGGAGAAGAATATATAATTGATATTAAACATGATACAATGAGCCCTATATATAATACACATAACCTAACCTACTCCTAATACACTTTGGATTAGAGTTCTACTATATTTACATATCTAACACTCCCCCTCAAGCTCGTGCATATAAATCATATGTATCGAGCTTGTTACATATGTAGTTAATACGAGGACCAGTGAAGGACTTGGTGAAAATGTCTGCAAACTGATCATTTGACTTTACAAACTTTGTAGCAATATCTCCCGAGAGTATCTTTTCTCTGGCAAAGTGATAGTCAATCTTAATGTGCTTAGTTCTCTCATGGAACACTGGATTTGACGCAATATGAAGAGCAGCTTGATTATCACACACAAGTCCCATCTGACTAACATCACCAAATTTCAGCTCTTTGAGCAACTGTTTGACCCAAACTAGCTCACATGTCGCCATAGCCATTGCTCGATATTCTGCTTCTGCACTAGACCGAGCAACCACATTCTGTTTCTTGTTTTTCCAAGATACCAAATTTCCTCCTACTAAGACACAATATCCAGAAGTAGAACGTCTGTCAGAAGGTGATCCTGCCCAATCAGCATCGGAGTATCCAACAATCTGCTCATAGCCTCGATCCTCAAACAATAAACCTTTACCTGGATTTGATTTTATATACCGAAGAATGCGAACAACTGCATCCCAATGACTATCACATGGCGAACCCATAAACTGGCTCACAACACTCACAGAAAAGGAAATGTCAGGTCTTGTCACTGTAAGATAATTTAGTTTACCAACTAACCGCCTATATCTTGCAGGATCGTTAAGAGGCTCCCCCTGTCCTGGAAGAAATTTAGAATTCGGATCCATTGGTGTGTCAACAGGTTTACAACCTGTCATTCCTGTCTCCTCAAGAATATCTAAGGCATACTTCTGTTGTGAGATCACAATACCTGAGCTAGACCGTGCGACCTCAATACCCAGAAAATACTTTAGTGTGCCCAGATCCTTAGTCTGAAAGTGTTGAAAGAGATGTTGCTTCAATTTAGTAATACCATCCTGGTCATTGCCGGTAATAACAATGTCGTCAACATAGACCACTAGATAAATACAAAGACGTGAATCAGAATGCTGATAGAATACAGAGTGATCAGCTTCACTCCGAGTCATGCCAAAGTCCTGGATAACAGTGCTAAACTTACCAAACCAGGCTCGAGGAGACTGCTTTAGACCATAAAGTGACCGGCGCAAGCGACATACAAGGCCACGAGACTCCCCCTGAGCAACAAACCCAGGTGGTTGCTCCATATAAACTTCATCCTCAAGGTCACCGTGTAAAAATGTATTTTTAATGTCCAGCTGATACAGGGGCCAATGACGAACAGCAGCCATAGAGAGAAAAAGGCGGACTAATGCTATCTTAGCCACGGGAGAGAAGGTATCACTGTAATCAAGCCCAAATATCTGAGTATATCCCTTGGCCACAAGACGAGCCTTAAGACGATCAACCTTACCATCTGGACCAACCTTGACTGCATACACCCAATGACAACTAACAGTAGATTTACCTGAAGGAAGAGGGACGAGCTCCCAAGTACCACTCGTATGTAAAGCAGACATCTCGTCAGTCATAACCTGTCGCCACCCTGGATGAGACAATGCTTCACCTGTAGACTTAGGGATGGAAACAGAGGACAAAGAAGATAGAAAAGCATAATAGGGTGATGACAAACGATGATAACTTAAACTGATATAATGGGGATTAGGATTAAGGGTGTTCCGTATACCTTTCCGAAGTGCAATCGGAAGAGACAAGTCCGCAGTAGGAGCAGGGTCAGGTGCAGGAAGTGAATCGGCCTGGCCGGATGCTGGGCGAGGACGACGATGATATGTCAAGAGTGGAGTGTCTTGTGCAGGGAGTCTAGGAGGAGCCACAGTAGATGGTCCAACGTTTGGAATGGGTAAGACTTCTGTAGCGGAAGGTGAAGGAGGAGATATAGTAGACTCCCTATAGGCCGGTATAGGTAAAACCTCAGATATATCAAGATGGTCAGGATGGTCAGAAGAGGTAAAGAAAGGTTTAGACTCAAAAAATGTGACATCGGCTGACATAAGGTACCTACGAAGATCAGGTGAATAACAACGATAGCCCTTCTGAGCACGAGAATAACCAAGGAAGACACACTTGAGAGCACGAGGAGCTAACTTATCTTTCCCAGGAGCTAAGTTATGAACGAAACAAGTGCTCCCAAAAACACGAGGGGGAACAGGGTATAAGGGTGACTGGGGAAACAACACCTCATGCTGAATCTGATTCTGGATGGGAGATGAAGGCATCCGATTAACCAAATAACAAGATGTGAGAACTGCTTTGATACCATGATAAGAATGGACCTTAGGCCTAACTCAACCCCAAAAGCTAGCTTATGAGGTGAGGATTACCCAAGCCATATAAGGAGACTAAAGACCTCAAATCCCTCCGATGCGGGACAACTCAACACCCCCACTCACGTCCAGATCTCTGGAGCATGGACAACATAAATGGGGGCCCAACATCGGTAACAATAATTGGGATGGGCCTGGCTCTGATACCATGTGAGAAAGCACGGGAGAAGAATATATAATTGATATTAAACATGATACAATGAGCCCTATATATAATACACATAACCTAACCTACTCCTAATACACTTTGGATTAGAGTTCTACTATATTTACATATCTAACAAATATTATTAAAATATATGTTAGGTTTACAACTATAATGCTTTTAATCTCATATCAATACTGGTGAGTATGGTGATGAAACCGCCAAACGAAGTCTGTTAATTTAGTTGGATGCAGGTCCGGGCGTCCAGCAATTCGCTGGTGACTAAAATATCATTTGGTATGTAAGAATTGATTAAATTTGGTATGCTTAAATTTTTTTGACACAAGATTGTAGTTTAATTGTAGTATAAATGTAATAATACAATTTAACTACAATTTACAATTTATCTACAAATTATCTACATTTTATCTACAATTCTACAATTTAACTACAATTTAACTACATTTTAACTTCATATTCTGGAAAAATATGTCTTCTTTTTCTTCGACGAGTTTCAATCTGAAATTCAGTCAAAACCAAGTCTAATCTTCACCAAAACCCCTCAAAATTGAGATATAAACTCCTGAACATATTTTGAATTATTTACAACAACATCCAATCCAAGGGATTTTCAATTGTAGTATAATTGGTATTTTCGACATAATTGTAGAAGACTTGTAGAAGATTTAGTCTTCCCAATCTACAATTTATCTACAACTTATCTACAATATATCTATATTTTATCTACAATTTATCTACAATTCTACAATTTAACTACAATTTAACTACAATTTCTGGAAAAATATGTCTTCTTCTTCTTCGACGAGTTTCAATCTGAAAATCAGTCAAAACCAAGTCTAATATTCACCAAAACCCCTCAAAATTGAGATATAAACTCCTAAACATATTTCGAATTATTTACAACAACACTCAATCCAAACAAATAATGATTTTTGAAAATCCAAATTTGAATTCAAAGCTTTCAAGCTTTTTAATGGCTATCAATGGTGGAGAATATATGGAGAAGGAGAGAATTACGCTGCAATAGATTTTCTTCCGTTTTAAATTTCGAAATTAATGGTGATAGAATCACCATTAAATGTGATTCCTACAAATTTGGAGCCTTTTTAGGGTTGAATCTATCTATTTTTGGTTTGGTACAATTTTTGTAAACACAACATGTTATAAGCGGGTAAATACCAAACCATACATAATTTTGATAATAAGGTTTGCTATATGGTGTGTGTATATATATATATGTAAAAATCCCTTCTTGATATTAGAATAAAGTTCTTTAATGCTATGAGCTGAGATATGATGGATGGTTTCAACCTAATCTAGTTTAGCGCTCAAATGTGGTCCAGTTCAAGATATATGCCTTTGTGTTATGAAATAATATAAAGACAAGAACAATAATGCAAGAACAAGAGCAATAGAGAGAATAGAGAGAGAGAAGTATTCTTATTGATACTTAGAGATTGTTAGGGATGTATTACAATGGTAGAAGACCCCTTTATTTATAGGGAGTGGGATGATTTAGTTACCAATAATAGGACTCTAGAATCTCTCTAATTAAAGACATTCACCTTAAATAGAAGTGTAAAATCTCTCTATTTATAACACTCCCCCTTGAATGTCTATTCAATGATGTGCCTCGTTAAAACCTTAAAACAAAACCCAATGGGAAAAATTAAAGTAAGGAAAAAGAGTACACATGTTTGAATATGCGCCTATTGGTTGCCTCGTTAAAAACCTCGCAAGGAAAACCCGGTGGGACAAAACCTTGTAAGGGAAAAAGAGTGCAACGCGCATTAACTCCCCCTGATAAGAACATCAATTTATGTCCTTAAGTCTTCGCATACCGATCTTGTGAACTAGCTTCTTGAAGGTTGACTTTGGTAGAGATTTTGTGAACAAATCAGCCATATTGTCGCTTGAACTAATCTGTTGAACATTGATATCACCATTCTTTTGAAGATCATGTGTGAAGAATAACTTTGGTGAAATATGCTTCGTTCTATCTCCTTTTATGAATCCTCCCTTCAATTGAGCTATACATGCTGCATTGTCTTCATACAAAGTTGTGGGTAGTTTATCACACTTCAAACCACATTTTTCTTGGATATGATGTATTATAGACCTCAACCACAATCACTCCCGACTTGCTTCATGAATAGCAATTATCTCGGCATGATTAGATGAAGTAGCCACAATTGATTGCTTAGTCGATCGCCAAGATATGGCGGTTTCTCCACAGGTAAACACATAACCCGTTTGAGATCGAGCCTTGTGTGGGTCGGACAAATATCCAGCATCAGCATAACCAACAAGATCCGGGCTGCAATTCTTGCCATAAAATAAGCCCATATCGGTAGTTCCCTTTAGGTACCGCAATATGTGTTTGATCCCATTCCAATGTCTCCTCGTAGGAGCCGAGCTAAATCTTGCTAAGACATTAACTGAAAAGGATATGTCAGGTCTTGTAGTATTTGCAAGATACATTAGTGCGCCAATTGCGCTAAGATATGGTACTTCAGGACCAAGTAGCTCTTCATTCCTTTCTTGTGGTCGGAATGGATCTTTGTTCACATCAAGTGATCGAACAACCATCGGTGTACTTAAAGGATGTGCTTCATCCATGTAAAACCGTTTCAGTACCTTTTCTGTATAGGTAGATTGATGAACAAAAATTCCGTTTGCCAAATATTCAATTTGCAAACCAAGACATAGTTTAGTCTTTCCGAGATCTTTCATCTCGAATTCATCCTTTAGTTAATCAATTGCCTTTTGGAGTTCTATAGGGGTTCCAATAAGGTTTATGTCATCGACATATACGGCAAGTACAACAAATTCCGATGTTGTTTTCTTTATAAAAACACACGGGCAAATGGCGTAATTTATATAGCCTTCTTTTAACAAGTACTCACTAAGACGATTACACCACATTCGTCCAGATTGCTTTAGACCATACAAGGATCTTTGCAATTTAATTGAGAACATCTCCCGAGATTTTGAATTACGCGCGTTTGGCATCTAGAGTCCATCGGGAATTTTCATGTATATCTCATTATCAAGTGAGCCATAAAGATAGGCAGTAACCACATCCATTAAGTGCATGTCAAGCTTTTTATGGACAGCAAAGCTTATGAGATAACGAAAGGTTATCGCATCCATTACAGGCGAATATGTCTCTTCATAATCGACACCAGGCCTTTGAGAAAAACCTTGTGCAACAAGGCATGCCTTATATCTTTGTACCTCGTTTTTCTCATTTCTTTTGCGTACAAAGACCCATTTATAGCCGACAGGCTTAACACCATTAGGTGTTTCAACTATAGGGCCAAAAACTTTACGTTTTGCCAGCGAATTCAATTCTGATTGAATTGCTTCTTGCCGCTTTGGCCAGTCCTGTCTTTTTCGACATTCTTCAACAGATTGAGGTTCGAGATCCTCAAATTCTTGCATAATGCTAGATGCGACATTATAAGCAAAGGCATTATCCACCACAATATCCACTCGATTAATATTTGCCTCAATATTAATTGGAGTTAGGGATAGTTCCGTATTTTCCAGAGTCTCGGGCTCAATGGATTCTTCATGAATCTCAGAATTTGTTAAATCATGAATTTCCTCATGAGATTCTTTCGTGGTGTCATTTTGATCATTCTTTTTCCTCTTTCTAGGATTTCGATCTTTGGAACCTAATGGTCTGCCACGCTTCAGGCGTGCATTTGACTCATTGGATATGACACTGGATGATTGTCCAACAGGGACATCAATACGGATTGGAACATTTTCCGCGGGAATGTGGGATTTCGTTATCCTCTTCAAATCCGTAAATGCGTCAGGCATTTGATTTGCTATTCTTTGCAAATGGATAATCTTTTGTACCTCTCTTTCACAGATAGAGGTATGTGGATCAAGATGAGATAATGATGCATTTTTTCACAAAATTTCCCGTTTGGTTTCACCAACTTCTCCCCCTAATTTTGGGAAAAGTGTCTCATCAAATCGACAGTCTGCAAATCGTGCAGTAAATACGTCGCCTGTCAATGTTTCGAGGTAGCGAATGATGGAGGACGATTCAAACCCAACATATATTCCTAACCTTCTTTGCGGACCCATTTTGGTGCGGGATGGCGGTGCTATAGGCACATATACTGCACATCCAAAAATTCTTAAATGGGATATATTAGGTTCATGACCCAAAACCAATTGCAACGGGGAATACTTGTGGTAATTCGTCGGTCTGAGACGAATTAGCATTGCTGCATGAAAGATGGCGTGACCCCATACCGAAGTGGGCAGCCTCGTTCTCATAAGTAATGGCCTTGTAATCAACTGCAGGCGTTTAATTAACGATTCTGCAAGACCGTTTTGAGTGTGAACATGAGCTACAGAATGTTCAACTTTTATCCCGATTGATAAGCAATAATCATTAAATGCTTGGGATGTAAACTCAGCAGCATTATCCAGTATAATGGACTTGATTGGATTATTTGGAAATTGTGCTCGTAGTCGAATTATTTGTGCCATTAATTTCGCAAACGCAAGGTTGCGTGATGACAACAGGCACACATGAGACCATCTGCAGGATGCGTCTATCAAGACCATGAAATACCTAAACGACCCACTAGGTGGGTGAATAGGTCCACAAATGTCCCCTTGTATACGTTCCAGAAACGTGGGTGACTCAGTCCCAACCTTTGTTGGTGATGGCCTGATAATCAACTTGCCTTGATAACACGAAGTGCAAGGATATTCATTATTCGAAAGAATTTTGAAATTCTTTAACGGATGCCCATATGAGCTTTCTATAATCCGTCTCATCATGACCGATCCTGGGTGTCCCAATCGATCATGCCAAAGTACAAAGGTATTGGATCAGTAACCCTTTGGTTTACTGTTGAATGTGCCTCAATTGCACTAATTCTTGTCCAATACAGGCCACAAGATAAAGACGGGAATTTCTCAATAACCCTCTTTTGGCCGGAGACATTCTTTGTGATGACGAGATATTCAAGATTATCTTCATCCATTGTCTCAATATGATAGCCACTCCGGCGTACATCTTTAAAACTCAACAAGTTTCTCTTAGACTTGGAGGAGAACATTGCATTCTCTATGATTAACGTCGTGCCTTTGGGCAGAGTTACAATTGCTCTTCCGGAGCCTTCAATCAATTTACTACTTCCAGAGATTGTAGTAACGTTTGCCTTACACATATTTAGTTGAGAGAAATATTTCTTTTCTTTGAGTATTGTATGTGTAGTACATGAATCAACTAGGCAAATACTTTTACAGTTGGACGTTGATCCAAGTTCGCTTTGTGAGATATCCATATTTGCTATCCCATAGTTTGACATACAAAAGAGATACACGAACATAAGAATAAACAAGTTCAATTCGTTTGTGTCACATAATATTTTCAAAATCTGCTGCTAACAGTTGACTAACAAAATCAGATATGTTATCCATAATTGATTACTTTGCAGTTTGAAAATTTCAGTTTAAGCATTTTCTTCAAACAATCGATTGTTAAACACAAACAATCGATTGTTGAACATTGACAATCGATTGTTAAACACACACAATCGATTATTTACTATTTTGAAAAACTTCAGATCACACTGTCTTAAGACAATCGATTGTTAAACGTATTGTCGGTTTATTTCGAAAAATTCCAGAGCACACTGTCTTAAGACAATCGATTGTTAAATATAGACAATCGATTGTTGGCTATTTTGAAAAATTCCAGAGCACACTGTCTTAAGACAATCGATTGTTAAGCATAGACAATCGATTGTTGACTATTTTGAAAAATTCCAGACTACACTGTCTAGCGACAATCGATTGTTAGACATAGACAATCGATTGTGGATGATTTTTGAAAAATTCCAGATTACACTGTCTAACGACAATCGATTGTTAGACATAGACAATCGATTGTGGATGATTTTTGAAAAATTCCAGATTACACTGTCTTAACGACAATCGATTGTTAGACATAGACAATCGATTGTGGATGATTTTTGAAAATTTCCATATTACACTGTCTTAACGACAATCGATTGTTAGACATAGACAATCGATTGTTGATCAATTGTTTTTCAGCTTTAATGCGAAAATATTAGATAATCGACTAGTTTTTCAGGCTAGTCGATTACCCCTACTGGAAAATAAAAATATTATTGATATTTGAGCATATTAAAGACATTCTAAAGAACTACTGCTAACATTGCATCATGAACTAACTAATACGAGCTAATACTAATGACTATTAGTTTATTCACTAACTAATACAAATAAGTAGAACAAAATCAAATAACTCCATCTTCTTTCATCACGGACCCATCACCGATTAGGTGGTCTATTTTCCCCTCGGGTTGCTCAAAGAAGTCTGCCACATCCAGGTGGGTGATGTCCAAGTTGTCGTCATAGACAAAATTTGTTTCAGGGCCTTTTCTCTTTCGAGATGCTTGATAAAGGTCAACCAAGTGTCTTGGTATACGGCAAGTCTTTGACCAGTGCCCTTTCCCACCGCAACGATAACATATAGTTTCTGAACCATTTGCCTTAGGATCTTCATGACCCCGTTTCTGCTTTCGGTGGTTATCTCTCCTTGGGGGTTGACGGACTTCATTGGAATTTCTTCCTTGTCTACGTCCCTGGCTATGACCCCGTTTACGACCATGACCATGGCCCTTTTCATGTTTGGCATAATGAGAGTGCACCTTATCTGCTTCAGGCAGTGGTGTAGACCCAGTGGGTCGATTTTCGTGATTTCTCATGAGCAGGTCATTATTTCACTCAGCCACTAGTAGAAGAGAAATCAGTTCAGAGTACTTTGTAAAGCCTTTCTCTCTGTACTGTTGTTGCAGTACCATATTGGAGGCATGAAACATTATAAACGTTTTCTCAAGCATAACATAATCGGAGATTTTATCCCCGCATAGCTTCAATTTAGAAGTAATTCTGACATTGCAGAATTATATTCAGAAACGGACTTAAAGTCCTGGAGCCTCAGATGAGCCCAATCATATCGTGCTTGTGGCAGAGTGACCAACTTCAGGTTGTCATATCTCTCCTTTAAGCCGTTCCACAAGATGAGTGGATCCTTGACGGTGAGATATTCAATCTTCAAACCTTCATCAAGGTGATGGCGCAAGAAAATCAAGGCCTTCGCACAGTCTTGGGTGGATGCTTTTTCTCTATCTTTAATGGTGTCTCCGAGACCCATAGCATCTAAGTGGATTTCAGCATCCAACACCCATGTCATATAGTTCTTGCCCGAAATTTCAAGGGCAACGAACTTTCTTTTCGTAATGTCAGACATAATCGAAAATTAAATTAGGAAGAGGGAAATACCTTAGATTTTTCGAGAATGGTTCTTGAGACGGTAGAGTCTCGTGCTGATAACGTGTTATGAAATAATATAAAGACAAGAACAATAATGCAAGAACAAGAGCAATAGAGAGAAGAGAGAGAGAGAAGTATTCTTATTGATACTTAGAGATTGTTAGGGATGTATTACAATGGTAGAAGACCCATTTATTTATAGGGAGTGGGATGATTTAGCTACCAATAATAGGACTCTAGAATCTCTCTAATTAAAGACATTCACCTTAAATAGAAGTGTAAAATCTCTCTATTTATAACACTTTGAGCTTTGTTGGTTGCTTTATAGGCAAAGAAATGTAGGTCTAGGCCCTCGGATCCAACAATTCACTAGTTTTGAAATATTATTTCAGACTCGGACATTTATTTTGAAATACAATGCAATCAAATTTTCTTGAGAGAAATTTAAAAATAGCCAGATTTACAACTGGTCATTCAAAAATAGCTCAGTTTCAAAAGTAATTAAAATTTAGCCTCTTTTCATGTAAAGATAAATTTGAGCGAAAATACTGTTCAAAATTCGAAAAATACGCCTGTATATTATACCGGAGTTCCAGCATAAGTATGTTTGAACTCCCGCATATTATACGGGAGTTCCAGGATAACTATGCTGGAACTCCCGTATAATATGCGAGAGTTTAAGTATAATTATGCTGGAACTCCCGCATAATATAATGGAGTTCCAGCAAGTACAAATGTCAAGTATAATATACTAGAGTTCTGAGCACCAGTGCTCCAGTCTCCCGTATATTATACAAGAGTCAGCAAAGTATGTTGGTCCAGCATAATATGTTGGAGTTCGTACACAAATGCACCAAACTCCCGTATATTATACGGGACCGGTCTATGTTGCAGCAAAATAGTGTCTATTTTTCATTGACTTGATAAACGATGGCTATTTTTAATTGACCAGTGCAAAAACTGGCTATACCGTGCTATTTTGACGATTTTCTTGCTTGGCCGGGGACCAACGCCTATGTAGCTTGTCATGAGGCCCATAATTCCAATGCTGAGTCAACAGGGAGAAATTCAAAAATAGCCAGGTTTACTAATGGTCACTCAAAATAGTCATAGTTTCAAAAGTAATCGAAATTTAAGCCACTTTTTATGTAAAGATAAATTTGAACAAAAACACTATTCAAAATTCGAAAAAATACTTCAATATAATATACTGAAACTCTAGTTTGTATATTGGAGTTCCAGTATATTATACTAGATTTCTAGTATAATATACCGGTCCAGCATAATATACTGGAGATTGGAGCACAGTCTGCACAGGTACTCCAATCTCCAGTATATTATACTGAAACTTTTCGCGTGTTAGAGTTCCAGCATAATATGATGGAAGTTCATACACATGTGCATCAATCTCCAGTATATTATGTTGGAACCTTTCGTGTTGCGGCAAAACAATGGTTATTTTTTAATGACTTTGCAAATTCTGACTATTTTTAAATGGCCAGTCCGAAATCTGGCATGCCCGTGTTATTTTTACGAGTCAACAACATAACAAGTTCTTATTAGGCGTGCAATCTATTTTTGTTTTGCATTTCTCATCAAACAAATAGGAAACTTTATCGTTACTTCAACTAGTACAGATAGATGGGAGAAGGACTGGACCACAAGAATACTACGCATTTCTGCAAAAGACTGTTTTCACGACTCGAATCTATAACTTTTTCGTTACATGACAGTAATTTTACCAATTACGTCAAGACTAGCTCTCCTTGGCTTATACAATTTATTATTTATCGGCATATTCACAATTAGGGATGAAAGTGTGATAACCAATAACAGAACAATCAGTTTTGTAAAAGGTACTTTTAACTTCACGAATACTCTCTTTCCAATTCGCTTCAAGCAAATTATTCTTGACAACGATTATTTTATCTTTATACAATTCTAAGATTGATAGTTGACACTATTATCTAATTTTTTTTAGGTTCCACAACTATAGTACTATCTTACTGATAATCGAAGATCCAATCTACTTCACTACCTGAGTCAGGAGTCATGACTAACATATACATTGCGCTCTACAATAACAAAAACTGTTGGGAATCCCCACACAAATAATATTTACAGTAATAAAAGCGGAATAATAATGTAGCACCGAGATACAATAATTAACAAAAATAAAAGTGTAGCAACGACACCAAGATTTTTACGTGGAAAACCCTTCTAAATAAGGTAAAAAATCACGGCCCCGAGAGAAGCAGCTGATATCACTGTAGTAAGGAATTTTACACTTTGTAGTTCCGAGTAAAAATACTCCAAAGACCACTACAACACTCAAAAGAAATTACCCTCTTTTGATAATCTCACCTCACTACAATATCGCTCACTCTCTATTTTTCTCACAGACTATTTTCTTATACCTTGTCTGTAAAACTTCTCTCTCTCTCTTCCTCTCATTGTTGGTGTGTGAAAATGAGAGTTGAAGTTTTCCTTTTATAGCTAAAGCTTCACCCTCTAAAGCCTACAATGTTTGATCATTTACACACACATTTCACAATTCAACAAAGTTAGCTACCAACCCAAGGGGATTCAATAAGGTTGGCTACCAAACCAAACTAATTCAACAAAGTTGGCTACCTAACCAACAAAGTCAACAAGGTTGGCTACCAAACCAAAGAAACTTTTATTAGGCACATGCCTAATACTTCTTCAATGGGATGGACATCATCAATCTCCCCCTCCATTCTCATTCATCTAGAAGAGGTAGCAATATCTTCTAGTTTGAGTGCAAGCCGACAAATTCTTTGCATAGCTCGAACTTGTTCCTTGGTACCACCTTCGTCAGCATATATGCGGGATTATCACTTGTATAAATATTCAAGACTTTTAGAGATTCATCATCTACCATTTCTCGAATCCAATGATATCTCACGTCAATATGTTTGGTCCTTGCGTGGTACATAGAGTTATTGCTAAGGTCTATTGCACTTTGACTGTCACAATAGACGACATACTCCTTTTGATGCAATCCAATCTCTTGAAGGAACCGTTTGAGCCATATCATCTCCACGCCAGTTTCTGTAGCGGGAATGTACTCTGCTTCAGTTGTTGAAAGTGCAACACACTTCTGCAACTTAGACTGCCATGATATAGCTCCCCCTTGAAAATGTAAACAAATATCCAGTAGTGGATTTTCTGTTGTCAATATCACCTGCCATATCAGTATCTGTATAGCCATTCAAGATTGGATCAGATCCTCCAAAGCACAAACAATATCCTGTGGTACCTCTCAGGTACCTGAGTATCCACTTGACTGCTTCCCAATGTTCCTTTCCAGGATTTTCAAGAAACTTGCTAACAACACGAACTGCGTGAGCAATATCAGGTCTAATATATACCATTGCATACATCAAGCTTCCGACCGCCGAAGAATAGGGAATACTAGCCATGTTCCCTTTCTCTTCCCCTGTTGTAGGACACATCTTTTTGCTCAGCTTTAGATGACTAGCAAGAGGTATGCTGACTAGCTTCGCATTTTTCATATTGAAGCGTTCTAGTACATGTTCAATGTACTTCTCCTGAGATAGCCACAACTTTCTACTTGTTCTCTCTCAAACTATCTTCATCCCTAGAATTTGTTGTGCTGGGCCCAAGTCCTTCATATCAAATGACTTGGACAGATCTCCCTTCAACTTTGCTATCAGCCCCTTGTATTTTCCTACAATTAACATGTCATCCACATGCAACAACAATATAATAAAATTATTCTCAGAAAATCTTTTGAAGTATACACATGGACAGAATAGGTCTTTAGGTATGTTTGACTTTTCATGAATGAGTCAAACTTCATGTACCACTGCCTAGGTGCCTCCTTCAATCCATAAAGACTCTTATTCAATTTGCACATCATGTGTTTCTTTCCGGATACTTCAAATCCTTGTGGCTGCTCCATATAAACCTCCTCTTCCAAATCTCCATGAAGAAATGCAGTTTTCACATCCAACTGCTCCACTTCAAGATCTAAGCTAGCTGCTAAACTCAAAATTATTCGAATAGAAGTCATTTTGACAACATGTGAGAAAATTTCGTCAAAATGAATACCTTTCTTCTGTTCGAAGCATTTAACGACCAATCGAGCTTTGTGTCTGACCAGTTTGTCATTTCCATCTTTCTTGAGTTTAAAGACCCATTTGCATTTGAGTGGTCTTTTACCCTTTGGAAGTTCAACCAACTTATACGTGCCATTTTTCTGTATGGCTTTCAACCACTGGTTCTTTTCTGGATGGTACAGCACCTCCTTATGACTTTCTGGCTCCCCCTCATCACTGATGAAGACATACTCTGTGGAAGGGTACGTGCATGACTCTACCCTTGGCCTCTCTGATCTCCTCGGAGGTTGAGGCTATTCTTCTTCCTGAGTGGGGTGCTCCACTTCTTCGACACCTTCATCAAGTTGCTCCCCCTGCTCAATAACCTCACCAGGTTGCTCCCCCTGCTTGGCAACCTTATCAGTCGTGCTTTCTGCAGTTGTGGGATTGTTAGAAGTAGAAGGAATAGTAACAAGGTTAGGAATTATACCATTCTTTGCCTTTTCTGACATATCAGCAGCAGTTCCAACTTCACTTTCTCGGAAGACTACATCTCTGCTTTTGATGACCTTCTTCTTTACAGGATCCCACAATCTGTACCCGAACTCTTCATCTCCATATCCGATAAATATGCAGGGGACAAATTTATCATCCAGCTTTGTTCTCTTCTCCTTTGGTACATATGCAAAAGCTCTGCAACCGAACACCTTCAAATGCAAGTAGGACATCTCCTTATTGGTCCAAACTCTCTCTAGGATGTCAAACGCCAATGGAACTTATGGACTCCTATTGATCAGGTAACAGGTTGTCTGAACTGCTTCATCCCAGAATGACTTAGGCAGTTTAGCCATTCTGAGCATGCTTCTCACCTTCTCCACAATGGTGCAGTTCATTCTCTCGGCTACGCTATTGTGATGTGGGGTTCTAGGAACTGTCTTTTCATGTCTTATCCCATGACTTGAACAGTACTCTACAAATTCCCTTTAAGTGTACTCACCTCCATTGTCACTTCGGAGATGCTTTAGCTTTTGACCTGTCTCTATTTCTACTAGAGCATGAAACTTTTGGAAAACTTGAAATACTTGATCTTTGGTTTTCAAAATATAAACCCAATTTTCGTGAAGTATCATCAATAAAAGTAAAAAAATATTTGTTACCGTCTATTGATTCAATTTTCATTGGGCCACAAACATCAAAATATACTAAATCAAGTATATTCAACATTTTTTTCAGACGATGTCTGAAATGAGACTCCATGCTGCTTACCAAATAAACAGTAGTCATAGGGTTTTATTGTTGTACCTTTGGCATATGAAATAAGTGATTTTTGGCAAGAATATGCAATCCCTTCTCGCTCATATGACCTATTCTTTTGTGCCACAAATCTGCAGAAATCTCATCTTATGCGGCATTTAATTTGCCTTGACATATTTCTGCATTTATCATGTACAACGTGCCACGATCAACTCCCGTTGCAATCACCAATGATCCCTTAGTAAGTCTCCACTTTTGATTTGCAAAATAGTTCTCGTATCCATCTCGGTCTAAAGCAATCCCCGAGATCAAGTTCATCCGCAAGTCAGGTGCATGCCGCACATCCTTTAGAACCAATGTGCATCCGACATTTGTCTTGATATGAATGTCACCAATCCCCGCAATATTTGAGTAACTTGTGTTACCCATTCTCACTGTGCCGAAATCACCTGCTACATATCTGCAAAAAAGATCTCTTACCGGTGTGGCATGGTAAGATGCTGCTATGTCAACCACCCATTCCGACTCTAGACCTAACAGATGCATGCATTCCTCTTCCTCATTTATAAAGAGGACAACATTATCATTGTTTTGCACCATGGCGGTTGTGTTATCGTCATTCTTCTGGCCACTGGTTTCACCTTTGCCCTTCCTTGGATTTGGGCAATCTCTTTTGAAGTGACCTGGTTGATCACAGTTGTAGCAATTTCTGGCTTTTGATTTGGATCGGTTCTTTGACTTCCCACGAGCTCTGGATCTGCCATAGTTGCTCGAACTCCTTGGATAACTCCTGTCTCTACCTTCTGTGATAAGAGTTTGTCCTTGATTTTCAGGCTTCTTTCTCATCTTCTCATTGAGTAAAAGAGCTGATGTGACATCTTTCAACTCAATAGTAGTCTTACCGTGCAGGATGATTGTTGCCAAATTATCATACGAAGATGGCAACAAATTCAATAGCAAGATGACTTTATCTTCCTCCTCGATTTTCACTTCGAGGTTGACAAGCTGTGTGATTAGTCCGTTAAATACATTTAAATGTGACAAAAATTCATACCTTCACCCATGTGTAGGGCGTATAACTGCTTCTTCAGGTACAACTTATTTGTCAGTGTTTTGGACATGTATAGCCTTTCCAACCTTGTCCAAATTCCACGTGCAATGTCTTCATCAATGATGTTGTTTACCACATCATCCGATAAGTGCAACCTGATTGCACTAGCAGCTCTTTCATCCAAGTCAGCCAAATTCTCAGCTTTCATGGTATCAGGTTTTTTGGCATCAGCATCTAGTACCTTGTGTAAACCTTGTTGGATGAGCAGATCCCTAATCCTTCTTTGCCATGTTGAAAAACCGTTATCTCCGTTAAATTTAGCTACCTCGTACTTTACTCCGGACTTTTTTATTTTTCACCGAGTATAGTACTACCGACAATGAATAATATTTCAGTGAACGAGTAGAACCTGTGCTCTGATACCAGTTGTTGGGAATAAACCCCCCCCCCCCCCAACAGAAATAATATTCACAGTAATAAAAACGAAATAATAATGTAGCACCGAGATACGATAATAACAAGAATAAAAGAGTAACAACGACACCAAGATTTTTACGTGGAAAACCCTTTTGAATAAGGGAAAAAACCACGGCCCCGAGAGAAGCAACTGATATCACTATAGTAGGAAATTTTACACTTTGTAGTTCCGAGTAAAAATACTCCAAAGACCACTACAACACTCAAAAGAAATAACCCTCTTTTGCTATTCCCACCTCACTACAATATAGCTCACTCTTTATTTTTCTCACCGGCTATTTTCTTATAGCTTGTCTGTAAAACCTCACTCTTTCTTTCTCTCTTTGTTGGTGTGTGAAAATGAGAGTTGAAGCTCTCTTTTTATAGCTAAAGCCTCACTCTCTAAAGCCTACAATATTTGACAATTTACACACTTTTTACAATTCAACAAAGTTAGCTACCAACCCAAAGAAATCCAACAAGGTTGGCTACCAAACCAAACTAATTCAATAAAGTTGGCTACCTAACCAAACCAAGTCAACAAAGTTGGCTACCAAACCAAGGAAACTTTTATTAGGCACATGCCTAATACTTCTTCTATAAGATGGACATCATCAAAAACACCCCTAGCTTCTTCTTGTCTTCTTTTTTTTGTGAGTTTTCATGAGGATTTTTTCAATGAAGGTGAAGATAAAAAATACAAATAAGTGAGGTATGCTCTTTCTCCTACGTGACATTCCATCTCAGCAGTGGCGGATCCAGGATTTTAAAGTCGTGGGTGCTCACTGATAAAAATTTTGAAAGAAGAGGAAAAAAGAGTTTAGTTATGGGTGCTCAATCATTATTTATCTAAATATTTTTATAATTACCTATACAAATTTATTAAATCTTGTCAAAGATAATGAGTTCTTGAGCATCCAAAATCAGCATGTAGATCCGCCCATGCATCTCAGCAATTACATATATTTTAAATGTGTTAAGCGAAATATATAAAGCGCCCTTTTAGGTTGTCATCAACGATCAACTGAACACCTCAACCGAGCCATTTTTCATTTTAATACTTTAAGTTGCTATTAAATAGGTCAAGTAAACACCCGAGTAGAATAGATCGTATGCCTGAGTTGCACTTGCCAATGACATATTGAATGGACCAATTAAAAAATGACACGTGTAATTTTGCCATAAAAATTTGACATATGTAATTAACAAAAAAAATACTTTCAAAGAAACCTTCTTTATCATCTCCTCTCTCATTTTACATAGCAGCTGCCGGCTATCTCTCCCTCCATTTTTGCCGCCGCATCGCCACCAATCGCCGCCTTCGTAGGTGGTTACCGACTAGACGGCGACGAAGTTAGAGAGATGAGGGAGTTAGATCGGCGATGAAGATCCGACAATATTCCATCTTTCTAGCAATAAATTCTTTTCGAAAAATGACATGTCATTGGCATCTAAATATGACGATGAAGAAGAGCAGAAGAAGAAACTCTATCTCTTTGATGAGAGAGAAAGTAAGAAGAACCAGATGAGTCCTTCAAAAAAATTTTGGCAGCCTCCATTGTTTTCGTCGAAATTGGTTCTGTTAATTAAGCAATTTCTAAATATATAAATCTTTTTTATAAAAGAACAAATATTAAATACACTAACTACCAAAATGCCACATTACTTAGAGGAGGGGAGGGGAAGGGGCGAGGATTGAACGGGGAAGTAGATTTTATTATTTAGGAAGAAAGGAAATTTCGCCCTTTTTTAACACCGTACCGAAAAAGAAGTAATACAAATGGTGTTGCTCAGCCGTGTGACCCATTACTAATATTCCAGTTACTTTTTTGGCTTCTGCTATTCTCTGCTAGATTGAGATTTGGAGCAGGTAAAGTAGAAGAACGGGTTTTGTATAAAAAAGTTAAGGAATTGATGTGACGATATATTTGGTAATTTTATTCTTTTGTAATGGAGGTAAAGGTGATATAGGGTAGGGGATGGTGTTAAATTGTGGAGGAGAGAATTGGAGGAGAAGGGGGTGTGAAACTTAGGTAGGGTCTACATTATTTTAGGAAAAAAAGAAAGAAAAAACTTAATTTTAGATAGGCAACTTGCGTCCCTGAGAGTGCATTTCATGAAATGGGGATTGACATGGTTAGGTGTTTAGTTGATCTTCTTTTGCAAATAAATAAAGTGTTTAGCTGGAAATGGCCTCAGTTGAGGTGTTCAGTTGATTGTTGAGGACAACTTAAAGAGGTGCTTTATGTTTTCGCCAATGTGTTACAGTTTGATATGGTAATCCGTTGGATTTTAGGGGTAGATTTGAGCCATTGGGCTAGCGAGGGCAAATTTAGGACCAAATTCAGACGTAAAAATAACACGGGCTAACCAGTTTTCGGACTGCAAATTGAAAAATAGCCACTATTTTGTTGCAACACCAAAAGCTTCAGCATAAAAATACTGGAGATTGTTGCACATGTGTATGACTTTCAGTATATTATGTTGGAACTCCAGCACAAAAAAATAACAAAAACAACAACAACAACTCAGTATAACCCCACCAGTGGGGTCTGGGTAGTGTGTACGGAGACCTTACCCCAGCAAACCGAAAGTTCCAGCATAATATACTGGAGATTAAAGCACCTGTGTATAAACTTCACATGGAAAAAAAAATTTGAACTCTAGTATATTATATTGGAATATTTTTCGGATTTTGAACAATGTTTCTATTCAGATTTATCTTTATATAAAAAGTAGTTAAATTTTGATTACTTTTAAAACTGCGGCTATTTTTTAATTACCACCCGTAAATCTGACTATTTTTGAACTTTACCGAATTCAGACAAATGTTATAGTTGTTTCATTTTCGATAGTTGAGGGACAATTTTGGCCCTTTTCCCCTTTTAAAAAGTTTTCACAATTTATTTTAGATAATAAAAATTTGATATAGTAATCGGTCACGAAAGTTGGATGACTGGAATAATGAGTTTGAATCTATTGTTCTTTTTAAATTTGAAAAGTATTACTACTTTGTTATAAATAGAATCCTATTTAAGGTGAATGTCTATATTTATAGAAGAGTTTTACTTTGAGGCTAAGTCTTTTCTATGCCTATAAATAGAGGGGTCTTACCCATTGTAAATCATCCCAAAAGTATCAATAAGAATACTCCTCTCTCTACTTTTCTCTCTATTGTTCTTGTTCTTATATTATTTCATAACACGTTATCAGCACGAGACTCTACCGTCTCAAGAATCGATTCTCGAGAAAAACTAAGGTATTTCTCTCTTCCTAATTTGATTTTCGATTATGTCTGACATTACGAAAAGAAAGTTCGTTGCCCTTGAAATTTCGGGCAAGAACTATATGACATGGGTGTTGGATGCTGAAATCCACTTAGATGCTATGGGTCTTGGAGACGCCATTAAAGACAGAGATAAAGCATCCACCCAAGACTGTGCTAAGGCCTTGATTTTCTTGCGCCATCACCTTGATGAAGGTTTGAAAATTAAATATCTCACAGTCAAAGAACCACTCATCTTGTGGAACGGCTTAAAGGAGAGATATGACAACCTGAAGTTAGTCACTCTGCCACAAGCCCGATATGATTGGGCTCATCTGAGGCTCCAAGACTTTAAGTCTGTTTCTGAATATAATTCTGCGATGTTCAGAATTACTTCTAAGTTGAAGCTCTGCGGAGATAATATCTGTTATTATGATATGCTTGAGAAAACGTTTACAACGTTTCATGCCTCCAATATGGTACTGCAACAACAGTACAGAGAGAAAGGCTTCAAAAAGTACTCTGAACCGATTTCTCTCCTACTTGTGGCTGAGCGAAACAATGACCTGCTCATGAGAAATCACGAAAATCGACCCACCGGGTCTACACCATTGCCTGAAGCAGATACGGTGTATTCTCATTATGCCAATCATGAAAAGGGCCATGGATCTAATCATAGTCGTAGTCGTAATCGGGGTCATAGCCGTGGACGTAGACAAGGAAGAAATCTCCATGATGTCCGTCACCCCCCGAGGAGAGATAACCGCCGAAAGCAGAAACGGGATTATGAGGATCCTAAGGCAAATAGTTCAGAAACTATATGTTATCGTTGCAGTGGAAAAGGGCACTGGTCAAAAGCTTGCCGTATACCAAGACATTTGGTTGACCTTTATCAAGCATCTCGAAAGAGTAAAGGCCCTGAAACAAATTTTGTCTCTGACGACAATTTTGACATCACCCACTTGGATGTGGCAGATTTCTTTGAGCAACCCGATGGGAAAATAAACCACCTAATCGGTGATGGATCTGTGATGAAGGATGATGGAATTGTTTGATTTTATTTGTATTAATTAGTGAATAAACTAATAGTCATTAGTATCAGCTCGTATTAGTTAGTTATGATATAATGTTAGTATTAGTTCTTTCGAATGTTTCAATATGCTTAAATTTCAAAGATATTTTTATTTTTCAGTAGAGTTAATCGACTAACCTAACCGTTAGTCGATTATCTAATACTTCGCATTAAAACTGCAAAACAATCGATTATATATTTGTTAACAATCGATTATATTAAGACATAATCGATTATGTATGTTTATGATCTGAAGTTTTTCAAAATAGCAAATAATCGATTATGTATGTTTAACAATCGATTATATTAAGACATAATCGATTATGTGTGTTTAACAATCGATTATATTAAGACAGCATGATCTGAAGTTTTTCAAAATAGCAAATAATCGATTATGTATGTTTAACAATCGATTATATTAAGACATAATCGATTATGTGTGTTTAACAATTGACTACATTGAGACAAACGGATTGAATTTGTTTATTCTCATGTTCGTGTATTTTCTTTTGTATGTCAAACCATGGGAAAGCAAATATGGATATCTCACAAAGCAAACTTGGATCAAATATTTATTTAGTTGATTCATGTACTACACATACGATACTCAAAGAAAAGAAATATTTCTCTCAACTAAGTATGTGTAAGGCAGATGTTACTACAATCTCTGGTAGCAGTAAATTGATTGAAGGCTCCGGAAGAGCAACTATAACTCTGCCTAGAGGAACAATGTTTATCATAGAGAATGCGATGTTCTCCTCCAAGTCTAAGATAAACTTGTTGAGTTTTAAAGATATACGCCGGAATGGCTATCATATTGAGACAATAGATGAGAATAATCTTGAATATCTCATCATTACAAAGAATGTCTCTGGCCAAAAGAGGGTTATTGAGAAATTTCCGTCTTTATCTTGTGGCCTGTATTGGACAAAAATTAGTGCAATTAAGGCACATTCAACAGTAAACCAAAAGGTTACTGATTCCAATACTTTTGTACTTTGGCATAATCGATTGGGACACCCTGGATTAATCATGATGAGACGGATTATAGAAAGCTCATATGGGCATCCGTTAAAGAATTTCAAAATTCTTTCAAATAATGAATATCCTTGCACTTCTTGTTATCAAGGCAAGTTGATTATCAGCCATCACCAACAAAGGTTGGGACTGAGTCACCCATGTTTTTGGAACGTATGCAAGGGGACATTTGTGGACCTATTCACCCACCCAGTGGGTCCTTTAGGTATTTTATGGTCTTGATAGACGCATCCTGTAGATGGTCTCATGTGTGCCTGTTGTCATCACGCAACCTTGCATTTGCGAAATTAATGGCACAAATAATTCGACTACGAGCACAATTTCCTGATAATCCAATCAAGTCTATTAGACTGGATAATGCTGCTGAGTTTTCATCCCAAGCATTTAATGATTATTGCTTATCAATTGGGATAAAAGTGGAACATTCTGTAGCTCATGTTTACACTCAAAAAGGTCTTGCAGAATCGTTAATTAAACGCCTGCAGTTGATTGCAAGGCCATTACTCATGAAAACGAGGCTGCCCACTTCGGTATGGGGTCACGCCATTTTGCATGCAGCAATGCTAATTCGTCTCAGACCGACGAATTATCACAAATATTCCCCGTTGCAATTGGTTTTGGGTCATGAACCCAATATATCCCATTTAAGAATCTTTGGATGCGCACTATATGTGCCTATAGCACCGCCATACTGCACCAAAATGGGTCCGCAAAGAAGGTTAGGAATATATGTTAGGTTTGAATCGCCCTCCATTATTCGCTACCTCGAAACATTGACAGGGGATTTGTTCACTGCACGATTTGCAGACTGTCAATTTGATGAGACACTTTTCCCAAAATTAGGGGGAGAAGTTAGTGAAACCAAACGGGAAATTTTATGGAAAAATGCATCATTATCTCATCTTGATCCACATACCTCTATTTGTGAAAGAGAGGTACAAAAGATTATCCATTTGCAAAGAATAGCAAATCAAATGCCTGACGCATTTACGGACTTGAAAAGGATAACGAAATCCCACATCCCCGCGGAAAATGTTCCAATCCGTATTGATGTCCCTGTTGGACAATCATCTAGTGTCATAACCAATGAGTCGAATGCACGCCTGAAGCGTGGCAGGCCATTAGGTTCTAACGATCGAAATCCTAGAAAGAGGAAAGCAAACGATCAAAATGACACTACGAAAGAATCTCATGAGGAAATTCATGATTTAACAAATTCTGAGATTCATGAAGAATCCATTGAGCCCGAGACTCTGAAAATACGGAACTATCCATAAATCCAATCGATATTGAGGCAAATTTTAATCGAGTGGATATAGTGGTGGATTATGTCTTTGCCTTTAATGTCGCATCTAGCATTATGCAAGAAAATGAGGATCTTGAACCTCAATCTGTTGAAGAATGTCGAAAAAGACATGATTGGCCAAAATGGCAAGAAGCAATTCAATCAGAATTGAATTCGCTGGCAAAACGTGAAGTTTTTGGCCCTATAGTTGAAACACCTAATGGTGTTAAGCCCGTCGGCTATAAATGGGTCTTTGTACGCAAGAGAAATGAGAAAAATGAGGTACAAAGATATAAGGCACGCCTTGTTGCACAAGGATTTTCTCAAAGGCCTGGTGTCGATTATGAAGAGACATATTCGCCTGTAATGGATGATATAACCTTTCGTTATCTCATCAGTTTTGCTGTCCTTGAAAAGCTTGACATGCATTTAATGGATGTGGTTACTGCCTATCTTTATGGCTCACTTGATAATGAGATATACATGAAAATTCCCGAGGGACTCAAAATGCCAAACGCTCATAATTCAAAGTCCCCGGAAATGTTTTCAATCAAATTGCAAAGATCCTTGTATGGTCTAAAGCAATCAGGACGAATGTGGTATAATCGTCTTAGTGAGTATTTGTTAAAAGAAGGCTATATAAATGACGCCATTTGCCCGTGTGTTTTTTTAAAGAAAACAACATCGGAATTTGTTGTACTTGTCGTATATGTCGATGACATAAACCTTATTGGAACCCCCATAGAACTCCAAAAGGCAATTGATTATCTAAAGAATGAATACGAGATGAAAGATCTCGGAAAGACAAAATTATGTCTTGGTTTGCAAATTGAATATTTGGCAAACGGAATTTTTGTTCATCAATCTACCTATATAGAAAAGGTACTGAAACGGTTTTACATGGATGGAGCACATCCTTTAAGTACTCCGATGGTTGTTCGATCACTTGATGTGAATAAAGATCCATTCCGACCGCAAGAAAGGAATGAAGAGCTACTTGGTCCTGAAGTACCATATCTTAGTGCAACTGGCGCACTAATGTATCTTGCAATTACTACAAGGCCTGACATAACCTTTTCAGTTATTGTCTTAGCAAGGTATAGCTCGGCTCCTACAAGGAAACATTGGAATGGGATCAAACATATATTGCGGTACCTAAAAGGGACTACCGATATGGGCTTATTTTATGGCAATAATTGCAGTTCTGATCTTGTTGGTTATGCTGATGTTGGATATTTATCCGACCCACACAAGGCTCGATCTCAAACAGGTTATGTGTTTACCTGTGGAGGCACCGCCATATCTTGGCGATCGACTAAGCAATTAATTGTAGCTACTTCATCTAATCATGCCGAGATAATTGCTATTCATGAAGCAAGTCGGGAGTGTGTGTGGTTGAGGTCTATAATACATTATATTCAAGATAAATGTGGTTTGAAGTGTAATAAACTACCCACGACTTTGTATGAAGACAATGCTGTTGGAAACACGTTGTCAAACAAAGCATTATACTAAAACGTGTGTTCATATGTGTAGGTTTTGATGAATGACAAACAAGCGCAAATTGACATATGACGAAGCTCAAGTACAAGCGCACAATTGATATATAACGAGATTCAAGCACAATACCAAGTTTTATAGTTTTACATGAGTCATTCTTAATTGTGATCTTGATCCGACAACTTGACTCATGACATGGCTTCTCTCGTAAAATTATTTTTTACAAAATCATGCATATTTAATTTAATGCTAAATGATTTTAAATCATGCATATTTACTTTAGTCAAAATGATTTTTAAACATGCCTCTAAAATGTGGACTAAGATAATCGATTATGTACTTATGATAATCGATTATGTTAAGCCAAGACTGCATGACAATCAATTATGAACTAATGACAATCGATTGTGTTAAGGCAGTGAGCATCAGGTTTTTCAAACCTGCATGACAATCGATTGTGAACCTTATGACAATCGATTGTGATGAGGCAGTGTCCATCAAAGTTTTTCAACGCTCAAAATAATCGATTGTGAAGTTAATGACAATCGATTGTGAAGAGACAGTGTCCATCAGATTTTTCAAAGTCACAAAATAATCGATTGTGAACATATGACAATCGATTGTGTTGAGGCAGTGTCTTCCAGACTTTTTCAAAGTTATTAAATAATCGATTGTGAGTATATAACAATCGATTGTCACGAGGCAGTGTCTAAAATGATTTTCAAAGTCTGATGAATAATCGATTGTTAACATTGCACAATTGATTGTGAAGCTGACCGTTGTCGTGAAGTTTTCAAATACCGTCAGGTAATCGATTGTTGATTTTGTACAATCGATTGTTGAAATTAAAATCTGGAAAATATTTTTTGAACGTTGCTGAATAATCGATTATTGAGTTTGTATAATCGATTGTTGAGATTAAAATCTGAAAAGGATTTTTTGAACGTTGCTGAATAATCGATTATTGATTTTGTATAATCGATTGTTTTACGTAAAATCTGGAAATGATTTTTGAACGTTGCCAATAATTGATTGTTGATCTTGGATAATCGATTGTTAAGCGTAAAATCTGGGATTGATTTTTGGAACGATTGGCAAACAATCGATTGTGGATTCTTGACAATCGATTGTCACAGAGTAAAATCAGCAACTCTTAATTGGCAATTAGGCAACGGTAATGCCAAGTTTTTCAACTATAAATACAGCTTCATTTCAGTGTTTTAAACACAACAACACACAACAACTGATCATATAATTGCTATAAGCTTGCATACTCTTTTGCTTATCATTTTATATTCATTACATAAGTTTTTGAGAGCCAAACTCTTGTCGAAAGTTGTTGCGATCTTGAGTGTACTTCTTTTACTCATATCTACTCATTAAGGAGTGTCTTGTTTGAGTGCTTAGTGTTTTATACACTTGAAGAGAATTGTTATTCTCTTGTTGTAAGAAGGAACTTGTGTTTCCTTGGTTGTTGTATCTCCAAGCAAAGATAGTTGAGGCTTGTGTCCTCAAGGTGTAAAGGAACTTGTGTTTCCTTGGTTGAAGTCTTGGAGTGTTGTATCTCCGAGTAAA
The DNA here is from genome assembly GCA_034376525.1 of Nicotiana benthamiana. NCBI lineage: Eukaryota > Viridiplantae > Streptophyta > Magnoliopsida > Solanales > Solanaceae > Nicotiana > Nicotiana benthamiana. Next base: position 156,059,006 of record CM067338.1, read on the forward strand.
GGTAGTTGAGGCTTGTGTCCTCAAGGTGTAAAAGAACTTGTGTTTCCTTGGTTGAAGTCTTGGAGTGTTGTATCTCCGAGAAAAGGTGTTGAGGCTTGTGTCCTCAAGTTGTAAAGGTTTGTTGAGCACCCGTAAGCTTGACAAGTTAGTGGAAATCTCGAGAGAGTCTCTCGGGGACTGGACTAGCCACGGGTTGTGGTGAACCAGGATAACTTCGGTGCATTTGTTCTTTATTGCATTTAATTTCCGCACTTAATTTTCCTGCAATTTTTAAATTCCGCAAGTTTACACTAATTTTTATTATAACGCTATTCACCCCCCCCCCTCTAGCGTTAAGCATATTATCTAACAATTGGTATCAGAGCCCAACTCTCTGAAGACTTAACAGTTTGAGAGAAACTTCCATGGCTTCTACTCGTGATGCTTTTGCAGGAATAGGTGAAGGTCACTTTGACTTGTTGCCGCCAATATTCGATGGAAGCAATTACACATATTGGAAAGATCGGATGAGAATTCTCATCACAGCCAACAACTTTTATCTATGGCAAATCATCAAGCATGGTGAACAGATGACGACAAAAGTTGGGAAAGCCAAGGTAAGTGAATACAACACTAAGGCAATAAATATGATGTATATCGCCTTGAATCAGGAAGATTATCAGAAAATTTCCCACTACAAATCTGTCAAAGAAATGTGGGATAAGCTTGAGGAAATGTATGAAAGCACACCTTAAAAAGCGGACAGCTCATGTGGTGAATCGACTGGCCGATGTCTCATGGCAAACGAAGAAGAAGAGGTAAGTACGTCTAACTCTCACTCACTTGAAGAAATTCAAAATACTTATAATAAATTATATAGTGAGTTTGCTAATGCTTCCAAGACCATTAAAGATTTGCAAAAAACTCTTTCATTGCAAGAAACAGATTTTCAAAAACAACTCTCATTGAAAGAAAAGGATTTGGAAAAACTGATTTTAGAGAATGAGAAGTTGAAAGAGGAAAACAAATTTTTCGGAAAGAGAAGCGCCGACAAGCCCGAAAGTTCTATTAGAAATTGTACTTCTTGCATGCATCTCAAAAATGAAGTAGAAAGGCTTAAGGGCACCTTAGATAAGTTTAATTCCTCTCATAAAAATTTGAATGAGGTTCTTGTTAATTTGAAGTCAACCAAGCATGGTATAGGTTTTAAGAATGAGCCTAAAGAAAAAGTTGAAGCCAAACCCCAACCACCTAAGGCTCAACCTAGGATTAATAAAACAAATGCTCATCCTAGAAATTGCAATACTAGAACCAACATGCATGCTAGACCAAATGCGAGAAGGAATGCTGAACATTTTAGGAGACCCAGCAATGACTTTCCACCTAGAAATAATCACTCTAGAAATGATGCATATTCTAGGCCACACACTAGAAGGAAGTTTGAACCTTTTAGAACACCTAGAAATGGCCCTCAACCTAGAAACAATTATTCTAGAAATGCTGCCCATAATAGTAGGAGAAATGACTTCCATGAAATGCGCAATAGCCATAGTGTCGAAAATAGAGTGAACAATTTTCGTCCGTCTAATTACTATGAACCTAGAAGGATGCATAATCCCAACGTGACTTGTCATTATTGTAGACGAATTGGTCATATTGCTCCTACTTGTTTTACACGACATAGACATTTCACTCAATTGCATCACTATGATATGCCTAACCCCAAGGACCCAAAATGGCATGGGTACCAAAAGATCATTAATCTCTTTTGCAGGTGTGCTTGAAGACTACAATATTGTAGTAGATGTACCAAGCACAATACCTTATCGCATCAAGAGGGAATTTCGGTTAGTTATCCCTTTTGACAAAAACCGAATTGATAATATATGCAAGCAACCGATATTAACATATGTGTTGGCCTTATATTGTTAAAAAATTTTGATGTGCTTAATCATAATAGTTGATATGTGTTGAGATATCCTTGTTAATAATTAATATCAATTATCCTTGATGTATATGTTGAAAATACGTTGTTAAACAACAGTTGGTATATTAGCTTGCTTCTAATAAAAACATTTCATTTATGATTTGATAACTGTTATTTGTGGTTTAAATAAATGTTAGTATATACCAGAAAAATAAACTATTTCCTCTGGTGTGTATCAACTGTTAGCATATTTTTTGTCAAAAATTTTTCACTCATGTTTTTGATAAATGCTATTTTTGGTTTGAAAAACAATTGATATATTCCTGAAACAATTGATTCATGATTTTAACAGTTGATAAAAGTATTTCTGTTAAAAATCGACTCTTGATGAATGTGTCTTTTGGTCTATGATCGGTATATTCGACCTTTGGTTGATTTGTTATATATTAATGTTTGATATTTCTTTCTAAAAAGAACATTTAGTATCACTGTTAATAAAATAACATTTGATACATTTGTTATGTTTGCCAACAAATGATTTTATCACTATCTTATAACAATTGGTATATCTATGGCTTGTTGGTATGTTTTGATAAAATTCCAGCAATCTTCATATTGCATTCTCCTCGTTGTCTTTCCTATCTCATTTTGACTTTTTGGAAATGTCGAAAAAGAGAAAGCGTTTAGGCGATATACTTCAAGTAAGGGGGAATGTCTTTACATTCTAGTCTGCCTCATTTGGGGGGGAATTTCTCATTAAGGAGAAATAGATTGCATGGACTTTATTGATGATATTATCTTGATGACATTATTGTTGTATTTCAAAATAACTTTCTATGTTGGCAATGTCATTTTTTTAAACTATGTTGATAACTTTTATGATATTAATTTTTTTTTTTGCCTTCCAAACATGTTGAAAATGATATTGTATTTCATAAAATATTTTTATTATTTTGGAACAACTAATGAGGTGTTATGCAAGGAATCTGTAAATCGCATTTGAGATGTCAATGATAGACAAGCTTAATTTCTTCTTGGAGCTACAAGTTAAGCAAATAAGGAACTTTCATTTGTCAAACTAAATGTGGCAAGGAGTTGCTGAATCAATTTGAAAAGAGCAACACCAAAGCAATGGCCACCTCAATGAATTTATAAGGCCATCGTGACAGAAAAGTGAAAGGTAAGAAGAGCAATACCAAGAACTACAGAGGTATGATCGTTCCTTACTTTACCTTATTGCCAGTAAACTTGATATAATATTTAGCGTTTGTTGATGTGCTAAATATAAATCATGAAGTGTCTAATGCGGGTAAGCGTTGATCTAAATGCATACTTGTTAGGTTGCTTTTATATATTGAATATTACTGACTTGAGCGTCGGAGACGTCTAATTCTATTTTTCAGGTATCGCCCTAAAGGTAGGGGGAATTATAAAGAAATGGCATAGAACAATCGATTGTTACAGCAAATAATCGATTATTTTACTGTGCAGAAAATCGATTAGCAAGTATCACTAATCGATTATTTATGGTTTATGCTTATTATGCAGTTTTGTTTAATAATCGATTTTTTAACTGTATAGTCGATTACCGTCTCAGCCATTCAGTACTGCTTTCCTAAAACAATCGATTGTTTCAAAATATAATCGATTAGTTTCCGAGTCCGAAAATCACCGTGCACACTATGGCACAACAATCGATTACCATAATTTGACAATCGATTATTTCATGTCAGTAATTCAAAAATATGTTACCGTTTGGCTCTGCAATCGATTTGTGTCAGTTTCGAGATTCAGTCAAATCTTCATAACAATCGATTATTTCATTCCAATAATCGATTGTCTAACGGTCAGTGCAATTTATTTTTACCGTTTCTGACCATTTTGGCTTTCAATTTTCTGCAGATTTTCACCATCAATGGAAAGCCACTATCCCCACTATAAATAGGCACCTCATATCTTCATTTTATTCACTCAAGCATCGATTTTAGCTCTCAAACTATCAAAACTCTCTTAAGTTTCTTGCAAATACTTCCTATTAAAAATGTCGGGCCGTCACTCTAAACGTTCCCATTCAGCTAGGCATGGTGCATCCTCCTCTGCTGCCCCTCCTCCTCCAAATTACCCTTATCAAGATGGGTCCATTTTACAATTTAATTCTGACACCGAGCTTACTCGGTTTTTGACAAAATTTGAAAAGCGCGACATTCTTCCTCCCCGCTTTTCAACAAGCAAGTATCATGAATCATACGCCCCTGATGCCAACATGCTTAAAGAATGCCAACTTCTTGACTTCTTATTTCTTACCTACCCTTACATTAATCCTCCATTGATTCAAGCGTTTTATTCAAACCTTCATGAGGATGATGATGGTGAGCTTGTGACAAATATTAATGGTGTTCAAATTCCTTTATCCGATGAAAACCTTCATTCCATTGCCCGTCTTCCTCAAAGTGGTGAAGACATTTTTCGGTACATTAGAGAGGCCAGCGCCTTATTTGATGAAAAAGCTCTCCTAAACCAAATAGGTATTACATCTTATGATCCCAATCTATCCATTCGGCGTCCTACTATCACGGGAATGCTCCCCGAGTATCGTTTGATTTTTTGTTTCATCACCCGAGTCCTCAAACCTCGGAAGCATAATCACACCACTCTTTCCCAAGAAGACGCTAAGCTCATGCATGCAATTATAACCGGAGCTCACATCAATTGGTGTAAGTTCGTCAAGATTCATATGCGTGACGCCATCGGAGATGATAGACCTCTTCCCTATGCCCTCCTTATTATGAATTTTCTTGAAGCTTGCGGATTCAACACTTCCATCGGTCCTCTCAAAAAGAGCACCAAGAAGTGGGAAATTTCAGAATCCTCCTTTCCCCATGACGGAGATCATGTAGCTCCTACTCCTCTTCTAACTCGTCGGTCGCGTCAGCCTCAAGAACCTACTCTTCAATCCATTTCCGACCAAATTGCTTCATTGACCACCTCTGTCGGTCAATTGACACATGAGATCCATGGATATTTTGACCATGTTCATTATCCATATGCCGGTCTTGTTCCCTTTGAAGCAGTGCCGGACGATGAGGCGGGAAATAATGATGAATAATTTCTTTAGTTGTCTTTCTATTTTATTGTTCTATGTTTGTATTGTTCCCATTATGTACCCATTTTATTTTCAATAAATAAACAAGTTTTTTTAATCCTTGCCGTCTTATTACATTTTTTTGCTAATGGCAAAAGGGGGAAGATAACGGGTATGCACTCTGAATTCTTATCGGCATAAATTGAGGGGAAATTCATATATTGAGGGGGAACTAATTTTGCATACTTGTTGCATATATTTACTTGTCTTGAATCGTCATTATGAATTGTTTAATTTGCATATCCCGCTTAAAGTTTGCCATTATCAAAAAGGGGGAAATTGTTGGAAACACGTTCTCAAAGCATTATACTAAAACCTGTGTTCATATGTGTAGGTTTTGATGAATGACAAACAAGCGCAAATTGACATATGACGAAGCTCAAGTACAAGCACACAATTGATATATAACGAGATTCAAGCACAAGACCAAGTTTTATAGTTTTACATGAGTCGTTCTTAATTGTGATCTTGATCCGACAACTTGACTCATGACATGGCTTCTCTCGTAAAATTATTTTTTACAAAATCATGCATATTTAATTTAATGCTAAATGATTTTAAATCATGCATATTTACTTTAGTCAAAATGATTTTTAAACATGCCTCTAAAATGTGGACTAAGATAATCGATTATGTACTTATGATAATCGATTATGTTAAGCCAAGACTGCATGACAATCGATTATGAACTAATGACAATCGATTGTGTTAAGGCAGTGAGCATCAGGTTTTTCAAACCTGCATGACAATCGATTGTGAACCTTATGACAATCGATTGTGATGAGGCAGTGTCCATCAAAGTTTTTCAACGCTCAAAATAATCGATTGTGAAGTTAATGACAATCGATTGTGAAGAGACAGTGTCCATCAGATTTTTCAAAGTCACAAAATAATCGATTGTGAACATATGACAATCGATTGTGTTGAGGCAGTGTCTTCCAGACTTTTTCAAAGTTATTAAATAATCGATTGTGAGTATATAACAATCGGTTGTCACGAGGCAGTGTCTAAAATGATTTTCAAAGTCTGATGAATAATCGATTGTTAACATTGCACAATCGATTGTGAAGCTGGCCGTTGTTGTGAAGTTTTCAAATACCGTCAGGTAATCGATTGTTGATTTTGTACAATCGATTGTTGAAATTAAAATCTGGAAAAGATTTTTTGAACATTGCTGAATAATCGATTATTGAGTTTGTATAATCGATTGTTGAGATTAAAATCTGAAAAGGATTTTTTGAACGTTGCTGAATAATCGATTATTGATTTTGTATAATCGATTGTTTTACGTAAAATCTGGAAATAATTTTTTGAACATTGCCAATAATCGATTGTTGATCTTGGATAATCGATTGTTAAGCGTAAAATCTGGGATTGATTTTTGGAACGATCGGCAAACAATCGATTGTGGATTCTTGACAATCGATTGTCACAGAGTAAAATCAGCAACTCTTAATTGGCAATTAGGCAACGGTAATACCAAGTTTTTCAACTATAAATACAGCTTCATTTCAGTGTTTTAAACACAACAACACAAAACAACTGATCATATAATTGCTATAAGCGTGCATACTCTTTTGCTTATCATTTTATATTCATTACATAAGTTTTTGAGAGCCAAACTCTTGTCGAAAGTTGTTGCGATCTTGAGCGTACTTCTTTTACTCATATCTACTCATTAAGGAGTGTCTTCTTTGAGTGCTTAGTGTTTCATACACTTGAAGAGAATTGTTATTCTCTTGTTGTAAGAAGGAACTTGTGTTTCCTTGGTTGAAGTCTTGGAGTGTTGTATCTCCAAGCAAAGATAGTTGAGGCTTGTGTCCTCAAGGTGTAAAGGAACTTGTGTTTCCTTGGTTGAAGTCTTGGAGTGTTGTATCTCCGAGCAAAGGTAGTTGAGGCTTGTGTCCTCAAGGTGTAAAGGAACTTGTGTTTCCTTGGTTGAAGTCTTGGAGTGTTGTATCTCCGAGCAAAGGTGTTGAGGCTTGTGTCCTCAAGTTGTAAAGGTTTGTTGAGCACCCGTAAGCTTGACAAGTTAGTGGAAATCTCGAGAGAGTCTCTCGGGGACTGGACTAGCCACGGGTTGTGGTGAACCAGGATAACTTCGGTGCGTTTGTTCTTTATTGCATTTAATTTCCGCACTTAATTTTCCTGCAATTTTTAAATTCCGCAAGTTTACGCTAATTTTTATTATAACGCTATTCACCCCCTCTAGCGTTAAGCGTATTATCTAACAAATGCAGCATGTATAGCTCAATTGAAGGGAGGATTCATAAAAGGAGATAGAACAAAGCATATTTCACCAAAGTTATTTTTCACACATGATCTTCAAAAGAATGATGATATCAATGTGCAACAGATTCGTTCAAGCGATAATATGGCTGATTTGTTCACAAAATCTCTACCAACGTCAACCTTCAAGAAGCTAGTTCACAAGATCGGAATGCGAAAACTCAAGGATACGAATTGATGCTCTTTTCAGGATGAGTTAATGCGCGTTGCACTCTTTTTTCCTTACAAGGTTTTGTCCCACTGGGTTTTCCTTGCAAGGTTTTTAACGAGGCAACCAATAGGCGCATATTCAAACATGTGTACTCTTTTTCCTTTTCTATAATTTTTTCCCATTGGGTTTTGTTTTAGTTAAGGTTTTAACGAAGCACATTATTGAATAGACATTCAAGGGGGAGTGTTATAAATAGAATCCTATTTAAGGTGAATGTCTATATTTATAGAAGAGTTTTACTTTGAGGCTAAGTCTTTTCTATGCCTATAAATAGAGGGGTCTTACCCATTGTAAATCATCCCAAAAGTATCAATAAGAATACTCCTCTCTCTACTTTTCTCTCTATTGTTCTTGTTCTTATATTATTTCATAACATACTTGTCTTATTGGGGTTACTTATGTTTGTACTTTTCTTTTTTTAGGTTTGACAGGGGACGTTGCTATAGTGACAATTTGAGTAATAGAGGGATCTAAGTGCTAACTTTCTAAAATTGAAGGTGCTAAATGACCACTTTTACAGTCTACCAGTTTACTAGTACCTAGCCATCAGTCTCTGTCACAACAATGGAGTCCAAATTCCTCTCTTCAATTGCTCCGGCGCCGTCGCCGACACTTTCTACCTTTCCGGCTTCCTCCGACGTAGCCACGGACCGGACTATTCAAAGTCCGGCTGCGAAATATCCGGCGCCGCCAACAACACCTTCGACGCCGTTATCCGCTCAAGATATACGGCGATGGAGACCGGCGGCGCAACGAAACCTGAGAAACCAGTGGTCTAAATTGGCTGATCTGCGGACGCAATGGTTTTCCTTATCCTCTACTGCTCGATCATATGCCACTTCTGTAGTCAATTCACATCTCTCCCAAAGGTAAACTTCAAGCACGCGTTTGAATAAAATTACAAGTCAGGAACTTGCTTAAAGATACTGTAAAATCATTATTTTTATAGTTAAAAAAGCATTACAACAACGTATGAATAAAAAAATGACTCCAAATATAATTGTGTCAGCGCCCAAGGGTGTGGTTAGTGGTCTGGGAGGAGAATCATGAATTCTCAGCAGAGTAGTCAAAAGAGAAAAGAATAAAGAAGCACCAAAGTTTTTTGAGCATTGGTAAGAAAAGCACCAATGAAGTAATGCGAGAAAATATAACTACAATACGCAAACAAAAGAACGGAAAAACTAGAAGTAAGCTATATACATATATGTTGTCGTGCCATGAAAGACAGATCCCATCAGTGAAAGTGATCACGCCTTAACACCGAGCTTTAGGGCTTAAGCACTTTAAGCAAGCCTCTGGTTCAAATCCCAATGGAGCGGAGGCAATAAAATACTAGGTGATTTTTTCCCATCTGCCTAAGCCTTGGTGGGCAGAGTTAACTCGTTTTAGCTGGTGGGAGGTAGCATGTACCTGATGGAATAATTTAGGTGCCCACAAGTTGGCTTGAATACTACCATCATAAAAAAAGTAATTGTCTCATTCTTTCTGAGACGAGGCAATAGTATTGAAGAGGGTATGTGGATTTGTATTGTGGTTAATGTGATTTCTGTTAAGCAAAATGGATCCTGGACCTAACTTAGCATAGCCTACAACCCATACCCTCAGCTGGTGCAGGACTCTAACAATTTATAATGTTGACTTGTCAGTGATTCTGAATTACATCCTTTGGAGATTTGGTGCAGGTATATGGATGCAATGGACTTGGGTGTTTTAACAGATATGCCTGATATACGTAAAAAGGCATGTAGGAAATTGTTCAAGCAGCAGGTGATTATAGTAATTGCCTTTTTCCTTCAGTCTTTTGGCTTCAATTTGAATTGTCCTAGAAGCTGGCTGTTTGCACACTGCATAAAGTTGATTGAGACAATGTGTTTTGATGTCCCTTGTTATTTCCTCATATACATGGAAAACCTATTGAATTTGAAGTACTGAGAATATATTAGACCTTCCAAGCGACAACATTCTTAATATTCGTGTTGCTAAATTAATTTTGTTGGATTGCTCATTGAGTCTGCTCGAGATTGTACTGGAAATATTGTCTGATTGCGTGTCAGAGGTTTTCCTCGTTATTTAGTTGCTCAAGTATGCTGAAAAGGAGTCTGTAAAGTAGAATGGAAAACCCATCTCTGTTTATTGACAAAATCAAACTGTACTCTGAGTAATTTCTCACAGCTGTCTTTATTTTTCAGGAGACTTATAGGAATAACCTCTTGTCATCTTACAAAGATATGGTATGCACACTACATATTTACTGGTCCGCTTCATAATGTGTCAATGATTAGCTTGCTACTCTGAGTAAAGTTGGTAAACATTTTTTCATCAAATAGATGTATTCTCTGTTGTGGTTTTCTTCTGTGTTGCTCGGAACCCGAACATCGTTTTCTGTTATTTACACATCTAAACCTGTCGGTATTTCCCAAAGTAATGCTTAACATCTTCTTTAATAGTTCAGGCTTCTGCAAATGTCTTATAACTTCATTATTTTCAAATGCTCCCTATTTCATTCGACCCTCTCCTATGTTTGGAAGGGAAACATCCCTATTTTGAAAAACACAGGAAAATAGACATGTATGCCTCATGTACAATTTGAATGATTGATTAAGCACAATCTTACTTCTATAATCCCCAAGTATTTGAAAGGCCAGTAGTTGTGTTACGTATTTCTACGTGAACGAAATATCTGCTGTTTAGATATCCTGGCACAAATTCCTTTGATGCTAATTCTGGTAAAAGCAACAAACCGATATCTCTACTGGTCTTTTGAAGTGTTTACTGCATTTGTCTTCCATGCTTATCTGTGCTTATTTGACATCCAGAATTGCATTTATCTTGTTCTTGGAATGTCCAACGTCCTTGAGAATTGAGATCACACTCTCAACCCATAGTTGTATGACTATCCATTTTTAGCCTTATCTGACCAAAAAAGTTATATAACTAATCTGACAAAGTTATATAAGTGAATTTATAGGGTCGAAAAGCTTTAGCTATAAGATAAAGTATTTACTGTGAAGTGTTCATGCGGGGTCATTCTAGTACGGAAGCTATCCACCTTATCAGGAGGTTGGTGGAACAGTACATGCATAAGAAGAAGGATTTGCACATAGTGTTTATTGACCTAGAGAAAGCGCATGCCAAGGTTCTTATAGAGGTTCATTGGGGATGCCTGGAGGTGAAAGGTGTGCTAATAGCCTACATTAGAGTGATAAAGGACATGTATGAGGGAGTTAATACTAGGGTTAGGACTGTGGGAGGTGACTTGGAGCACTTTTAGGTTGTTATGGGATTGCACCAAGGGTTTGCGCTCAGCTCGTTCTTATTAGTCCTGGCGATGGATGCACTAGCATACCATATTCAAGGGAAGGTGCTATGGTGTATTCACTGATGATATAGTTCTATTGATGAGATGCGGGGCGACGTTAACGAGAGGTCAGAAGTTTGGAGAGAGACCCTTGAGTCTAAAGGTTTCAAGTTGAGTAGGACTAAGACAGAATATTTGGAGTGTACGTTCATCGATGCGTCGGGAGAAGCAGACATGAGCGTAAGGCTTGACTCACAAGTCATCCCCAAGAGAGGAAGTTTCAAGTACTTTGGGTCAATTATCCAGGGATAGGGAGATAGGCGAGGATGTCATGCATCGTATAGCAGTGGGGTCGGTGAAATGGATGTTAGTATCTGGAGTCCTGTGTGATAAGAAAGTGTCATCCGAACTTAAAGGCAAGTTCTATAGAGCGGTGGTTAGACCGGCCATGCTGTATGGGGCTGAGTGTTGTGTAGCCAAGAATTCTCATATTCATAAGATGAAAGTGGTATAGATGAGGATGTTGAGATGGATGTGCAGCCACACTAGGCTGGATAATATTAGGAATGAAGATATCCGGGGAAGGTGGAGGTGGCTCCCATGGACGACAAGATGCTGCAGGTGAGGCTTAGATGGTTCAGGCATGTGCGGAGGAGAAACATAGATGCCCCGGTTAAGAGGCGTGAGTAGTTGACAGTGGCAGGTATGAGAAGAAGTAGAGGGTGGTGTAAGAAGTATTAGGGTGAGGTGATCAGACAGGACATGGTGCAACTTCAGACTCCGAGGACATGGCTCTTGATAGGAAGATGTGGAGGTCGAGCATAAGGATTGTAGGTTAGGAGGGAGTCGAGCATTTTTCCATGTTTGTGTCGGGTTGGGGCTAGGCTGGTAATGTTTCGCCTTGGGTCGTTAGTAGTTTATGTAGTTTCCACACTATTTTCTATGGCATTATTACCGGTTGTTGTTATTGTTTTTCCATCTATTTTCTGTTTCTTACGATGCTGATATTATTTTTCTAGATTATGTTGTTGTCACCGACCCATTTCTATTGTCTATTTTTTATTTTCTTCTTGTTAAGCCGAGGGTCTTTAGGAAATAGCCTCTCTACCCTTCTGGGATAGAGGTAAGGTCTGCATATACTCTACTCTCCCCAGTGGGATTTTACTGGGTTGTTGTTATTGTTGTTGTTGAAGTGTATATATATCGCTAGGTGTCAGTATACAAATTGCAAAAGTTTTGGTATCTTGGGAAGCTGGGGTCTAGAGTACTTTTAGTCAAGGGTGCAAAAATCTAGACTGAATCAGGACATTATAGTTCTTAGTTGTTTGCGTGTCATTCACTCATTGATAGAAACCAATTGCCAAGTGATTTATCTCGAGACCTGGTTCTTGCTCTCTCCTTCAGTTAGCTCTTACTTAGGCATGGATCTTACTCCTTACATGACTATATTGAAGCTTTGATCGCTTAGGAGTCTGGTATACTGGCATATTACTTTCTTAATCCAGTGACTTCTATGAAATTGCCATGCCTGTTTATTGCCTGACTATTTAGCTGTCTGTAGGTGGCTGTTGTAACTCAGATGGTCAATGTTTCCAAATCTATGAGGTGTTACCGCAAGGGAACAAATGGCAGTGCACTTATTGAGTTTTCTTTGTTCCCTGGAGATCAGAATGACACTGGTGATAGTGATGGAATTCCTGTTTTCACCTTTTGGTCAATCTTTGATTTCGGTATGACTTTAAAACCTTTGCAACTTGCAGACTGCCTCACTATTAGGAATTCCTGCAGAGATTTGTCAATGTTCTGTTAAAAGGTTATCATATGGTAATTCGTAGTCCCAGCGAATCAATGAATGTTAAATTTATTGTCTGCTTAGTAGTAAAAGGGTATCACAAAGCTTTCATTAAACCTTTTGCTCTAGTGTACTACAAATGATATTGGCCAGAGATGAGTTCAAAAGGAATATCATGGTCCAACAACAGAAGTAACGATATAAAACCTACTTATCAAAAGAAAAGAAGTAATCATATAAAACCTAAGCAAATCTGGTTGTCAATGTGGTATAAGTTGCTAGCTCAATTTTGAGTTTGAGTGGTCAGGATTTTTTGTTTCTCCCCTTCCTGGTTGTAGGGTTTTGGTGATCACATGATAGTCTCTTCTGCTCACCTTCAGAGAATGAAGGTTGCGGAGATGAGAATGCTAAGGTGGATGTGCGGGCTCACAGGTTAGATAAGATTAAGAATTAAATTATTCGGGAAAAGGTGGGTGTGGCCCCAGTGGATGAGAAGTTGCGAGAGGCGAGGCTCAGGTGGTTCGGGCATGTGCGGAGGAGAAGCCCAGATGCTGTGAGGAGTTGTGAGCGTTTGGAGGTGGTTGGCGCGAGTCGAGGTAGAGGGAGACCAAAGAAGTATTGGAAAGAGGTGATTAGGCATGACATGACTAGTATGCGGATTTCCGAGGACATGGCCCTTGATAGAAGAATCTGGAGGACTAGTATTAGGGTTGTAGGATAGAGGCTTTTAGGTAGTGGTCGTTGTTAATGCATTCCATTCTATCTACTCAATGTGGCTAAATTAATATTTGTGGATGCCCTTTTACTGCTGTTTTTGTTTACCTTTTCCTTTTGCACGTCATGTTACTTATGGTTTATGGTTACATAATTATGTATTGTGATTTCTGGTGGAGTTACTAATGCTCTTTTGTTTTTGTTTTTGTTTCTGTCTTTCCTTTTCTTTTTCTAAGCCGAGGGTCGATTGGAAACAGCCTCTCCATCCTTTCGGGTGGGGGTAAGGCCTGCGTACATATTACCCTCACCATACCCCACCATGTGGGAATATACTGGGTAGTTGTTGTTGTATGATAGTCTCTTCTGCCTGGCCAGACGAAATTCCGCAGTCACCCTTAATCTCCTTGGTTAACTATAAAATATTGCTTTAGGAGTGGATAATCTACGCATAGACTTGAGATATCGGGAATGGAGAGTGTCCCATTAAACAATCAGTAGAAGTAGTTATACCTTGGCTTCCTTTTGGTCTTAAACTGATAACTAGCTTCTCTTTTTATTTACTTATCTGCTTAGCACTTCATATTTATGACTTCAGAGAAACTGGCATTGGAGCTGGTCCAGATGTTTGTGTCAGAAACGAATATAAAGGTGATTTTCTCATCTCCTCCGCCACAGTGAGGCATTTTTCACTTTATTGGTACAAACCTTCTATGATCTATATATTTGTTTTGCCTTATTGAAAGTTTAGTGATGTGCAGTGGTTGCTTGTAATGGAAATATGCTCCATTGGTTTGGAGGAATTTTCACAAGTCGACAGGCTGAAATGGAGTGATCATTTCTATGTAGGAGAGTTTGAAGATCTGCTCAAATGCAATTCAAACTCAAATGAGGTTCTTAATCAACTCGTGCCCAGGCTAGAGAGCTGCAATTCTCGGACTTCCCCCATGCAATCGAGTAAACAATTAGAGAGCAATATTCTCCAGGTATCAGGTCAACTGTTGTATATGAAGTTATAGTTTTGGAATAAATTTGTGTGCCTACTCCTCTGTGTCTATAGTTTTTAGAATTATTAGCACATTAAGGCACATCCCTGGTGCTTCAAAGACTCTAGGCTTGATGGTGAGTGATATATCATCATATCATTACTCTGGGAAAAGCCCCTTGGCCGGCACATTGAGTAGAATATCATAGTTGCTCTAATGGTGTCATCAATAATTATGTATATCCCATATAATTTCTGAAGCTCTTACTTCTATCACACAAATTGTCTTTCTGAAATTACTTCTAAGTTGTAACCATGTAAAAAGCTTTTGGCTTAAGCTTAAAGGCTTTTTTTGGGGGGGATCAAACTTCTCTTGAAACTGCAAGATAGCTATATTGGAGATATTATTACTTGATAACTTTTTTTTTCCTTTAAGTTCAAGACAGGTTTCCTGTCTCTTCTATGCACTGTTTCAACTCATTAAATCATGTTTGCTTTATCAGAAAGTTTTTTTTCCCTTTAGGATAACACTGTATCATGTTTTATTGTCAAGGTAATATTTTATAATGGTGGAGTGAAATACGTATACAATTGCTGATGATCAGAGTTGGAAAATCCATCACTGTCCTATTGGACGGAAAAACTTACTTACCTCCTGTTGTTGTTTCCACTTTCATTATGTACTTATTAAATATTTGAATTGTAGGTTTACTTAACAACCTGGCTTGCAGAAGTCAATGTCGATAGATTCAGGTAAAGTGATTCTGTGGCGCTTCCAGTTTTTCAACCTTTGATTCTGAACCTACTTCTGCGATTGTTGGCTTCTATTGGTATTGGTGTTCACAAGTCATATAATGTGTAACTTCGCCTAGAATGAGATATTTACCCTTGTATATCATGTTGTAACAGATTAGTGTTTCTTGACAGGATAGGTGAATTATTTGCTATGGTAGGTGAGGAGATGCATGTTACCATATCTTGAAGCAACTACATAGGTAGGTGAACAAGGGTGAAAAAACGCTTTAAATTTTAACGTTGCGTAATTCCAAGATTGGAACTTCAAGCTTGAGCTCATCCATATGCCAAATAAAGCATTGAGCTGATCTTTAAGCTTCTAAGATTTTTATCTTCATACTCATCTGTAGAAATAATGCTGATGTATTTATTGCACCTGAGCAGAGGTGAATAGATACAAAGGGTTAGCATGGATAACCCCAACTCATTTGATCGAGGCATGCATATATACATGTAATGGCGATGGATCTATTCGCCAATCAGGTCGGTAGAGCTTGAAAAGATATAAAAACGACCTAAGCTGGGATTTAAGATGGTGAAGTTGTTCTTGTCCAGGAGAATCATCCAACTCAAAAACAACGCTACTGTTGTTTCCCAGGCAATGAATCCAAGTGTCAGGCGAATGGCTGCCTAATGCTGTCTTTGTTTGTTAAAGCTACTGGCGGGTGAAGTGCCAACACTGACATATTTAGTAATATGAAAATGACGAGGCTAGGAAGAGCCGCTATTTTTTTTTAAAAATATATATTGGGGTAGGGGAGTGGTAAATGGGGAAGGGGATTACAAGGTGAGGAATTGAACCCTCACCAATAAGGTGAAAGTTTAGGTAGCCAACTCATTTGAAAAAATTGAAACCCTTCTTATTGGACGATCATGATACTTCCAAAAATCGAAATTCTTGATCAATGGAGGTACTGAGCTACAAAGATTCCGCTGCAAGAGCAACTATGAGCGTTAGTTTTCTATTTATTTGTTTGTTTATTTATTGGAGATAAGAGGGGTTGCTCTGATGGTAAGCAACCCCCTCCCTCCAGCCTAGAGGTTGAGTTCGAGTCTCTCCAAGAGCAAGGTGGGGAAGTTCTTGGAGGGAAGGATGCCGGGGGTTTATTTTGGAACCAGCCTCTCTACCCAAGGGTAGGGGTAAGGTCTGCGTACATACTACCCTACCCAGACCCCACTAAGTGGGATTATATTGGGTTGTCGTTTATTTATTGGGGGTTTTTTGGGGGCAGACATACTAGGCTCACTTGTTCCATAGATAGAGTACTCGTTCATATTAACCCTTGGTGGTCTGCTGGGTTGGTGTCCAGTATAAATTAACAAGGTAGAAAAAACATCCTATTTCTCAAAATAGGGATGTGGTCATGAGACATGTACTTTATGATGAATTTACTGTTTGGAATTCATACTGTGAACGTCTATTCTGGAAATTCTCATTGGCCAAGGAGTACTTCTTTTCCTCAACGTTACAGAAATACTCCGCAAAATTTACAGGTTAAAAAAAGAGAAGTAAAAGTACGTAATTTTGGCGGTAAGAGAAGGTTAATCCATGTAACTGAAGTAGCAAGGCGGTAACTTCGTTTTCCTTTAACGTAAAATGGTTAAATAAATTACCGTTTTGTTACTTAATTCGTATTCTAATTAAAGGAATTTGAATGAGCTACCTTATGATGTGAAATGGTATGAATTAATATTAATGCCTTCGATTTCAATTGAATAAATTACTACACTCTGTCGTACGTATCATTTCGTATAGAAGCCTTTCTACATCTTCCATTGCTTTTGAGAAAAATTCTTAATAGTAAAGATTTTGTGAATTAATTTGTATTATTCTTGCTTTACCTCATCCATGAATTCTTCTACACTCTAGAAAAAGCAAGCAATTCTCAGATAAAACTATTAATCAGCATATGTTCCAAGTAAATTAAACAGTTTATTCCGCGGCTAACTCCAGTGACATCCCATCGAACTTTGGTTCGCTTAGTTACAACTTATTCTGGGCATTCACTTACCCTTAGGTTACAGTTTGGAACTACTACTATTCAGCTTATGCTCAATCTCTTCGTAGTTTCAACACGCATTTGGACATTCTTTAACTAAGCAAAGCACATAGAGAACACAAGCAAGTACTTAATCAACCAAATAACCAAACTTTCTCTCAGTTCGTATATCAACCTCTTTTCTGGACCGTCAAAGCTATGCTGGAGGAAAGTTGCTGTTGACAAATCACGTGTCAAACCAAGCAGTTGCTTACTCATTCCGTGACAGACAACAAAACACCGATAAGAGAAAATGTCCCCTAAAGTTGCAAAATTTCACTTTGTGTTAAGGTTGCGAGGCATTTTTCTCCTTTGTTTCCCAGAACGTGGTTGTGTGGAGGGAGGCGGAAGGGTGCGAGATGGGGCCCTCAGAAAAGAGGGTATAATTCAACACATAACAGGAGAAAACATAAACATTCCAGACTATAAGAACTCCCAGAACAAGTTATCAAAAATCTGCCCAACAGTTGCACATCAAGAACCATAAAGGCAAAGTACAGGCATTGATCTAAACCTCTGTACAAGGGAAATAATACAATATCAAGCTGTTCGGAAAGATCTTTTTTCATCTAAACTATTTCTGAACAATCTGGACAGCTTAGCACTGTTTCCAGCTGTTTAACTCTAAAACTGCAAATGGATGAGGGATCCATCAAGAGAATAATTAACCTTTATCGAAAGATAAAAAAAGAAGGGCATCACCAGAATAAATTATGAGCCTAGGCATCACTTATACTTGATGATGATGCCAATACAAATACATGGACCTGCCTAAAGCAATTATAATAACATTCACAATTCTTCAGGGAGGTGATATATATAACAGCACCATTCACCAACTACATGGTATATATTCTCCCCACTTCTGGCAAAAAATGATGGGGCACCCTAGTCTTCGAAGAGATGTACATGGAATGAATCATATATTTCTTGATAATGGCAATTTTTTCTTCTTTTCTTTTTTAATGCAAAGGATTGGACAGCCTACATTGCATCTAAGGTGAAAATTGAGTGTGTTCAGCGATACTGGTTGTGTGGTTCTATTTTCTTCTTGCTACTGCTAGTACATGACTAGGACAAAAATTTCTACCAGAAGTTGAGGTAATTGATGACATAGCACAGGGAAAAACCAATTCATTTGTGATCATAGAGAAAGACAATGTACCCCACTAGGGAGATTTTTCGGTATTGGAAGTGCAGTGACGTATCTCTGGGGAAAAGGTTTATGGGCATGTGCAGCTGGGCCTGATGAAGATGAGGTCTCAGCACCATCAGATTGTCCCCGACCGTGGAACTTCGCGAACCGATTGATAACGGCGAATTTCTCTTGGTCTTGCCCTTCTACTATCACCTCTAATAAGGATGCTCTCTTGTCCAGTCTGATCATAGGAACAACAAATTAGAAAGCAAGCCAGAGTTCAGAAAAGCAGATAGAATATATAATCAACAGAAGTGGAATAGATCAAAAGATAAAATGAACTCCCAAGAACTAATAACAAGTCAAATGGCAATAGATATTAAAGACTTCAGAAGTGTGGATTTCCGAATAAAAAGTCCATTTTTCTATGCAACCAACCAATAAGTACTCTTAGTACTTGTGCCCTCATTTTCATCAGCTTTATATGTTTTAAGATGTGCTAAACCAGAAGCAAGAAGCCATCGCAGTTCAAAGTAACTGTCTATTTTCTGAGTAAAATAGGATATTGTTCAGATTTGCAAATCAATAGTTAAAACTTAGCATTACATGTAGTGGGCGTTTGGACATAAGAATCGTAAAATTTCAAAAAAAAAAAGTGAAAAATAAATTCAAGCGAAAATGCTATTTGAAAATCAGAGTTGTGTTTGGACATGAATATAATATGGGTTGTTTTCTAAATTGTGAGTGATCTGAGTGAAAATTTTGAAAAACAGCTTTTTGAAGTTTTTCAAATTTTCGAAAAATTCCAAAATGCATCTTCAAGTGAAAATTGAAAATTTTATGAACAAACGCTGATTTTTAAAAAAAATGAAATTTTTTCCAAAAAACGGGAAATTTTTCTTATGTCCAAACGGGCTCGTAGTGTCTACGTAATTAGCAGATTCACCTTTATTTATAATTACGTGTAAGCTTCTAGCATACTCATGCTACTAAGAGAGCCAAAGACAGAAGTCAACAGAAATGAAAAATAACTTGTAAAAAGAGACGTGACTCAAGATCATATTCCAGAAGGGGAAGAGAAGAATATCAGCAGGAAGAAAATGTCTAAAGCAACAGAAGAGCTCAAGTTCTACAAATTGAGGAAATATGATTACCTCCCTCAAAAGTGAAAACATCACTCAATATTGATATTGACAGCAGAAAAGTCAGACCTACTCAATGACTTCAGGGCGAGAGACTGCGATTTCCTTCGAGAGGTGTTCTTTCACTCCAACTAGTTTATTCCCCTCCCACCACCTAAAAGCCCCTAAAACAGTGCAGGAACTCTGGGTCCCAAAGATAATATTATAGAAAGTCATCTGCTATAGTCGTGTGCAGTCAACACTTGTCTGCACATGTTGCTGTTGGCGGAAAAAAAAGAACCCGAATGAAACATCATGCATTACCTCAAAAAGTCACTTTCTAATCTCCTCGCTCTTCCCATTAACTCTTCTACGGCTTTGGCAAAACAATGTTTATTAACCCTCTGTGGAGTATTGCAGTTTTCAGGAAGTCTACAAATTACATCAAACATATCATTAGGATCAGAAGAACGACAAAGTTATAGACATGACTGAACAATCTCAGGCAACAGTCAGAAAGCTCACAGTTTTTCATCATCATGAGGCATATTCAGAGCACCATGTGAGCTACAGACCATGGTGCATGCATCCCCCAATGCCAATCTCGCGATGGAGTAAGCCACACTCTCATGCTCTGAATTAGCTTTTGCAGAAAGAATTGTTGCAGGTGGAGGGCGAAGTAGTTGCTGCATAAGCTGAGTGGTCAATAAAACCCTTCTTTTAGCTTTAACCCCTGGTGCCCCTTCCTCAATAAAATCAATGCCTTCTTCAACCTGATAGTAGAAAATAACAGGTAGTTAGAAAAGTAAAGGTAATCAAATTTTGAAAACAAGAGGATTTTAGTAGTCAGATCATGATACCTTTTCAGTAAGCCTATTAACAGCTCTAGCCCACTCTCTTTCTGCCAGGCTGCATAGAGGAAGTTAAAAACACATCAGCATGAAGCAAGAGAATTTATTAAAGAAATTGTTATGAATAATTAGAACCTGATTGTCTGATTGCTCCGTGAATCCACTGAAACTTCTTTATACCAAGGAGTATGTTCAGATGTTGCACGTTTCCGCTTCATGGGTTTCAAAATTTGGTGGTGATGACCAGCATTCACTGGCAATGTCTGTGGGGGAAAAAAATGCTCAATTGCAGCAGAGCTGGGGATAGAATTTGGCTCAAGATTACTGATTGAACTTCGATCGGCAGTTGCAGGTATGACTTGCAGCATAGTATTAAGTGCATCCAAACTACTGGAAGAGTTCCCAATAGTGAAAGATTGTTTGATTGTCTTCATTGCAGCAGCTCTACGTGCATCATACATCTGTAACATCTGCCCGTTTTTTAAGGTTCTGCACTGATTAAACCAGGAAGGTTCCAGCTGAGGACCATTTTGAGTTTGCTCAAGCTTAACCAAATTTGTATTATTGCTGTGAGCGCCACTGCGAGAATAATCCTGACAAAGTGCAAGTACATCCTGAGGAATCATTTTCCCCACTTGTTGAGATGAAATGCTTCTTTGCAAATCCTCTGGCCCGGAGAATCCTAGCATTCCAGTGTCCCCAGAAGGAACTTGCAGAGCACCTGCACTGATATCTGCTACTTTCATTCTTTTGAAGGCCCTATTGCTTGGATCTATCTCCACCTGTTTCATGGCCCGCATTTGGTTTAATAGGGAATAGTTCTGATGAGATAAGTTGTTTGGCTTCAAAGATCGGCCAAAGGCTTCGATATCTTTCTGCATAGATGCGGAATTTGCAGGAGATCCTCCCAGGATATACTTGTCAATAGATTCTCTACCTTGCGAATCATTCATCTTCTGGACGAGGTCAACATTTCTCAATGGCACTAGCGGAGAGCTTCCCTCTGTATGCTGTTCTTCTACTTCAGCAGACCCCAGGGAATTCACTGAGCTGGTACCAATCTGGGGAGCCAAATTCCCTCCTCTATCGGAGTATCGATCACTTCGCCTCCCTGGAGCAGACAACGATGACTCCACAATATTCAACTGATGTGACTGGGAGATATGGGAAGGATTCTTGTCATACTGAGCACCAAAAGGTTGCTGAGGTGGTGGAAAATTAGTCCACATACTGGAGGACATTTTTGAAGAC
This sequence comes from Nicotiana benthamiana, assembly GCA_034376525.1. Lineage (NCBI taxonomy): Eukaryota > Viridiplantae > Streptophyta > Magnoliopsida > Solanales > Solanaceae > Nicotiana > Nicotiana benthamiana. The sequence goes on from CM067338.1 coordinate 156,080,535, forward strand.
ATATCCTGCTGAGCGATGCCAGACACTAATGGCTGAGAAACTGACACTTGCTCCTGGGATGAAACATGATTGGTAAAGATACTTTTCACTGTACCATTGGCATTACTTAATTGGGATTTGCATGCAGGGAGGACACTCTTATCTTGTGTATTGCCTGCCCCATCCGGCAAGGACGCCCCCACAGATTGACCACTTGCAGATCCTCTGTGAGAGTCGCCTTTCTCTGTATGACATGAAACATGTTTATCAAAAGATACACTAACAGATTGATTTGTTGAGACTTGCTCAGTTGTCCTAACCACATTTGGACTTTTAATCTGACCTCCCATATAGGGAAAACCAGAAAGAGATTCAAATGCTGGAGAAAGGTTTCCGGGCATTGTGTGCATAGACGTTTCATTATTGCTACTTCCTGGAATACCAACTCTATTATTCCTCAACCCTTCCTGGGAGAGGTCGGAAGGTGGAAGTAAGGATTGAGCCTGATGAATTAGACCTTGATTCTTCTCACCAGTGTGAACAGCAGCATGACTTGAATGCGAAGAGCTAACTGCTTGGATAGCACTCTGAGATGACAAAGAATGGCTTCGGACTGATGCACGTCCAGATGGAGGGCCAAGTTGCAATCCAAAGCCTTGAGGGGCAGAAGATTGACTTCTCTGGTGATGACTAACAGGCTCGTCAGACTCATCTGCTTCAGGCATCTCAGATGATGCTTTGTGCTCCGAATGACCGAACTTTGCCACAGAACCACACTCTCTCGATTGGTCCACCTTCTGAATAAGTTGTAGCATGTTTGGACTGCAAAAAACAGAACAGTCTAAACATTGAAACCAAGGGGAGAATAGCATTGGAAGGTAGTTTATACTTCTCAACTTGACAGTCAACAAGGTTTTTAAGGTATACGGAAAGATATGTACAAAAGAACATCTAAATCGTACAGGATCTATTAAAATGTACCTAATACTAATAATTTCTGAGAACCAGGAAATTAACTACCTCGATTGTGCAACTTTATTAGGTGAATGTAAGTCAAGAGATCTATTGAAAAGCCCAGGAATATTAGATACACCAGGAGATCTGCTCTGCAAATGCACCTCGTGAAAGCCTTTTCCATCCATCAAAACATCAGGCAACTGCCCCTGTAGATCAAGGAACATTCACCTCTTACTGTTGATCAAGGATTTATAGAACTGAGGGCTCTTCACAAAATACTACATTAAACACATACATTACCTTTTCAAATTCTGTCTGACTCTGAGGAACCTGATCAAAAACCTTTGATTGTCCATTCAAGGAATTGTACTGCACTACAGATTGAGAATGAGTAGATTGTTTCATGCTACAAGGGGGATCAGCATCCTCATTCAAGTTTCCAAAGGGATGGTACTGAAACTTCGGAGGCCAAGAATTTTTCAGACCACCCTGATTAGACAACTTCTGCTTCTCCATGAGAAGACACCTAGAATCACTAGCATCTGATAATGCATTTTCCCTGACCCCACCAGCAGAAGAATGAGGGTGTAAGTTAGAGTGATAGCTGTCATTTGATTTTTCCTTCTTATCACTGTTATCCATCTCATACATTTTAAACTCTTTGTCACCAACATCCGCTGATGAGTGCAAAACCTGGTTGTCTTTCATAACATGACGCTGTAAAACCCCCAAACTTTCACTTACATTAGATTTAACCAAATCAGCATTTGTCCAGTAATTAGATTGATTATTATTTTGAAGAGATTGTTTGGTTTCTTCAGCACCCTTCATCATACTTGAGTTTGGAACTGTGGAAGAGTTATAGAAGCTAAAGACCTCTGAATTCCCCCGCAGACTAGCCACAGATGATCCCACATGCTCCATACCAACTGCAGAAATACGGCGAGGACTAGATTTCAATGCCACACCACCATGAAAGACTTCGTCTTGGATACATTTGTTCTGATTGTTGTCCTGCAAACGTTTTGATGAGTTATCACTTGCAATACTTAATGCTGCATCTCCAGATGGTACTGCTGATCCAAGAACACCCCAATTAGCTGAATTCATCCACGGTTGTCTAGCTCCACCGAGCTCAGCTGTCAAATTACCAGAAACCCTTCTTGCATCAGGGTCAAGAGGATGTGAAGTATTGCTAAATTTCTGGCTTGCTTCAGCAACTGATGTCTGCAGTGGACCAAAATCTGACGACTTGCTTCCTCCATCTGATAACTGGTCAAGTCTTAGAGAATTCGCTTGCATATTCTGGCCTCGCTCATATGGAAACCTGTGCTCCTGGACGTTGTGAAAGCTGTTGTTCACATTGGTGCTATCACAAGGCTGAACAGAAAAATTCAAGGACGGGGCTAGGTGCAATTTGTCTTCAGCAGAAGATGCTTTATGTCTCCCACTGTTGTACATCAAATTATGATTCCCTGAAGAAATTTCAGCACTGTGAAAATTCAAATCACTCCATTCCTCCTGCGGGGCAACATCACTGCTAGAAGCTTCTTCAACAGCAGACTGCATAAGAGCACTCCAAGTACCACCTTGGAGAGAAGGAAATCCGGTCAGCAATCCTGCACTATCAAAAAGATTACCACCTTCGTCATTCCTATTAGGGCTTTTCGAGAAGGCATTCCATATATTATCATCTGAACCAAACAAAATTCTTTCTTCTGTAGGATCTAAACCAACTTTATTCTCTGGTGAAGAAGTTGATGCCGCTTCCTCCTGCGAGGTCTCTGAGGGATTGGTCAGATCCAGTCTGCCGCAGAAATCCTGGAGAGCTGAACCTTTTTGCATAATATTCGCTTGCTGAAGGTTCTTGATATTGATCGCATTAGATTGAGCTTGACTTACAGTATGACCAAAAAAACTTTCACCTTGTAATCCCTGTCTAGGAATGGAAGTCCCATCCAGCCCACTGACTTGATCTGACAATGCAGCACATTCATTACCCGGAAATGAACCAGTAAAGGTTGGCATTGGCTGCACTGCAGGCTTCTTTGTTCCCATCTGTAGAAATTGGTTCAAGCTTCCTCTTGAATCGGAAACAGGAGTTCCATATAGAGACTGATCAATGGGTTGAGGAATCAAACCCATCAAATGTTGTGCAGCTTGGCCATAATTTGTGGGATTGAATCCGTTTGAGGATCCTTGAAGAACTGGAGAACCACGTTGCAACCAATTAGTGTTGCCAATCTCAGTTGCAAGTGCATAATTTGCTGCACCGGAATTTGTAGTGCCATTAACAGAAGCAGGGGAATGGCTACTAGATGCCACCTTAGCAAGGGGAGGAACCTGATTTAATGCATGTTGTGGACTGGCATCTAGCTGCTGTTGCCTCTGAAATTCATGCATCTTCATGAACATGACTTGCTGTTGCAGTTGCTGCATTTCGTTAAGCCCAGATTGCTGCCGTTGCAAAGATTGCAGCATGTTTGATTGCTGACGGTTCATTTGCTGACCACCAAAAAGATCAAAACTAATAGGACCTCCAGAAGGTTCTGACCTGACTGGTCCCCTTGCCTGCTGCTCAAGACCCACCCCTCGCTGCAATTCATGAAAAGATGAGGCACCGGAGGCTAGACTACACTGATTAGAACCTGTATTCACAGCCAGAAATCTGGATTCATCCTGCTTTGTATGGTAATACTGATTACCATACATGTTTCCATTCAAGTTTGGCTGCTGACTTTGTGACTGACTTTTAGAAAACTCAGCCCGTGGGGTTGATTGTGCAGATTCCAAGCCACGCTGCACATTAAATGGATAACTGCTACCTGCTCTCGTAGTTTCTGCAAACAAAGGAAAGTAAGAAATCGCCCAACAAGCTACTTGGCTGCCAAATAAAGTTTAGACAACATATCAAATTACCAGAGTTCTGTAAATTGTATGTGTTGGAACTCAGCCCGCCCGTCTGTCTCTGGCTTCCAACCCCCAAGATATTACTTAGTGCTGGAAAATTCCCATCCACTACCGAGGAATGCTGTTCTCCTTGTGACAAGCTGTCTTGTGCGAAAAAATTGTGCACCCTATCTCTGACTTCATTGCCAGGCATAGATAATTTAAGTCCCAAACCTTTGATTGTTAAATGTTGCTATACAATTACTAACATAGCAAGATATCAATAAACTCAACCTTTTTTCTATCTAGCATTGCAATGTATATTCCAGAACTTAAACATAATAACTTGGATCACTATTCTTAGAAGCTAAAAAACCGCTGCCTCCTCGACAACTGCAAAAACCTGCAAGACATTCATCCAAGTTCAGTTGGGTGAAAGTAGAGACATATTAAGTGGCAACAGATATTAGCTGAGATGACAAAGAAAAGGCATACAGTAATACTTGAAGATTCACACTTAGTTTGATGGAATTGCTTCAATACACAACTAAAATTTATACAAACACGCAGATACATATAATCCTTAGAATACAAAATCAATGGCTAGTACATTTTAATTATCAACAGCGTTGAAGCTCGCACCTTTTCCTCAGTCAGTAATCACAGAAGAGAGCCTATAGTTGACCAAGTGGACATGGCATAGCCAAAAGAAAGACCAGCAATGGCTATAAAGAGTAATAAAAAAAGGCACCCACGATAACAAGTGTTCGATAAAACCCCCAAGATGAGGCAATTCAAATTTCAAACACATTGGTGCATACCACACGTGTTTCCATCCGGTAAAAGAGAAGGCGGGCGGGCGGGGTTGTAACATGCAAAACTAAACTGGATCTGCCATTTTTCTCAAGAATAAGAAGCATCAGAATATCTAGTGCTTTGACTTAAGCGGGCATTTCCTTTGGATTGCACCTTGACTGCTGGCATAACCTCAGATTAACCTTACGCAAGCTCATTACCAGAATCAGGACAAGTGCTAAATATGTCATAGTTTATGGTCAAGTTAAAAAGCTATCCCACTGGTTAATGAATAAAACCTTACTTGTCGTACTGATTTCTTATTTACCAAGGGCAAGCAATCTCACCAACCCAATAACATGCGACTGTATAAAATTTTGGTTATAATCATCATCAGTCATTTGTTCAAAGATGTGACATGGTCACCCACACTTTCTCAAAACTAGGTCTAGTACGATGATGCTATTCATCTAAGAAAGTCCTCACCTGCCCGCTCGATGTCAAAATGCTTCAAAGAAGACATAGATTACAAGCTTTGACCCTCACTTCCAAAACTAGGGCTAGTATGATGAGCAACTCAAAATGCTGTTGTGCCCGCTGGGGATTTCTTTCATTGGTCTACATTTACCAGTTAAAGGGCTGACTCCTGGATCGTCGTTACCTTTGTTGATGAAAGGAATGAAATCTTGTTGAGGATAAAGAAAAGTCAGGATCTTCCTCTTAACAAAAGAGAGACCTAAAATCCATCGACAGTGTCCTTGACTAAACTGTCAACGAACACATTTCCTCCAAAGTTTGGCAAACGCCAATTCTCCTTCTGGAATAAAGCATTCAGATATATCAATCAGATCTAGCTACATTCCAATTCCTAGCAGTTTCAGAATGTAAAAGCATGTACTGGTAAGTGATAACAGTGACTTACTAACAACAGATTATTATGTTGTTTACAATATTTATAAATATAATTTTATGTTGTTTACTATGATCGGGTAACAGATTTGGATGGAAACAAAGCTGGACTTTTGTATCCAACTTTGCAAAAAGTATGTACACTAACGTTAATCAGCTCCAACAACAACTACTACCTCAATGCCCAACTTCCTGAAACTCATTTTCGTCCGTTTCATTCAACTAAAAAACTAACGATGTTAATTGCCGAGCCTGAGAAGAGCAGTCAATTGTAAAAAGGTACTATTTTTACAATTCGCCAGTACCATCTGAAAGACTTAGGTGACATCAAAATACAGATTACAGATATTAAATATAAAAATGATAAAATTATAGTTCGAGCTGTTAATTCACTGTAACTTAGACTGAAAAGCTAAAATCCCAAATCCACAGAGAGAGACTAGGGCTCGTGATGATACACGGAACGGAATTTTGATAAAAATACACTTACAACAAATCCCGAAGCTGCACCAACTGAGCTTGGAACGGATCCTTTGGCTATCAGAATTGTAAGTTTTTGAATCGCCGATAGAAATGGCAATTGCGCAGAGAGAGAAGCTACAGTGAAAGAAGCTGAAGAGGGAGAAAAAGGAAGAGAGAGAGAGAGGGAGAATTGGAGAGAGATAAAGTGAGTGCAAAATTTTCAACAAACTGTTGAGCGTGGTTAGGTTCGGGTCAAGGATGAGATCCGGCTCCAAATCTGATCCGGCTCCGAATCCGGGTTTCGGAGCTTTGTGTTCTGATCGGTAAGTTCTCAGGTAGGTATTTGAACTTTTTGCAATAAGGATTATGTGGGCCCCGCTGCGTTATTTTCCCGAATAATCCAACTCAAAGTACCTTATTAAAGCATAATTCAAAGTATAGTTTGTTCTTAAATTTTCCCTCCAAAAAAGAGTGTATGCTCGCTGGATATATGGAAAAAAATCATAAAGTCGACAACCTTTATTGAGTTTATTTATATTATTATTTGTAAGTTTGTGCAACGTGCATTTAATCTCTCTGCTATATATTGGCATGAGACTTGAGAGTGCGTGCAATAAATACTCGTAATTATCATATCTCATGCCAGAAGCACAGTCACACTGTTAGTTGAACATTATTGATCGAAAAATTATATTATATATATATATATATAAATATTTTGCATATATAAATTAATTATACATATATATTAAAGCATGAATATCCTTAATAAAATTTCTGATTTCACAATTATTTTAGGCCCCATACCAATTTAATGTTTGATGGGTGAAATCAAAAGAAATATAACAACAAAATATTTATGAATATTTTCAAATTTATTATGGTATCTTACTAGTTAAAAATCGATTCAGTTGATAGGAGTTTAAGGAATGTAAAATGCATTAAGTCTCACGAATGTCAAGAATAACTATCTTACAAACACATCTAATAATTAATTGTTAGTAAACTGTATTTGTAAAATAATTTTAAAAAAGAAATAAAATAAAATAAAATAAATCAAAATATAATCAAAATAAAAGTTAAACCGAGCCTATTGAATTCACATAGTTTCCTTAAGGAATTTAACCTAGTCCTAGTATCCAGTATTATGGATTATTTCCTCCCAAGATAGAACGAATTACACACTTATGTAGTGGTACTTCAAATCCCACTGTTTTAGCAAACACAAAGTTCGGTAACAAATCACACTTACAGTTACTTTCTTTGAAGTTAAAACAATGCAGAAGAATAATATTACTTCCATTTACACTGAAGCAGGTGTGAAGTTAACTGAACCAGTGCTGTAGAGCAGGAGTTTATTGAGGTTTTCAAGTCATTAATGGGTGAGAGTGCTTCTGAATTGCCTTGTCTTAACTCATCTATTGTCAAGGAAGGAAAATGCCTTACTTTAGACCAGCAAAGAGCACTTATTAAGGATGTTACTCTGGATGAAATATTTGATGCTACTAAAGATATTCCCAAAGATAAAGCTCCTGGTGTAGATGGATTCCCTGTGGAATTCTTTACCAGAAACTGGGAGGTTGTCAAGGAGGAAGTATATGCTGCTACAAAGGAATTCTTTTCTACTTGCCAGATGCCTCATATGGTCAATACTACTGCCATTGCCCTTGTGCCCAAGGTTAAAGTTCCTAAAACAGTGAAGGACTTTAGACCTATTGCATGTTGTACCACTATCTATAAAATAATATCTGAGGTCATTACTAGGAGGTTGAAAGCTGTTATTGATGACATTGTTGGTAGATCCCAGTCAGCATTCATTAAAGGTAGAAGCATTATTGATAATGTCTTGCTCAGTCATGAATTGTTCAAGGGTTACTCCAGAAAAGGTATATCTCCAAGGTGTATATTAAAGGTGGATTTGAGGAAGGCTTATGATACTCTTGAATGGAGGTTCCTCAAACAACTGCTCATTGATCTAGGATTCCCTGCCAAGTTTGTTGATTGGACTATGGCTTGTGTATCTTCTGTGACTTACTCTTTAGTGATGAATGGTGGACTCACTAAACCTTTTCCTGCTAGAAGGGGTATTAGACAAGGGGATCCTATGTCTCCTTACCTAGTTGTCCTTGCTATGGAGTACTTAAACAGAATATTGGCTCAGTTGCATAGGAATGGTGATTTCAATTTCCATCATAGATGCAGGAAGCTTAATTGTGCCCATATATGCTTTGCAGATGATCTGTTATTGTTCTATCGAGCTGATTTCATATCTATTCAAATATTGCATACAACATTTCTTGCATTTTCTGCAGCATCTGGACTATCTTCCAACAACACTAAAAGTGATGTGTACCTGGCTGGAGTACACCAGAATGATAAAGAAGTTATCCTTGAAGCTTTGGGATTCAGTGAGGGACAACTTCCCTTCAAATACTTAGGCATTCCTCTCCATTCAAAGAAACTTAATATTCATCACTACATGCCACTGGTTGAGAGAATAACTGACAGAATTACCTGTTGGTCTGCCAAGCTGTTGTCTTATGCAGGTAGGAGTTAACTTATCAAAACAGTGATATTTGGAATCCAAACCTATTGGGCACAGATATTCATCTTGCCTAAGAATGTGGTAAAAGTAATTGAAGCTGTTTGTAGATCCTTCCTTTGGACTGGAAATGCAACAGTGTCCAGAAGATCTCTGGTAGCATGGGATAAGATTTGCAGACCTATCACTGCTGGAGGTCTCAATATTATTGATATACAGATTTGGAATAAGGCTGCTATTACTAAACTGTTGTGGGATTTAGCAAGGAAAAAGGATTGTCTATGGATTAAGTGGATCCATTATTACTATACAAAAAAAGTAGTGACATTGATGTTCTGACTATTCCCAAGAATGCTTCTTGGGTAGTTAGGAAAATTATAGAATGCAGAACCCATATACTGGCTGATAATAGATTGCAAGGGGACCTTATGAATAGACAGGCATGAATGTGCAGATCAGGAAAATTTCAGATTCAGTCACTATATCATACTATGCTCCCAGTCTTCCCTAGGATGGAATGGAAGAATCTTATGGTGACAAAAAATGTCTTGCCTAGGCATAAGTTCACTACATGGTTGGCTGCTCAGGGTCGACTCCCCACTGTCGACAGACTACTGAAATTTGGAGTAAGTGTGGAGGAGCAATGTGTTTTCTGTCATCAAACTGTAGAAGAGTTTGACCATCTTTACTTCACTTGTCCAGTTACTAGGAAACTTTGGCATAGAATTTGCTGTTGGCTGGGATATAATAGGACAATTTGCAGCTGGAATGTTGAACTTCAGTGGATATGCTGCTTGGCTAGAAGCAAAGTGTGGCAGAAGGCTGTGGTGGCTGCTGCTTTTGTCACCATAGTATCACTCATATGGAGAAGTATGAATATTATTAGATTTGAGGGAAAATCATTTGATGAAAATCAGTTCTGCCGTGAAGTAGCTATGCTTGTACATGTTCGGGCAGGAAATGCAAGAGATGACAAATGGGATTGCGACAACTAAATCACTACCCTTAGTCGATAGTGTAAGGAATGTATTAGCATAGTTAGATTTTATATAGTAATAGTTAGTCTATTCTACTACAAAGAAATCCTCATTGTAAATTTGTTGATATCAATGAAAGTCAAACTTTAAACTAAAAAAAAAATAGTAATAAAAAAAAAATAATGCAGAAGGAAGAAAAGCTCAAAATCGTATGAAAAATCTGAAAGAATAGATTTATATTTATAGCTAATATTGGGCTACGAAACATGTTGTCTTCAGTATAGAATTTTGTTGTTGCGTATATATAACAAATGACATACTACTCTCAACATATGACAAATCATTAAGAATCTTTAACATGCACTTTGAAATGGTGTGAAATGAGAAAGAGCCAACTGATTAAAAAAAATCAAGACTTGATTTTATGTAATGTGATAAGTATTTATAGAGGGTGAACAAGTAAATAAAGTCCTGCTAAAATAAAAGAAACAATTAACGTGCATTTCCACGAGTAAAAGTACAATTTAATGGTTGGATCACGTTTTTCATAAAGAATAGATATATCGTTAAAATAGTGAATTACGCCTTTTTCAGAAAACGCAATGTATTTTCAATAATAAAAATATTAAATTATAAATTTCAAAAACGGATTACAAACATCTATATAATCATGTAAATTACCGGTACTTTTTCTAGAAATACTAGTTATGTACTCGTTTCATATATTCTGATGAACTTTTGGTTCATGGAAAAGTGAACTAGATATTCGGGCTGTTACAGTAATTTTGCCATGTAAGAAAATATTTAAAAAAAGGGTCTCTTATGCATGTGCAAGTCAAAATAGTTTAAATGCACTTCTGATTAAAAATTTATCCTTCAAATTTGTCATAGTGAATCTTTTGATTTTTGTAATATTTAATAAATTTTAGCTGTTAGAGTTAATTGAGTTGTAGAAAAAAGAAGGTTTAACACTAGAAAGAACCTATCAATCATAAAATCCCCAAGACACAGAAACAAATAAAGAAATAACAGAAATTGCTCCTCAAAAATTTGCGTACGATACTTAAACAAAAATAACAAAAATCAAAGAATGCCCTCTAAATGTTAGTTATCGCTAATTATTTTTTATAATTTCCTTCCGTATGGGGTTGATTATGCTCATTACACCTCCACGTCGGTAAGCATGGCCAACGAATATGCGACGACCAAAGTAAGGGCGTAACCTAAAAGTGTGGGAGTGAAGCATATTATTAGTCTTGTCGTCCCCTCGAAGGGACGCGATCAGTTTGTGTGCTATTTTCATTATTTCGAGGAGGGTCTCTTATTATATAAAGGAGAATCCCAATGTTATAAAGGGGGCATGTGATATTTTTATCAAACTCTCTCTTTCTCTCTCTATTCTCTTCTTCTCTCTTGAATATCTAATCTACAAGAAACATCAAGAAACTTACTACATGTTTCTAGGTCTCATTATTTTCGATTACGATTTACCCTTAATTTATTTTGATTATTTTTACTTATAAATCATATAGCATCTTTTGAGTCAAACACCTTCTAATCCAACAACCGAAATATCATTAAATATTTATAAAATTAAAGGACTAAATTTGTTTAACGGTATATTTAAGGGTGTTTTAAACCTAAGTATAACATCTTTTGCTAGATATATTGTTTAGCTCAAAGTTCTCACACACTTTATAAGCATAAAACAATCAAAATAAATGAAGGGCCAATTATAGCAGACCGTAATAATCAATTGACCAAAATGGAAAGTGCAAGAGACAAGTATTATTAGTTAAGAGGAGAAGGGTAGAGATCTTTTATTGATAATAACAATTTGATCTGCCTCTCCATGGAGAGGTTCAGAAACTTATAATGACATTTTTTCTTCTCTATGGAAGTGTCATGAAGAAGAAGAAAAAGCCTCCTTTTTTAGGGTTCTTTCTCTTAGTATTTATAGCTATACACCTTGCCAACTGACGCTAGATGGCAGGGGTCATGTAGAGGGGAGGCCCGCCAACAGTGAGCAGGTCGTGACCTCTTTGATTAAGCTGAGCAATCTTCGAGCGCTTATTGTTAACGAATAGTTATGCCATTTATTTAGCCCGAATATGCTTAAGAGTGAATTAATCTCATTAATTATTACGAGTCAGGTTTTGACCCATACATTTCGTCCCTACGCTTATTGAGATCGAGCTCGATGAGCAGATTTTACCGAATGCAACTCAATTGATTCGGAAGATGAGATTGGATATCGTTTGTTCGTGACCCAGGAGGGCCGTAGTCATTCATGCTCTGAAGACGGCCGTAACTGTTGATACTTAAAGAATGGTTATAACCATTTGCATACCTGGAGTATGGCCGTAACCATTTTATGTTTTTTTGTGGAACGGCCATAGCCGGTTATACTTGAGACGTGGCCGTAGCCGTTAATACTTGAGGGATGGCCATGGCCATTTATATTTAAGAGATGGCCGTAGCCATATATACTTAGGAGACGGTTGTAGCCAGTTATATTTAAGGGACGGCCGTAGCCATTTATGCTTGAGAGACGGCCTAGCCATTTATATTTAGGAGACGTCCTTAGCCAGTTATATTTAAGGGACGACTGTTTAATGTTTTCAACTGGAGTCGTGTATTCTCGTAGGCGGCCGCTGAGGATATGTGCGTGCTTGACGTGTACTGCAATGGTGCGTGCGTATGGAGGCATATCGGACGTCCTTCCAACATACCCAGATCGTTAAACTCACTTCGAAGACGAAATGTCGATTGACGGTTGTGAAACCGTTTCGTGGAACCTGTTAATGACACCCGTTACTATGGATCCGAATGATTTTACAGTTGGTTGTACAGTTAATGGTGGCTTTTGGAATTCGTGAAAGCCACTTTTGCAGGATAAATAATGAGTTATGTTATTCGTTTCTCACTTTTCTGTATCTATCTAAGTAAGATTTCTGAAGAAGAAACATTTCTCGCCCCTTTTCTTCATTAGTTTGTGTTGTTGTTTACCTTCTTTCACTCAATCTCCATTTTTACTCATTCGGTGAATCTCGTTCGTTCATTGTCCAGTAATCAGTAATGGCAAGTAGTTCTCACATAGAGCTTTCTCCGGCGACTCTTCCTACAATCGATGGGTTTTTGCGGTGGTGAGGTTCACCGAATTGACAGAGATCGATAGGGTCCCGTCGACAGTTGATATTATTTCTCTGCCCAAAGGTCCGGCAACCGACTTCACCGCCGATGAGGGGGAGGATGAGGTTAATGAGGCCCCACTAATGAGAGAGGTGGGACTCACCCAGTTAAGGGAGCAATGGGGTATTCCTTGTTCTGCCGACATTTCCCTTACCAGGAGCGCGGAAAGGGTTCACATTGATTGTCCCTGATATTGCGTTTGCTACGCTTACCCTTTCAGATTAGGGTTCAAGCTTCCTCTTCCGGCGCTGGTAGCGAATTTTTATCGTTATTATGAAGTGTGCCCTGGGAAACTCGTCCCTTCCTCCTACAAGCTCTTTGACATGCTCACCAAGTATGCGGAATTGGCTCGAAGGGAAATAACATTGCGGCACGTTCTGACTCTGTACACCCCTCAGAGGGTCCGTGGTAATATGATTCGAATGGTCCCTCGTGGGGTCAGGGGTTTGACTGCAGAGCTGGATGATGCGGTCGATTCTCATTCTTATGAGAATTTCTTCTATATCAGAACCGAGCACTTGGTGGGGAATTCCAGGGAATTCCTAGAGACTTGGAACCATATACGTGAGTTTTCTACTCGTCGGGTCGTGTCTTCTATTTTTTCTCGTTCTTTGTTCTAATGGGTGTTGACTTAATCTTGTGTTTGTAGCTGAAAGGGCATCACCGGCTCCTTTGTCCGGCATTAGTGAATGGTTCGAGGCCGTACTCCCTCAGACAGCGGGGATTCGCACATGGCCGTCCTTCTGGGAAAGGCACGGTCATAGGCCTGTTCCGGGTGAGTGTTTGAGTTATTTCATCGTTCTTGTTCGGTCGTGCTGAGTTTCTTTCATTTTAATTCATTTCTTTTGCTAATCAGGGGCGGCGAGCCGTGTAAGGGCTCCTCAGCTTACTTTTCGCAGGCCGGGTGCGACTGCTTAGGCACCGACACCATGCCCAGTCTTAAGGACAACTTCAGTTGAGTCGTTGTCGGCCCACTCTCTAGCACGGTCTACAACTCGGGCCGAGACGTCTAGTTGTTCACCCAGGGAGGAGTCATCTTTGAACGAGGAGGAGGAGAAGGAGAGACCGCTGGTTATGCGAAGGGTCGCCTTCACACCAACTACGGAGGTGGTATATTTGGACTCTCTACCGTCGGGTATGGCGGGGATTGAGGCAGTTGTGCCTGCCTTTGAGGGCGAAAACACAATAGGGGTTGCCTCGATCGGCTTAGGCCGTAATAAAACCGTCGCTTCGGCGGCTCAATCATCAGTCCCAGCTGCTGAGAGGGAAGTTGGTTCCTCAGCAGCTGCTTTTGTCAGGGAAGCAAGTGTCAACCCGTTGGTGGGGGGAGAATCCTCGACTTCTTGGCCTATTGAGGAAGGAAGGGATGTCACGGGAGGGAAGTTTGACTCCGAATCCGACTTGGAGTCCGACAATGTCCACATGCTCTGGGAAGGCTTCACCAACGCGACGGCGCATGTAGAGGGGCCGTACCGTTATGCCAAGATTCCTACCGACCAAAACCTGCTGCTTGAGGAGGATAATCTTGTATCGATGTTTTCGCTCTTGTGCTCGGAGGAGGAGAGCAGGTCACTGAGGGACGTCTTAGACATCGGATTGATGACCGAGGTGGTTGTGATGGGATTTAGGGTACGTGTGGTGATCTTCTTTCGTTTATTTTCTTGCCTTAGTTTGTTTCCTAACTTTACCGCTGCTTTTGTCTTGCGGGCCTTTCTTCTGGAGGTGGAGAGCATGCTCCGGGACAACGTCAGCTCGGGACTCTTCTTGCGGGCGCTGGAGAAGTATCTCCGCTACCGGGATAGGTGCCACGTTGCGCGAGCATCTGAGGAACGACCCCCCGCAGCCGGGAGTTAGTTGAGGAGTTGGCGAGGCGGGAGCTTCTAGTGCAGCAAGCTCAGAGCAGGGTTAATGCTCTCGAGGAGCAACTTCATCATAGGGACGAGGAGGTGGAGGCGGAGAGGAATGCTGCAGCTGAGAAGGAGCAGCAGGGTCAGGAGGCTTTGGCGGAGGCCTCTGAGGCCCTGATTAGGCAGGTGGTCAAGTTGGACGAGGAGCTCACTGCTTCGAAGCGGCAAGACAGGGATGCTTTGACAAAGGTTGGGGCGTTGGAGGCGGCGGTCTGCATTCGCGAGAGGTAACGAGAGCTAGAGAGGTCTGCTGCGGCTTCCAGAGTGTCGGGGCTGGAGGAACGCATCGGCGTTTACGAATGAGGTGCCCAAGTTGCAGCAGATCAGATCGCGGCCTTGGAGGCCGAGAATCAGCGTTTGAGGGACCAGGCTGCCTCTTACGTCCCCGCTCGCGATCTTTGGTCTTTTGCTGAGGCCCAGCTTGACATGTACAGGAAACTATGGGAGGCCGGTGTTGTGCCTGGAGCTATTTATGAGGGGGCCCGCCAAAAGGCTCGTGATGCTCGTCTTGGCTGTGGCTTAGACGACCACTGTAGGGCTGATGATGCCGCTGAGGGCACTGACGATGGCACCAGTGGCCGTGAGGCTGGCGCGAATGGCGCTGAGTAGAAGCGATTTTTATAAAGTTAGTTTTTATTATGTTTTGTTTTTTTTTTGCCGTTTGTCTTTTTTCTTTGTTCGTCGGCCTTGGCTATATGTAAGCAGAGCTGGCCCGTTGTAAATGAAGTTGTGAATATATATGCAATTTTATAGTCTTTTTCTTTTTTTATTTCCGAGTTTTCTTTTTCACTCATTCGAGGAGGGTTTCGCCTTTAGAGTTTTCTGGGAGGGGTGTGTTGACCTCCCTACGACTTTAGTCGTGATAACGTCAATGGCCTTGGCCATGACGACGTTGATGGTCTTGGTCAGTTGGATGATTTTGACTGTTGTCGGGTCGTTTGCTTGCCCTAGTAAAAAACTAGGTGGGCTGCTAGCGTCGATGGCCTTAGCCATGATTGATTGTTTTTCGTTTATCATTTTCCTTTACTCGGTATGAGTAAGTTATAGCTGTTATTTGGCGAGGGTGGCGTGTAGCCTTCGTCCCAATTCGGGCGTGGTCGAATTATTGTCCGCGACCTTGTAATTCTACTGGGGTCGAACTTATCACGACCTGAATCTTAGTTCAAGTTAGGCGTAATTACTTGATTGGCGGGGGTGCTTAACTTGTCCCTTCGTTCGCAGGGGAATATGTCTTGTAGCGTCCAACGGTAAGGGCGCTTGGCCTGAGCCTCAGTTTATTCTATAATTGAATCTTTGTGCAAGGTCGCTTGGTCTGGGTTGTTGTTCAACTATAGTTTAACCTTTGCAATTCTTGTATCGAGGTCACATGCCTGAGTTGTTGTTCAACCGTAGTTGAACATTTGCAATTTTTTGATGTCGAAGGCACATAGCTTGAGCCCTAGTTCAACTCATAGTTGAACTTTTGGGCGATGGCACGTAGCCTGAGATGTTGTTCAATCGTAGTTGAACCTTTGCGATTTTGTCATCGAAGGTACATAGCCTGAGTCACAGTTCAACTCATAGTTGAACTTTTGGGATAGGGCACGTAGCCTGAGATGTTTTTCAACCGTAGTTTAACCTATGCAATTTTGTTGTCAAAGGCACACAGCCTGAGTCCAGTTTAACTCATAGTTGAACTTTTCGGCGAGGGCACGTAGCCTGAGATGTTGTTCAACCATAGTTGAACCTTTGAGATTTTGTTTTGGAATGCACATAGTCTGAGTCTCAGTTTAACTCATAATTGAACTTTTGGTCGAGGGTATGTAGCCTGAGATGTCGTTCAACCGTAGTTGAACCTTTGCCATTTTGTTGTCGAAGGCACATAGCCTGAGTCCCAGTTCAACTCATAGTTGAACTTTTCGGCGATGGCACGTAGCTTGAGATGTTGTTCAACTATATTTGAACCTTTGCGATTTTATTGTCGAAGGCATATAGCATGAGTCCCAGTTCAACTCATATTTGAACTTTTGGGCGAGGGCACGTAGCCTGAGATGTTGTTCAACCATAGTTGAACCTTTGCGATTTTGTAATCGAAGGCACATAGCCTGAGTCCTAGTTCAACTCATAGTTGATTTTTTGGGCGAGGGCACGTAGCCTGAGACGTTGTTCAGCCGTTGTTGAACCTCGGCAATTTTTTTGTCGAAGGCACATAGCCTGAGTCCCAGTTCAATTCATAGTTGAACTTTTGGGCGAGAGCACATATCTGAGATGTCGTTCAACCGTAGTTGAACCTTTGTAAGTTTGTTGTCGAAGGCACATAGCCTGAGTCCCAGATCAACTCATAGTTGAACTTTTGGGCAAGGGCACGTAGCCTGAGATATTGTTCAACCGTAGTTGAACCTTCGCAATTTTGTTGTCGAAGGCACATAGCCTGAGTCCCGGTTCAACTCATAGTTGGACTTTTGCCTTTTCACCTGATTTGTTTTCTTGGGGGGGGGGGGGGGTAGGTTTGTGTTTGAGATCTTGTCTTATTTGTACGTAGTCTTCTTGACTAGTTTGTGGAGGCCATTTTGTTATGGATCTTGGTTCAAGATGCCTTCGTGCCACTTTCCAGCAGGGTCTCGTACTGAGGGTATGAGGGTCTCTCGCCCGTGTTCTCCCCGTAGGGAGGATGGATATCTGCTTTTTCTTCCTCTTCTTTCTTTTTCTCGAGAACGGGGGAGTCGGGGCTTTGGTCTCTTGCTAGAGCTTTCGAGCTCCTTTCACCCACTGTGCTACTTTGGCTCATTCGAACTGGGTTGCTTCCCCTTTTGGATGTCCTCTTTCCTTTTTTGGTTTGAGGATGAATTACGCGATTCTGCTGTGAAATCCTCACAGACGGTGCCGAAATGTTTAGCTCAAAGTTCTCACACACTTTATAAGCATAAAACAATAAAAATAAATGAAAGGCCAATCATAGCAGATCGTAATAATCAAATGACCAAAATGGAAAGTGCAAGAGACAATTGTTATTAGTTAAGAGGAGGAGGGTAGATATCTTTTATTGATAATAATGATTTGATCTGCCTCTCCATGGAAAGGTTTAGAACTTTACAATGACGTTTTTTCTTCTCTATGGAAGTGTCGTGAAGAAAAAGAAGAAGCTTCCCTTTTTAGGGTTCTTTCTCTTAGTATTTATAGCTATACACTTTGCCAGCTGGCGTTGGACGGTCGTGATCATGTAGAGGGGACGCCCGCCGATAGTGAGGACCTCTTTTATTAAGCTGAGCGATCTTCGAGCGCTTATTATTAACGAATACTTATGCCATTTATTAGCCCGAATATACTTAAGAGCGAATTAATCTCATTAATTATTACGAGTCAGGTTTTGATCCATACATATATAAGTATCCCTTTAACAAAAAAAAAATCGTAAATATGAGAGCAATGACTAAAAAAAATATTAAAATGAAAAGAGAACTACCTTATTATAGAATGGGACTGATAGTGAAATATGCTAAAATGAGGGGGTGAACTAACATATCTCGGTCAATCCAGTAAAAACCAGAGACACAATAAAACGAGGCCCACACTTTACTCCTCCATCGCCACGTCGCGGTTCCAGAAAACAATTTAGTAGTTTCTGGGCTCACCATCGAACTTTCCCGACTCTTCGCTCTTGCTTAACAAAAGGACCTCTCCCGCTCTCCTCTCTTCTTCGAACTCAAAGAATTACTTGTGAAATCTCCCTGAAAAGGACAAAGCTAGCAAAGCACGTCTTGTAGAAGTAAGTATTATATGCTACCAATGCTTTTACTGGTAATTGCTCTATTTTCTAAAAGATATGTTACGAATAATACTGACTCGAATTATATTGACACTGGTCCAGGTGAGGAAAGAACTTGATGATTTGAGAGACAAACTCCAACCCTTGATGATGAGGTACAAAAAGAGAAGGAAAGGATAGATGAGCTTCGCAGGCTCAAGCAAAAGCGCGACGAGCTCATTTATGCTTTACAAGAAGCTGAAAGGAGATATGATCTGGCGAGAGCAGCAGATCTGAGATATGGGGCAATTCAAGAAGTGGAAACTGCAATAGTAAATCTTGAGAGTACCTCAGCTGAGAGTACAATGCTAACAGAGACCGTGGGTCCTGATCAGATTGCAGAAGTTGTGAGTCGCTGGACTGGTATTCCGGTCTCAAGGCTTGCGCAGAATGAGAAAGAAAAACTGATTGGTCTTGGCAATAGGTTGCACCAAAGAGTGGTCGGGCAAGATCATGCAGTTAGAGCTGTTGCTGAAGCCGTGTTAAGGTTTAGAGCTGGTTTAGGAAGGCCACAGCAACCAACTGGTTCATTCCTTTTCTTGGGGCCAACTGGTGTTGGAAAGACGGAGCTCGCTAAAACTCTTGCAGAGCAGCTCTTTGATAATGATAAACTGATGATCAGAATAGACATGTCCGAGTACATGGAACAACACTCGGTTGCACGACTGATTGGTGCTCCACCAGGGTAAGTTTGAATCTTATTCTTTTCTTTTAATGTCACATTATTACAGTATCAGTCACAGATTCTCATGTGTTCCACATCTGCAGTTATGTTGGGCACGATGAGGGAGGACAACTTACTGAAGCTGTTAGGAGGCGGCCTTACAAAGTTGTTCTCTTCGATGAAGTTGAGAAAGCCCACCCTACAGTGTTTAATACGTTGCTTCAAGTTTTGGATGATGGAAGGTTAACAGATGGTCAAGGCCGCACTGTTGATTTCACCAACACCGTGATTATTATGACTTCAAACTTGGGAGCAGAGTATCTGTTGTCTGGATTAATGGACAAATGTACCATGGGGACAGCTCGTGAAATGGTCATGCAGGAGGTAAATAGTCTCAAACTAGTAACTCTTTAACTTATTGTCCCCTTTGCTGATAGAACTGGAGCAATACAGTGAAATAGTTAACCTTATTAGCTAGAATGACAACTGTTTACATGTGTGTATGCTTTTTTATAGGTGCGAAAGCAGTCTAAGCCCGAGCTCCTGAATCGGCTGGATGAGATTGTTGTGTTTGATCCCCTGTCCCACGAGCAGTTGAGTCAAGTATGTCGCTACCAGATGAAAGACGTTGCACTACGGCTGGCTGAGAGGGGTATTGCATTGGGTGTTACTGAGGCAGCTCTAGATGTCATACTCTCAGAGAGTTATGATCCGGTTAGTGTTATATCTTGTAATCTAGTCCAATATTTTAGGAATATTTTGCGAACTTGTACTTATTGTGGTGATCATGCCATTCAGGTTTATGGTGCAAGACCTATTAGGAGATGGTTGGAGAGGAAGGTGGTGACCGAGCTATCCAAGATCCTTGTGAAGGAGGAGATTGATGAGAATTCAACGGTTTACATAGATGCTGGTGTCGCCGGGAAAGATCTAACCTACAGGGTGGAGAAGAATGGAGGTCTTGTGAATGCTGCCACCTGGCAAAAATCTGATATATTGATTCAGCTTCCTAATGGTCCCAGGAGTGATGCTGTCCAAGCAGTCAAGAAAATGAGGATTGAAGAAATTGAAGAAGACGAAATGGAAGATTGAAGAAGTTGAAAATTCATCAAAAAAGATGAAACAGAGACTACTAACATTGCAATAGCTTCAACTTTGAGGATACAACTTGTGTATGTATTGATTTTAGGAACGTATTTTTGTTGTCTTACAGGGTCTGAAACAGGGTTTTATCCTCCGCTGCTATCATGTAATTGCAAATTTTTTAGTTGTGGTCTTTATTACTGTACTCACTTCGATGAAAAATGTACTGTGGTTGGCAAGCTAATAAATAATAGAATTACTTTTGCGATCTGGTTTGTCCTCGGTCAACTGCCAAATTCGACTTTGTAGACCATTTTCTTAGTGGTGATTGTGTGATTTGACAGCAAGAAATTAATAAGATTTTGCGTCGAAAGACTGCTAATATACAAATGGATATAGGCTAAATGGGTAAAGCTTAGAGCTAGAGGTGAAAAAATAACTAAAAGAAAATAGTTAACGGTTCTCCACATCAGGGGACTAAAGCCAAATTTTATGAGTCTTTAATTTTATAATTTTTTTATTATTTATTTCAAAATTATTTTTTAGCCAAATTTTATGAGTCTTTAATTTTATAATTTTTTTATTATTTATTTCAAAATTATTTTTTAGCCAAATTTTATGAGTCTTTAATTTTATAATTTTTTCTTTTCTTAGATATAAAGTTATAAATAATTTTCTTATAATCAATAACCCCTAATAAGTTTTTTTCAATTGACAATATAGCTAATCCATTTAACGTTTCTTGTGACATTGTTGTTCTTAGGTAAAATTTTATCAATTTTTAATTTTGAAAACTTCTTTCTGCTAAATCAATGGTTACATGAGTTATTAACATTATTTCATAAGTAATTTAGGCATTCGGAAAAGAATTAAATCATTTTATTTGATTAAGTATATCAATCAAACGGTTAGTTCTAATTGTACTATTTTCCTAAATACTTTTAATTTAGAAAATAAATCTAAACTATCAATACTGAATTGATTATAATGCTTTAAGGAACATTCAAGATTAATGCAATATCTTTTAAACTTTCCAACATCTAGCGATCTTAGTTTATACTGCCAAATAGAAACCAAAAATATTTTCATATGTTCCGAATCGTTCAAATCTATTTTGAAGTGAAAAAATAGCCATATTTGTTATGCATAAAAGTAACCAACTTTGCATCAAATTGTTACTTCCTATATATCACAAATTTCTTACGAAATTCTGATTCGGAATTTATTTCAAATGCAAATTTCTTGGTATAAATCATAGCAGTTGCAAATCTTTCTTCTCTATATTTGTTAAAGAAAGAAATCATTTTTTTTCACTTTACAGAATACTTTTTAAAATTTATACATAGTCTATAAAGCGTAACAAAAAATGAGGCCCCCATAAATTTGGGGACTAAGGCGGTTGCTTTACTTGCTTTATGGAAGGGCCGCCTCTGATCCACCTATATTATCCATCAAAAAATGGGTTGGATAATGAACCATTTAAAAATGAGTCGAATGGAGAAAGAATCACATTATCCACTTGGAAAATATTAGATCGAAGCTCAGATGAGCTATGGAGGATGAAAAAATAAGAAAAACCTAGAAAGGTCGAGAAGGAAGAGAGAAATAGAGAAAATATTTTAATTCAATTATGAGTACATATATTATAACTATAAAATATATTGGAATGTAAATTGGGTCTGGGTCCTATACAATTAACTATGGGATTTTTATATTTCTACACCACATATGAAAACTTATTAATTAAAGTTTGATTTAATTACAAACCAGTATACCAAATTATTAATCATATACCATACTTAATTAAGGGTCTAATTAATGGGCTGTTTCGTTAATTAAAGGTATCCATATCTAATTAATGGATAATTTTTACTCCTTAATTAAAAATATCCATATATCTCACGTTTCTCTCTCCTTATCCCTCACCCCATCACCCACGTTTTTACACATTTCTCTCCTAACCAGCGTGTTCTATGACGTGGAGATTCAACACTAAACGATGGCAAAGACGCAGGGGGTATATATCAAGCTCTCTAAAACTTTTTAGGCGCCTAATTTGGAAGGAATAAGTTATTCAAATATTTATCGCAGATTTGTAGGCACCTAATTTTAAAGGAATCAGCTCTTAATATTGAGTATTTAATGAATGGTACAAATTTTGTTGGAAAAATATAAACATAGCGGGTAATAATGAAAATATGCACATTTTTAGTGATAATGTTTCATATACGGTATAGATAGGGAAAAATCCCTTTAACTGTTGGTCATGTTGTGTAGAAGTGCTACTAGATTGGGCTCTAACACCCCCCTTCAAGCTTGAGGCTGAGAAAACACCAAGCTTACCAAGAATGTCATAATGAAGCTAAGGAGCCAAAGCCTTGGTCATTATATCAGCCAACTGAGCAGAACTGGAAATAAAATGCAAAGTGAGAAGACTAGTATGTAAACATTCACGTACATAATGGCAATCAATTTCAATATATTTTGTGCGTTCGTAAAAAACTAGATTCTTAGCAATGTGTAGGGCAGCCTGACTATCACAATGTACATGAACATGAGCAGTAATAGGCAAGCCAAGGTCACCCAGCAATCTAATCAACCAAGCTATTTCAGTGGCAGCCTTCCTTATAGATCTATACTCAGCCTCTGTCGAGGACAAGAAAATAGTAGGTTGTTTCTTGCTCTTCCAAGAGATAGGACTGCCACCAAGTGTTACATAATAGCCACTAATAGACTTGCGAGAATTAGAGTAAGAAACCCAATCAGAATCAGAAAATCCCATAAGAGACATATCTGGAGAGTTTGAGAGTAATATCCCTTGGGGAGGATCATTTATGAGATACCTTAAAACATGAAGTGCAACCAACATATGTGGAACTTGAGGATGCTGAAGAAATTGACTTAGATGTTGAACAGAGAAGGAGATGTCAGGTCTAGTATGCTGTAGAAAATTCAACTTCTCAATGAGCCTCTTATACAGACTAAAATCGGAAATAGGTGCTCCCATATCCAAAAAAATCTTGTCAGTAGGATCCAGAGGTGTGGATACAGGAGATAAACGCCGGCTGTTGAACTCAGCTAGGAGATCACATGTGTACTTGGACTGAGACATAAGGTAACCCTAAGGAGTAGAAGAAATCTCCAGACCAAGGAAATAATGAACTCTGCCCAAATCCTTGATTTTAAACTGAGAATCCAAAGATGACTTCAAGAAATCCAATTCGGCAGTATCATCCTCCGCCAAGAGAATGTCATCAACATAGACAACCAGGACAACAAGAGAACCAGAAGAGGACTTGGTGAATAAAGAATAGCCATTAAGACTAGAAATGTAGCCCCTAGAGTGCAGAGCCTCAGACAGTTTAGAAAACCACTGTCTTGAGGCCTGCTTGAGGCCATATAAAGATTTCTCGAGTCTACAAGCTAATTGAGGAGAAGCATACGTATAAGAGACATCCAAACCAGGAGGAATCTTTATATAAACCTCTTTATGAAGGTCACCATGCAGAAAGTAATTGTTGACATCTAATTGATAGACAGTCCAACCCCTCTTAAGAGCCAGAGTAAGAAGACACTTGGTGGTAAATTTAACAACAGGAGAGATGGTTTCAATGAAGTTAATGCCCTCTTTTTGAGTGTCATCCCTAATAACCAACCTGGCCTTGTATCTTTCAACGGAACTATCTGCCCTCTATTTAATTTCATAAACCCACTTACAAGGAATGGCCTTTTTGTGTGGGGGAAGAGGAACAATGTCCCAAGTATGGTTGGACTCAAGAACTTGAAATTTCTTTAGCATGGCCTCCTGCCAAGTAGGATGTGAACCTGTCTACTGGTAAAATTAAGGTTCATGCGTATGCAACTCAAATTGGGATAAATTAGGGGCAGGAACATTGGGTAAGACAAAAGAACAAATGTATTCTTTGAGTTAAGTAGGTTGAGTGACAGTCCTAGTGGATTTTTTGACAGCCTGGACATGTGTAGAAAGGGTAGCATAAGGATAAGTGGAAAGATTAGTAGAAGAGAGTGGTGAATGAACAGAAGGAGGGGAGAAGAATCAGGAGAAGAAGTGGGAAAATTTGTAGAAGATGGTGGTGGAGGAACATCCACAAAAGGTGTATGAGGAGGAGGAGGAGTAGAAATAGAATGGTTGGAAGAGTGAAAAAGAAAGATATATTCATGGAACACAACATCCCTAGAGTGAAAAATGGAAAAAGTTGAGAGGTTAAGAAGCATGTAGCCCTTTTTACCACAAGGATAACCCAGGAAAAGTCTAGGAATGGACCTAGATTAGAACTTGTCCCTGCCAAACTTGGGAGAAGTGGCAAAACACAAACAACCAAAAGACCTTAAATGGGCATAAGGAGGTTGGTGACCATGCAGTTTTTCAAAGGGAGAGATATTGTTCAAAGTAGCTAAAGGCATTATATTTATGAGGTTTATGGCATTCAAGACACAGTCACCCCAATACTTGATGGGTAGGTTGGACTGAACGAGAAGAGCCCTAGACACTTCTAGGAGATGTTTATGTTTCATTTCTACAAATCTATTTTATTGGGGAGTATGAGGAATGATGGTTTGATGCAGAATTCCTTGGTTAGCAAATAAAGAAGTATCCTCGTGGCTGCTGCCAAGTTCATAAGCATTGTCAGATCTGAAGGTTTGAACAGAGGAATGAAAATGGACCTTGACCATAGAAGTAAAAGCTTTAAGGATAGAGACGGCATTGCTTTTACATGATAATATGTGAGTCCAATTGGCTATACTGAAATCATCAAATAAAGTTAGGAAATATTTGAAACCATTGCAAGTTTTAGAGTTTTAAGGCCCCTAAATATCAATGTGTACCAATTGAAATGGGGCAATAGAGTGAATCTGACTATCAGGGAAGGGTAATCTTTATTGTCTTGCCATTGGACATACTGAGCAAATAAAAGATTGTGTAGAAGAAAATTTACCATATTTAAAAGGAATAGACTTCATTCTATGAAAAGACATATGCCCCAACCTTTGATGCCAAAAGAGATCCATTTTATTTACATTGGGTGTCTGATTACATGGAAAAGTATTTACAGAAGAAATGGTGGATTCGAACTTATTACATGACATAGAACTGGAAAAAGGAAAAGGATTTGAAGCAGTATACAAATCAGCATCAGGATGAAGGTAGTACAACCTTCCAGCAGCCTTACCAATTACCAGTGGCCTCTTTGGAGAAGTGCCCTGAAAAGAAAAATTGAACTTGGTAAAGGATAGTTATACAATCCAGTTGAGAAATTAAATGATGTATAAAAATCAAATTGAAATGGAAAGATGGTACAAGAAGGACATTAAGTAAGATAATGTCATGTCTAAGGTGGAAAGAACTAGTGGACACTTCCTTAACTTTATATCAATTAGGTAAAGTAACTAAAAAAGGTTTAGGTAAGGGAACAAGATTGTGAAGTAAGTGTTTGTGTGGAGTCATGCGGTTAGTTGCCCTTAAGTCTAATATTCAAGGGTTTATGCCTAACTGAGAACTTGCACATATATGAGAATTGTCAAAATTAACAGCATAAGCAGTAAACAAACCTGCAAAATAGGCAAATCCAGAATTTTCAGCAGAAAAAGCTTTAGAATTAGGACCAGAATATACTTGAACTTGTTGAAATAAGGACATCAGATATTAATATTGTTCTTTTGTGAACCCATGAGAAGAGTTGTCAGAAGGCTGGGATGAAGAAATACTTGGTAAGCCATGGGAAATGTCACTTTGAACACAAGATGTTGACTTCTTGTTCTTGGCGAATTTGAAGTCTGCAGGGAACCCACGTAGCCTGTAGCACTTATCCACATTGTGACCAGGTTTTTTGCATTGCAAGAAACAGAAGACGTATTCTTCTTGAATCAAAATTCACCTTTTGTGTAAAAGTTCTATTTGTAGTGTAAGGGGTTGAAGATACAGAGAAAGAAGCAGAATCCGTGGAGAAGCTTGGAGTAGTTGATGGAGTTTCCCTCTGACCTTTATCTGTTGTAGAAGAGAGTAAGCCTTGCTGATAGGTGGTAGGGGACTCATAATCATTATTGCACTATTTATAGTGGAGTAGGAGTCATTGAGGCCATTTAAGAATTGAAAAGGCTGTTGATCCTCTGTGAACTTAGGAAGAGATCCACATGAACATATAGGACCTACATATGAGGAGTTTAATTCATCCCAAAAGCTTCTAAGTTTGGTGAAATATGTGGCAATATTTGAAGATCCTTGAACAATTCCACTTATTTCTCCCTGAATTTGGAGATATTTGGATAGATTTGATTGGCCAAATCTCTCATTGATATCAGCCCAAACTTCTTTGGCAGTTCTGAAGCACATAACACTGATAGTAATATCTAGAGATACAAAATTGGTAATCCAAGCTTTCACCATATTGTTGCATCTCTCCCAGTATGGGTAATAAGGTGAATCAGTGATGGGTTGATTAATCCTACTATCTAAAAGCCCTAATTTATTTTTGGCTGAAAGAGAAGTGAGCATACTGCTCCTCCAAAGCACAAAACCATGGCCATCAAATGGTACACGCCTGTCTACCAGGACTATCAGAGGGATGGACATAGACAAGATGAGAAGGATCAAGTGTAAAAGCCGTAAATCCTTCAGGTGTAGAAACAAAACTATCACCATTGCTGCCCATAGCATGTACTAATTAGATGAAGAGCTAACTAACAAAAGAAATCCTTACTCATACAGTTTGCAGAACTTGAACAATGTTGACATGAAAACGACTAACTCGTACAATTCAAACTCTAAAGCATATCAAAGTAATCCTGAAATATGTGAACCAAAGTAATACTACCCATCTTTTTTTGAAACTCAAAGAAGTAAAGTTATGTGTATACTGCAGAAACCCTAGCTTGAAAATCGATCCGGATTTAAGTTGAATTTCTTCGTAAACCATACCTTCTCTTCAAAACGAGTGTGCTAGATGAAAATTTGAAGTGAAATCCTAAGCTTTTCAGACATGAAACGAAGAACTCGGACATAATCCCCGATTTGGTTACAACCTGACTTCATTGTGAATTCTGAGTAAATCTCCATTACAAATGAAGCTCATAACGCGGAGAATCAGAATTCCTGCTCTGATACCATGTTAGATCGAAGCTCAAATGAGCTATGGGGGATGAAGAAATGAGAAAACCCTAGAAGGGTCGAGAAGAAAGAGAGAGATAGAAAATATGTAAAGAGGAAAACAAACCATCTGATATTTTTTATTCAATTGTGAGTACATATATTTACAACTATAAAATATAATGGAATGTAAAATGGGCCGGGGTCCCATACAATTAACTACTGGGCCTGTTGTGTAGAAGTGCTACTAGATTGGGCTCTAACAGAAAGGAGAGAACTTCATTTATAGCCCATCGGGCAAAATAAATTTTATTTGGTAGTCCACAAATTGACTCATACAAGTCATAGCCTAAAAATAAGACAAGTGCTACCCGAAAATGTTACTAATTCTCTCGCCGGAAATCCGGTCAGCCAACTATGACCATGACTGCTCCTCTCGCTCAATCATCAAACAACAATTTTTCCACTAAAATATGCCAATTACAATCTCAAAGTTGTTACTATAAGTAAGTACCCTTTAATTTCTTGAGCAAAAATAAAAGTAAAGAGTACCTACCCTTTATTCCTTTTTTATTTCTCTTTTCCATCAGTGTTTTTGTTATTTTTTTTGATCCACGAGTTACCCTTTTTTCTTGTTGTAGAAAGCAAAATCCTCCTTTTTTTGGTTCTTCTTTTTTATTAGATTTAGATATCAATTTTCAAGAAACATAGAGTGTTTTATATATATATATATATATATATATATATATATATATAATTCTTCTAATTCTTTACTCAGAGTAAGCTTTTAATTCATTTTGATTTCTCCTTATTGTTTTTGCAGAATCAATGACACCAATAAGAAGAGTAGCAGAATTTCTTTTTTATTAATCTGATTTTGAGTTTTGTGGCGATGAGTAAAAGTCACTGTGAGGGCTTGGACATTGGTGGCTGGTTTCTCAATGAGAGGAAGAACATAAGAGATGATTATGCATAAAGTTGAAATATCTACAAAACATACTGTTATTATACAAAAATTACAAAATAAACTGTCACTACACAATTTATATACAAAATAGACTCTCACTATACAATTTATATACAAAATAGAGTGTCACTATATACAATATATACAAAAATAGAATGTCATTATACAAAAGATATACTAAATAGACTGTTATTATACAAAATAGACTATCACTATATAAAAATATACTAAATAGACTGTCATTATACAATTTATATATAATTAGCTCTCACAATATAAAATATATACAAAATTGACTGTCAGTATATAAAATTGACTGTAAACTATACAAAAAATATACAAAATAGACTGTCACTATACAAAATATATACAAAATAGACTATCACTATGCAAAAAGTATATAAAAATAGTCTGTTATTATACAAAAAATATACAAAAATACTTATCAGATCCAGAAGTACATTTCACGCCAGGTGAGGGTCGAACATGCGACCTTCAGCTTAGGAAACAAGCGCTCTAACCACTGAGCTACAAGCGCTTATGTTGTTGTGTTTATACCTTTTGGCTACTATATGCAATACGTTTTGGTCGAGGGGGAATTTTTTACAAGTAGGACAAAACATGGGCTATTAAAATTTTGAGGGGTCATAGAGGGTAGTTTTGGTTAACTAAACGAATAACAAATGGATAACTAAATGTGTTTAACTTTTATATTTGTAAAGCCTCATATTGGAGTTCCGCAAGTTTGGAAGACTAAGAATTCTCTCAGAAGTGATCATATTTAAGAAGTTATGGATAATATGGATATCCATATTATCTCCGAATAAACCCGTTTTTATCCGTCTCAAATACGAGTCGAATCGAATAATTTATTTATTTTTTAAAATTACATATTTTGATCTGTTCACATCCGACCCGCCCTTTTACAACCCTCTAACTTTCGGCTAGTTTAGCCGTCCATAGCATGACACACATCCTTTTCTAATTGAAAATCATCACGTTTTAGGAAAGTTTCCTAAATTAGTTACAGAAAGGCAAAGCATACGATAGATTCTGAATGGAAGTCCTACTAGTTCCCACTAAAAGCACGTGAATGAAAACTCCACTGATTCTGCCAAGTGGCTATATATATATCTACACGGGATTCTTTTGTCTTTTCCTCACTCCACATTAATTTATTTCCCGTCCAAATAAGTACCAGACTTTCAATTTCCTAATTCTTCCTTCATCGGCAACAGCAACCCATCGATCTCCTCTCCCGCGAGCGATTGCTTCCATTTCACGTCACCTCTAGGGTTTCGAATTTCGATTCAATCTCATCTTCAAGTTCTCAAAATGCCTTGAATTCTCTGGGTTTTCACTTCTTCGAAGAATGTCGAATCTTAGCGGAACATACTCCATCACCAAAGCCGGTCCGGTGCGAGCCACCGGTCTAGATCACTTCATATTCCGGTTTTCCAGCTCCACAACTGCGTGCCATGGATTCTGGCAGGATACGGCGCTTGTATTACCCTCGGCTTTGTTCATAGTGTACTTAGGGTTTCATGCTAGGAGCAACCTTAAGAAGCTCAATCACCGTCGATCGTGTATCATGATTGGATACTATGGACTTTTGTGGTTTGCTGCTCTTTTAAATCTAGCTTGGTGCTTTCTTCAGGTGATTTTATATTTTTCACTTCCTTTAGCTTGACGGTAAATATTTCCTTGTTATATTACTCTTCTTAATTTATTCAATTTCGAGATATTTTAATGACTTGTGGTCCTGTGGAGTTGTCCTTTTATGTAGTTTACACATACGTACATCTTATTTCCTGAAAAATGTTGACTCATTGTCTCATGTTGGAATTGAGACCTAAAATTAGATACTTTAACCTTCTCTAAGGTGATACTGTGAAAGTTTCCATTGCTTGTCCAGCTCGACCCATTGAGGAGAGCTGAGGGAGAGGAGTGGCTCCTTAAGCTGGGATCCCTTGCTATTGTTATTGGTTGGCTGGCGGAGGGTGCATGGGATGACTGAGTATTTGGAACCCTTTATTCTTTATGGAAAGGAGGGAGATTTTCCTTTTTGATAGGTTTCATGTTGATAAACATTATGTTTTCTTGTCGCGATTATCTTTTTTCTGGTTTGCCTTCAGTGGGTTGTAGGTTTGAAGCAAATTGAGGAAGAGATTACTACAAGGCAGTCACTCCGTGATTATTATTAAATTTGTGTGTGTGTGTGTGTGGGGGGGGGGGGGGGGTTGGTAAATGAGCTGAACTGTGGTATATCCTCACACATTTATTCGATTTATCATCTTAAAATAATGAGATGGAAGTATTACACATTCAAGAGTGGCCAGAGGGTAAAGCCACTGAAGCGGTGGTTTTAGGCCCCGCAATTTTGGGAGTCCCAATTTTTGTTTCTCAATTCTTATTTGATGTCCGATCTTTAATTTGAGACATTGATTAATTTAAATTCGTATCGTGTAAAATCCATTAAAGTGGGAACTGTTCCTTATGCGGGATTTTTTCCGTTCCAAATACTGAAACCGAATACATCCGATTAAAGAAGGAGATATGCTATCCATCCCACCACAACTCTTCGCGTGAGGCCCCAAATCTTTTAAAGAAAATATTAAGTATTTCAAATTAGAAAGTAAAATATTTTATATAAAAAAAGGGTTACATTAATAGTTAGAAAATATGTAATACACTTTAAGCTCTATTTTTTTCCTCAGGTTTTCACTATTGCAACAAGTATATTGAAACATCAAAAAATTCTTTTAATACAAAGTTATCAAGAAATAGAGTAATATTGCTCCAATTGTACTCCATTTGTTGCTCTATTATAGAGCATGAATAGTGTTGCACCAAATTTGGTGCAACACTATTCATTACTCTATATTTGATTTAATAATATTTTATTCATTTGGTATAAAGTAAATAGAAGATAAGAGAGAGAAATAGAGTGGTTGGAGTAGAAGATAATAATATAATATAGAAGGGAGAAAATTTGGTGTAAAAAATAGTGTAATGGTTGGAGTAGATTTGGTGTTGCACCATTTTAGAATGAAAAATGGTGCAAAAGAAAATGTGATTGTTGGAGATTCCCTTAAGATCATATTGCACATGAGAGATTAAATGGGTTATGCGAAAATTTTAAGTAATTTTGTTCTCAAAAAGCTAGAAAAATCTACTTCAACTAAAAATATATATGATTTTTTTAGAAGGGCCTCACATTAAAGTTTTGCTTTAGGCCACCAAACTTATTGAGCCGCCCCTGTACATATTTGACTCTAGATTTTTGACTCATCGATTCTTATGATGCTACCGATTTGCACCTCAAGCGTGTAGCATATCAGTAGTTGGAATGAAGACCATGGAAGGTCGGAGTCCCAATCCCAGTCGAGGCAAACATGTTTCCTTGGTGGGAAGATTTACCTGGTAACTGCATGGGCGGAAGGATGCTAGTATACGGTAAATAGTCAAGGTGTGCACAAGTTGGATGGACACCACCGTTTTAAAAGAAAATGATGCTCTTGGCTTGCAAATAGAGTATTATTACCATTGTGGTTGCTGAAGATAGAGTAGAAATGAAAATTAAGATGTAATATGGATACTAGATAAACATGGTGATCAAAGCATGACAATCTGACCTTTGCGCTATTTTTGTAGTGAGGAGAAGGAGATTAAGAAGGGAGCTTTTTCTTTAGCAGCTCTTCTCAAAGATAGAGTGAATGGGTTGGAGTGGGGATTTGTGGGAGTGTACAAACCGGTAGGAGAAGGGTCCAAGGTGTCTTTCTGGGAGGAACTGGCCACTGTGATGGGGAATGGGACATTCCATTGATTCTAGGGGGAGACTTTAACACCATTAGATTTCCGGAGGAAAGATTAGGGTGTAATCCGATTTCAAGGTCCATGGAAGAGTTTTTTGACTTCATCAATGATCACTTTCTCATGGACCTTCCTCTGTTAGGGGAAATGTTTACTTGGGCTAGGGCGGAGGATTCCAACTCAAGGTCTAGACTTGATAGATTCCTGATATCGCCCTCATGGGATGAGCTGATGTCGAATGTGCTGCAGATTCCTTTACCTAGGCTGAATTCGGATCATTTGCCTATTTTGCTAGATGGATGCAGAGGGAGGGTGCGTGCTCCCTTCCGATCGAGAACATGTGGTTGAAAGTGCCAGGATTCGGTGAAAAGGTGAAAGAATGATGGACAAGCTACGGGGTATCAGGGACACCTTTATTCCGTCTTATGAAGAAACTTAAATTGCTCAAGGGAGATATTATTAGGTGGAATAAGGAGGTTTTCGGGAGGCTAGAGGTTAAAATGAGGGAGCTTATGCATGAATTGGGAGAATTAGAAAGAGGGGAAGAGGCGAGGGAGTTATATGATTCCGAGAAAGCGAGATTGGGGGAGATTAAGAGGGAAATAGTCGAGTTAGCAATAGCCTAGGAGACTAATTGGCGGCAAAGATCGAGGGCGCTTTGGTTAAAGGAGGGGGATTCGGATACCAAGTTTTTTCACAGGGTAGCGGTTGTAAATTGAAGGAGAAACTTCGTTGAGTCCTTAGTTATGGATGGGGTGAGGATTGAGCGAGAGGAGGAGGTAAAAGGAGCGATAGTGAGGTTTTGTGAGAACTTATACAAAGAGGAAATTAGTTGGAGGCCTACTTTGGGGGAATAAAGTTCAACCACATAAACAATGAGTGGCTAGAAAGGGCTTTCAAGGAGGAGGAGGTACACGAGGCTGTGTCGAGTTGTGCTGGTGATAAGGCCCCCGGGCCTGATGGTTTCTCCTTGGCCTTCTTCCAGCCCGTTGGGACACCATCAAGGGGGAGTTGATGGAAGCCATTGAATACTTCCATGTGAATGGTGTTTTTGGGAGAAGTATCAATGCTTCTTTTATTATTATAGTGCCTAAGAAAGAAGGTGCATCTTGTATCAGAGCCTACAAGCCTATTAGTCTCGTGGGGAGCATCTACAAGATTATTTTCAAAATGCTTTCCAATAGACTTAATAAGGTTCTTGACGTGAGTGTTTCGTCCTCTCAGAATGCGTTTGTGGAAGGTAGGCAGATCCTGGATGCTGCTTTGGCAGCAAAAGCACTTGTAGACTCCAGAAGGAAAAATAAAGAACCCGGCTTACTATGCAAGTTGGACCTTGAGAAGGTTTTCGACCATGTCAATTGGAAGTTCCTGGATTTCATTATGATGCGGATGAGGTTTGGGACAAGATGGAGGGGATGGATCAAGTTCTGCATTTCCTTAGTCAGATTTTCTGTCTTGGTTAATGGGCAGCCCATGTGGTTTCTTTGGCAGCTCTAGGGGTCTTGGGCAAGGTGACCACCTATCTCCCATGCTATTCATTCTAGTGATGTATGCTCCGAGTAAAATGATGGATCGTGCGGCGGGCGGAGGCTTCTTGAGAGGATTCTCAGCTTCGATCGGAGTGCTCAATGCCCGAAGAGTCTCATTTGCTCTTTGCAGATGACACCATGATTTTCTGTGATGCCGATATGGATCAGTTGACCTACCTGAAGCAGATCCTGCATTGGTTTCAGATAGTATCAGGACTCAAAATCAACCTCGGCAAGTGTAAAATTTTTTCCGATGGGTGATGTTGCTAATATTGATGCTTTGTCTTATGTTCTCGGATGTAAGGTGGGCTCCCTCCCCTCTACTTAACTGGGTCTCCCATTGGGCGCGTCGCATAAGGATACTACAGTTTGGAATCCAGTGATCGAAAGGGTTGAAAAAAGATTAGCAATATGACAGAAACGGTATTTATCAAAAGGTGGTAAGGAAGTGCTTATTAAAAATACTTCATCGAGTATGCCCACCTATTATTTGTTGTTGTTGCAAGTGCTGGTGAGCATCACAGAAAAACTGGAGCGGCTTCAAAGGAATTTTCTTTGGGATGCGGCGGATAAAACTAGAAAGTTTTATCTAGTGAATTGGCAGATAGTCACTTCCCAAAGAAGTGGGGTACACTTGGAGTAAAAGATATTAGGGTATTCAACCGAGCTTTATTGGGGAAGTGACTGTGGAGATTCGGGGTAGAAGAGCATGCCTATGGAGGGAGGTTATAGTAGAGAAGTACGATTCCACGGGAGGGGGTTGGAGGACCAAGTTAATCACAACACCTTTTGGGTGTGGCATGTGGAGGAGCATCATGAAGAATTGGGAAGCATTCAGTGGCAACATCCCTTACAGGGTAGGAGATGGGAGGAGAATTAGCTTTTGGAATCATAGGTGGTACTCTGAGGGTCTCCTTCCCTCACGTCCTCAGAGTTTCAAACCAGAAGGAATTGATTGTCCAACAGATTCGTAAGGAGCATGGGGTGGGGGTGGGGTGGGGGGTAGAATATGTCCTTTCATTTAGAAGGAACATGCAAGATTGAGAGATTGTGGAGCTCCAAGATTTGTTGACACTGCTATATGGGCAAGACAAGCCCTGACCTTCTTGTGATTCTTGGAGACGGAGTTTGCGTGGCGATGGTTTGTTTACGGTAAAGTCCTTTTACCAGAGTATGTTGGTGAGAGGAGACCATTTTTTCATACTTTCCTATTTGGATTCCTAAGGCGCCACCGAAGGTGTACTTTTTTGCATGGCTAGCGGCAAGGGGAGTGATCTTGACTGAGAGGAATTACACTTGTTAGTTGGTGCTATATGTGTAAAAGCTCAGGGGAAGAAGTTGATCATCTTTTGTTGCATTGCCCGGTATCCTCGGCTTTGTGGAGAGCAATCCTGAATCTTTTTAGTGTTCAATGGGTGATACCAAGTACTATAAAGGAGATGTTACATGGCTGGGCTGATTTCCGAAGAAGAAGAAAACAAAAGGCGTGGAAGTTCGTCCCGTT
Source organism: Nicotiana benthamiana (assembly GCA_034376525.1). Lineage (NCBI taxonomy): Eukaryota > Viridiplantae > Streptophyta > Magnoliopsida > Solanales > Solanaceae > Nicotiana > Nicotiana benthamiana. The sequence goes on from CM067338.1 coordinate 156,115,593, forward strand.
AGCTCTCATGTGGATAGTTTGGGAGGAGAGAAATATGAGAGCTTTCGAGGTGGTTGAGATTCCTTTTTCACATCTTAAGAATAGTCTTTTATTTTTGATCGCTTTTTGGTGCACTCATATAGCCTCTACTTGTATAGAAGATTGGGCGTCTTTTGTAGGGATCATGTTCGGATGTAAATTCTTTATTTTTCGGTATACTTCCTGTATACGGGAGTTCTCTCCCTTTTGATTAATACAATTTACCTTATCAAAAAAAAAAAAGACTAGAAAATAGTATAAAATGAACTTTGATTAGCATCAGCTTAAAAGAATTGTGCTTGATTACTGTGATCAATCTTTTCTTGAGTTTATTATGGAATGTGCTTGAAAGTTTGTCGTTTCTTGAGTGTTTATGTGGGATTGTTTGCTGTAAAAATTGCTTGAAGGAAAGGGGTCTGTGTCCTGGAACCTATCTTACCTTCTGTGTTAGTGCTGTTATGGCCTATGCATATTATTGTAGTCTTAAACAATAATCTTTATACACACTGCTGTCCTTTAAGTGTTATTGCTTCATCCATCCAAACTCTGCCAAAGCAGGTGTGGCAGTGCACTCCAGGAAAGCAGGTGGCTTGGAATCTTCTGTCACTGTTTGCAACGTCAGCAATGCTATTTCTGGAGATTAGCATAGTGGCATTCTTACTTCAGGACAATTATGCGAGCTGTTTGGAAACTTTAGCACGTACGTTTATGGTTTCAGGCCTTTTTGTCGGGGCAGATTTATTGTTAAAGGTAAAGATTTCTTCATTTTGTTTCTTTGTCTTTTGACTAACAAAGACAGTTTACTTGGTGAATGCACCGATGATTGCAACCCAGTAACAGAAAACCTGTTTTCCAGCCTGAGCATAAACTTTATGACAAATTGGCCCCTATCCAACAAATTAAAGGAACCCATTAAACTAAGTTTGCCTATAAGTGGTATCTACACACAGAAGAAAGACCCAGTATTCAGCACCGGCTATGTGGTTAGATTTTATTGAAGTGTAATTTTGATGAAACTTTGGCGCATAGGTCTATTTTTTTCCATTAAAATATTCACTTTCTTGCTATAATGTTTCTCCTTCTTGACTGAATTTCCATGAATTTTCCTTTTGTACGGGAGCATAAAAAAGTACAACCCAGTATAATCCCATTTAGTGGGGTCTGGGGAGGGTAGTATGTACGCAGACCTTACCCCTACCCTGGGATAGAGAGGCTGTTTCCAAATAGACCCCTGGCATCCTTCCCTCCAAGAACTTCCCACCTTTGCTCTTGGGGAGACTCGAACTCACAACCTCTCGGTTGGAAGTGGGGGTTGCTTACCATCAGAGCAAGCCCCTCTTACCATAGTATTGCAGAAATCGCGTAGTTTCCCATCAGTTGCTGTCCTTGTTTTCATCTTACGCTTAATTGAAAAGAATGTGGACAAACCCCATAAATGTTGGGCGCTATAGTACCGATTCAAAAAGAAAATATTGGGCGCTATAGTGTCCCGTTTTAAATTCCAAATGACCAATAGTGAGAACGCAAATTAAATGGTGGTATGGTACATGGTAAAAGAATACTGAGGGAGAATGCTCTTATATTGTAGTCAGAAGATTGCTGAATCTGTTGCCTTGTATATCTTGTAGAGCTTTGATTGGTTGGTTTGAGTTTCTTACACTTGCAACCAGGACAGGATCAGGATCTTGTACTTTAACAAGCCGTGCTAAATGTGTAATTGCATTTCATTGGAAGCCTTTGGTGCTCCAATGACACACTATAATGATTTATCTCAATGTGATGTGTTCCGCTCTTTGTTCGATTCCCTAAATTTAAGGGATGCCTCATTTTGTCTGTTGCTGCAAAGCTTCTCTTGAAACAAGAGAAATCAGTCTTCAAAAGGTAAGTGTATATGAACAGCAACATCCATCCAGGAACCCAGAATTTTTAGCCCATCGTGATTGTTAGGTAGGATACACATTTGCAGAAAATGGTGAGTTTAATGTTGTTGTGCTTTTGGGACATGGGACATGGTAGCGAAACTTACCCCACTAAATAATGCAGCTGGGAGAGAAGGGGCGGGACCAGTAATTAATGCATGCCCAACTTGGATATTTGTCGATATTACTGAGTATATTGTTTGCTAATAATTACTGGGGTATGTTCCCAAACACACAAATCCAAGATGGAATACTAGCAAGTACTATGCAAAAGATGTTGGAGATAGTACTTAAATTTTACTTGGTTACTGTTTACCCATAAAAAACCTGGTTCTGTTTAATAGGAAGCAAAAAGTGATAAACGTTCATGACCCAGAGTTGTTGCTACTTTTTCAGAACCACATTCGTTGTTTTTTTAAGATGCGACAGAACCACGTTCATTAGTATATGTGGAAGCTCTTATATGCCTTTCTTTTCATTTCGTCAGGTAATTTTTATGTTTGGATTTGGAGTTCCACTTTTCCATGACGTGGAAATAGCTCATAGGGGGAAGTGGGGTGTCTGGTTCACCCACAAACTTCTTCTTACTGCAGCGTATGGCTACATATTATTTGTGCATTTCTCAAAGTGGAGAGATAAGCTGCCTCGTAAGTCAGATGTTTTATTCCTCTTCTTTTGTCCTATTCCATTTTCCCTGTCCAACACATCGTATTAACATACAGTGTTTTCCATTATATGCAGCACGAGCAGCCTTCTACAATTATGTCATTGTCATGTTTGCAACAACTGCTGTAGTGTTATTTGCCTGTGGGCTTGCAGGCATCAAGGCTGTCTTTGGACTTTGGTTGAGACAAATTATTGCCAACACCTATACTCTTCCAAATTAATAGTCTTTTCAACTCAATTGACATTTGCAAATCGTTTGACTTTGCAGGTTGTATAATTTGGCAGTAGTTTGCTATCACTCCCTTTATCTTCCTTTTCTTTATGTAACGTTCCTAGCTGATTTTTTCAAGGTAATTACCCAAGTTAGGTCTTTGGCTAATTAATTATTTGTGGGGCGCAAATGCAAGCGTTTTTCTCATTTCTGTCGTCACAATTGCAGGAGGAAGATTGGCTTCTGGACAGCGCTTACTACTCAGAGATGAAAGATGCAGGATTTTTTGATACTGACTGGTAGTAAGCATGTAAAACTGGTAGCAAATAAGTTATTGCACTGTGCAACTGTAAATATTAACTGGATTGTAACAAACAAAACCAATGTTTAATTTAAGTCACTAGTGAGTAATCTGCTCTTTTCAAAGACTTGAACATTAGTGAATACACGAAGTTAACTGTTTTGTAATTTAGCCAGTCCCTCTAACTCTTTGATAGACATCTTTCGGTTAAGGATCCCATCCAACGAAAAAGTTCCAATCCTTGCAGATTTTCATAAAATTTTCATGTGGCACCCAATTCTGTACTACTCATTGCACTTTAAAACCAATTTTTGGATAACTTCAAATGCATACATTTTCGCTTCTTCTTTGTGCTTAAAATTTCTTCTTCTTCTTAGCTGAAAATGAGTTTGTTAAATTTGTTGTTCTAACAATTTGATGATTGAGATTTGTTCTTTATGATATTTGAAAGTTATGTTTCAAATTTGAGGTTATTGGAGTAGATTGGAGCATTGAATCGTGTATTGAATTGTTTGAAATTCAAAGAAAAAGTCTATGTTTCAGAACTTAAGATTTGAAATCTGAAGTAGCATTCAATAGATTGAACTGCGTAAGATTCGAATGTTTGAAGTTGTATTTGAAAGCTAGAAGAACTTCAGATTTGATGCCATTGAAGAGATTGAATTACTTCAAAATTAAATTTTTGAAGTTAGCATTGAAGAGATTGAACTATTTCATATTTAATTTCTAAAGTTGTATTGAAAATATTGAACTACTTTAGATCTTAGCGCTACACTTTGTAAAATTTTATTTCTTTATCTCCCCATGAATTATATGTTTGTAACAATAGGAACAGAATTTCCTTCTATGAAGCCGGATGTGAGCTTATCGCCTACTGATCTTACTCAAAGAGTCGATGGGAGTATACGAACTTGATGAATGCAGAGCGCATCCTAAAGAATAAAATCAGCCTCCTTTTACTTTCTGAATAATAAAGCCTTTGACCTTTGTATTCCTTTGCCAAATTTTGTTCAGTTTCAAAAGCTCGATTTTGTCTGAATCTTCGTGGAAGAAGAAGAAGAGGTTCACTAGCCACTACATCTGTAGATCCCAGTGATAAATGCATTTTACCTAATCTTAACAATATAATTTTTCTTAGCAAAAGCATAAATATTATCATGTTTCTTCCATATTTTTAACTATATTTTGCAGGAATAATTTTAGAAGAATTGTCGTACAAAGCAAGAAGAACCTCAAGAAAAATACTACAAAGAAGTAAAAGAGCAAGTTATGATGGAAAAAATAATTTGGCAAAGGAAAATGAACACATAAATGACGTTGGACTTTGATAATCCACCAAATCCACACTTACCATGAAGACATCAAATCTACACCATGATGACATCTCAACTTGCCGGGACAAATTTAGAGTTCCATGATAAATCTTGATTTACTTGACAAAATCTCAACTTGCACATGTATAATCAAATTTGCCATGATAACTAAACTTAGAATTGAAGAATTCTCATCTCTGCAATGAATCAACATCTAAATTTGCCATGGAGATCTAATGCCAAATCGAGAAGTCATCATGAAACTCTTATATTTCCTATATAATAAGATGTTGCTCGATCAGAAAAGGAGGGGAGTAGAAAGAAAGCTGAGAGCTAGAAGTGTGAATCAAAATTCTTAAAAGCTTCTCTATTTTATTTATTTCACTAGTATCGAGTTATCTTTTCTTTTAAATCACAATAGTGGTTTAGTTGTTGTTTATAAATAAATTCAAGTGTAGGAAATTACTCCAGTTCCTGCTTTTAATTAAATATGGGGAATTATTCTTCTTGAATAGTTCTTTCTATTTTCTTATTTAATGGACAAGAATATTTCCATTGTTAGTACTAATTCCAGTATGGAGTAACTTTTCTTGTGTTGGGAGAAAGATGAATCATAATATTTCTATATAATAGTAGATATTATTCCTCAAATTCACATGCTTGAGCTAGAATTTATTTAACTTTTATCTGCTTACACAGTTAGACGTTATTTAATATATTAACATCTATCTATCTTGTACTACATATTAACTGTTTATTAATTCTGTAATCGAGAGAGGCGGAAGAAATAATATAGTTAAGTGTAGTACTGATAAATGTTAATATTTATTCAGTAACATCTATCTCTAATATGTTATAATTAATTTTACACTTATTTGTAATTGAGAGAGGCGAATGGTGTAATAATTAGTTATAACAAGTAGGGTAACCGAAAGGGACTTATTATCAAGAGCATGTTTTAGTTCAATCATATATTTCTGGTTCTTTAGTATTACTATTTGAAGATTAATTTGTATAACCGAGAGGAGTGCAATTAATTATTCAACTTAAGTAAATATATATTTGTAATCATGAGAGGCATTTATACCTTTTTGAGAAATAGAAATTGAAGAATAATAAATTCTACTATTTAATAGAAATATTAAGTGAAGTCAGATCCCAACACCTTTTATAATATTTGTGAAAAACAAAAATATTTACTACTGCTCTATTTTATGCATTTTTATTTAGTTAATTTACAACTCAAATCTTTATGATTTTCTCAAATAGTAATTAAAAAAAGAAACGTCTGTAGAATAGATAAAACCAATCTCTGTGGGTTCGACATCTTTCTATACTATAATTTGACAAAGTACGAGTTTAATTTATATACACGCCAGACACTCGTCAAAATTTTGGCGCCGTTACCGGGGATTGGCAACATCTACTTCAGATTAATTGTTTTGTTACTAATTTGAGAACTTACTATTCTATTAATAATAATAATTACTATTACTATCTTTTTCTTCATTTTGTTACTACTGTAACTATTAACACTAGCAACATTTTTTTACTTAGTTTTCTCTTATTAATAATAATACTACTTACTATTTTTGTATAATTTTCTTTCTCCATTATTTTAATTATATTTACTCTACAATATCGTACTTGTTACAAAACTTAGCTCAATGTAATAAACAAAAAGATAGACAACAAAGTAGAGAGAAATAGAGAAGAGAATATATTTCTTCTATGTATCCAAGTGTATTACAAAATGATTTCTCATCCTCTATTTATAGTACTACATAGAGGTATACTAAAAGAATTCCATAAATATGTCATTAAGCTTTTGAGATCATGGAGGAAGATCATGGGGGAGATCATGGAGGTGTGGGAGTTACAACCATAAGTATTGGAGTAGTGGGAGTTATGGAGATAATGGATAAAAGTAGTGGGTGTTATAGGAGTTATGGACATCCACCATAATCTAATATTTCATAACACTCCCCCTTGGATGTCCAAAGATAATGTGCCTCGTTAAAACCTTAACTAAAATAAAACCCAATGGGAAAAAAAAAATTCTAGAAAAGGAAATAGAGTACACATATCTAACAAAATGCATTTTTATTGCCTCGTTAAAAACCTTGCAAGGAAAACCCAGTGGGACAAAACCTTGTAAGGGAAAAAGAGTGCAACGCGCATTAACTCCCCCTGAAAAGAGCATCAATTCACATCCTTGAGCCTTCGCATTCCAATCTTGTGTACCAGCTTCTTGAAGGTTGTCGTTGGTAGAGATTTTGTGAACAAATCAGCCATATTATCACTTGAACGAATCTGTTGCACATTGATATCACCATTCTTTTGAAGATCATGTGTGAAAAATAACTTTGGTGAAATATGCTTTGTTCTATCTCCTTTTATGAATCCTCCCTTCAATTGGGCTATGCATGCTGCATTGTCTTCATACAAAATCGTGGGTAGTTTGTCACATTTCAAACAACATTTGTCTCGAATATGATGTATTATAGACCTCAACCACACACACTCTCGACTTGCTTGATGAATAGCGATTATCTCAGCATGATTAGATGAAGTAGCCACAATTGATTGCTTAGTCGATCGCCAAGATATGGCAGTGCGTCCACAGATAACACATAACCTGTTTGAGATCAAGCCTTGTGTGGGTCAGATAAATATCCAGCATCAGCATAACCAACAAGATCAGGACTGCAATTATTGCTATAAAATAAGCCCATATCGGTAGTCCCTTTTAGATACCGCAATATATGTTTGATTCCATTCCAATGTCTCCTTGTGAGAGCAGAGCTATATCTTGCTAAGACATTAACTGAAAAAGTTATGTCAGGCCTTGTAGTATTTGCAAGATACATTAGTGCGCCAATTGCACTAAGATATGGTACTTCAGGACCAAGTAGCTCTTCATTCTTTTCTTGCGGTCGGAATGGATCCTTATTCACATCAAGTGATCGAACAACCATCGGAGTACTTAAAGGATATGCTCCATCCATGTAAAACCGTTTCAATACCTTTTCTATATAGGCAGATTGATGAACAAAAATTCCGTTTGCCAAATATTCAATTTGCAAACCAAGACATAATTTTGTCTTTCCGAGATCTTTCATCTCGAATTCCTTCTTTAAATAATCAATTGCCTTTTGGAGTTCTATGGGAGTTCCAATAAGGTTTATGTCATCGACATATACGGCAAGTACAACAAATTCCGATGTTGTTTTCTTTATAAAAACACATGGGCAAATGGCATCATTTATATAGCCTTCCTTTAATAAATACTCACTAAGACGATTATACCACATTCGTCCTGATTGCTTTAGACCATACACAGATCTTTGCAATTTGATTGAAAACATTTTCCGGGACTTTGAATTATGAGTGTTTGGCATTTTGAATCCATCGGGAATTTTCATGTATATCTCATTATCAAGTGAGCCATAAAAATAGGCAGTAACCACATCCATTAAATGCATGTCAAGCTTTTCAAGGACAGCAAAACTAATGAGATAACGGAAAGTTATAGCATCCATTACGGGTGAATATATCTCTTCATAATCGACACCAGGCCTTTGAGAAAATCCTTGTGCAACAAGGCGTGCCTTATATCTTTGTACCTTGTTTTTCTCATTTCTCTTGCGTACAAAGACCCATCTATAGCCAACAGGCTTAACACAGGTGTTTCAACTATAGGCCCTAAAACTTCACGTTTTGCAAGTGAATTCAATTCTGATTGGATTGCTTCTTGCCATTTTGGCCAATCAAGTCTTTGTCGACATTCTCGAACAGATTGAGGTTCAAGATCCTCACTTTCTTGCATAATGCTAGATGCAACATTATATGCACAGACATAATCCACCACTATATCCACTCGATTAAAATTTGTCTCAATATCGATTGGATTTATTGATAGTTCCTTATTTTCCTGAGTCTCGGGCTCAATGGATTCTTCAGGAATCTCAGAATTTATTAAATCGTGAATTTCCTCATGAGATTCTTTCGTAGTGTCATTTTGATCATTTGCTTTCCTTTTTCTAGGATTTCGATTTTTGGAACCTAATGGCCTGCCACGTTTTAGGCGTGCTTTCGACTCATTAGATATGACACTAGAAGATTGTCCAATAGGGACATCAATATGGATTGGAACATTCTCTACGGGGATGTGAGATTTTGTTATCCTTTTCAAGTCCGTGAATGCGTCAGGCATTTGATTTGCTATTCTTAGCAAATGGATAATATTTTGCACCTCTTTTTGACAAATAGAGGTATGTGGATCAAGATGAGATAATGATGGATTTTTCCACAAAATTTCCCGTTTGGTTTCACCAACTTCTTCCCCTAATTTCGGGAAAAGTGTCTCATCGAATCGACAGTCTGCAAATCGTGCAGTGAACAAATCCCCTGTTAATGTTTCGAGGTAGCGAATAATGGAGGGCGATTCAAACCCAACATATATTCCTAACCTTCTTTGCGGACCCATTTTGGTGCAGTATGGCGGTGCTATAGGCACGTATAGTGCGCATCCAAAGATTCTTAAATGGGATATATTGGGTTCATGACCCAAAACCAATTGCAACGGGGAATATTTGTGATAATTCATCGGTCTGAGACGAACTAGCATTGCTACATGCAAAATGGCGTGACCCCATACCGAAGTGGGCAGCCTCGTTTTCATGAGTAATGGCCTTGCAATCAACTGCAGGCGTTTAATTAACGATTCTGCAAGACCTTTTTGAGTGTGAACATGAGCTACAGAATGTTCCACTTTTATCCCAATTGATAAGCAATAATCATTAAATGCTTGGGATGAAAACTCAGCAGCATTATCCAGTCTAATAGACTTGATTGGATTATCAGGAAATTGTGCTCGTAGTCGAATTATTTGTGCCATTAATTTCGCAAATGCAAGGTTGCGTGATGACAACAGGCACACATGAGACCATCTACAGGATGCGTCTATCAAGACCATAAAATACCTAAAGGACCCACTGGGTGGGTGAATAGGTCCACAAATGTCCCCTTGTATATGTTCCAAAAACGTAGGTGACTCAGTTCCAACCTTTGTTGGTGATGGTCTAATAATTAACTTGCCTTGATAACAAGAAGTGCAAGAAAATTCATTATTTAAAAGAATCTTTAAATTCTTTAATGGATGCCCATATGAGTTTTCTATAATCCATCTCACATAATTGATCCAGGATGTCCCAATCGATCATGCCAAAGTACAAAAGTATTGGAATCAGTAACCTTTTGGTTTACTGTGGAATGTGCCTCAATTGCACTAATTTTTGTTCAATACAGGCCACAAGATAAAGATGAGAACTTCTCAATAACCCTCTTTTGGCTAGAGACATTCTTTGTAATGATGAGGTATTCAAGATTATTCTCATCTATTGTCTCAATATGATATCCATTTTGACGGATATCTTTAAAACTCAACAAGTTCCTCTTGGACTTGGAAGAGAACATTGCATTCTCTATGATAAATATTGTTCATTTAGGCAGAGTTATAGTTGCTCTTCCGGAGCCTTCAATCAATTTACTACTACCAGAAATTGTAGTAACATCTGCCTTACACATACTTAAATGAGAGAAATATTTCTTCTCTTTGAATATCGTATGTGTGGTACATGAATCAATTAAACAAATATTTTTGTAATTGGACGTTGATCCAAGTTTGCTTTGTGAAATATCCATATTTGCTTCCCATGGTTTGACATACAAAAGAAATATACGAAAAATATTAGTATTTTTTTTATAGATATGAGAATAAACAAATTTAAGTCTATGATTCAACATAATAGTTTCAGTGCGGTCATTATGAAAAAAAAATATCTTTTATCATAATTATTCTCCTTTTAATATCAAAGTATTAACAATTAGTAGTAGCATAAAGAGTCTTCACAATATTTCTTTTATTACTATATTTAATGTGCTACAAATAAAGCATAAGATGAATGTGTAATCTAAAGTTATATATTTTAAAACCATAATACAGATTATTTGTCAAGTTGATAAAACTCTTAAGGTACATATCGATATTTGATCATTGATTGAATTGTTTTGAATTGAATGTTTCACCTAGAATGATTCAACTAATTGAGTTAATAGCTGTTGGCAGTGAATCTGTTTCAGGTTCATAATACTACTAGCATAATAGCACCTTTAATGTGCTAATACATTAACACCGAGCAGATTAGAAAGGATTATAAAAAAAAAATGAAACTGATAATTCTGTTTAATATATTTTTTTTAATTTTATTTCAAGCATATTATTATTTTAATGAATACTTGCTTGATACTTAGCTTTACTAGCTTAAAGCAGAAAATATAAAATTTGAACCATATCACAATAATAGATAACTTATGTAAACTATGATAATTGTTTATTCATTAACTACTACGAATAAGTAAAAATAAAAATATCAAACTGCTCAATCTTCTTTAACCATGGATCCATTAGCGATCAAGTGATCTATTTTCCCCTCAGGGTGCTCAAAGAAGTGTGCCACATCCAAGTGGGTGATGTCAAAATTATTGTCAGAGACAAAATTGGTTTCAGGGCCTTTACTCTTTAGAGATGCTTGATAAAGCTCAACCAAATGTCTTGGTACACGGCAAATTTTTGCACATTGCCCTTTTCCACCGCAACGATAACATATAGTTTCTGAACTATTTGCTTTTGGATTCTCATAATTCCATTTCCGCTTTTGGTGGTTATATCTCTTTGGGGGGTGACTAACACCAGGAAAATTTCTTCCTTGTCCACGTCCACGGCCATGACCCCGACCACGACCACGACCATGATTAAAGCCATAGCCTTTTCCACGCTTAGCATAATGGGAATGCACCTTATCTACTTCAGGCAATGGTGTAGACCCAGTGGGTCGATTTTCGTGATTTCTCATGAGCAGGTCATTGTTTCGCTCAACCACAAGGAGAAGAGAAATCAGCTCAGAGTACTTTTTGAAACCTTTCTCTCTGTACTGTTGTTGCAGAACCATATTGGAGGCATGAAACGTTGTAAACGTTTTTTCAAGCATATCATAATCAGTTATAGTATCTCCACAGAGTTTCAATTTAGAAGTAATTCTAAACATTGCAGAATTATATTCAGAAACAGACTTAAAGTCTTGGAGCCTCAGATGAGCCCAATCATATCGTGCTTGTGGCAGAGTGACCAACTTTATGTTGTCATATCTCTCCTTTATGCCATTCCACAAGATAAGTGGATCTTTGACTGTGAGATATTCAATTTTCAAACCTTCATCAAGGTGATGGCGCAAGAAAATTAATGCCTTAGCACAGTCTTGGGTGGATGCATTATTTCTGTCTTTAATGGCGTCTCCAAGACCCATTGCATCCAAATGGATTTCAGCATCCAACACCCATGTCATGTAGTTCTTGCCCGAAATTTCAATGGCAACAAACTTTCTTTTCATAATGTCAGACATAATTAAAACCAAATTAGGAAGAGAAAAAATACCTTAATTTTCTCAAATAGATTCTTGAGATAGTAGAGCTTCGTGCTGATAACGTGTTACAAAACTTAGCTCAAAGTAATAAACAAAAAGATAGACAACAAAGTAGAGAGAAATAGAGAAGAGAATATATTTCTTCTATGTATCCAAGTGTATTACAAAATGATTTCTCATCCTCTATTTATAGTACTACATAGAGGTATACTAAAAGAATTCCATAAATATGTCATTAAGCTTTTGAGATCATGGAGGAAGATCATGGGGGAGATCATGGAGGTGTGGGAGTTACAACCATAAGTATTGGAGTAGTGGGAGTTATGGAGATAATGGATAAAAGTAGTGGGTGTTATAGGAGTTATGGACATCCACCATAATATAATATTTCATAACAGTACTATTGTTTCTAGGATCAGATAACTCTTTTTTTTAGAAAAACTTTATTTTCTATTTTTAGTATCACTAGTTATACTAAGTACTACTGCTATTTTAATTTTTATATACTTCTTATTTCTGTCACCACTACTATTTTAGGAGCTAAGTTTGATTTTCTTTCAACAAAAATGAAAAAATAAAAAAAAAAAAATTGCTTTAAGGATTTCAGGTAGTTTATGACCCGCTCTTCAACAAAAGAGTTGGATAATTACGATCCAGAAATTGAAAAATCTCTTCGATTGCACAGGAAAGGACAAACATCATCTCCTCAAAGTATAGCTTGTGAAGAAATGGAGAACGAAGAACTCAATAACCAACTCCCGCCACATCAAGTAGAAAAACAGTTCGATGAGGTGGCACTACGACGTGATAGAATACTTAGAGATTATGCAAGACCAGATCATTTTAAAGGAGAATCAAGTGTGAGGAGACCACCAATTGCAGCAAACAATTTTGAAATCTTCACAAGCTTGATTCAAACCATTCAACACTCATGTCAGTTTACTGGTGACGCAAGTGAAGATCCTCACACCCATTGAATTGATTTTCTTGAATTAGTTGAAACTTGTAGGTATAATGGGGTCACAAAATATGCTATTAGGTTGCGGCTTTTTCCTTTTTCATTAAAAGGTGAAGCCAAAACATGGTTGCGAAGTCTAGCAAGAGGTTCATTACAACATGGGACCAAATTACCTAAAAATTTCTTAATAAATATTTTTTACATGAAAAAACATTTAAAATGAAGCAAGAAATCAATAATTTTATGCAGACAAATTCTGAATCTGTATACCAGGCATGGGAAAGTTTAGCAGCAATGTTAAGAAAATGGCCACATCATGGTATCCAAGATCCTGGCATTTTATATATTTTCTATCACTGTCTTAGACCCTCTGCTAGAAATGTAATTGATGCAGTTTCAGGAGGATCAATAATGGGAAAAACTATTGTAGAAGCAAAGCAATTGCTTAATGAGATTTCTAAAAACGCTGTTCAATGTCCCTCAGATAGAATGATTATCAGGAAATCAGCATGAGTAAATCAAGTTGAAGCTTTGAATTCATTGACACAATAAATTGCGACCTTAACACAAAAAGTTGAGGTTTTTCAGATAGGTGCTCACTCATCCCAACTTGAGAATTGTGATGTTTGTCAAGGTAATCATCCAAATCATGAATGTCAAGCTTCAACAAGAAATGAGGAACATTTAAATGTTATTGGTTCTAAAAATAATTACTCATTTGGTGGTCCCATGGAACAAAAACATTCAGGATTTCAGTGGAGTAGTCCTAATGGTGCTGAAAATCCTCAAAGATTTTTTAATAAAAAAAAACAAGTACAGGGACCACCTGGTTTTCAAAATCAAAATAGAGGGCAACATAATTTTCAACAATATCAGCAGCAGCCCCAAAGAACTCATCAACAAGCCTTGAAGACCTGATGTACAAATTCATTAAGGCTATTGACGAGAAGGTTGAAAGTCAAAATTCAGCTATCAAGAATTTGGAAATTCAGGTAAGCCAATTAGCGACCCTCAGGTCTGGACAAATTCAAAGTGCTCTACCAAGAAACACCGAGAATAATCCAAAGGAACACCTCAAAGCTATATCTCTGCGGTCAAGTAAAACTCTTGATGACCCATATGCATATAGACAATGAAACCACAGGAAGTGGAACAGGTGAATGAAGGTGAGAATAAAATAGACTCTGAACTTCTAAAAGAACAAAAAGATAAAGTAAAAAAGATACAAGAAAATGAATTAATGACAAATACTCACTCTGTACCCCTCCCCTTTCCCCAAAAGATGAAAAGAAAAGCTTGACAAACAGTTTTCAAAGTTTCTAGAATTTTGAAACAATTTTACATTAACATACCTTTCACAGATGCTTTGACACAAATGCCTTCATATGCTAAATTTCTCAAAGAAATTTTATCAAGAAAAAGAAAATTGGAAGAAGTTTCAATGGTTAAGCTTACAGAAAAATGTAGTGCTATACTTCAAAATAAGCTCCCTCAGAAACTTGGTGATCCAGGAAGTTTTACAATTCTTTGTACCGTGGGAAGTACTCACTTTGAAAAGGCGTTATGTGATTCAGGTGCTTCAATAAATCTAATGCCTTTTTCAATTTTCAGGAAATTAGAACTTGGTGAAATGAAAGATACGGGAGTGTCTCTTGAATTAGCTGATCAAAGTACTAAGAGACCAAAAGGAATTATTGAAAATATCCTTGTCAGGGTTGACAAATTTGTATTTTCAGTATATTTTATAATACTTGAAATGGAAGAAAATATTGAGGTACCATTAATTTTAGGTAGACCATTTCTCGCAACAGGGAGAGCAATTATTGATGTTCATCAAGGATAATTAATATTGCGAGTTGATGAGGAAAGAGTGAATTTTGACATGCAAGAAATGATGAAATTTTCTGGGGATGAGTCATCACCATCTTGTTTTCAAATTGACTTATTAGATGACCTTGTAGACGAATACAAAGATAATCAGTTAATTACCGATTCATTGGGGAGATGTTTAGATAAGTCAGGTACCGTAAGTGATTATAACCTCGTAGTTAGAGAACAAGCTGAAATTCTAGAAAAAGAGTCAGAAAATGAGAATGTTTCACAAGAAGGAGTTCAATTATAAATTGATCTCAAAGCACTTCCTTCTCATTTAAAATATTTGTTTCTTGAACCCGAATTATTTCCAGTAATCATTTCATCTTCTTTGACTACAGAACAGGAAAGGAAACTGATTGGAGTCCCGAGAAAACACAAGACAACCTTAGGATGGACTATAACTGATCTCAAAGGAATCAGTCCAGCTATTTGTATGCACAGGATTCTTATGGAGAATGATTATAAGCCAATAGTCCAACCCCAAAGGAGACTAAACCCAACAATGCAGGAAGTCTTCAAGAAAGAAGTGGTGAAGCTTCTAGCAGCAGGTATCATTTATCCAATATCTGACAATCCATGGGTAAGTCCTGTACAATTAGTGCCAAAAAAGGAGTCATGACAGTAATAAAAAATAAAAATAATGAATTCATACCTATTAGAACAGTCACAGGATGGAGAGTCTGTATTGATTACAGACGACTTGATGATGCCACAAGGAAGATCATTTCCCTTTTTCCTTTATTGATCAAATTCTTGAAAGAGTTGCAAGCCATGATTTTACTGTTTCCTTGATGGATATTCTGGGTATAATCAGATACCAATTGCTCCAGAAGATAAAGAAAAAACCACATTCACATGCCCCCAATGTACGTATGCTTATCGAAGAATGCCATTTGGACTATGCAATGCTCCTGCTACATTTCAGCGTTGCATGTCGGCAATTTTCTCTGATATGACTGAAAAGTTTCTTGAAATATTTATGGATGATTTCACACTTTTTGGTAAGACATTTGAAGATTGTCTCTATCATTTAACTTTGGTGCTTAAAAGATGTGAAGAGACAAATCTAGTTCTAAATTGGAAAAAATGTCATTTCATGGTAACATAGGAAATTGTTTTAGGACATAAAATTTCTTCTAAAGGGATAGAAGTTGGTAAGGCAAAAATTGATCTTATAGCAGGATTACCCCCTCCTACCACTGTTAAAGGCATTAGAAGTTTCTTAGGGCATGCAGGTTTTTATTGAAGGTTTATAAAAGATTTTTTTAAAAATTTCAAAACCTCCGACTAACATACTGACGAAAGATGTGAAGTTTGAATTTTCAGATAATTTCAAGAAAGCATTTGAGATTCTAAAGAAACAGTTGACTAATGATCCAATTGATGTTTCTCCTGACTAGAGCCAACCCTTTGAAATAATGTGTGATGCAAGTGATATAGCAGTTGGAGCGGTATTGGGACAAAAAAGAGACAAGATTTTAGGCCTATTTACTACGCCAGTAGAACCCTCAATGAAGCTCAAAAGAATTATGCTACAACTGAGAAGGAACTACTTGCAGTCGTATTTGCATTTGACAAATTTCGTTCGTATTTCATAGGAACAAATGTTACAATTTATACTGATCATGCAGCTTTAAAGTGCCTCTTAGCAAAGAAGGATGCTCGACCTAGATTGCTAAGATGGATACTCCTTTTGCAAGAATCTGATATTAAAATAAAAGATCGAAAAGGTTCTGAGAATCAGGTAGCCGATCATTTGTCTCATCTAGAAAATCCTCATGCTGAGATAAAAGATATCAAAGAGGATTTCCTGATGAACATATATTTTCAGTCACAATCGTTATAAATAGACCACTTGGTTTGCTGATATTGCCAACTACTTGGCTGGGGGATGGATTCCAAAAGATTTTTCTTAAGAACAAAAGAAAAAACTTAAAAAAGAAGCAAGACATTATTACTGGGAAGATCCTTACTTGTTTAAATTTTGTGCAGATGACATAAATAGGAGATGTGTGCCAGAGACATAAATGAACAACATCTTAAGTCACTGCCATGATGGGGCTGCAGCTGATGTACTTGAAGTTGGCTTTTTCTGGCCAACCCTATTCAAAGAGGCAAGGAATTATGTCGCCACTTGCGATAAGTGCCAGAGAATCGGTAACATTTCAAAAAGGGAAGAAATGACTCCTAATTCTATTTTTCATAATCTTCGATGTTTGGAGCATTGATTTTATGTGTCCTTTTCCTCCTTCAAATGGCTATGAATATATTTTGGTAGCTGTTGACTACATTTCCAAATGGATAGAAACAATTGCTACAAGAAAAAATGATGCTCATATTGTTTGTGCTTTCCTTAAGAAAAATATTTTTCTAGATTTGGAACTCCGCGAGTAATAATAAGTGATCAAGGAATCATTTCGTAAACAGACAATTTGCTAGTTTGTTGTTAAAATATAGAGTAACTCATAAAAGAGGAACTCCATATCATGCTCAAACAAGCGGGCAAGTTGAAGTATCCAATAGAGAATTAAAAAGAATTTTAGAAAAAACTGTTGGTTCTTCTCGAAAAGGTTGGTCTTTAAAGTTAGATGATACTTTATGGGCATATAGAACTGCTTTCAAAACTCCCATAGGCACATCTCCTTATAGACTAGTTTTTGGAAAAACTTGTTATTTACCTGTAGAATTAGAACATAAAGCATATTGGGTTATAAAATTGTTGAATCTAAACTTGCCAAATGTAGGTAAAAATCGTCTATTGCAGCTTGATGAGTTGGAAGAGTCCAGACTTGCAGCATACGAAAATGCTAAATTGTACAAGGAAAAGACAAAAAAATGGCATGACAAGCTCATCCGCCATAAAAATTTTAAAGTTGAAAATCAAGTTTTGTTGTAAAATAGCCGATTGAGATTATTCCCTGAAAAATTTATGTCACGCTGGACAGGACCATATACAGTAACAGAAATTACCCCATATGATGCTATTGAAATCCAACATATAAATGGGGGAGAAAAATTTAAGGTAAATGGTCACCGACTGAAGCCTTATGTCACCAGAATATTTGACAAACAGGTTTCAACAATCCTTATTGCTTAAAAAAATTATTAAAATAATAAGTCGAGCTGACGATATTAAACTTATAATTATATCCTTACTTTTAAAATCTTTCTAAATAATATTAGTTGTATAAATATAATATCATAATTAATTGTTTATGTTTATATTAGTGAATTGATAATATATTATATATTAGTTATAATATATATATATATATATATATATATATATATATATATATATATATATATATATATATATATATATATATATATATATATATATATATATAAAATATCCTACTAGTAGTATATGTATTATTATTTATGTCCTTTCTTAATATCTATTAGTTTACTTCATGAAATATACTCATGAATGTCTATGTAGATTTTGTGTAATACATATTCCCTTAAATAATTCCTAAAAAAAAATTTAGAAAAAAGGTGATGAAAAATCTGGAGAGCAAATCTAGGAGCCAACGACGCACTCTGATTGAACTCCTTCTCAAATCCAATAAGTCGAGCTGGCGACGTTAAACTCAAAATTTTTTCTTCCCCTCTCTTTAATCGTTTAATAATTATTAGTAGTAAATATATATATATATATATATATATTTATATATATGTGTGTGTGTGTGGGGGGGGTATGTATTAATATATTTTGCCATGATAAAGAAGCTCTCCCATGATTTCAACAATGAAAGTTTTCTCATATCATGAAAAAGAATATTTTCTCTGCCATAATCTTGTCTTTGTTATATGAAAGAAACCTTGAACAGCCAAGAAAAAGGAAATGAGGCCAGAGTCGAAAAAAAAATCAGGGAAGCTCCTTTATCTCCTTTTACTTTTAATTTATTCTCACGAGGACATGCCATTATTTAAGCTAGGGGTAGAGGAATATGTTAATTATATATGTGTTTCTTTTACATTTTTTTTCTGTTAAATATATAAGAAAACATATATTTTACAACTGAAAATGTGTTTCTTTTAAAATTATAAAAAAAATTAAAATAGATAAACTGAAAAAAGTAAAAAAAAACTAAAAAAAAAATGAGTTACCTTATTCTTAAGGCAACTTATTTCATGTACTTCCATGAATTTCTTGTTCAGTTCTTTGCCATAATCGTAATATTTTGAACTGAATATTCTTTTTAGGACTTTTAGTTGTTTTATCTAATTTTGATAAATAAGTTGGTTAAACTTGATTTGACTTGAAAAACATGAGACTTTAGAAAAGACGAATTTGATTAAGTACCATTCATGGGTTTTATGATTACTTTTCTAAGCTCATACTTGCTTATTGGTGATTGAAATCATAGTTTTTGTTGCTTCCAAGTGTATTGTGCGGTTAACTTATATTGTCTAGTTCTCCTGCTTATTTGGAAATCTAGAACTTACCTTGAATGTGGTTTGAGGCGAAATTCTAGGCAGATCTTTGAGTTATGAAATAAAAGTAGGCTTTCTTTGTTGAGCAATAGCCTAAATTGACCTACCTTAGTGATTTTTATCCCTAGTTAGCCCAGTTGAGCCTAATAAATTATCTCTTATTTTGTTGGCCGTTAAAATTTAAAATAAAAAGAAAATATTTTGTTGGTCGCCAAGCTTTAATCATTAGCCTGTTTGTTATTATAACTTGTTCTTTGTTCACCCAATTCCCTTTTGGGCACTTTTAGAGTTGATCTGGATACAAAATCTGGGCGTGAGGTGTAATTGCAAAAAGAATTGGTGAAAGAATAATTGTTTAAAGTTGTCGATATTTTGAGATGTTATCGTAAGAAAAAAAATAGTAGCTTCAGAATTTAAAAAAAAAAAAAACAACAACAACAAAGAAAAGTTGGCAACTCCATTAAAAAAAAATGAAAGGGATGAAACAAAACAAAGGTTCCTTGTTTAAATGAGATGAAAGACAATTGTACTTAATAAATAAAATAAATGTGTAGTGCCCATATGGAATTTGAGTTACTATTATCTATATATACCTTACCCATCTCTAAGCTTACTTTACAATCTTGCAAAAGTACTACATGATCTTAACTCAGAGACTCCTATATTAGTGGAGAACCACATGACAGTCAAGCTTATGGTTATTTTCAGTAACTTGAGGTACTTCTTTGTTGAGAGTGAGTGTATTTTATATCTATGCCCTTCCTTGATCCTATATCTATATTTTATGTGATATATGGGGATCTCTCTTTATTCAGTGAGACACACTTGAGATTAAAAAATATTATGATTTCAGTTCTCAATTGGTGAACATGAGTACAACTGAAAGTTGTTTAAACTCGTGGATTGGTCTTAGTCAATTCTTCTCTATCAAAACCTCTCATGATTTCTCTTAAAATGTTTAGTTACTATGTTCATTTTTTTTCTTTGCTCGTGGAAGAGCAAAAGTTTAAGTATGTGAGAATTTGATTAGTGCATTTTACCTGATCTTAACAATATAATTATTCTTAGGAAAAGCATAAATATTATCATGTTTCTTCCGTATTTTTAACTATATTTTGCAGGAATAATTTTAGAAGAATTGTCGTACAAAGCAAGAAGAACCTCAAGAAAAATACTACAAAGAAGTAAAAGAGCAAGTTATGATGGAAAAAATAATTTGGCAAAGGAAAATGAACACATAAATGACGTTGGACTTTGATAATCCATCAAATCCACACTTACCATGAGACATCAAATCTACACCATGATGACATCTCAACTTGCCGGGACAAATTTAGAGTTCCATGACAAATCTTGATTTACTTGACAAAATCTCAACTTGCACATGTATAATCAAATTTGCCATGATAAAATCTAAACTTAGAATTGAAGAATTCTCATCTCTGCAATGAATCAACATCTAAATTTGCCATGGAGATCTAATGCCAAATCGAGAAGTCATCATGAAACTCTTATATTTCCTATATAATAAGATGTTGCTCGATCAGAAAAGGAGGGGAGTAGAGAGAAAGCTGAGAGCTAGAAGTGGGAATCAAAATTCTTAAAAGCTTCTCTAATTTATTTCTTTCACCAGTATCGAATTATCTTTTTTTTTTAAATCACAATAGTGGTTTAGTTGTTGTTTATAAATAAATTCAAGTATAGGAAATTACTCTAGTTCCTGCTTTTTTTAATTAAATAGGGGAAATTATTCTTCTTGAACATTTCTTTCTATTTTCTTATTTAATGGACAAGAATATTTCCATTGTTAGTACTAATTCCAGTATGGAGTAACTTTTCTTGTGTTGGAGAAAGATGGATCATAATATTTCTATATAATAGTAGATATTATTTCTCAAATTCACATGCTTGAGATAGAATTTATTTAACTTTTATCTGCTTTCACAGTTAGACGTTATTTAATTTATTAACATCTCTCTATCTTGTACTACATATTAAGTGTTTATTAATTTTGTAATCGAGTGAGGCGGAAGAAATAATATAGTTAAGTGTAGTATTGATAAATGTTAATATTTATTCAGTAACATCTATCTCTAATATGTTATAATTAATTTTACACTTATTTGTAAACGAGAGAGGCGAATGGTGTAATAATTAGTTATAACAAGTAGGCTAACCGAAAGGGACTTACTATCAAGAGCAGGTTTTATGTCACGACCCGAATTTACCAAGCATCGGGAGTCGTGACGGCGCCTACTGTCGAAGCTAGGCAAGCCAACCTTTATAATCATTTTCACAAACTTAGATTTAAAATAAGTTAAATATTTAAAATAATTAATTAAAACATGCGAAAGTCTTTTAACAACAATAGCGAAAACAAAAATGCGGAAATTAACAACATGTCTCTACCAAGTATGTGGTGTCACTACTCACGGACGATTAAATGAGTACTACAAGTACAGTCTGAAAGAAATACATATTTATGTCTGTTCGATACAATTAAACAAACTGAATGGAAAATATAAGGGAGACTCAGGGCCCGCGAACGCCAGCAAACTACCTTGGAGTCTCTGGACTGAAGGATCACTCCCGACTATAGCTTCGCTCCGTAGGCTGCGTCCTGACCTGTGCACAAAAGGCACAGAAGCGTAGTATCAGCATAACCGACCCCATGTGCTGGTAAGTGCCCGGCCTAACCTCGGCGAGGTAGTGACGAGGCTAAACTGGACCTACCACAACCAACCTGTACAGATATATGTAATAACAAAAAGAGAGCAAGAATTTAAGCAAATAAAAGGGAAAGGGGACATGCTGGGGGAGTAGCGGTTCAATTATAACTTCTACAATCAAGAGATGGAACTGAATAAATAATAATTAAATAAGAAAGTCAATAAATCAACAACTGCACGGCATCACCCTTCCTGCTTTTACTCTCATTCCTCACCCAAATTGGTCAAATATAATGCACGGCATCACCCTTCGTGCTTTTACTCTCAATTCTCACCAAGAATATCAAATACAAGGCACGACATCACCCTTCGTGCTTTACTCTTGATAAACAGTGCACGACATCACCCTTCGTGCTTTTACTCTCAATAAAAAGTGCACCGAGATCACCCTTCCTAGTTTTATTCACAATAAACAGTGCACGGCATCACCCTTCGTGCTTTTACTCTCTCTTCCTCTCCCAATCAATGGTCACAATCAAACGGGAAAAAGGAAATGTATATATATATATATATATATATATATATATATATATATATATATATATATATATATATATATATATATATATATATCAAGACAAAATATCCCGGTAAGGGAGAATAATTGAACAATAGGTCCCGATAAAGGAAATACAACTCAACAATAGGTCCCGGCAAGGGAATACAACTCAACAAATGGTCTCGGCAAGGGAAAAGTACCAAAAATTCCTCTTTAGTTCATTTAATTCTCAACTTTCACTTCATAGTTCTTGTAACTAGTAATTATCACAATTGTTTACTTACTTCGCAATTTTTAATAGCAAATATGACATCACTGTCATGCTTGACTTGGGCGCATAGGTAACCGTCACCATACTTATACACCGACCCCACATAGCACATAACAATTAATGACCTAATCATATTTTCTCAAGTCAAAGTTAGATCGAACACTTACCTCGAATCCGAAAATAGTAACTCAAAGCTCAAAAATCGCCTTTCCTCTAGAATTCGACCCTGAACCAACAATATCTAACATAATTCGATTCAATATTATCAATAATAGCACAAGGATACAATTTCGTAGCTTAGAAATTCATTTCTAATTTTTCTTCCAAAAATATCAAAATCCGACACCGGGCCCACATGGTCCAAACTTGAGACTCGGACCAAATTCCAATTACCCATAACCCCACGAGTCCAAATATATGATTTGTTTTAAGATTCGATCCCAACTTGAGGTTGAATCGCCCAAAATTCTCAAAAACCTAACTGTACCCAAAAAAACCCTAATTAATACCATGATTCTATGATTTAGGGCCAGAAAATTGGTGTTTTGATGAAGGAAACAAGAGGAAAGGAAGTTAAGATTACTTACCCGATGAACTACGAAGAAATGAGAGCTTGGATTTTGTCCAATGGAGGATTCTTGGAAGAGCTCGTGTGAGAATTTGGGAATAAATCCCGTCACTGGTCTGTTTTTAGGCTTTTAAAATCACTGGGCGAAATTACCCTTCGCGATCGCGAGAATGGGGATGCGATCGCGGTGAAGAAATCTTGGAAGCTACGCGATCGCGTGAGGAGTGCTGCGACCGCGTAGAGGAAAAGTCACTGAGAGGTCAATTGGTCTATGCGATCGTGTGGACTAGTACGCGAACACGTAGAAGAGGAAGCTATGCGATCGCGTGAACGACGATGCGATTGCGTAGAGTTACGAGTCAAAGCATTGCGATCGCTTGGCAGAGGCCGTGATCGCGTAGAACAGAATCACTGGGCAACAGTTGCAGAAAATCTGCTAAGTCCAAAGAGCCAAAAACACACCCCGAAAACACTCCCGAGCCCTCGGGACTCCCAACCAACCACACAAACTAACTCAATATCATCCTATGGACTTTTTGGAGCGATCAAATCGCCATAATAACATCAAAATCAAAGAATCAACCCCCAAAACTCATGATTTTCATTTCTAAGTTCAAAACTTTCAAACTTTTTTTAGTCCGAAACACGTCAAACGACGTCCGTTTTAATCCAAACTTTACAAATAACACTTAACACCCATTTAAGACTTGTACCGGGCGTCAGAACCAAAATACGAGACCGATACCATTATTTTTGATCAATTTGTGTTTTAATTTTTCCCTAAGCATATTCATAAAATAATTTCACAGAAAAGCTCCAAACACGAGCCTGGGACATCGGATTTCGATTCCGGGAATACGCCCGGGTCCCAAATTTCCTTACGAACCCTTTGGGACCGTCACATCACGGGTCCGGGTCCGTTTATCCAAAACGTTAACCAAATTCAACTATAGCAATATTAGTATCAAAATTCATAGTTTTTAACACATAATTCAAATATTTTCAGATAAAAAATTTTCGGCTTCGCGCCCCGACTGCGCACGCAAAACGAGGCAACTCAATAAGAGGTTTTCAAGGCCTCAGAAGCGCAAGGAAAGGGAGAATTACGATAATGACCCTTTGGGTCGTCACATTTTAGTTCAATCATATATTTCTAGCTCTTTAGTATTACTATTTTGAAGATTAATATGTATAACCAAGAGGAGTGTAATTAATTATTCAACTTGAGTATTAATATATATTTGTAATCGTGAGAGGCATTTATACCTTTTTGAGAAATAAAAATTGAAGAATAATAAATTCTACTATATAATAGAAATATTAAGTGGAGTCAAGATCCCAACACCTTTTATAATATTTGTGAAAAACAAATATTTACTACTGCTCTATTTTATGCATTTTTATTTAGTTAATTTACAACTCAAATCTTTCTGATTTTCTCAAATAGTAATTAAAACAAGAAACGTTTGTAGAAGAGATAAAACCAATCTCTGTGGGTCCGACGTCTTTCTATACTATAATTTGATAGAGTACGAGTTTAATTTATATACACGCCAGACACTCGTCACCCAGGTATACTACGAAGAATGGCATGGATCGGGATCATTCTGTAATATTTCAGTGGTTGCCACAAAGAATGACGTCATAGCTCCTGCAAAAAAAATAACAATAAAAACCGTAGGTGGGTATTATAATAAAGGGGAGCACCTCCTATCATGAAAACGCGAGTTGTTGCCATAGTAGTTGCATGAATCAAAACAGATACTTGAGTGGGACCCTCCATAGTATCAGATGACCAAGTATGTGATCCTATCTGTGCAGATTTCTGAAGTGATGAAAGCCCGACGAAGACCTATACTATAACAAAAAAAAAATACGTTGAGTACAATTCAATCTTGGGCATATCGGTTCATGAAAGGTGGCATGGGACATCTGTCAGCCGGGAGAGTCCTACATCTGAGCGAGAGGTCAGACCAATATTCATCCTGGGTTACTAAACCATTCGAGATGCAGAAAATTGATCCTCGCTCTCGACACCCATCCCCTTGGGCATAAGAATAGGAATCGAATTCACAACTATTATGTTGAATCTGTTGTTCTCACCTTAAAAGCTGGGTTAAGGAGTAGACACATTAATAGCAGCAGACACAGGAAAAGAAATCCTTGCTCTTCGGTCTAAGATGAATGTAAGTATAACTTTAATGGCGGCCTAATGAAAATGCCCCAATTTCCGATTTCTAAAGGAATAGCCGGCACTATAAAAAGAATCTATTTTTCCCTTCACAGTCTAAAGATCAGACAAATACCATAAATAGACACAGAGTCAAAATAAGAGCTACTAAATGTTATCTTCAGGCAATATATTTAGTAACTATCTGCTTACTTCTTCTCAGCAATACTCCTGTGTTCCTCATCCTCCAGCACTGTCCCGCTGAAAAGCCTATAAACACAGAATGCCACCTCCCTAAACTCCTCTGACACAACCTCACCCTTCATCAACTCCACCACTGCCCCAACAAAATGCTTGTACGCTTGCCGCAACTCAGGAGAAGCTGCATCAATTATTAGAACATTTCATTAAGTGTTGCAGAAGAAAAGGGAGCATACAAGAATTTCAACATATTTCCACTATAACAACCCTTCTCATCCCTTGTTTCTTTTTGGTGTACCCGTGAGAACCATATTTTGGCAAACTTCTTGCTCGGGCTGTTTTTTCACCGTTTTCAATAAAATTTTATTACTTAATCACACACACAAAAAATCAATCATAAACTAATTAGGATCGACTATAAAGAACAATATCATCATAATTTGATTACTTTTACTCTGGCATGAATCTTCTAAAAGAATTCAAACTTACTTCCATTTATTTCACAACAAGAACGTTATTATTGAAAATTTGATATTACCTTGGTCCCATTGATATACAATCTTTCGAGCAAGTTCTGATTCTTCAAGCGAAGTTGCAGTACTGAAAAATAAGGAAACTCATATTCTTAAGCACCTAAACACTTGGAAAATTGGATAATGAAGAACGAAAAAGATGGGATTTTGGTACCTACGAGAGCTGAAATTTTGGAGAATTGCTTTCCGGTGAAGGTAAGCTTGATCGGCGTCGAATGGTTCTCTGAGAGCATTGGTCAGGCGAGGCAGTTGAAACAACATTCTTAATGTTTCGCCGAATTGATTGATTGATGTTCTTCTCCGATCTTTTTTCAGGGGATGGTCTGAAGTGGTGGTCTACCAGTGGCTTTTATGTATTCAGAATAAAACCGGTTCTTGGTTTCTTGCGCAAGGTGCAATCAGGGAACCGGCCAATTTTTATACCGAGTTAATAGGGTACAACTAATTGGTTCATATAGTGCTAATCACTTGGGACACTTACACAAATGTCACATATAAATTTCAACTTACCAACCTCTACCCAATATTCCAAAAATCGAAACAAACAAGGAATTTTTTAATGGGTATAGTCGAAATTCATTGAAAATATACAGATAAGTCAGTATACAAAATTTGAGGAAGGTTGGAGGTGATTTGGACTGGTTTTGTATCAAAATTCATACTAATTAAATTGATGTCAAATTTTTTTTCTGTGACACATGTATCAAACATGTATCACGCATGTATGTCACACAGATATATATGGATATACATGTGATACAAAATCGATACAAATATGATACATATATGATACACAGTGTGATACACGTATTATTTTTTTTCATATTCAGTATTTACTTCGAATTTTCAATTCAAACCACCTCAAAACTTCACCAAATCATCCCAAAACTGAGATTCAAACTCCTTAAGATATACTCAATCTATTCTAATAGCACCCACTCAAAAGAAAGTAAAAATTTGATATTTTTTTGCTACAATTAGCTAATTGGCCATTTTGACTAATATTAGTAATATTTTATTAATTGACCAATTTTTGTAATAAGCTACTTCTAAATGGACATAGCTAATAATTTTCCTAATTACTACTCCTACTACTATGAAAAGCATTACAATACAAAAACTATTTACATAGTGATTACTAATAAAAACAATTGATGATTAATATGAAGAGACTATTATAAGTGATTTACAACCAAATATTGTTAATTTAATCTCTCAAATATCAGTAAAATTTAATTTATTAATGTGATATATGGCTAATCGCATGTAACCTCTAATTGATTAAAAGGTGTGTTTATGGTCCATTGATATAGGAAATATGTTACATGTTTAGCTCAAAAATTATATTCGTATTTTGTAAACTTAAAAAACAATCGAAAATATATAGGAGTAAATCGTAATCAAATATAATTAGCCCAAAAGATGATTATCGCTTCAAGAATGTTTGTAGATCTGTAAATGCGTAGTAAAATAGACTTAGCTTAAGAGGTAAGCAATGGTTGGAAAATCAAGAAAGATATAAGAGATAGAGAGAGAAATTGTATTATCCGAGAATAACCATGATGCATATTATAATATGGAGGTCTCCTTTATATAGTAGGAGATCATCCTCGAAATAATAAAAAAAGTACAAAAGTTGGTGGCTTCTACTCAGTAAATTGGTCAAGCACTAAACGACATCACTTCTTCTTCACAAACTTAGGTCGCCCTTATTATAAGGGACGTGCCCATCTGGCGTGGGGGCATTATGAGCCAAATTTAACTCTAGTCAGTCCCTCCGTTCATTGGAGGCGTACTCGATGACCGTCTTCAATGGACGGGCATGCACGATTTGCTACTTACGGAAATTTGGCCGTGCCCATAGGCGTGTCTGTCAAAGAGCTGAGCGTGGATAATATTTATTGGGCCGTTGACATGCGACCCTTTTTTTAAGGTGATGTCACTAGTCATATGCATCATCATTATTTTTGTTCCTGAGACTGTTCAGAATATGACGTGACGCTTTGGCTTCCCGCGCCAGTTTCAGAATTGTGCCTCTTCGATTTTAGTGTGCCTTATTCCTATAAATAGAGCAGTGGTTCAAAGAGATTCATCTTTCGAACCTTCAGAAAGTTTCCCTTTGTTTCTTCCTTCATCTTTCTTTCTTGCAAGAGTTTTATCGCTTTCAGAGAAATACCATTTCTGAGGATCGTATCTCTCATCACTAACACTTCATTCTTATAAATCGCATCATGGTGAAACGCTGTCAAGAAAGCAAAAGGACTAAGGAAGGCGCTTCTTCTAGGGTTCTGCCCCCTTCCGATGTTGAAGGGGAAGAAGCAGAGAAGACCCTTGTTCCATTAACAGTAAATAATGTTTTTACTGGAGGATTTGTGTGTTCTGAAATATATCAATACGACATGCCCCTCTTATCCTTGGGAGCATAGCGAGTTGCTTCAGTCTCACCTGGACGCCATTAGATCTAGATACAACATTCCCGGCCATGTTGAAATGGATCCAACCGGGACAGACTATGCCAATGTGCATAGGCCCGGGTTCTGCACATTGTATGAATACACTCTTAGGATTGGAAATAACTTTCCAATTAAACCGCTGGCAGAAGATCTTTGCCGCTTCTATCATGTATGCCCGGCTCAGCTAACATATTACGCCCTGAAGGTGTGTCGAATCCTTACCATGCTTGCGAGTGAGGCCGGGACCGTCGTTTCCGTTCACCACCTGCTGTAGATGTTCAGCCCTAGTTACATGAGGGGTACCATGCTTCAATTGATGAGCCGTGGTAAGAAGAGCTTTGTGGTGAGGGCTGACGGCAAAGCTAACTGCGAGTTTTGGCGTAAATTCTTTTACGTTAGGATGATCCATTTGGTGTCCAATACTAGAGGGTTTCCAGAGATGTGGAATGCAAGATGTAATTCTTTTCTTTTGTAGTGTGGCTCACTCACCCCGTCCCGTTGATGACATTAGGTTATAGGTGGCGGCGTTGATACCGTATGCGGAGAGATGCCGTACTTGGGCTGAGTTCTGTAGATTGTACGGCCCAAGTGGAAACAACCTTCCATGTTTCTTTTCGTTTTGTTTTATCTTGGATACTTTTTTACCCGACGTGCTATTATTTGGCAGGCCGGGGTGTTTCTACAAAGACGGAGAAGAAGAAAACTGATGCTGGCCCATCTAGGGTGGAGTCCAACTCTGATGGGGGAGACATATTTGTGGGCGGCTCGCCTAGAGATAGCCCCTTTTCAACTCCTCAGCAAGGGGCTACACCGGTAGCTACATCGGAGGCGGTGCCTGAGGCTACTTCCGTGGAGATCCCTGAGGCCATACCAATAACGGCACCTGAAATCGTTCCTGTGCCAGTATCTGAAGTCGCTCTAGCGGAGGCGGCTTTCGAAGGAGAGGAGCTGTAGGAGAGAAAAAGGCGGCAACTGATTACTGGCAAATGAATTGCAACCGAGAGCGCGAGGCCTAGTGAGCCCTGCTAAGAGCCGAGGCCATTCGTTCTGGGAGAATGACCTCTCAGAGAGCAGTTTCCGCCACCCGGTCGGTCCGTGCCTCAAGAGGTGGGTCGTCTTCCTCTGTTGGTGGAGTGACCATGGAGATTGAGAGGACAAGATCT
Organism: Nicotiana benthamiana; assembly: GCA_034376525.1. NCBI lineage: Eukaryota > Viridiplantae > Streptophyta > Magnoliopsida > Solanales > Solanaceae > Nicotiana > Nicotiana benthamiana. The sequence continues at coordinate 156,145,368 of CM067338.1, forward strand.
GAAGCAGCTCGTGTAGAAGCACAAGGCAGCTCAGACCGCGTGGAGATGAGGGAGGGCAGGTCCACTCGCCGTATCGTGATTCTTGGTGGATATAATTTGTTAGAAGATAGCAAGCAAGCCGCAGTGAACATGACCTTGTTTTGTGCAGTTGCGGAGCACGAGACACTGAGTGTTAGCAACAAGGATCTATTGAGGCGGGTAGCCGGCTCAGCTTTGCAGGTAGCTTTTAGTTTTTTTATTTTGTCGTAAAAAATGACTATGGTACGTACTAGCGCGTTTCTCTTCATTTTTTACCCCCATCTTGGAGGTGGAGAGGAGGTGGCATGAACAAAAAAAGGTGGCCACCTTTACTAAAATGGAGAAGAAGTATAAAGAGGTTCGTGCCAAGCATCAGGCGTTGGCAGACATGCTTAAGAAGGACCCCCATTTTCGGACGTTCTGTGAGGGCCTTAAGGAATCAGAGACTCTTTTGAAGAAGAGAACGGCTGAGCTGAAGGAGATTGATGAGCAGCTGTTGGCTACTTTGGCTCGAAATATTGAGCTGGAAACCCTCATTCAGTCAAAAAAGGAGGACTTGAGGATAAGTCTTGAGGTGGCGGCGAAGGTTGCAGAATTGCGGGCCCAGGTCATGTCTCTTAAAGCTGAGCTTGATGCTAGGATGGCCGAAGTTGAGGTTCTCCGAAAAATTGCCCCTCAGGATGTCGTGCATCGTGAGTCGCACGAGATGTGGGTGTATCATGATGCCCAGTTGGTCGTTTTTGAGGAGTTTTTGGCTGGAGGTCTAGCTCCGAGGCGGATGTTGAAAGGCAACAGCACTTGACTCGTGTTGCCCGTGAATTGGCCGATTATAGCTCCGACTTGCCTGGTAGGGAGGGTTGTAACTCTGAGGACGTCAACTGTTTGGACTCCAGCTCATGGATTTCCAAGGCTTATCAGTCTGGAGACGACAACGGACCGGACGAGGACCCGGTGGGTCGTGACGGGATGGGTGGTGAATGCTCTTAGGGCTTATATGTATACTTTTTTTTTGTGTAGATGAGGCCTTTTCTAAGGCATGTTATATGTATATCTTTTGGAGATAAATGAAATATGACTTCTTTTCCCCCCTTTTTTGTGTCATTGTTTTTCTTTCGTTCTTTAACGCTTTTGTTATTCTTTTTGTTGACCGTCGGTGTTGGCGGCCCTAGTCAAACTTAGATCGACGACGTTAGTCATGATGGAATCGACTGCCTTAGCCATAAAGGTGACTTTGACTCTCGATGAGTCATTTACTCACTCTAGTCAAATCTAGGTCGACCATTTAGAGGCGATGGCCTTAGCCATAATATAATTGATGGCCTTAGCCATAATATAATTGATGGCCTTAGACATAATATAATTGATGGCCTTAGCCATGTAGGCGACATAGACTATCATCGAGTCGTTTACTCATCATAGTCGAAATTAGGTCCACCGTTGGCGGCGATGGCCTTAGACAAAATATAATTGATGGCCTTAGCCATGTAGGTGACTTTGACTGTCATCGAGTCGTTTACTCACAATAGTCAAATCTAGGTCGACCGATTGCGGCGATGTCCTTAGCCATAATATAATTGATGGCCTTAGCCATGTAGGCGACTTCGACTTTCGTCGAGTCATCTACTCACCGTAGTCGAATCTAGGTCGACAGATGGCGGCGATGGCCTTAGCCATAATATAATTGATGGCCTTAGCCATGTAGGCAACTTCAAATGTCGTCGAGTCGTTTACTCACCATAGTCAAATCTAGGTCGACTGATGGCGGTGATGGCCTTAGCCATAATATAATTGATAGCCTTATCCATGTAGGCGACTTCGACTGTCGTCGAGTCGTTTACTCACAGTAGTCGAATCTAGGTAGACCGATGGCGGCGATGGCCTTAGCCATAATATAATTGATGGCCTTAGCCATGTATTCGACTTTGACTGTCGTCGAGTCATTTACTCACTCTAGTCGAATCTAGGTCGGCCGATGGCGGTGATGGCCTTAGCCATAATATAACTGAAGGCCTTATCCATGTAGGCGACTTCGACTGTCGTCGAGACGTTTACTTACCATAGTCGAATCTAGGTCGACCGATGGCGGCGATGGCCTCAGCCATAATATAATTGATAGCCTTAGCCATGTAGGCGTCTTCGACTATCGTCTAGTCGTTCACTCACCATAGTCGAATCTAAATCGATTGATGGCGGCGATGGCCTTAGCCATAATATAATTGATGGCCTTAGCCATGTAGGCAACTTCGACTGTGATCGAGTCATTTACTCACCATAGTCGAATCTACGTCGACCGTTGGAAGCAATGGTCTTAGCCATAATATAATTGATGCCTTAGCCATGTAAGCGACTTCGACTGTCGTCGAGTCATTTACTCACCATAGTCGAATCTAGGTCGACCGATGGTGGCGATGGCCTTAGGCATAATATAATTGATGGCCTTAGCCATGTAGGCGACTTCGACTGTCGTCGAGTCATTTACTCACCGTAGTCGAATCTAGGTCGACCGTTGGTGGCGATGGCCTTAGCCATAATATAATTGATGGCGTTAGCCATGTAGGCGACTTTGACTGTCGTCGAGTCATTTACTTACCATAGTTGAATCTAGGTCGGCCATTGGCGGTGATGGCCTTAGCCATAATATAATTGATGACCTTAGCCATGTAGGCGACTTCGACTGTCGTCGAGTCGTTTACTCACCATAGTCGAATCTAGGTCGACCGTTGGCGGCGATGGCCTTAGCCATAATATAATTGATGGCCTTAGCCATGTAGACGACTTCGAGTGTCGTCGAGTCATTTACTCACCGTAGTCAAATCTAGTTCGACCGATGGCGGCGGTGGCCTTAGCCATAATATAGTTAATGGCCTTAGCCATGTAGGCGACTTCGACTTTCATCGAGTCGTTTACTCACCGTAGTAGAATCTAGGTCGACCGTTGGCGGCGATGGCCTTAGCCATAATATAATTAATGGCCTTAGCCATGTAGGCGACTTCGACTGTTGTCGAGTCGTTTACTCACCGTAGTCGAATCTAGGTCGATTGATGGCGGCGATGACCTTAGCCATAATATAATTGATGGCCTTAGCCTTTCACACATTGGAGATGGCCGTAGACTTTCATACATTGGAGATGGCCGTAGCCTTTCATATATTGGAGGTAGCCGTAGCCTTTCATACATTGGAGATGGCTGTAGCCTTTCATATATTGGAGATGGTCGTATCCTTTCATACATTGGAGATGGTCGTAGCCTTCCATATATTGGAGATGGTCGTAGCCTTTCATATATTGGAGATAGCCGTATCCTTTCATACATTGGAGATGGCCGTAGCCTTTCATATATTGGAGATAGCCGTAGTCTTTCATACATTGAAGATGGCTGTAGCCTTTCATATATTCGAGATCAAGCTAGTCCAGTCCATTTACCATGTCGGCCTGGAGGTCGCAGAGAGAGGTTGATATGATAAACTTGTTTTGCAAATATCTCCAAGTGTCTCCGAGAAAACCCAATTGGGACAAAACTCGATTGATGAAAAAGAGTACGACTCGGGAGATGCCTTTCAGAAGTGGAAATACTTGAGGTGAGTAACGTTCCAGTTGTTTTGGAACGTTTTCCCTTCTATTGTTTCCAACTGGAATACACCTTTTATGGCTACTACTGCGATTTTGTAGGGTCCTTGGATGTTAATGTATTGGCTTTGAGGACATAGTCTCCCACCTTGAGTGGTCTTATTTTGGCCCTCTTGATGTAGTATCTTTCGAATTGTTGCTTTTGGGCCACCATTCTGATATGGGCCATTTCTCTCCTTTCCTCAGCTTCGTCGAGGTCTTGGAGCCTGTTTATGTCGTTTTCTGTTCTACTGGTGTGTGAATACCTTAGGCTTAGTTCTCCGACCTCGACGGGTATGACTGCGTTGGTTCCGTAGACCAGCGAGTATGGTGTTTCCCTCGTGCTAGATTTGGGTGTGGTCCTATGTGCCCACAACACTTCGGGTAGCAGCTTGGGCCATAGACCTTTGGCGTCCTCGAGTTTCTTCTTCAGTATGTTTAATATTACTTTGTTGGAGGATTCTGCTTGGCCGTTGGCAGCGGGGTGATATGGCGTGGAAAGTATCCTCTTGATGTGCTATTTCTCGAAGAATTCGGTCGTTTTTTGACCGATGAACTGTCGTCCTTTGTTGCAACTGATTTCTTTGGGGATGCCGAAGCGGCATATAATATTTTTCCATATGAAGACGATCACCTCCTATTTGCGTATTTGTGCGTGCGCACCTGCTTCTACCCACTTAGAAAAATTGTCAGTTAAAACTAATAAAAATCTTACCTTTACCCATCCTGCGGGTAGAGGGACGACTATGTCCATTCGCCCTTTGATGAAAGGTCATGGGGAGGTGAGTGAATGGAGGGATTCTCCTGGTTGGTGTATCATGGGGGCATATTTTTGGCACTGTTCGCATCGGTGAACATATTCTGTTGCCTCCTTCTTCATGGTGGGCCAGTAGTAGCTGGCCCGTATGATACATCGTACGACTGCACGATTGCCTGTATGGTCACCACAGTGGACCTCGTGTAGTTACCAGCCTCGTTTGGTACGGCCCTAGGCACTTGGCCAAGGGTCCGCCAAACATTATTTTGTAGAGGTCATGGTTTATTAAGCAGTACTGAGCGGCTTACATACGAAGTTTCTTTGTTTCTTTTTTGTTGGGTGGCAATGTTAACTGTAGATAAGATACAAATTGGTTGCGCCAGTCCCAAGTCAAATTTAAAGAGAATACCTTGGTGTGATCAATAGCTGAGTGGAGGAGGGTGACTATGCTTTATTTGTTGAAGTTTTTAGTGGCCGTAGCGAGTTTTGCTAAACCGTCTGCTTCGATATTTCATGTCCTTGGGATCTGTTCCAAGCGGCATTCGTCGAGCTCGACTATTATTAACCTGCAGATTTCTGACTGGTATTTTTGCAGTCTCTGTTCTTTGACATGGTAAGTCCCAGTGACTTTGGTTTACTACGAGTTGGGAATCGCAGTGGATGATGAGTCGGCGGACCCCATATTTGATGGCCAGTTTCATGCCTGCAATATCGCCTTATACTTGGCCTCGTTGTTAGTCATTTTAGGGCATCGCATGGACTAGATTGTTTCACCCGTGGGGACCTCGAGGACGATTCCCAGTCCCGATCCCGATGCATTGGCGGCGCCATCTGTGTAGATGAATTATAGGTCGTTATTGGTAGAGGCGTGTTGTGCCTCAAGTTCTGCTTTTGGCAGAATTTTTGTGCTAAAGTCGGCTATAAAATCGGCCAGAACTTGTGACTTATTGGCGGTTCTTGGAAGATACGAGATGTCGTGCTCGCTGAGCTCAATGGCCCATCTTGCGAGCCGGCCCGATAGTTCAGGCTTTTGTAAGACGCTCCTTAATGGGAATGTCGTTACCACTTTTATGGGGTGGCACTGAAAATAGGGCCGTAGCTTTTGGGAAGCTACGACTAGTGCCAATGCTAACCTCTCGAGGTGTGGGTACCGAGTTTCGGCGTCCACTAATAGATAAGGGATTGTATACCTTTGTTCTTGCGGACTAGGACGACGCTGACATCGACCTCAGATATGGCCAGATACACCAGCAGGAATTCGCCTGGGCTCACTTTGACCAGCAAGGGAGCAAAGACAAGTAGTCTTTCAGCTTTCTCAAGGCTTCGACGCATTCCTCGTTCCACTGTAATCCTTGATCTTTTTTCAGTACGTTGAAAAATTTATGGCACCTATCGGATGACCGCGAGATGAATCTGGACATGGAGGCTATATGTCCCATCAGCTTTTGCACCTACTTCTAGATATTCAGCACCTCAGGTATAGAGTCTATCTCCTTAATCTGGTTTGGGTGAACTCGATGCCTCGTTGCGATACGAGAAATTCTAAGAATTTTCTTGAGGATACACTCAACTTCATCCTGTACTTCCTCAGTATTTCGAAGACTTCTTTTAGGTGGTCGACATAGTCTTCTTTCTTTGCCAATTTTACCAGTATATCATCGATGTAGACTTACATGGTCTTCCCGAGTTGTTTTTGAACATTCTGGTGACTGGCCTTTGGTACGTGGCTCCTGCATTCTTGAGTCCGAAGGGAATTACCTTGTAGCAATATGTCCCCTGGTGGGTGATGAAAGTTGTTTTTTCCTGGTCCTCTTCGGCCATCATGATTTGGTTGTAGTCGGAGTATGTATCTAGGAAACTTAGAAGCTCACGCCCTACGGTCGCGTCTATTAGCTGGTCAATGTGGGGCAGTGGGAAGGAATCTATTGGGTATGACTTGTTCAAGTCGGTAAAGTCTACACTCATTCTCCAATTCCCATTATTCTTCTTAACCATGACGACATTAGCGACCAATTGGGGGTACTTTGATTCCCTGATCGAGCAGTAGGCAAGAAGTTTGTCCACTTCCTCGCCGACCGCTTCGTTGATTGCGGCGTTGAATTTTCTTCTCATTTACCACACGGGCGGGTATTGCGGGTTGACGTTCATCTTGTGAGTGGCGATTTCTCGCGGTATCCCCGGCATATCTGAATGGGAAAAGTAAACAGGTTGCATGGTTAGATATAAATTCACGATACTTACTTGGATTTGAGAGGCCGTGCCCGATGTAAGCTTTCTTTGTAGGGTCGTTGTTGTCTAGTTGGACTGGGTTGAGATCTTCGACCCTAGCCTTACAGGCTTCTATGACATCAAGGTCTTTAATGACGTTCTCTGTCGGCTGGACCTTAGTCCCCGAGATAGTTGATTTTTATGCGTCTGCGCTCGCCCCTTTAAGCTGTTTGGTGTGGGTGCAGTTTTGATCAATTTTATAGCATATTGAGCATTGCGAGGCTCGCCTCGAATGCTGAATATTCCCCGCGGGGTGGGAAATTGAATCATTTGGTAAAAGCTTGAAGGGACCGCTCTCATGGCATGTATCCCGATCGTCCGATGATGGCTTTGTATGTAGTTTCCTGGTTCATCACGTGGAAAGCCGTTTCCAGCGGGACCCCTCCTACTAGAATGGTTAGTAATATCTCCCCAGAGGTTCGTTCTACTGCATTATTGAAATCAGCTAGTGTTATGTAGCGGGTATTATCTTATCCTCGAGTCCCATTTGTACAAGGGCCCTCAGATGGATAATACAGGCACCATTACCGTCATCGACCATAATTCTTTTAACATCCGTATTTGCGATACGTAACATGATAACTAAAGCATCGTAATAAGGGAAAGACAAACCGTAGACATCAGATTTATCGAAGGTGATAGTATCTTCGAAGTCATCATACCGTTCGTGGGCGATAGTTTGCTTCAGCTTGTGCGTAGTGGTGAACTTGACGTGGTTGATCGCCAAGTCATCGTCGTTTCCAGGGCGGCTTTGGTGGCCCATGGTGCTTCTCTCGTCCACGTGCAAAGTTGATTTTTCCTTTGTCACTGAGCAACTCTCTCTGGAACCCTTGGTTCAACATCCTGACCATCTCGTGCCGTAGACCTATGCAGTCTTCGATTTTGTGCCCTCGTTATTGGTGGAACTTGCACAAGGCATTTGATTTTTTGGTGACGGGGTTCAACTTCATCTTTGCCAGCTATTGCACCTTGTTGCCCAACGTCTCAAGTGCGTACACTATCTCTGAAGGGGACACGAAAAAATTATGGGCATATAATAAAGGGGCATACCTCTGTCATTTCGTAGTGGAGCGACATGTCGTTGTAGTGCATCCACGTGCTTGGGTGGCGGTGGGTGAGAGGATCTGATATAGGGTTGATGTCTCTCCCTATTGAGATGTGGGACTTGTTCCCGTCGTCCTTCATTGCATCGATCCCTTTTGATTTCTGGATGTATTGTTGTTAGACGTTGGGTTGGCCCGTTAAGGTCGTCCTCATCTGCACGTACCTTGGCGCAATAGGCATTGTGGATCTCTTCCCACGTGGTGGTGGGTACTTCATGAGGCGATTGAGTAGTTTTTTGTATCCCTTGAGCCGTCCCTGCTTAAACCGTTTTGGAAAGCAGGGAGCGCCATGCCTTCCGACACGTTCGGTAGGCGCATCCTTACACTGTTAAACCTAGCGAAGACGTCCATGAGTCCTTCCCCTGCGGTTTGCCGAACAGCGAAGATGTCGTTGACCCTCGCTTCTGCTTTCTTTGCTTCTGCATGGGCGGTGACAAACTTTTCCGCCATCTCCTAAAACATGGAAATGATTTTGGCTGGTAGCTGGGAATACCAGGTCAGTGCTCCTCCTGTCAGTGTTTCGCCGAAGTTCTTCAGCAGCACAGACGGTACATGTTCTTTCGATAGGTCGTTACCTTTTACAGCAATGACGTAGTGGATCAAGTAGTCCTCGGGGTCTTAGTTCCGTCATATACTCTCAAATAAGGCGGCATTTTGAAAGGAATACAGTACGGTGCAGCTTTTTCCGTATATGGTTGTTCAACTAACCTCCCCATGTCATGCTTTGGCAGCAGTTTGGGAGCACCAGGGATTTTTTCCACCCTCTCCTGATTTTCCTTCATCTGGTCATGGAGTGACCTATTTTCGTTTTCCATTTCCTCCATCTTTTTAAGGATAACTGTGAGCGTGCCACTGTTGGCCCGAGTATCGAGGAGCGCATTGTTTGCTCGTGCGATCTCGGGTTCACCTTTGACTGTAGCAAGATCTGCGGTCGGCCTGCATCTGACATTATTTTGAGGTGACTTTTCAACCAAGCCGCTTAGAGTGCTCGTTAACCACCCTTCCAGTAGTTTCCTGACCTCTGGGGGTGCTTCTTCAGAAGCGGATGTAGAAGCGCCTTTTTCCCGCAAGATCGTTAGATCTTCGGGTGGTGGAGGTGGGATTTCTCTGCTTGTGGTGGTGCTAGGGGTTTCAATCAAAACCCTATCTTCATTGGCTTCGTTGAGAGGACTGATGAGATTGGTTGCAACGTCTACTATTGTTTTCATTCTTGCATTGTTGTCAGCTATTTTTTGTTTTTGTGTTGTAAAGAAGGGTTTTCGATGGTTCTCTAGGTGCAAACTATGATTTCCCACAAACGGCGCCAAATTATTTAGCTAAAAAATTATCGTATTTTGTAAGCTTAAAAAAAATCGAAAATATATAGCGGTAAATCGTAATCAATTATAATTAGACCAATAGATGATATCGCTTCAAGAATATTTGTAGATCTATAAATGCGTAGTAAAATAGAGTTATCTTAAGAGTGAAGCAATGGTTGAAAAACAAAAGAAAGAGATAAGAGATAGAGAGAGAAATTGTATTATCCGAGAATAACCATGATGCCTATTACAATGTGGAGGTCTCCTTTATATAGTGGGAGACGTTCCTCGAAATAATTAAAAAAGTACAAAAGTTGGTGGCTTCTACTCTGTAAAAAGTTCAGGCACTATACGATGTCACTTCTACTTCACCAACTTGGGTCGTGCCCTCACTTGGGTCGCCCTTATTATAAGGGACGTACCCATCTGGCGTGGGGGCTTTATGAGCCAAATTTAACCCTATACATTACATAAAATTATTTTTTGAACTATATTATTCTCAGAATGAAGTAATATAGAAAAGAAAAATTGGTAATTAGACAAAATATTGTAAATATTTGTATTTAAGGCGAATGTCTATACTTTAGAGAGATTTTAGGGTTTGTTACTTGATGGCCAAGTTATTTTCCCCTATAATAAAAGGGTTTTATTCCATTGTAATTAATCTCTAACCAATAAAAAATTTATGTCCCTACTTTCTCAAGCAGTCTTTCTTTCAGTTCCATTCCCCCACCTAACCTTAATGGGACAGGGATACTAGCAGGGAAGAGGGCGTTAAGTAATCGATATGAATCGCTTTACAAAGCTCTTTCTTTCCCTAAAAGGAGAAAAGAGTGGAGAAAGGGAAGCGAAAGACACTGTACCGACTGAAAGGTACATAGTTGCTTTACCGATAGCGAGAGGATTGAGAAAGGCTACAACGCAGGAAGAGCATAGGGAGAGGATGAAGGCTTAGTTAGTGCTTGGGGAAAGGCTGAGGTACGATAGCGAGAGCAAGAAAACTCCTGCGCTTACGTTTGCTATTCCAAATTGGAATGGAGAATTACTTCGGGACAAAAATAAAAGAGAAAGAAAAAGCCTTCTTCTTCTCAATACCAATACCTAAAACTCACTGAACTTGAGCTATCGTAATTCAGTTTTTGCAATCCCTCTCCCCTTTCCCTATCGGTGGAGTAACTGCGTACCTCAATAGAGCTTTCTAATGCCTTTTCTGGACATCATGTGATCGTTCTTTCTTAAACGTAGTTTTATCCGTAACAAGATGCCTATTCTCTTTAGGGATAGGTAGCTTAGCATACCTGGCAAGATACTTTAGCCAAGGTATAGACCGGGAGTACTTACTCATAGGTTGCTTGACTTCGTGCCTATCACGTCACAGCTTATACCATTAAAGGCGAAAGCCCGACCTCCCCCTCCAGCATCTGCTCTCTAGTTAAGTAAGGTGAAAACATCGATCAGGGGGATTAGGTAGTTAAAAAAGAAAAGCCCTTCCTTAGAAGTATAAACCAAGGCATTCTATTTCTAATACTTAAATCGAAAGGCTAGTCTTCTTTTCTACATTCTACAGGCCCAGCTTCTTTTGAGAAGTTCGGCAGCAAGGAAGTCTATTCCCTTGGATTCTATTTGGATTCCTTACCACCGAGGATTCCCCTATCCTCACTCTAGGAACAGTAGGAACATACTCAGGCTAAAGTAGCCGCAGTCTTTGAGTAAGTTGCTATTGAGCTCAGCCTCTAGTAGCATACTAAAGAATCATATCCTGAGGACTAAAGAAAAGCTGCCTTGGAATCGAATCTGAAACTTTGAAATAAAGGCCTGTGAGATTTCTTCATTTAGAAGCTAGGAGATCTTTAGTGTATTGTATGCCAACCTTACCACTTCGTCAGCAGGTGATAACTGC